>JAYRBT010000082.1:150141347-150156662 GCA_036023395.1 Myiotriccus ornatus | reverse complement strand
CCCTGGAAGTGTCCAAGGCCAGGCTGGACGGGGCTTGGAGCAACCTGGGCTAGTGGAAGATGTCCCTGCCCATGGCAAGGGGCTGAAACTGGGTGATCTTTAAAGTCTCTCTCAGCCCAAACCATTCCATGATTTTTTTGACTCTCGTCCATGGAAAGGAGATGGGTGACGGTGGGAAAATTATAAACATGCATTAACAGCTCATGAGTGACCAGGGGAAGCTAACCAGGGAACTGGCTGCTCATTATCTTTTCCAATATTGGGAAGGGAGGGGTGTCAAATGAAAGCAGCAGGAGGCGGGTGCAGAGCCGACCAAGGACATAATCCACAGACACGGCGCGATGTCAAACTGTGCGATGCCTGTCACGGCATGAAAAGGTACCCAATTTTCTATGAATACAAAATGTAACCAGGGAAATGCATGAGAGACAAAGCCACCAAACGCTAAGAGACACAAAACCAGCAGCTCTTGCTCAGAAATCTCGGAGCTGCAAGTTGCTGAGTCACAAAATCATTAGGGTTGGAAAAGACCTCCAGGATCATCGAGTCCCACCTTTGGCTGATTCCCACCTTGTGAACCAGACCAGAGCACTGAGTGCCACGTCCAGTCTTTCCTTGAACGCTTCCAGGCGTTGGTGAATCCATCACCACATCCCTGGACAGTCCATTCCAATGCTTGACGACCCTTTCAGTAAAGAAATCCATGCTGATGTCCAGCATGAATCCCCCTGGCACAGCTGAAGGCCGTGTCCTCTTGTCCTGTCACTGGGAGAAGATGCCAAGCCCCACCTGGCTCCACCCTCCATTCAGGCTGGCTGGCTGTTGTATGTCTGCCTTGTTCTGCTGTTTTCCCTTGGTAGCCACTGTTAGTGAGAGGATATTGGGCCAAAAACACCCTGATCTGACCGATAAAATGGTTTCTGGTGCTTTCCAAGTTGCTTGGCCTCTTCCTACCTTTAATTTATTGCTATGATTCTTCTTCATGGAGACATGCTCAGAGCACAGGCAGCTCAAGGTCAAGTCAGTATTCCCCATCACCCTTCCAAAATCTGCTCAGGCCACTCACTTCTGGGCACCCAAATAAGTGATGTGATCTTTCAAAGCTGACGGGTGGCCAAAGCTGATTTCCACAGCATCCACAAGTCCTCGCAAATAAAGGTTAACGAGGACCGATTTGGACGAACATTTAGGACCAGTTTCAATCTCCCCCTGCTCTGAAAGTCGCTTAAGGAGGATGGAAATGAGGCCAGTGTGCAGCTTTCAAGGAAACCCAGCATAAAGCCGTGCTTATCACGTGAATCCCTGCAAATGAAACACTAGGGATAAAGAGAGATTATTTATGTGGAAATAGTGGGAGAGGTGGGCAGGGAAATGAGAAAGGGAATGTTTAGTCTGGAGCAGGAGATCAAATAAAACCGTGGAAGAATCTTGCCGTAAGAAAGCCGTGGAGGCCTAATCACTTAACTTGTTCCAAAGCAGAGCAGGCAAAATATCAGAGAGCAGACTTGAGAGGAGGAAGCCAGCACGCACCACCGGGGAGGAACGAAGTGCTTGCCCGCCCTCAACCTCTCTGAGGCTGCATAAATCACACCAGAGCTGAGTTCACACGCTCTTCGCTTCCCCACGTTGCCGCGGTGCAGAGCACAGAGGGGGACGGATCAGCACAGACACGTGCGTTGTCCCTGCACCTCGAGATACACGTGACCACACTGAAATCCGGGCGTGCAGCCCGAGCTGATTGAAACCTTTCCTGATCTGAGTGTCACTCTCTGTTTTCGTAAAAGCGCGTTCGGGAAAGGAAACCAAAGTAGGGTGTTCGTGAAATTTGCTTTGGCGTCTTTAAAAGACGTGTGGATGTGGCACTTGGGGACGTGGTTTAGCAGTGGCTTTGGCAGTGCTGGGCTAATGGTTGGGCTCGGTGCTCCTGGAGGTCTTTCCCAACCTAAACGATTCGATGATTCCATGTTTCACCTTGCCTGGCTCGAAGACCCTCAAGTTTTCCCCCATAAAACACTTGCAGAGCGCTGCATAAACCCATAAACGCCGTGAAATGTTGTAACACGCAGAGCTTTGCAAGCCCCGTGCAACTTCATCTCGTTTCCTGAACAGCCTTTCCAGCTGAAGGGTTTCTATGGTCCCCAAGACCACAGTTTCTCAATCCTCCACGAGCTACGACACGTTTCTCATCGCAGGAGCACTGCAAGGCAGGGCTGTGCTATTACTCTGAACTGGGGAGGGGCTGGAAAGCCGAAAGTCTCGCCTGCAGTATCTCCACACAGTACTGAGATAAGTTCAGTTTTCTTAAGGTAAGCATATTACAGCAGGACACGGAGAAAATCACACGGCAGGACAAGCCAGGAGTCAATGCCCCCTCTCAGAGCGGTTCTGCCAAGGAGATGCTGCTCTGCAAACAGTAATTTGTGGCTCCCAGCAGTCCTGGCTCCAACAACTGCTCCCAAGACAGAGCCAGAAACACAAACTCCGGCACAACACTGAGACAGCCACCCTGGCACTTCCTAAACCAAACATTTAATGATGTGTTGACACACAGAGCCAAACCCTCTCCATGCAGAGATGTCAGGGATGTGGATTTTGCCTGGAAGGGGAATGGGGGCGGTTGAAAACCGCATGAAAGGGCTCGGGGTGTGTGTGTGTGTGTGTGTGTGTGCACCTCTGAGGGAGGCTGGAGAACAAGCAAGTTGTCAGCAGGAATTTCTCCTGTCTGTGTCCCCTCCTTCTCAGAGCTGTCACTTGCACTCATCCTGCACGGGGAGATGCTCATCCAGCCTGCCTTGCTGGGCACGGGCTGTCATTGGGAGCTCTTTCTCTGGCACGTTGTCAGTGTTTCCCATTGCAGAAGGGAGGAGGTTTCAGGCTTGTCTCTGTGTGCAGTTTCTGCCTCTGCCTCATTTTGAGTCCCCTCATTAAGAGGGGGACAGGCAGAATGGATGGCTCACGGATCACTTGGGCAAAGTGAGTGATAAATCGTGGGAATTTAAATCATAAGATCGTAGAAAGGTTTGAGTTGGGAGGGACCTTAAAGATCACCTCGTTCCTACCCCCCTGCCATGGGCAGGGACACCTCCTACTAGACCAAGATGCTCAGAGCTCAGGCCAAGGCAAGATTCAGTAAAAATTTCAGGATTTCAGCTTAGTTTGATATTTTCCATCCTACAATAACGAATGCCTTTGAAGATTTTCTTTCTTTTAACACCTTTCGGATTTGGGATCATAAAACCGTAGATTCATTGAATGATTTGCATTGAAAGGGATCTTAAAGATCAGCTCATTCCAACTCCCCTGCTGTGGGGACACCTCCCACTATCCCAGGTTGCTCCAAGCCCTGTCCAACCTGGCCTTGAACACTTCCAGGGTTGGGGCAGCCACAGCTTCTCTGGGCAACCTATCCCATTGCCTCACCACCCTCTCACTGTAGAATTTCTTCCTAAATCCCTAAATTTCTTCAGCCCCAGAGGAGGGCAGAGATACATTCAAACCATTGGAGGCACCCAAAGCTCTGCTGGGTTGCTTAATGGCAATTTAAGGAACCAGCAGCAGCAGTTCTGCATCTGGGATCATGATCACGTGGCCTCCAAGATGCTTTAGCACCAAGGGCAAGAAATCAATATCATCAACCTTTTCCAGCATTATAATGACAAGGTTAATATTGATCTCTCTCCACTGATGCTGAGGTGTGGTGTGTGCATCGAGGCATTGCTGGGAATCTGAAGTTGGGGCACTATAACACAGACTGCAGGCACACCAATCTGCTCACAGACCCTTTAGAGGCCCTGGATTATAATAAATAAAGCAATTCCCAGCCTGATTTGTAACCAACTGTTCCCAAAGTCACCACCTTTTCTGCCAGTGGTGAGAGGGGATTATTCACACGTGTCTGTTCTGTCCCTTCAAAGCTCCAGAGTGGCACCAGGAAATGCCAGATGGAATTCACCTGGCCCTGCATGCAGCAGACCTGTGGTCTAACCCTGTGTTTCTATCCTGAACAGGAGCTGAGCTCTTGACCTTTATAATGTCTTGATGCAGAGAAGACAGGTTACCTTGCTCCAGGGGAGGCCTCCCCCTGATTTCTCCTGTTATCACCACTAAATTAAAACCTTTTCCCCGATGAAAGCATCTTCATGGGCAGTTTTTAACCCTGAGCCGGCTGATCCCGTCCCCCATACCCATAATCTTCAGCCAGGAGAGATCAAGGTCTTAAAGGCTTAAACCCATTTGTTTCTAGGGAGAAATCTGATGGGAAATTCCCTTTGTCTGAGGCCCTGCTTAAGGAAAGAAAGGCAGAGAATTGAGAGATTGTATCAGGACAGACGAGGAGGAGATGCCACGAAGCCTCAGTATTTATCCAGCAGTTTGTAAACGATTTTTTCCCCCCCCCTGTTATTCCTATTTGTCATTTATTTTCCAGCACTCTTAAGAGGCCCTGAGTAAGATGAGAGCTGTTCTGGGATTGGCCTTCTATGGATGAAACAGTCACAGACAGTCCTTGATCCTGAGAGCTGGCACTGGGCTGTGCCTAATTACTGCTGTGATTGCTACTACAGAGGGAGCGAGGTGAATGTGCATGGAGAGGGGAGAGAAGAGGGGGTTTATTAGCAGAGACACAGAGATTCAGACTACTTTACAAATTATTGACCCTACTTAATTGAACATCACCATGAGCATTTGCTGGTTTTTTCTGTGAGGAAATGCAGAGAAACCTCCCTGAGCTGCAAGATTCTCTGCACAAATGGGCGGGTTCTGAACAGACCAAGGGTGGTATTTTCCCTCAGAACTGAGTGGAAATGAATCCACAGGAGGTCCAGAGGATGGAGACTGATGGTGGAAGATCTCACTGCCACCTTTTCCCCTTTTTATCATTTTTGGTGTTCAGGGAAGTCAGTCAGGACTTGTTGGGTTATCATTGATGATGAAGAACCACTACACCAGGTGACTCTCTTTCCTGTATCACACCACAAAATGAGAAACAAGGCTAAATCCCATTTGGATAAACCCCATTGCAGCCCTCCAGTAATTACAAGAGGGTTTAAAAAGGAGGGAGATTGATTTTTTGCATGGACAGATAGGGATAGGACAAGGGGGAATGGCTTTAAAGTAATAGAGGAGATATTTAGGTGAGATTGGGAAGAAATTCTTTAATCAGGGTGTGGTGAGGTCCTGGCACAGGTTGCCCAGAGAATTTGTGGATGCCCCATCCCTGAAAGTGTCCAAGTCTAGGCTGGACAGGGTTTGGAGCAACCAGCACCTCCCCCAGAGACTCTGTCTGCCTGTCCAGCAATTCCCACAAAACAAACAACCTCTAACAATTATCCCCACTAATTACAAGTCACTGCTGTCATATTTTATTTTTCTCTGTGGTCATTGGGATTTTCCACAATGGCCAAAAGCAGAAAGCTGGGTGAAGGATGGATGGATCTGCACTTCCTGGCTTCAGAGGGTTCTCAGACATCTCAGGGTGGATACATCCTTTTTTTTTTGAGCATGTCAGTGTGAGCCAAGAGCAACATCTACTGGCCGAGCTGTTAAGCAAGACCGAGTGCAGATCTGGCACAACCCGTGGATTTTACAGAGCACAACACATCTGTGGGATATTTTTAGTTACTTCCCAAGCACAAGGGTCACCACCAGCGTTTGTGGAATTTGCCACCAAAGCAAATATCTCAGCCCTGCACACCTGGACCTGGCTGATACCCATCCCCAATCTGCTGTTCCATCCCACTGTGTCCTGGGTAGCACACCTTGGCAGACAGAAGTATCTGTGTATCTCCACTTGGTCACAGCAAAGTGCTCCTCACACTTCCCATAGAGATTTCCTGGGATGAAACAGTCTAAAGGCGAGTTGCAGTCCATTTACTGCCACCAAAACTGCAAGAGACTTTCAGTGGGGGGGGGTATTAAAGTGGTCCAACTTTGCATATCAAAAATAAAGGGTCCAGATTTGGAGGCCTAAGCCTGTTCTGGTGTCTGTTGGTGTGTGTGTGTGTGGGGAGATAAGTGTATTTTTAATTAGGGCCTTTGCATAACAAATGGTGATGGTAAAATTAGACTATGATAAAAGATGATAGAAGAGGTTTCACCCTCTAAAAGAATTTGTCCAGATGTGTTAAATTCAGCACTGCCAGCCCTTGTTTTTCTTCACAGCCCTTCCCAAAAGGCAGAGTGGGAATGTGTGGGAATGAGAGAGAGAAATCAGAGAAGCTACACCCGAAAAAATAGAAGGGAAAAAAAAAAAGACTGTGAGTTCTTTATATTAGGAAGAGTGAGTGCACAAGCCATGAATAACAGGCACAGCTCTTGCCTCCTTCTCTGCAGCCTGGAGGACGGGGCCGTTCGGGCATCGACGGGTGAACAGAGCTCTGAGGAATCCAAATCAACTGCACATAAAACACAATTTCCTACCCTCCAGAGAGCCACTTCTCCCTGCAGAGCAAGATTTAGAGGGGAAGTAAGAGAGAAGCAGCTTGATCTATATTCTGAGCTCACTGAGAGATCACAGACAACCCCTCTAAAGCATCGCCAGGGTGAGCAACATCTCAGGTGGCTTTAGAAGTGCAGATGTGTCCACCTGGGCACTTCATAATTAAAGGAGGAAAACAAGCACTTTGAGAGGATAGATTATCTATCTGACCATCTTTCTTTAGAGTGGGATGGAACTCCCCCTAGAAATGCCCATTTCTCTCTGTTGATTATAGAAAGGCCTCCTCAGACACCGAGGATGTCTTTTGGTCAGGGAAATCATTGCACGGGGAACTGAGAGGTGCCAGAGAACCGTAAGTGGTTGAAACGAGCAGGACCCACAAGCCAAACCTGGATCAAATGAGGAGGAACAAGCCCTCCTGCTGCAGGCAGGTGGTGAACTCGCTCTGTTTAGGTGTCCTGCCTGCTGACTCGCAGCCACATCCAACTGTCCACCTGGCAGTCTCCGTTCAGGACACGATGTCCGGGTGTTCCTTGCACACAAATCTGGAACCAGAGCATCTGAGTGGTGCAGGAGCTGTGCCCTCTGAAGGGACAGGGACCAGCAGCTCCAAAGGACTCAGGACTTCTGGTCAGCCTTGCTAGAAATCTAATGCATGACCTCGGAAGAGTCATCTTCCCCCTGTCTGATTTCTAAGCTGAGGATGAGAATGTGAGGACATACGATGGTGCTGAAACTGAGAAAGACAAGTTTTCTTCTTTTTGTCCCATCTAGACACAGATCCCAGCTGGAAACAGCCCTGTGTGTGTATTTCAGTAAACCTGGTGGAGCCCAAACTCCACCAGACCCCTCAGCCCCAAACTTACCCAGAAAGGGACTGTGACCAAACCCACCTCTTTGGACCTGTCAGCATAAAACAGGTAAGGCAGGTTTATCTTCTGCTTGATTCTGGCCCATAGATGATGGCAAAGCTCAGTCCATGTTGGGCATTTTTAGGATGCCAACAATTCTTAGCCCTTCCAAACTGCCTCCCAGACCAGCACACCCTGGGGTCAGCACTCAAGGCTGAGAAGGGTTCAACAGGAGACCAGGATGCTCATTAAGGCTCATTTTACCTCTTCCTGACGATGCCTGGCCTTATCCAAGGTTTTGTGGTGACCTCCATGAGTTCCACCTGGTTTCATGCACAAGTTTCTAGACAGGGCTTCAGTGCAGAGCTCATTGAAAGGCCACAGAGAGTTTGTGTTTTCCTGCACTCTGTGCCAGACTGATCTCCTGGTTACAGCAAATGGCACAGGGAAGGTTTTAAAGGCAGGTAGGTGGGAAAAAGGAGTCCCCTTAGGGCTAAGAAAAAAGATCACTCCAGGCTACAGAGGCCCAGGGCTCTGGTTTTGGCCTCATGCCTCCCAGAAACGATCTATTTCTAGACAATAAGTTAAATCCGAAAAAGCTGCCTTCCCAGCAGATGGATTGGATGAGGTTTCCTGGTCCCTGGCGGAGCAGGCACACGAGGATACACGCAGGGAATGCGTGAGCAGAGGCCAAATAAAGAACAAACAGAAACCCGGGACAGGAGGGGCACAAACCCAAAGGGAGAGGTTGAGCTCTTGTGTCTCCCTGAATAATGCAAGGCTCAAAATATTCTGTTACCAGCCTGGGGAGCAGACAATTAAAACACTACTTGAAGCAAATGTCTCCTGACTCTGGCTCAGAATTTCAATTAGGCTGGGAAGTCTTATTGCACTTAAGTGCAGGTTAGTGACATTTCAGGAAGGAGAGATTGATTGGGAGCTGGGTCACAGCTCAGCAGAGGGGATCATGTCTAGGGGCCTGTCCTTAAAAACAATGTGTGATCTCTGCGTGGCATTTTCCTTGTTTAGCTCGTTTATGTTTCCTGGGAGAATGAATAATCCCAGTAGCTGGAGCTGTGTCCCCTCCTTTCAAGCACTGACTTATTTCCTTTCTCATTTTCTTTTTCAAAGTTCTTTAAGCATCTAAACACTATTTCCTGTGGCTCTTCTCTTCCTCCTAAAGAGGAGGGGAAAAAAACAACCAAAAAAAAACCCAACAAACCACCTTCCTCTTTTCTTGTCTCAAGAATCAGCTTGCAGGGAAGTTTTCTTACCAGTTCACCAGCTTTGCAGAGCCACAGAAAAGCAAGGGAGTGTTTGCTACTACAAAATGCAGGTAGAAACAACCTCACTCCATTTATTCCGACTGGAAAACAAAATGGGAAAGTACCCTGCAATTTCTGGGACATGTACATGAGGATAGAAGCCAAACAGGGCAATGGTGTAGAAGCAACAAATACAATAGGTTTTCCTGCCAGTGTAGGAGACAGGATTTTTTTCCTTAAGGCATCCAAAAATTCATCTGCAAGCTCCAACCAGCCCCCTTTTGTCACCGTTTCTCATCCATACACAGCTGCTCATGCTACTGAAAACATCACCCAAAATGAATAGAATGAAACACTCTGGTCTAGCACTTAAATTCCAGTAACACCAAAGACTTTACCAGGGAGACACACTGGAGAGATGAGGAGCAACACAAATAATCAGATGGGATCAAGTTAACCAGGGGAAGTTTGGATTAGATGTTAGGGAAAATTTCTTCACTGAAAGGGTGAAGTGTTCAAGAAGTGTATAGGTGTGGCACTTGAGGACATGGTTTGGTGGTGAACACAGTGATCCTGGTTAATGGTTGGAGTCTCCATCTCTGGAGGTGTTTAAGGAATGACTGGATGTGGCACTCAGTGCTCTGGGCTGGGTGACAAGGTGGTGATGGGTCAAAGGTTGGACTCGATGATCCTGGAGGTCTTTGCCAACCTAAATAATTCTGTGACTTTATTTTTTAATCCCCAGGAATAGATATTTTTACTCTCTCAATCGGCTGAATTGGTTTCTGGGCCAGCTGAGTGCTGGCAGTGTCCTCCAGCAAATGGATCCACAGGTCCATGATGGGCAATGATTGTTTTCCTCCTGTGTGGCCAAGCTCTCCCAGATAAATCTGCCTTGGTCCTGTCTCTCATGGTGATCCTTGACGTCTGGATTTAGAGTCATGGAATAGAATCATGGAGTTACTAAGGCTGGAAAATCCTTAAGATCACCAAGTCTTATCATTAACCCAGCAGTGCCAGGTCCACCACCAAACCATGTCCCCAAGCCCTCAGAACAGAGCTGAGAGCATCTTTCCCCTCAAGAATCAGCCAGCTCTCCTCCTGAATTTTCCATTATGGTCCCAAACTTCGCTCCTGTGGGGTTGGCAGGTCCTTCCCACCCCTTGTCCACGCAGGAGGGAGCCACAGGAGTCCCTCTGATTTCAGATATGGCCACTGTGCACCAAGCAGATCTAGAAAAGCATTTCCTAAGAGCCAGCCCTTCCCTTTGGGAATGGATCTGACTGTGCTGAAAGGCAAATATTTGCCAGAGAAGGTCTTGCTGAGTCCTTCAGGGATCTCTGCACATGCAGGTTAAATTACTGGTGCTCACTGCTTGGAGCACAGGAGTAAAACATGACTTTTTTTTCCTCACCAAATGGTGTTTTCTGCTCCCTTGGTCAGCTCTGAGAGAGGTTTTATTATCAGAGGAAACTCCATTTGTGTCATCATTCATCCTTCCCCACGGAGCCATTCAGGGCCCAAAGCCACTCCTAAACCACCCCAGACCCTTGAAATCATCCTGGAGACTTTCAAACACCCTTCCAACAGATTATTCCTCTTTGTAACTGTGGAGGAAGATGAATCAATGGGGGGACCCAGGAGGGTTGTTTTGCCCATGAATTATTTACACCCACTGGATGATATTTCATTTCAGACTGGCCTTGTTTTACGCTTGTAATTTTTAATTCTTATAATTCCACCTCCAGCAAGCAGAGGCCCCTGAGAGCACTAGATTATATCCCAGCAGGCACCCTCTGAAATGCATATATAACCTCTCCTCTGCTGACAGCACATGGGAGATGGGCTGGGCTTTTACCGAGTTTGGGATTTCCCCCCTTCTCTCTCTCTTTCTGTCTCTCTCTTAAAGGAATCTTTATCTCTGTGCAGCTATTCTGTAACATGCCTCTGTTTGGTAGCAAAAAACCCTATTTAAATGCAAATGTTGACTTTTTTTTTTTTTGCCAGAGAGGGAGGCGAGAACTCTTGTCTGATGATGTCCAACTGGTGCTGTTTGTAAAGGAGTTGCATCAGGAGTTGGGACTTGGGTTCCTTGCACTCCTAAACACCTATGCCCATTTTGTCTTCTACCCCTTGAAGTCAGACTATCATTGCAAGGAAAAAAAGTAATTAAAATAACCCACATCTATATTTTTATATATATATATATACACACACACTAAAATAAAAGGAATACAATGTTTTGATCAGGTTCCTCTTTCCTCTGCCCTGGCCATCTGAAGATGGAGGAGATGGGACCACTCTACGCTCATTCCAGTTCGAGATGTTTGAGTTCTTTTTCTCCCTGGTCTTGGGGACAGATGTTCCAGGTGTTCTGGGTGACAGGGACTGTAGAGGACTGTTGGTTTGGAGCAAACTTGGAAGAGAAAGGTTGTCAGCAGGGGAAGGTAAAGAGAACATTCAGACTCAGGAGGTGGGCGAGAAGGAAAGGGAAAAGATGCCTGGAGCAGGGTGATTAATTTTCTCCGGGGAAATCCACTCTGCTGTTTTGTTTTGTGCCGTTTTCCTCTGTTGAAATGCTGATTGTGATTTAAAGCCAAAACAGGGCAGACCTTCCAGGCGGGCTTGGAAAGGTAAATAGCCCCGTGATGCTGAGAGAAGACCAAAGTTAGAGCAAACACGGAGAGGGGAAGAAAAGCCAACCACAGTTTTCCTCGTGTTGGGAAGGGGTGGATGTGCTGTAGGACCTGTCAGGCAGGGGAGCTGCAGCAGGAGCTGGAAGCTGGGGCAGAACAAGTGGCAGTGGTCTGTCTGCACGATGCACATCACCAGCCGGACCAAGGCTTCCCACAGCCTTCCCCCTCCTTCCCAGCCAGCCGCTCAGGAGTTTCAGACCGCGGTGATTTGATGTAGTTCAGTTGCCAAGGAGACAACGATCTGCAAAGGGGAACCTTCGCGGCGTCCGGGGGAGGGAAATCGATGCAGATCACTCCGGGGTTGAGGATGGCCCCGGGCCCGGAGCTCAGGAGCAGGGAAGCGTTTGCCCTGTTCCATGTGAGCTGTCCCAGGCAGGCTGCAGCCTCGGGGAGCTCCAAAACACCATTTCTAATGAGATCAGCCTGTCTGGGGGATGAGGAAGAGTCAGTCTGTCCTGAAAGTCTGTCCTTAGCACCAGTTAGACCATTAAACTGGGACACTGGAGAGGAGAAATGGTCACTTTGTGTAACATCACCCTACATCCCGATGAACTGGGGGAGAAATTCTGATCACGGTGTCTGCACCCTCACTAAAGCTCCAACAGCTGAGAAGAGCTGGAATCAAGGCTCCAAGGCAATAATTCTCCATAAATCAGAGCTAGTTTTTTTGGAGTGGGGTAGAAAGATCTGGCAACCAACTGCCTGTGTCCTGGCCTTCCTTTGCCCTCACCCTCCATGAAACCAGGGGATTATCACCCTGCCCAGACATTCACCCAAACTCAGATGGAGGTACAGCAGGAAGGGGAGGCTGTGCTGCTGATGAGACATATACCCAACAACAAGGTTTGTGAAGGATGAAAAAAACCCTTGGCTGGAGCAGCAGTTCTGGTTATTCCCGACTGCAAAGCTTGAGAAAATACTGAGCCAGCATCATCCCTCTCCCTCCTTTGCTGCTGGAACCCTGAGACCGGGAAAAGCCCCTTCCAACAGGCAGGAAGGGTTTTTCTTCCCAGTCCCCACCTGTGATCAAATCATGACCATGAAGGATGAGCACCAAGGGACCTCATTAAATAACCTCTCTTGCTAATTAGCAAGATCCCTCAGTGGAGATTGGGAAGAGAAACCCTTTCTGCCTGTTGGAAGGAGTCTTTCCCAGTCTGAGGGTTCCAGCAGCAATGGAGGGAGAGAGATGATGCTGGTCAGTATTTTCCCAAGCTTTGCAGCAAAGTGATGGCTTAAGACAAGTCAGGAATAACTGCAGTGCTGCAGCCAAGGGGTTTTTCCATCCTTCACAAACTTTGTTTTTGGGGAAGTGTCTCGTCTGACCTCCAAAGCAACACAGCCTCCCCTTCCTGCTGCACCTCTCAACTCCATTCCACTTTGGGAAAATGTCTTGGGAGGCTGAGAATCACTTGCTGCAAAGCATGGGAAAGTACTGAGCCAGCATCATCCCTCTCCCTCCACTGCTGCTGGAACACTGAGACTGGGAAAAGCCCCTTCCAACAGGCAGAAAGGGTTTCTCTTCCCAGTCCCCACCTGATGATCAAGTCATGACCATGAATGGTGAGAGCTGAGGGACTTTGCTCACGAGCAAGAGAGGTTGTTTAGAGAGTGGCTGCAGAACAGGGTTAAAACCACTAACTCAGAGGGAGACCCTTCCTCCAGCTGCTGGGGAAGAGGGGAAATATAACTCAGTTCTGTACGTTCTCCTCGCCTGGGGAAGGCTCTGTGGCTGAGTTGTCAGGTTTAATCTGTTCCCAGCTTGTATGCTGCAAATAACTCCTGTGTTCCTTTGTGAGTTTGGCAGCTCCTGCACCAGAGCAGGGACAGGCTCCAGCAACGATTCACTGGGAGAGAAGGGAAGATCCTCCTGTGCCACCTTTGAGATGTTCTCAGCACAAAGGAGGCCGTGAAAAAAGAGATGCACTCGAGAGGTGGCGACCTCACAGTGAGCACCTGGGTGGGAAGGGAGCTAAAGATCAGCCCACTCCAACCCCCTGCCATGGGCAGGGACACCTTCCACTAGCCCAGGTTGCTCACAGCCCCATCCAACACGGGAATTTTGATAATCCCAAACACCCACAAGACATAGGAATAAATCTGGAAAGGATGTGGTGGCTTTTGAACAGGTTATTAGAGAGGGACTGGGGGAAAGGATTAGGGATGGGTTGAGTAGCTCCTGCCCTAGGGATGGATTCTGTATTCTCAAAGCAGTTCTGATTCTTGAGTCTTGATATACCAAATTAAAGGCTGCTCCCAGTGTTACAGCACATTTCAGACTGGTCTGGGGGACAGACTTGTTCAGTCAGACTTTTGCATCCCCACCCTGTCTGGGGAAATGCAGGAGCTGACTTTGGAGGGGTAAGAGGGAACAGGGAAAGCAGGCATGCAGCTGTCACGACAAGAGCTGGCAGGAATGATGCACATTTTCAGCTCTTATCAGTGCTCTTTCTCTGTGCATCAGTTTACAGGAACATCACTCAGCTTGGGGACAAGTGGGAAGAATAAGTCACTCTCTGTCTAGCGAGCCCTCCAACTCACCCAGCCTGGAACACCCACAGTCCCTTCCCTGGGCTCCATCTGGACTGTGCTTTTCAGGTAGAAGTTCCAAACCATTTCCCAAATCCCCAGCTAGCACAGAAGCATGGAATCATACAATGGTTTTGGTTGGAAGAGACCTTCAAGATCATCTTGTTCCAACTCACCTGCCATGGGCAGGGACACCTTCCACCAGTCCAGGTTGCTCCAAGCCTCATCCAACCTGGCCTGGGACACTTCCAGGGATGGGGCAGCCACAGCTTCTCTGGGCACCCTGTGCCTTCCCCACCCTCCCAGGGAAGAATTCCTTCCCAATATCCCATCTAACCCTGCCCTCCTTCAGCTTAAGGCCATTCCCCCTTGTCCTATCACCACACAACCTTAAACAAACAAACAAATATCCTGAAACAATACCCTGGGTGAGGCTTAAAAACCTACACATGGAAGAGCTACCAAGACCTTACAAGACGAACAAGAGTTTCAAAAGTAATGAATAAGATGACTTTTTTTTTCCTTTTTTCTAAACTGCATCTTTCCCTGGCTCACAGGGCAGCCACTCAGCACAGCTGTGCTGGAAGGAGGACTGGAAAGCTTATTTTTACCCAGCACCAAAGTGCAGCTGGTTCTGGAACGCGCCAGCTGCCAACTGCACAGCGGTGTGTGGGGACAGCCACGCTCCAGCGGTCACCGCTCCGCAACTCTGATACCCCAGGCAGTCAGGATCTCCAGGCTGGAGATGCCTCTGTGCTAGGAGCCTGCTCAGAAGTAGGAAAAATGAAAAAAAAAAAAAGATAATAAAAAAAAAAAAGACCAAAACCATACAAAACCCCCTAAAAATCCAGTGCCACTAAAAAACCAGAACTAAAAGCCCAGCACGGAGCAGCGATGCCTTAAGACCCATAGTATGTAGATTTTTAATACAGCTTTTGAGCACTTTTAGGATAGAACTCGTAGCTAAATACCTTTTGCACTAAATTCCAGAAATATGGGTTAACGTTCCTTGTCAAGGTTTTCAGGGGATAAAGATTTTTAGCAAGAACATCTGGTTTGTAGAGGATGTACCTAAGGAACATAACAGAGCAAAGAGGTCTCACCAAGGCATTTGATGGCAAGAGTTCCATAAAACACTTCATACTGAAATATTTGTTTCCTGAGCTCAAGATGAATTTTCTAGGAGACCATCCAGGTTTTTCTGTATTTTTAAGTGAAAGAGGGAAATGTTAGTACTTATTGTTCTGTGTGGGACATTCCTGCTAGACCCGTTTTGAGGGGGAGCAGGAAGACAGGAACTGGAAGTGTGTGACTGCTGGGGGAGTTGGGAGGAGATTTTTAGTGGGTTTAGAAAAACGAAAAGTCAGGGAATTTTAGAGAAAACTTTTCAAGTGGGTGTAAAAAATCTTCCTGTGTCTAATTAGGCATTGGAGTTCCACCCCCCTGTCATAGGCAGGGACACCTTCCACCAGCCCAGGTTGCTCCAAGCCCCATCCAACCCGGCCTTGGACACTTCCAGGGATGGGGCAGCCACAGCT
>JAYRBT010000082.1:150099226-150140903 GCA_036023395.1 Myiotriccus ornatus | reverse complement strand
AAGGAAAGGAAAGGAAAGGAAAGGAAAGGAAAGGAAAGGAAAGGAAAGGAAAGGAAAGGAAAGGAAAGGAAAGGAAAAAGAATTGTTTTTTCATACTAAAGTCCATCTGAAAGTCTTATGGATGAAATCTTAAGGTAAGGATGAAAGTCTTAAATTTGAAATCCTCTATTCATGTGGGGAAACTGAGGCACAGAGAGGTTACACTTCTTGCCCAGGGACACACTGGGCATCCATGAGCACAGACCTGAATCCTCTGTCTCCTGTTGTGACAGCAGTGAGGCCAGGGAGAGGCAGTGTGGGGGGTGAAATCCAAGCATTCCCCGGGCTGGAAGGGGCTGGATGCCACGTCCCATCAGCCCTTGGAGAGGCTGCATTAGCAGAGCCCTGTCTCCAGAGCTCAGCTCCCGGTTGTCGTGCGTCCCAGAGTCAGAGCAGCATCTGCTCGGAGAGGCACGGCACAGCCAAGCAGAAAGAAAGGTCAACTGCTTCCCCCTGGTCCCCTCCAGGTTGGAAGCAGGGAGAGTACCGCTGATCCTCCCTGGGCTCATCACTCCCCCCCGATAATTATCCCACCAGGCCGTGCAAGAGCACGACAGCACAGCCCCCCCCGGGGCCAGCACGTCTCAGGAGAGAGGAAAGCCGAGGAGAAGCCGCCCGCTCCCGCTCCCCCCGTGTCCTGCAGGAAAAGAAATCCAACCAGCCAGGCCCTTCCCCGTGACCTGGGCTCACCCCTCGGTCCTGGAAGCCTCATGGGCTGTGACACAGGCCCAGGCTTTGCAGGGATGCTGAGGGCTGAAGGGGACATGGCAGAGGTTCGGTCGTTTCAGGGGTCCGGGAGTTCTTCCTGCTGCGCTGATTCAACGTGACAAACTCGTTCCTTCTGCAGCATTTAACCAAATGGCAGCTTCTGTCCTAGGCTGAGATGTGGCATTTGGGAGGGCAGAGCTGTGGCATTTGGGAGGGCAGAGCTGTGGCATTTGGGAGGGCAGGGCTGTCTCTCCCGGTGAGACCCCACAGCCACGTTGACCTGAGTTGGTCATGGGAGATGTTCAGTCCCTTCCTGTCGTCCCCAAGCTTTATGGGGTGACCCCAAAGGTGCACACATGGCCTCAAACCTGCTTTAATCCTCTAATCCAACATCCCAGACCCTTTTTATCCACTGCAAATCACCCCACTCTGCACACCAGGGGCTGCACATGCATCACCTGCCCTTTCCCTGGGTCTCCATGTTTTGGGGAGCCGTGCTCATAGAATCATAGAATGGTCTGGGTTGGAAGACACCTTAAAGATCATCTAATTCCATCCCCCTCTCATGGGCAGGGACACATTTCACTACACCAGGTTACTCCAAGCCCTGTCCAACCTGGCCTTGAACACTTCCAGACATCCACAACTTCTCTGGGCATTTTGTTGCTTCACGACCCTCACAGTAAAGAAATTTATCTTCTGGAGCACTTGACAGAAAATCAGGTGTCCACCTCTAAATGGCCTCCAAATCCCTACTGCTCCCAGGTCACCAGGAGCAGATCCAGCTGCTCACAGACCCAGCGGCCAGCAGCCAAGTTCAGCTCCTTGAAGCCCAAGAAGTTTTAGGTCCAGGTCACTCCTGCTCGTGCAGAACATCTGCTGAGCCCCAGAAAAGCATCGTGGACAAACACCACACTCCACCCACCCCCCAGCAGGATCCAGGGCGTCCAACACTGATCATCACCGAAAAATCTCAGGCTTAAAGCCCTAAGGTGGACAAGAGCAGCACACCAGAGACAGATTTGAGCCCTGCAGGAAAGAAAACATCGTTTTACTCCCCGAGAGGAGGGAGAGCTTTGCTTTCCTCAGAGCACATTCCATCTGTTCCCATCGCCCACAGATCCGGCCACGCTGCGTCACCGCTCTGCCAAGCACAAGGCACTGGAGACAGGCTCCAGCAAGGCAAGGCTTAACCCTCCTAAATCCTGGACAGGATGGTGCTTCCAGGGCAGAACCAAACCATGAAGACCATCCCACCTGACTTGGCACAACGTAAGGTTGGCAGCGCCAGGAAGGCACCCGATGAAGTTGCCTCCAACCACCCTGGTGATGTTGGACCCGAGCAGGAAGCAAGGCAATCCATCTGGAAGATTCAGGCAGGAGAAGCAGGGAACACATTGGCTTGGAAAGCAAAGGGAAGGCAGCCAGGGTTGGCTCATTGCTTCAGGTCTTGGAGCATCCCGTTGTCTCCAGGAAATCCCTCTCACACCCACAGGGGGAGGTCTTCAGCAGCAAAAGAGCAGGGAAGGTCCTTGGGGACTGAAACCATCTCTACCAGAGAGACCTGGAGTGAAAAGGGCAGAGGAAAAGCTGCTTCCTGTGCCTCTTCCTCCAGCTGAAACCTGCTTTGTTCGGAGGGGGCTCCTGCACCCCTGTTTAATGATCCACTCTGCATTTACATTTCATTAGAGGAATGAAAGAGCTAATTAACAACATCTACACGAAATGCAAACAAAAGGGACGGCTGGTGACTCAGATGCAGGGGCAGAGCCAAGGGCTGGGGCTTTGGAGGCAGCTTAACCAGACCCCAACCTGGCTGTTGCCAGGAGACACCTTCCACGTGTCTCTGACAGTTGGGTGGCTGCACCACGATTTGGGCCACCTCGTGGATCCAAATTAAAACTCATCCCTGTTTATTTCTTTCCCAGGGATCCAACCTGGCCTTGGACTCTTCCAGGGATGGGGCACAACAGGGGCTGGTGGAGTGGGCTGTGTGAGCTGGCCCCAGATGTTCCTGCAGAGCGAAAATCGTGCGCAATGAGGCTGAAAGTGCTGCCAGTGCTGGTCCAAACCGGGTGTGAACAGAGCCAGGTGTGTCAGCACGAGCTTCCCCCTTCTCCCAGGGCTGGATCTCATTAACCCCAGATGAAGAAACATCTCCTCTGTTCTGTGAGCCAGAGCCCAGCTCCAAATGAGGGTAGGCATGGGAAGGGGTGGGAAAGGAATGCTCCTCGTGGCATCCTTTCGATAAGAGGTTGTGTTTGAAAGGAAGGGAGTGATCAGAAGGTGGGGAAAGCAACCTCCAGGCAGGGACTGAGGGTGCTCATGAAGATGGGGCAGGCAGGAGAATAGCCTGAAGACTTGCTGAGGGCGGTGGAACAGCAGATCTCAGCAACCACGAAATGGGAAACCTCCCAAAGGTTTAGACTTACTGGGGGCCTCTTTTTCAAATTTAATTATTGATTTCTTTGTTTGCTTCAGTGCTGTGGAAAGATACAGCTTCAGCAGGAGGAATACTCTGGGATGCACATCAATACCCTGCCTTCAGTGATCTTGTTCTCCAGCCCTTAGAGACAGATCCCACATCAAAACCTCTCCTGGAAGGGGGATGGAGAGGAGCCAGCAAGGTCAGGTGGCTTTTACCAGGGATGACCTTGGTACCCAATTTCAGCCCAAGGACACTTAGATTTGAGACAGGGACAAGGCTGCACTTGAGCTGAGATGCCACCCATAACCACCACTGATCCTCCAAATCGCCCATCAGTCCCTTTGCTAAAGATCCCGACTCCTTCCCTATATTTTGGGAGAGGACAAAGTTTGCCCTCACACTCACCACCCACCTCAAGCATCTCTTTGCTGACTAAGAAGGGAGCTCGGGGTGACTTGCTGGGATGTGAATGTCTCTGCTGGGGACAGCTGGAATTAGTCACTGCAGACCATGGGACAAGGGCTGAGCTCCTCTGCTGCTCACAGTGGGGAAATTTAAAGCCAAAACTCCTCTTTCAAGGAGATCAGCGAACCATTTACTGGAGGGGCTGTCCCAGGATAATAACAAGGGTTATGCTCAAACTGAGCTGGGAGAATGACACATCCTAAGACATCTGTGCTCATAAATGAATTCCTGTCATTGCATGATCTGCCCAAATCTGAGCTTGCCTTCTCCTTACGGTGCTTTCAGTGAAGTTTTGCAAGTACTGAGCAAGAATTTTCACCTTGGACTCCCCTTTCTGGCCTCTCCAGCTACTTTGTTAAACCCCCTCCAGCTCTGCTGATGCAGGAGGGAGGACTGTGGGTCTGTTATCAGATAATAACCTTGCCTTGCCCACTCATAGCTCTCGGATGGCCCAGCCATGACCAGGCAGAGCACAAGAAAGAGCAGCCCAGCGTTTTCACCTCCAAAATTGGAGCCACACAGAGGTTACAGCACCCTCAGAAGATGGAATGGAGACTTCTCCATGAGACAACCTATTACTAAGATCAACCTACTTGTGCCCTTGCTCATCCTGGTGTAAAATCAGTGCCCTTCAGCTCTCAGCAGAGTGACCCCAACTTTGCACCTTGGCAGCTAAGGGTGAACTCTGGCTACTCCTTGATTTAGGATGAAAAAAAATCAGCACTAGGCAGATAGCAAATGGAGTAATCAATGTGATGGATAGAGACATCCCCAGGGCACAAGATAGTTTATCACTGAAGCACTGAAAACCTGCACTGGGTGACCAAAGATATTTTCTTTGTGCCACCCACCTGTCTCCTTCAGTGCTGGACATTCCCTCTCTTTCTAGTGTAAATGCCAGGGTGTCACCCTTTGTGAGCTGATGCTTTTCCTGAAAGAGAAGTAACTCTGTGACCCAGTTTAACCACGGCAACCACTGGAGTATTTATTAACTGTTATAACTGTTTCTCTCCAGTCTTACCAAGAGCCACCACCACAGCTCGGGGAGCGCTGGTGCTGGGCCCTGTACATCTGTTTGCTGAGCAAGTCCCAGTTGCTCTCGAGATCTGAGTCAGAATAGACGAAGAAATGAATAAATGGACGATAAAAACCACGTGCACAAACGCCTTGGCATCTTCAAGGTCACGGGCAGACGCAGGATCAGAGCTTAGGCTTCCCTGTAAGGTTCTGGACCAGCATCCTTAGACCCCTCCCATCACAAGACTAGAGCTAAACTGGGTGCAGGGGCCCATGTCACGCAGCACAGATGACACACTCAGAATATAAAACTAATTTCAGCCTTGCTGCACCATAAGAAAACACCCACATGGAGCGAAGTTTCATCTAACATTATTTTTCTTCCTTTTTTTTTTTTTTTTGGCAGGAATACATAACTGGCAATACCAGATGTTTCACAGATCCCTACATTCTATCAGCTTGTTTGTCTTGGAGAAAAGCAAGATCCAGTGCAGAAATGTGCAATCAATATTTGGGTTTTTCAACCCAGAAATACCGGGCAAGGGGACTGGTCCAAACTTTCCCTCTGTTTTATTTTGTCAAAAACATCATCTTAGATAAAAAAAAAACCTGTTCAGTTTCCAGGTTCAGCAAAAGATTTTGTTCAGCCCCAAAGACTCACAGCCCTGAAGGCCCCTTGATCACAGAATCAGAGAATCATGGAATGGTTTGGGTTGGGAGGGACCTTCAAGATCATCCAGATCCATCCCCCTGCCATGGGCAGGGACACCTCCCACTAGCCCAGGTTTCTCCAAGCCCTCTCCAACCTGACCTCGGACACTTCCAGAGGTGGGGAATCCACAACCTCTCTGGGCAACCTGTGCCAGGGCCTCCCCACCCTTATGGTAAAGAATTTCTTCCCAATATCCAATCAAAATCTACCCTCTTTCAGCTTAAGGCCATTCCCCCTTGTCCTATCACTACATGACCTTGAAAAGTCCTTCTCCAGCCTCCCCATAAACTGGATCCCCGCAGCTCTGCTTCCGTTTCCACCCACAGATCCTCTGGATGAGCCCACTGCTCTCCTCTGCCCAGATTTCAGAACCTGGTGCTCATCTGAAGGAACCAGTCCCTGCAAGATTCCCACGGATTTACATCCTGCTCCACAATACTGAGGAGCACGAGGGTTGTGGAGGCCCCGCTGGCTAAATGACCCATGGCTGTCATTTCTGTGTATCTTTCTAATATTTGTTGAAGAAACACATTAAGCTTTTTTATTTCTCAGTCCCCTTTCAAGAACAAACAACCAAAAAAAAAAAAAAAAGTGTATAGTGCCTCAGGCAGCCTTTTTTATTACCTTACATAGAGTTAATGCAATAAAGTCCATTAATTAAAACATGAATATTTAAAATGGCTTTCAAGAATGGCAGCCTTATCTCACCAGAGGGAAGAAGAAAGAAGAGGGGGAAAGAAAAGAGGGGGGAGGAAAAGTGGTAAAACACAAGAAAGGCAGGAGATAGTTCATTTTGCCAGAGGAGCATTCAATTATTTAATTGCTGAATTAATGCTTTGTCCCCAGGTGACACTGGCTGTTCATTTGCAGCGAGAGGATCGGGATGGGGAAAGGTAGGGGGGGAGGGAGCGGGGGCGAAGGAGAATTGTTGGAGTTTTAATTAAAATGTGAGGTAGACACAGCTGTAAGTTTCTGTCAGGGTTGCCTTTTGAAGTGAGGATGGTCCTCGAAAGCACAGCAGCCACAATTCTCCTCGGCACCGAGGCTGCTCTGACACTCAGAAGGATCAGGGAGATGCAGCTCAGCATCCCCACATCCCTCAGAGTGACTTTGCTCCTCAAAAGCCTGTCACAGGGTCTTGGTGTAGTGAGGAACAGCCCTGAAGATGGAAAGCTGGAGAGGGGAATGGGAAATGTGGGAGCCAGAAACAGGTGTCTGAGTGTGCAAAGATCTCAGGGGGCTTTTCCAGCCCAGCTGATCCTGGGATTCTGTGAATGAATCTGCACGTGCTGCAGGGGGCTGGTGCACAGGTACCCACGCCTGGGCTGGGATGTGGGGAAGGCAGGAGCTGAGGAGCAGCCAGCAGGCTCCAAAACCGCAAGGCTCCAGTGAAACTCCCCCAAAAACCAGTGTGAATGCTGCAGGCAGGGGGAGATGCTGTAAGATCTCCCTCTGATAAGCCACACATCAGGCAGTGGAGACAGAGAGAGCTTTGAGGAAGAGCTGGTGGTCCCTGGGAGTGGTTCAAACCACCAGTCACGGAAACACCAAATCACAGAATACGCTGAGTTGGAAGGAACTCACAAGGATCATCATACCCAACCCTTAGCCCTGCACAGGACCATCCCCAGGGGTCACACCATGTTCCTCAGAGTGTTGGACAAATGCTTCTGGAGCTCTGTCAGCCTTGGTGCTGTGCCCACTGCCCCGGGGAGCCTGTTCCTGTGTCTGATCATCCCCTGTGTGACCTCCCCTGACACAACTTCAGGCCATTCCCTTGGGACCTGTCCCTGGTCCCCACAGAGCAGAGATCAGGGCCTGCCCCTCCTCTTCCCCTCACAAGGAACTTGTAACTGCAGTGAGGTCAAGCACAAACGGGACTGAAAGCAGATCTGGAGCCTTTCATGGAGCAGGAGAATATTTGCAAGCTCTGCTGTGGGAGGACAGGGCAGAGGGAAGGATGTCCCACCATCAGTGGGTTTGGGAACAGCTCTGGATGGCTGCAGTCTCAAAGCAAGTCCTTGCCTTGTCCCCTCAAAATGCCAAGCCATGCAGATCGTCCTTTCCCACCAAGCCATCAAGCCACTCTGGGGAATCCATCATCAGTGTGCTTTGGCTCTGGGGGCATTAACAGCAGTCCTGCTTCCATGGGAAGGATCCCACAAGCATAAACAAAGCCAGCTTCTTCTGAAATGCACCATGAAGCACAGATAGGCCTCATGGCACATTTTGGAAGGAACAAGGAAAGGATGAAGTGTGAGTCAGCCTCCTGCTCCTGCAGTGAGCTGGCACTCCGTGGGCCTCCAGGGACACTCTCTTGCATGGGAAGCAGCATGGCCTGTGTCTCTCTGCGTGGTGTTGGGGCTTCCCATGGGGGTCTCAGCTCCTGGAGACGTTCACAGGTGTGTCCTGCGTGTCCCCACGTGGCTGTGGGGGTTGCAGGGGTGTGGATGTGTAGTAGCTGTACACGTGCACGCATTTTCCACATTTCCAAACCCATTTACGTGTGTACACGGATGCACCTGTCCAGAAAATATCTAGGAGACCCAGGGGGGTGCTGGCAGCAGGCCAATCCCAAAGGCATCGGTGGAAGATGAGGGTTATGAAGGATTTGTGTATGAGCAGCAGTGAGAGGAGCTCACTGGGATGGTTGCAGTGGGGGAACATGGGACTTCACATGGTAGGAAATCTGGCTTCATCCTTTCCACCATTCACAAAGAGTTTGGGAGTAGATGACCTTTAAGGTGCCTTCCAACCCAAGCCATTCTGTGATTCTATGACTCTAATGCATGGAAGCAGCTAAATTTCAGGCCAATTACAGAAGGTAACCCCAGAATTTAAGACCTAGACGCGAGAGAGGAGTGCTTGGGGAGGCCAGCAGGCTGAACATCTAATTTCTGTGGTGCTGGTCAGCCGGGTTTAGATGCTGCATTGCCGGATTGTGATGAAAACACCATGAACCCCTCCAGTCTGAATCATCCTGGCACAGTGATGCTGGCACTGAACCTGACTCTCCATGCTTTGGTTGTGCAGCATCCACAGACTGAGTGGATGGCTGCCCATGGAGCACAACCTCACGGGGATGCTCACAAGTTACTCACTTGAAGCCCAGGAGAGCTCCACGAGACATGTTCTTCTGGAACATTCTGGCAAAAATGCACAGCACAGCAGGAAGCTTTGTCCTTCAGAACATGAAAATGAAAAATAAACAGCCAAAGCCAGCAAACCAAAGAAAGGAGGAAGAAATGGTCTGAGGAGAAGAGGATTTTGGACAGAAATTATTAGTCATCTGTCAGTTTTGCTGCTACAGACGCCTCTTTAGTCCAGCTCCACAGAGGTAACTTAGTCCCAATCCCAACCAAGTCCCAGTCCAAACCAAGAGCAAACTGGTGCCCTCCAGCACTGCCACCATCAAGTACAACTGCCCAGAGAGGTGGTGGATGCATTTCAGTCTCTCACACCCCATCCCTGGAAGTGTCCAAGGCCAGGTTGGATGGGGCTCTGAGCAACCTGGGATATTGGAAGATGTCCCTGCCCTGGGCAGGAGGGCTGGAACAAGATGTCTCTGGTGGAGCCATCACAGCCCACGTCCTATCCCAGCTTCCAGCAGATCCCGGAGCAGCAACTCTGTATAACTCCTCTTCTGCACCAGTCCCAGGGTCTCAGCAAAAGCTCAGGGGCCAATAATCTTCATTTTGGTCCTTCAGTCTTCAGGTTAAGGAGAAGAACCAGTAAAAGTAGTGAAAGCACCCATGGTCTTGGCTGTTCCTCCTGCTTTCAGCACCATGTGATGAACTTCACTGTCTTCCTCTGGTTTGGGCACCTTCAACACAAAGATACCCAAACCCTTGTCCTAAAACTAACAAACAGGGGTTACCAACAAATGCCATCCAGAAAAAGAGCCCCAACTCCAAACACACAGACTGGCAGAGATCAGGGAATCCCTCACTTCATCCAGGCAAGGGGACAAAGCCAAGGGCTTGTACCAAGAATTGTGTTCCTGCCTTAGGACACAGGGAGGAATCACACACCTCAAACTGCCCCAGAAACAGTGGGACTAAGCAGATAAAGCCCCTGCCAGGGCAGCCGATTTTCTTCAGGAGGCTGGAGATGCAGCTTTCAACCTCCCCCGGAGGTCCCTTCCGTTCCTTCCTGCTTCTAAACACCGGGAATATCCCAAGCCAATAACTGTTTGTTTAATGACACGGACCACTCAAGACCTATTGAGAGCATTCAGCTTAATGAGGTGTGTGGCAATTATTGCTCTATCGAAACTACAGCCGGGGAACACAAAGAAATATATTTAAACTCAACGGATCTGCAGTTCTGATGTGCTAAAGGACGTCCTTTCCTTTCCTTTCCCAGCCTGGTTGTCTCACCCTGCTGAAGGATGAAATACAGGATAGCAGTATCAGATTCCTGCCTGCTTTAAATGCAGGAAGAGATTGTGCCAAAAGGAGATTCAGTGGCTGGAGGTGACATTGGCAGAGCCACCCCAGGGACACACAGGCTGAATCCTCCCCAGGTTAAAGATATTGGCTGAGAATCCCAATCCGGTTTTCTAATCTATTTATCCCAAGGACTGTCCTGGGGAATGTGGGATTACAGCAAACAGAATCAGCACAAATAGACTGTCAAAATTTCACTGATTGTAAGAATGGGAAGATACAAGAGGAGACAGATGAGCTGCAGAGGGGTTAGTGATGCTCTGGAAGAGGTGTGAAATCTACTGCTCTGCCCAACATGGAAGGAGATTTCTGTGGCTCAGAGCACCCAATTCCACTCCCAGAGTACTCATGGAAAAGCCACTGCTCCCAGCCTGTTAAAGATCAGAGAATCACAGAATGGTCTGGGTTGGAAGGGACCTTCAAGGTCAGTTAGTTCCACCTCCCTGCCATGGGCAGGGACACCTTCCACTAGCCCAGGTTGCTCCAAGCCCCATCCAACCTGGCCTGGAACACTTCCAGGGATGGGGCAGCCACAGCTTCTCTGGGCAATGACTGAATTTAGTGCTAAATGAGTGAATTTACTACTGAAAGCAGGACAGATCAGATTCCTTCTCCCCTTCTGGATCTGTTGTCTCCTAAATCCCTAAGGCAACCAAGACTAGTGTCATCTCAGCAGAGTCCAGGCTTCACCCATAATCTTTGGGAGATGCATCTGGATGGAGGAAACCGGCACAGAAAAAGGGAAAACTCCCTTTCAAGGAAATCTGGGAGAGGTTTGTCCACCATGAGAGATGGGATCCACCACGTCAGAGAGCTCAGTGCCAAGGAAACCCACGGAGTTCAGGCACTGCAAAGGTGGATTGAACACCTAAAAAACTCCATGGCTCCAGCTTCTCTTAGAGACAATGCTTTCCATTTTTCATCCCACTCCCACCACCTAAATTTACATCAGATATTCAGGGAGGGTGGTGAAAAGGGTCAGATATTTAGTGTGGGTGGTGACAGTGCACAGGATTCCCTCTGTGCACCCTCTCTCTGAGACCTCAGCAGCATCACCCTCATATTCAGCAGTTACAGCTGTAAAACTACAGATGTGACGATCCTGAATCTGGTGTCTGTGTTTCCCTGCATCTGAATTTCACCCTGTATTCCCACACAAAACCTTCTGGAGCAGCTGCTATGGGGCTATGGGTCCTGAATTCGAGAGGATGTTAAACAAGAGAAAATTTAAAAAAAAAAAAAAAAAGAAAAAAAAGAGAAAAGCAAGACTGGAAAGCTGAGCCTTTCACCAGGCTGCCACTCATTAAATTATCCGTAAAAGTCCCCTCTTTGCAATAGCGGGAGTAGTTGCCTGTGAAACTCCCTCGGCAACTGGATGTAAATTCCACCTTTAGTCTCCCCGCTACAACAACAGCGCATTGAGATGGTAATTGCTGATGTTCCTGCATTGTGACCACGAGCTGCTGGGTTCACAGTGGAACCGATCGCTTCAGTTTGCTCGTTTTAGCCCATGCCGTCTCCATCCAGCCACTTGCATGAATGGAGTTAATGCTGGAAGCGGCACAGACACCGGGAATCCCTGCCCTGCCACTGTGAGACTCCGGTGCTCCTGTGCTCGTGCCTAATTCTTCCTGGGATCCCGCGATGGGATGTGTGGGAACGCTTCAAAGCTGCACCAGGGAAGGGTGTAGGGTGGACGTTAGGAGGGGTTTCTCCACTGAGAGAGTGGTCAAACACTGGAACAGGCTTTTTAGAGATGTGGTCGATTCCCCCTCGCTGTCAGTGCTTAGGAAGTATTTGGATAATGCCCTTAATTAAATTTTTGGTCAGCTCTGAAGTGGCCAGGCAGTGGGACTAGATAATCATTGCAGGTCCTTTTCAACTGAAAATATTCTATTCTACTCTAATTCTAATTCTATTCCATTCCATTCCAGCTGTAGGGCCTTTCATTATCCCAGAGGAAAGCAGTGGGACAGGCAGGGCTTGCACAGGTCACGGAGATCCGAGGGTTTAAACTGAGTCAGAACTCACTTTTCAGCACCCAGGAGGGAGTTACCCACACTTGCCTCTTCCATAAAACAGCTCCCTTTGCCCTTTCCTTTGGTTGGCAGACCCAAAACCGATGCAAAACCAAAGCCAAACGCCTTTCTCTGCAAGCCCAGCTGCTGTTTGGGCCCGGGGGGCTCCTGCAGCAGGAGCAGATCATGTCTCATAAGGAGCTGAAGATGTCAAGAAGAGTTTTGAGAGCCTGCCCCTGGGTGATTACTCACAGATCTCTATCCCTCTCTGAGCTTTCAGGGCCACTAAAGGCTCACCTGGAACATAGGAAATGACTTAGCAAGTTGTTTCTGCCCTGGGGGACCATCAAGGGGAGGGGAGCTGTGCCACACAACAGGATTCCTGCAGCAGGGAGGATGGCAGTCCATTCATCTGTTTCCGTGCCTCTGGCTCCTCTCCCACACCACAGGACCCATTCAGCAGCCACTCAGCCACAAGTCCAGGCAGGAGCTCAGCCCTGCTGAGGAGACATCGTGTTTTGACCAGCAGAACTTGCCAAGCATGAGGCAAAGCCTCCCAACAGTGACCGAGGCTTGGAGGATGTGTCCTGCAGTGAGAATTTCATGGAGTCCTGACTACTTGATGCAGCAGAGGTCAAGAAGTGTCTATAAATGTTCCTCTAGATGCTATGAGACACTTTGTTCTATCAGACAGAGGTAGGAAAAAAACATCTAAAGGCTGGAAGGCGAAACACCACTAATGAAACAGAAGTGAAATGATGAGCATGAGTGAGAAAAGAGGGTTTGATTTTGCTCAGAGCAATGGCAACAGCAAAAGAATGGGAAAAAAAACCCAAAAAACAGCATAAAAGGCAGGAAAATCCCCAGAATTTCAGACCAGCAATATCTTGATACGGTTATTTATTCATCATAAAACCCCCTTCAGCCCAGGAGCCACCTAATTCATCAAGAAGCAAATATTTTGTTTTGGGGGACACATTTAGCCCTGTTTTGCAGCAAACACCTTGGATCGCTCCAAGGTGGGGATATGAAGAGCAGAAGGACCAGAGCATGCTGGTTATCTCTCTGGGCCACCAAAATGTGACAGCACTGCAAGGGCCTTCCAGGAACAGCTTATGTGGAGACAAGACTAATTAGACATTCATTAAGTGCCTAACTCAGCACAGCACTTAAGCACACATTTAACCTTCTCTCATTACAGGGTCTCATCACCAGCCCTGTTAAAGCTCCAGCTCTGATTACAGCAGAGCCAGCTCACATCTGGCAGGGTCACCAGGACTTTCAGACTGGTGAAGTCCCGATGCCCAACCTTTCAGGAAGTTTTCCTTCCTTCAGTCCCCTGGTCCCCTACCCCAAAGCTATTCCAGGAAAGCCACCTTGCATTCCAAAAG
Source organism: Myiotriccus ornatus (assembly GCA_036023395.1). Taxonomy (NCBI): domain Eukaryota; kingdom Metazoa; phylum Chordata; class Aves; order Passeriformes; family Tyrannidae; genus Myiotriccus; species Myiotriccus ornatus. Next base: position 150,127,677 of record JAYRBT010000082.1, on the reverse strand, counting down.
GGAGCCTTCCTGGAGTTGGAGGCAGCTCCTGCAGGGAGTGAAGATGTGAGGGATGGGCTGCTGGTTCAAATATATTTCCAACCGTGTTCTGCTGGTCACCAGTGCAACAAAACATCTCCTGCCACCTCTGCACCCTGAGGAATTCTTCTCACACCCACTGCTGCCTGCTGTAACCTCTTCAGCATCCATGTGGGACAGTGAGAGCAAAGAGGGTTCCACCAAACCCAGGAAAGCAAATTTGGAGCAGTCTCTCCTACCTCCAGACGTGGAAGAACACCCCCAGGCTGTGACCCAAACCTCAGCTGTGCCCAAGGCAACATCCCATGGTAGATTTGCACCCACTCCATTTGCTTTGGAAATGTCCAAGGAATAAAAAGGCACATTAAGAAAAGTCAGGCTTCACATTTCAGGGTGGTATCTGGGAATTCACAGGATCTGGGTTTGGGTTGGAAGGGACCTTAAAGATCACCCAGTTCCAACCCCCCTGCCATGGACAGGGACACCTTCCCCATTCCTTATGTGCCTTCAAAGTCATCAGTGGATTAGCACATTCACACACATCTACACTTGTTCGAAGATGAAAGTGTTAAGACAGGCCCAGAAACAACAAATGACTCAGAAAGCAGCAGGAGAGGGGAAAAAAAATAATAAAAAAGCTTGTTTGGAAAAAAAAATGCTACAAATACAATCAGAACAGCAATGACTGCAATAACCAGCATCAGCACTTGGAAATCAGGAACCCTATCAAAATATTCCACCCACCAAGTGCTGTTAAGGGATTGCTGACTCCCTGTCCAAATTGGATCTCGCCTCCATCTTCCTGATCGAGCCTTTGCATAAATCAAAACAGACACAGTGACAGACAGAGCAGCACATGGAGAGGCCTGGCCCCCTGCAAGCATCCTCTCTGTGGGGATGGCAACCTACCAGTGGAGATGAAAATTCTGTGTCTTCGATATGGAGCAGATGTGAGCACCCAGCAAAAAAAAAAATAAATTAAAAAATTATCTCCACTCCACAAATATTTGACACCCAGAAAGGATTTTGATTCAGCCACCTCTGAGCCTCTTCCGTATTTACTCGCTGGGAACATTCAGGCACTCGAGCTGGGCTAGGAGGGATCCTCACAAAAAGCCAATATTAAGCTTGAATGCTTCAGGATTTGCTGGAAATCTTATTTCAAATTTCACCTTTGGTTGCAGGGAGAAAGGTCAGACTGCTGGGTTGGAATGCATAAATCACCCAATCAGCAAACCCAAGGCAGGGCATCTGACTGAACAGGGCTCTCATCACTCCGAGGAGGAAGCAGAGGTTCTGCTCCTCACAGCCTGCTCACACAGCAGAAAAGGGCATTGTGAAAGAAAAAAAAAAAATAAATAAAAAGAAAAAAAAGCCCAAAATCTGGAGAGCCGTGTGCTCAGAGCAGGGGAGGGAGGCAGGGCTGAAGAACTAATTTGCAGGATTTATGGCTGGGCCGTTTGCCTCCATGTATTGATTCACAGATCAGTGAGAAACAAAACCTCCCCCAGAACACCCTGACGGAAGCACAAGTACCTGGTCACACACTAATCTCTCCGCTAATGCCGGGCTGCAGTTCTGCGGGAGAATCACACTGCACAGCTTGGACCTGTGCCTGGCCACCTCCTTCCTGCTGCAAAGCCAGTTTAGCCTCTTCCCCTCGACCCTGAGGAATTCCACCCTGAACAGGGGCGGCTGCAAAAGTCAGGCGAGAGCCCCGAATTCCATACCCAGGCAGATGCCAACTCTCTGCTGGTGGCAGAGGGCATTTCAGTCCAGCACCTGAAGGAGATGAGACCTGGAGGTGAGGGCCAGTGAGGGCCTGAACCTTGCTGAGTTGGAGGCTCCATTCCCTGCCACCCCAATTCCTATTTAGCATCACACCTCTGCTTTACATAACCTGTGAGCTGGCAGGTGGGGTGGGAGCTGGGAACAAACACATCGGGGCAGACCTGACACAGCTACTGAACAAAGAGCTTTGCTTTTGGACCCCCTGAATCCCTTCTGCTTTCCCATGGCCGTGTCAGAGGTGTGGAAGGAGCATTTCCCTCCCCAGACCAACGCCTAGATCAGACTTCAGGATCATCCCACCTTTATTTACAGCCCTTTTTTGTCATGCCTCTTCCACCTCCCCCCTTCCAGCCCACACCACACTCAAGATCACTGATGGGACACCAATGAAACATCCAAGGAACGAGCTCCAGCAAAGGCACCAAGTAACCCCATGGAAGCATCGTGGTGGAAAGGGAAATGAAGCTGGGAACAAACGGAGTGTGCCTTCTGTTGCCATTCCCTTGAACCAGACCCCAGAATTGAGTTTTCCCTAGGAATTAAAATGGGTTGATGGGGCTGCTGAGTGCAGCCTTTCTCGGGAGGGAGCCTGGATCCTGCCTTTTCTAGGGCATGGGAAAACTGCTCACCCTCAGGTGAGAGAAGCTCAGAGGCTGCAGGAGTAAAACAAGCAAGGCACAAGCCCCGGGAATGGATGAATGAAACAATTTGGGGCATGTTTAGGGGAAGCTGTTTTGCAGTTCCAGGCTCAGGCTCCTAAAGAGGGTTACCTGGCCTGCCTGTCAATTAGGAAGTTAGGTTTTCATGCCAGGCATCCACAGATACAGACACAGAGGTGATGGGGGCAGTGTGAGACCAGTGAGAGCAGAGCCCAGCCAGCCCTCCCTCCCCAGCACCCTTGGCCACCCTCCACTCACCCAGGAACTCCGCTCCATTGACGTCCTTAGGGCTGCTCACGCAGTTCTCCAAGTAAATCCCATCCTTGTAGCAATCCTCCTTCTTCCTGGTGAACCCCAGGACCTCGCTGGCCTGATCCAGGACCTCTCCTCCCGAGCACGAGCACGGGGTCTGCATGATGCCACAGGGGTGGGAGCTGCTGCTGATGGCCAGGCAGGCGTCCAGCCACTTGCAGAGCATCTGGCAGGCGGCTTTGCTGGGGTTCCTGTTGCCCACCACCAGGTACTCCACCGAGAAGTCCCTCTCCTGAGCTTTGGTGGGCTTCCACCTCGCGGGCCAGGTCTCCACTCCCGGAGGGGCCGTCTGCTTCATCTGCAGGAACTGCTTGTTGGACTGGAGGAAGGCGAAGCGCGTGGAGCCGTCGCAGAGCTTCAGCACGTCGTCGAAGCTCTCCATGCCCAGGTAGGTGCGGGTGGACTCCAGGAAGGAGTCGAACTGGTAGGTGCGGATGTGCTGGTGGTCACATACGCCGGCGGGCTTGAGGATCTTCATGTACAAAGTGTACCTGCGGGGGTCGGGGTTCTGGATAATCCAGGAGCACAGGGACGAGTTCAGCGGGAAGACGGCGAAGGAGGAGAAGTACCCGAAGAATTTCCCTTGGACCAAAGTGGTGCAGGGAGTTTGTGCCAGGTCCAGAGCGACCACAGTCCACACAAAGTAGAGTGGAGACACCAAAAGCAGGTTCAGGGCAGATCCAATGCTCCTCATCCTAGGTCTCTGGTCCTCTGGAACTCAAAGTAAATGTCAAGCAGGCGCCAGATCCTGGACATAACAGGGACCAGCTTATAGGAAAAGCGCGAGTTTAAGAGGCTCTGGATCCGAAATCAAGCCAATCCTCCCATGTCTGGATTTGAGCTCCCTCCTGTGGCCATAAAGAACACCTGGAAAAAAACAACAACAACAGGGAAGGGAAGGAGGAGGAGAGAGAAAGAGAAGAGATTTGGGATTTGGGGTTTTTGGTGGTGGTTCGTTGTTGTTGTTTTTATTAACCCTTCACAAGGCTGAGAATCCACACAGCATCCCCAGTCCCAGCACATCTCGCTGGGAGAAGGTGCAGTCCCACATCACCGTCCCCGTGCTAAGTGTGGGGGTGTCCCCATCCCTGGGATGTCCCAACCCTCATGGGGGGCCCAGCAGTGACTGGTGCTGGGGGTAAACATATCTGTGCCCTGCTTTCCCCATGCCCAGACCCCTCTGCTGAGCCAGGCAGAGCCTTTGCAGTGAATTTTAGCCATCCCCCCAAAGCAAAAACACCACTGATCTCTGGTTTAAGGAGTTTCCAGCCCTCTCCATCCCACCAGGAACCATCTCGAGGCAAAGGGTGGGCTCAGCACGGGAAGATGGGCTCTGCCTCCTCCCTTCCTCCCCCCAGCACTTGTTTTTTAGCTTCTTTTTCTGTCACCTTTTCTCTCTCCTCTCCACCAAAGCAGTGCAGGGAAGGGAGTTGTTGTTTAGTAACCCAGCCCTGAGGCCAGACAGGAGGCTGGAAGGAGTTGTGCACCCAGTACAAGGAAAAAAAGGCAATAGAGGCAGATTTTAGGTCTTCCCACATCAGGCAGCTGCCTGATCACCTTTCACCCCTGTGTGCAGGACACCCCAATGCCTGTGGTACTGTCCTCAGGCTTGGAGCACCTGCAGAGAGTGAAAGTCCTCCCTGCCAGCTCCAGGACCTCCTTCAGTCCTCAAATCCCTTGAGCAACATCCCTCCTCCACTGACCTTTGGGACTCAATCCCTGTGACCCTTCGTAGCCAAGATCCCCCTTTTAGCTCTGCTGCCCAGACCCCTGTGCCCCCTTCATGGGAAAGAGGCTCCTCCACCCCTCTGCAAGTCTCCTTCTTTCTTACCCCAACAAGAAGACCCCCCAGTGCCCCCTTCCCTCCATCTCCCCTCCTTCCAGGAGAGAAAAAGGAAGGGGAAACACAGTCAGCAGCAGGACTGCCCCCATTTTGTACCCCCTCCCCATGCAGTGACCACCCCCCAGTGTGGGGAGGGGGCCTGTTAAAAGCTGCAGGGATTGACAGGCAGGAGGGGCAGATCCTCAGTGTGTGTGGGGCAGGACTTCTCCCACTGCTGGTCACACAGCCATGGTACCTTTTCCTTCCCACCTTCCCAGGCTTCTGCTTTCCTGCCCTCTTGGCTCACCCCAGGTAGAGAAAATCAGGAGTTTCCCCCTTGGGTGATTCTTGCCTAGACCCTGCAGCACTTTCTCACACCACCCTTCCCCAGTCCTGCCACCTCCCACCCCACACCAGGCTCTGAGTCCCCAGACTGCAAACAGAGGAAGCTTTCACAGCAGCCACACAAAACCCCAGCAAATCTACATCTCAGGCAGAGCTAAATGCAGTCCCAGGAGAGACTGAAAAATCAGAAACGAGAAGCCCACAGACCATCTTGTGCATCTGGGAAGAGATAAGAAGCAAAATGTATTGCCACGTTCACCCCTTGGTTTCTCTCCTCGCTCTGTATCGAAGATTTGTCTCTGTATCTCCCCTTTTCTTAAAAAAAAAATCCTTTTATTTTGGGAAGGAAAGGGTTAGGTAACTCGAAAGTCAGATCTTCTATTTGCAAACTGTGTTTCATCCCGGCTTCAAATCACTGCAGCCCCTGCCAGCAGATTCCTGAGTATGTGTTAGACCTGACACTAATCAGCATGGAGTCCAAATGCATTTGCACTTAAATTTTTTACAAGTCAGATCCCCACTCCTGACTGGTTTGCTGCCTACGAAGCTCCACAGTGCAAATCTCCCCTTGCCAGACTCCTCCCTGCCTCCAGGGCCAGATTTCAGGGATGAGAGTAGATGCAAAGCTGGTCTTGCTTGCAGTGAAAACAACAGGCATCAGCCACACATCCTACAAATTTCCAGAGAGGCTATCCTGGTTAGCAGGAGGGGTTGCCTGAAAATGACTGTGAATGCTTTAAATATCAGATCTGTGAAGGGAAAGGCTCTTGCTCTGTCTGAGACTCCGCAAGGGGCCACTGGTTGTCCTCTCCCTCTCTGTGGGGCAGTGCTGGAGCAGCTCGTGCTGTTTTCCAAGCCTTTGCAAAGCCAGAATCTGTGCAGGCTTCACACTGCTGAGCCAGGCAGGGATCATGGAATTATTGAATATCCTGAGTTAGAAGGGACACTCGAGGATCATAGAATGATAGAATGGTTTGGGTTGGAAGGGACCTGGAAGATCATCTAGTGTAGTCCCCCTGCCATGGGACACCTTCCACTATCCCAGATCGCTCCAAGCCACATCCAACCTGGCCTTGAACACTTCCAGGAATGGGGGCAGCCACAGCTTCTCTGGGAAAACTGTTCCAGTGCCTCACCACCCTCACAGGGAAGAATTTCTCTCCAATATCAAACATAAACCCACCGTCTGTGAGTTTGAAGCCATTGCCCCTTTGTCCTCCCACTACATGCTGTTGTAAATAGCACCTCCATCTCCCCTGTCACCTTAACCTCTGGTCCAGGCAGTGAAGAAACCTGCTTTATCCCAGTTGGAAGCAGGAGCCAGCAGTGCCTCCATAGCAACAAGATCATCAGGGGGAAGGGTTGGCTCTGAAATCCAGTCCCTGTTGCAACTCCAGCACTTGGGATTCAGCCCAAGGCTCCTGCCCTCCCCAAACTCTGTTTTTCTCACCGACCAACCAACCTGCTCCTGTGTGAGGGTGTGGTGAGCACAGAGCACCTCCCCCCTCACTGCCCCTCCCTGGGAAAAGCACCATAAAAGCCAAGAAACTTTATATGAGCAGAGGCGATGGTGGGACGCCGAGTTATGGGTGTTTGGCCTCAGAATTGATCTCCCCTCAGTGCAGCCCCATCTGGAAGGTTTCACCACAAGGAACATGAGCATATCTCTTTCTCCTCCGACTAAAATCCTTGCTCAAGTGGGAATCTTTACTCGGAGCACAAGTGGAGAGGCAAAACCCCCCTCCACGCTCGGATCTTTGGCTCAGCAGGTGTTGGACCTGTCAGGGAGGGAAGGTGCAATGGGCAGCTGAGTGGCTGCTGCATTTCAGCAGAGATCCATCTTCTGCACTTTAATCCAAAAGTCCCATCCTTTGGCTCCAGCTTGGAGGAAATGCCACCTCCCTTTCCCTTTCCTTCCAGTCCTGTGCCTGGTGGATGTGTCTGGCAGAGTAAAGCTTGGGGACAGCAGGTGACCTTGGGCTGTGCCTTGTCTGAATTTCTCAAGGACAAACCAAAGGACAAAAATATCGTTGTCTTTGTGTGTGTGACTCTGGCAGAGGCGTTTTTTCATCCCAAGCAACTCACAGAAAGAATTTAGGTCCAAATGGTCCTTCTGCCTCGGTTTCCTTGAGCAAGAGTTAGAGGTGACAGAGAAGGGGATCATGGGGAGCTGTGAACCCCCAGCACAGCTCCTGCACGTTCACAAAGCCCTGATAACTTTTTCTACCTCCTTGCTGAGCATTTCCCATCCCACTCTGGCACCCACTGGAGCAGGCTTGGATCAGAAACCCAACCAGAGACAGACCCTCACAGCCTAAATTAAAACCAGGCAAGGACTAAATCACAGGTCACTCCTGGCACCTGCTCTGTCCAAGGGGTTTGGGCATCCAGTCTGCAGCAGTCCCAGTGAATTTTGGAGCCTGCAAGCCATGGAATCATTAAGGTTGGAAAAAACCTCCAAGGCCATCAAGCCCAACCTTTGTCCTAAGACCACCACGGAGGGCTGTTTGGTGGTGGACATCATCTTCCTGCAGATAAATCAAGATGATCCAGGTCTGAAGCTGGAGTTTTCCTACCACTCTGCTTGAATTCTGCACAACTGTGCATGGCCCAGGCACACCCCAGGCCCCTCCTGGGGATTCAGCCAGCATGGGATGTGTGAGCAGGGAACAGGGTGCGCCCTGATCTTGCCTAAAACTGCCTTCACCCTCTGCCTGGATAGTCCCAGATGCCAATTCACCCTGTCCCACCAAGACCTCCCAGGTGGACACCTCCAAACCGCTGTGTCCAGCCGTGCCCAGCACAGGGATTTCAGCCCTGCCCGAGCAGGAGGAGCCCGGGAGCTCCCGGCAGTGCTGGGATGTGCCCTGCTCTGCAGAGTCGGTGCATCACACGCATTCCTCCCACGCGGGAAGGGCGGTGACCCCGGCCGAGCATCCACCACCTCCCTCGGTCGTGCTCCGTGGAGCGGCAGCCTGGATGTGGCCAATGGAGGGCACTCTTAGACATGCACACAAACACACACAACCACTCCGTGGCAAAAAAAAACTTAAAAAAAAAAAAGAGGGAAAAAGATCAAAATGACTGCAGAAAGGGCATCCTTTCCTACTGCTGCCTGTGGGACCATTCCCAACACCCTCTGCCTGATCTGTTCCCACCGTCTCAGCCGTGTCCCAGCTCCCCTCACTCTGTCCACTGGCTCTGGATGTGCCACTGTCCAAGATTTGCTTCCCTCTGCTTTTCCTTTTCCTGACCTTGGTACATGGCTGACATCCCAGCAGGGTGAAAACCACTCTCATCAAGCTAATCCTCCTTTCCTGGGGCTTCCCATTTCCCTGTAAGAAGGTCCCCAGGTATCAAACAAAATATCCCTTTTGCCAGAGGCAGAAAAGCGCCTGGCCCTAAAAAGCTCAGTCCCCTGCCACCCTGAGAAAACACAGGAAAGGAGTGTTTGCTCTGCCCTTATTCACAAGGAGCTGCTTAAAGGGGGGGAAAAAATGCGGTAACTGCTTGAAAATTTCTTTCTGTGATGGGAAAAAAACAGAATGGAAATGCCTGGAAAAACTCTGTGGCATCTGTGAACTGACAACACACAGGGGAGTCGAGGAGGGCTCAGACATGAGTGGTGTCCCTGCCCATGACAGGTGGGGTGGGGCTGGATGATCTTTAAGGTCCCTTCCAGCTCCAAAAATGCTGTTAGTCTATGATTCATTTGCAAAAAAACCATGTTTCTGCTTGGACCTCTCACATCCTGGAATATTTGCTGCACCACTCTAGAGTCTGGTGTGCTGCTCTCTGCTCTGTCTGAGTCTCCTGAGTGTAGACAGAGCCTGAATCTCACCTGCCTGCCCTGTTAATAAATTATATATACACAGCAGCACCCTTCATCCCCAATTTCTCTCAACTCCAAGCTGCAATGGCATCTGCTTTAGGGGTAGACTGCAGCAGATGTGTCACAGCCTGCAGGATCAGCATGAACAGGGTGGAAAATACTTGATTCTGTGATGGGGGTTGGCTTGTGGGGCAGAATCCCTGTCCTACTGCAGTTTTTAAAGGCTGGAAGAGGGGATTTGAGGAACAGGCTGAGAGGTGATATCTAGAAACGGAATGCCCCAAGAGGCTTTCAAGCACAATGAGGAAACTCCAGACCATCCCATTTGTGATCTCCTTCAACACTGGCCAGAGGGGAGATACCACCATGGGGATCCAGAGGCCAGATTTGAGTCCTGGATTTGTGCACGCTCTGAGTTAAGCATCTCTGCCAATCCATGCTTCAGTTTTCCCACCTGAAAAGATGGATGGAAGGAGCATCCCCTGCTTTTCTCTAGCTCTCTGTGATCTGAAAAGCTCCAGCAAAGTGCTGGAGATGGCAATGCATGTCCAACCATCCGGGATTTCATCCCAAAATGAGATTAACTTAAAGACTGAGGTCTCTGCTCCAGATGATGTTAATTGTAGATGGGCTCAAGGCTAAAACTCCCAGGTTTTAGCAGGTCAGGCTCAGTCTCTTGCTCTGGGTGATTTTTCCAGTGAGTTGGGATCAGGAGACAGCTGAGCACAAAGACTGGCCCTTACAATCCAGGATCCAGTAAAACCTCTGGAGACAAAAGCCTGGCAGACAAAGGAGGGCCAGATGTGCTCCATCTGCTCCCAGATGTGGCTGCCCCAGGGAAGGGGCCTCAGGGCTCTGCAGCACCTTCTGCTGGGTCCAGCACAGCCTCTGACAGATGCTGTCTGTGCACTTGGTGTCTTCTAAGTATCACCTCACCCTGCTGTGCAGCTCTGTTTGTCCTCAGCTCCCCCCTGCACCACTGCGGTGTTTTTTCTTTTTTTTCCATGGCCTGTTGGGAGGATTACCAGGATTGGGAGTTTCTCAAGGACTGAACGACCCCAGGATGGGTTGGAGTCAAGGGGCCTGAAGAGTTGTTGGCAGAAGTCTGTTGATGGAGGTCATAACGTTACCTCTTCCTCTGCCTCATTCTCCCTCAGTTTAAGGGAAACAGGCTTAAATCCCAGTTAACTGTGGGATTGCAGCACAGCCTGCTCTGAGCTCAGGCTGGTCATTGCTCCACACTGTTGCCAATGTTTCCTCACCCTCACAGTCCTCCTGATCCTGGTAGGATCAGCCTTCCCCCATGCCAGCATCACCCATACCCTCTGCCTGCCCAAGTTCCCAACCCTCCCCATCAGTGGTACCACCCGAGGAGCACCACACATTGCCAGGAAAACTCCTGGAAAAACACACCAGCAACTCCTAGAAAAATCCCGTTTTCCCCTGTTGCCTTATTATCCTGCCTGTTAGTGCTCACAGCCAGCCCTTTGGGGTTCCTTTCCCTGCATTCCCACCCTGCTCCTGGCTGTGAGGGTTACACAAGAGGGCCTTTGAGGGCAAGGTCATCCCAGTGAGTGGCACAAACCAGGCAGGACCACTTCCATTTGAGCTGGGGAGCGGGATGCAATTGATTGGGAATTCAGCTGGAGGTTAAAAGCACTGGCATTAGCTGGGGAGCTAAGTGGGAGCCCCCTGGGGCCAGGGGATGTTTAGGGAGGGGCTGCGTGTGCCTGATGAAGCTCAGGCTTGCACAGGCAGAGAGATGGTTGGCAAAGCCAGAACTGGGCTTTGTGATTCCCAGGGTTGCACAAGCACAAGGCAGAGCTCAGTGCACGTCCTGGTGTTCTCTTAGGCATCCCACATAAATCACACGCAGCAGGGCTCATTTTTTTTGGCCCCTGAGGACAAGGCCTTTGACATATCTCAGGTTCCCTGGGGCTAAATTGCACATCACCAAAGCAGAACAGCCTTTCCTGGTGTTTAATGCTCCTTCCTGAGCCGTGTCCTGGCATGGTCTGGAGTGGTGATTGTTGGCCGGGGCCAAAACCTCGCCAGAAGTGTCCTGAGATGTGTAGGCAGTGAGGGGACAGTGTTTCAGGCCTTATTTCAGGAAGAAATTCTTCCCTGGGAGGGTGGGCAGGCCCTGGCACAGGTTGCCCAGAGAAGCTGTGGCTGCCCCTGGATCCCTGGAAGTGTCCAAGGCCAGGTTAGACAGGGCTTGGAGCAACCTGGGCTGGTGGAAGGTGTCCCTGCCCATGACAGGGGCTTGGAATGAGCTGATCTTTAAGATCCCTTCCAACCCAAGTCATTCTGTGTTTCCTGATCCTGTATCCTGGCTCTCTGGAGTCACTGGTGCAGAGATGGCTACAAAGGATAAAGGAAAACCAGATGCTTTGGCCAAGACACCTGGAACTCTGCTCCTGCCCCATCTGCCCAGACCCCTGGGATGGAATAACAACTGGATTTGGCACTTTGCCTGCCCCGTGGCATCTTGGAGCTGGGCTGCCCAAGGGAAAGAAAAGAGGATGAACACCCAAGTGTCTGTTTTTGCTCCAGAGTAGGATCTGCACAAGCTCAAACCCTAGTGCTTCTCCCAGCACCAGGAAGGTTGGTTTCCACCTTCCTGCTCTCCAAGCTGCTCACGTGGCTGGGCATGACCAGCAGCAGGAGATGACCTCAACCAGAAGCTTGGACCAGCCCCAGCTGTGTGGAGGATTTATTATGGAAGATTTGATGATCTTCTTCTGACTCCTTCCATGGCTTTGTGCTCTCCCTCAATGGCTGTGCCTCAGTTTCCCCTTCAGACAAACAATGTTGACGCTACTCCAAGGGTGGGGAGAGATTTCCTAGGCAGCAGCTGGGAAAAGAAGGAAAAACTACATCAGGGTCCAATTTTCCAGCAACCCTGAAGGTGCACCGTGCTGTTTTTGAATGCTGCCATCTCAGCAAAGTTAAAACTGGATTGGGAACATTTCCCCTTCTGACAACAGGAATTCAGCTCATAATTTTAGGCTTTCAGTTCCCAGTGCCCAGTGAGGACGTCATTAAATTGCACACAGAAGGACCATAAGATACTGTTGCTCAGATTTGCAATTTTCCAGCAGGAGGAAGATGGAAATTCAGGCTGTGGCTGCGAAAGACACTTGAAATATAGGTCCTTTTGGAACTGTGACCATCCCTGGACTTACTTTCACTGTCCATGGAGTGAGGATCGCAAGAGAACTTGAACTCCAGGGCTGCTCTAGTTATGGGAGAGGTTCCTGGTTCCTTCTCCTTCCACACAGTTTGAAATGAGGGACTTTGGAGTCTTCTGATACCACACTAATGTGGGCAGTAGGGAACTTACCAGTGTCATGGGGAGGGTAGAAATATCTGAGCTTGAGCGGAGTGTGGAACCTTCCCACCAAGCTGAGCACAGCCCCTGAAGGTGGAGAGAAACAGATGCAGAAAAACCCTCCTAAAGCCCCGAGTTCCCATGGTTTTGGATCCAGCCATGACCTTGAAGCAGCAGAAGCCTTCAACCTGAACTTACAAAGAAAAAGAATGATAAATACGTGCATTTCTGCAGCACCTTGTCTCCAAGGCCCTCGAGGGACGGGGGGAGCAGCAGTGAATTAAGCCTCGTGACGCAGAGAGCCATCCCCGCTGACCCCAAAGCCTGAACACAAGCAGAAGGAAGTAGTTTTTCACACAGCCCATAATTCAATTGGGGACCTCGTTGCCACAGGATGCTGTGGAGACTAAAGGTCTAAAAGAGTGACAAAATGGATTAGGGGATCTGCGGAGGACAAGCCAATCCACTGCTGTTGGGCATGATGGTTTGGATGCAGCTGGCAGGCTCGGAGTGTCTCCTCTTCTTTGCCTTTCCCTCGACCTTTCCTTGTTCATCCAGATGGTCTTAGATGGCCCTGGGTCAGGATAATCCCCGATATCAATATACAGACTGGAGGATGATGGATGAAGAGCAGTCCTGAGCAGAAGGACTTGAGGATGCTGATGGATGAGAGGCTGGCCGTGAGCTGTCCGTGTGGGATGGCAGCCCAGGAGACCAACCGTATCCTCAAGAGCGGCCAGAAGGTCGAGGAAGGTGATTCTGCCCCTCTGCTCTTTGGGGAGACCTCAGTGCTGGAGCGGCACACCCAGCTCTGAGGCACCCAGCACAAGGAAGACATGGACCTGCTGGAGTGGATCCAGAGGAGGGCCGGGAATGTTGACCAGAGGGCTGGAGAACTGAGAGAGCTGGGGGTGTTCAGCCTGGAGAGGAGAAGGCTCCAGGGAGACCTTTCAGTATATACACAGGTCTTATTAGAAAGAGAGAGGCTGTTTACCAAGGCCTGCAGTGACACAGCAGGGGGAGAGGGTTTTAAACTGGAGGAGGGTGGGGATAGGCTGCATATGAGGAAGACATTTTTTTATGGTGAGTGTGGTACTGAGGCACTGGAACAGGTTTCCCAGAAAAGCTGTGGCTGCTCCATCCCTGGAAGTGTTCAAGGCCAGGTTGGATGGGACTTTGAGCGACCTGGTCTAGTGGAAGGTGTCCCTGACCCTGGCAGAGGTGTTGGAACACGATCTTGATGGTCCCTTTCAAAGCAAGCCCTGCTATGACCCTGCCCACGGAAACAGGGGAGTGGAGTAGATGACCTTTAAAAATCCCTTCCAAACCAGTCCACCCTGTGATTCCATGACTCCATGATCTTTGTTCCTTCCCTAAATAACTATTCTTGGATGTACTATGGAGAGGTACAGGGATACCAGTAACCACCCCAAAGCCACAAGATGTGTGTCCACACTGCCAAACAAACCATGTCCATGAACTAAATGGAGTGTCAGGAGTCACATCCACGCTGCTAAACTCCCCCAAACCAAATGGGTTGGCCTGATCCATGTCCTCCTGTTCACCCAGCTGTGTCCTGCATGGAGCCACTGTCCTGCCTGGGAGAGCAGTCCTTGGGATGGATGGTTATCTGCCCTGACTCCAGTTTTTCTGGAGTGTCATGTCCACATCCACGTACTGCTGTGCCTGAGCTAAACATGATGAGCAGCAAAAGGGTCCTTGGAGATCCCCCTTTTCCTTGCAGACACCTCAGGGCAGAAACCGCCTTCTAGGCTCCCCTGTAACAAATCCTAGGATGCTGGAGTGCAGAGAGGCTGGCAGAGGGATGCAATCACAGCACAGGCTCTGACAAGCTGCATCTCATCCATCAGTCTCATGACAAGCAGTTCAGGATTTGCATAAATGAGACCTAAGTATGATTTTCCCCTTTTCAGTCCTCTCTCCAGGAACCCTTGGGCAATGTGACATGGGAGGCAGGATGGCTTAGTGGTGAGGGGCAAGCAGGGGGGTTCTGAGGAGGCAAAGCACTCCTCTCCTCTCCTCTCACTTTCTTTGGCTTTGTTCAGTCACAGGAAATGATGGAGGGCATTATGGAGTGATTTGTGCAGCACTGAGAGTGTGCTGGTTTGGGGCTGGGGTTAGTTAGCTGTCTGTGTGCAGCCTTGATGAAGATGAAGGACTGAAGGAGAATGGTTTATATTTATTCTGAGAAGGGCTCTGCCGATGCTTCATCACAGGGTTGACAGCAGAACCTGTGGTTTTCACAGGCTCCTTCAGTTGTTTGAGTGTTTACTTCTGGCTGGGAGGACAAGCAGACAGCACTGGAGTGAAGAGCTGGAGGGGAGCTGGAGGTCTGCAGACAACAGGGCTTAGATTTAGGTTACTACCCAAGACCTTGGAGGGGAATTCAGCTACAAAGCCACCTGCCCACAATTCTTCTGCTTCCAGTTTCCTCCAGAAACTTTTTCCTTTCCAGAGAAAGATTCTGAGCCTCATCCTTCTGCTTCCAGCTCAGCACTGTTTACGGAAAGCTCACCTTGAGGTAGCAGCATGGACAGATACAGGTGTTCCTGAATATCCCTGCAGTGACAAACCTGTGCATCCCAGGAACCTGCCTCAGTAAGCCAGGAAATGCTGGGAAGATGAGCAGACCTTCTAGGAAGGTACCAGGAGATGGGGATCACTGCCTTTTTTTGCCCAGAGGGCAGGATGACCCAGCACAGAGGGGCACAGTGGAAGTCCTCAGTCTCCCAGGGCAATACCTGGAGAGCCTGAGGCACCTCCAAATCGAGTTGCAGGCTGGAATCCAGCACAGGTTGGTTGGAAATGAAAGCCCCCACCTCGTGCCAGACACAATGAGCAGATGGCCCTCCTTTTGTTCCTGAAGAACAGAAATCCATGTGCCAGATAAATGCTAATTTGCCCTTTCACTGTCTGTCTCCAAGGGCTATGTCTCTGCTGCTGGAGGATGGAGAGCAGGGGCTTTTCCTTGGCTCTGGGACCAGGCATGGCACAGCTTGGGCCACTCACCTCAGCCCTCCTCCCCTCTGGAAGGGGCTGGCCTCATCCCACAGACCTGCAGGAGAGTCCCTTGGCTCCAGCATCTTCCACACTGTGTCCTGGCACTGTCTTGGGCCAAAACTTCACCAGGGAGCGTGGAAGTAATTAAACGGTCTGGATGATCACGGGACCACACTCGTGCCTGCATTTAATCCCTCATTTATTTACAAGGATGGATGCAGCCCCAGAGGGAGTGAATGGACAGGAACAGCAAAGGGGGTGTTCTCTCGTGTGGAAGAGTTGAGGGGTGGTAGAGGTCAGAAAATTATAGAATGGTTTGGGTTGGAAGGGACCTTAAAGACCACCTTGTTCCCACCCCCTGCCATTTGTCAGGCCCCCATCTAGCCTGGTCTTGAATTCCTGCAGAGATGGGGAATCCACAGCCTCTCTGGGCAGCCCTATCTCTCTGATCTCCCCCTGGGGAGCAAATCCAGGTATCACCTTTGTTGGCTCAGGTGAACCTTTGCATCAGAGCCACGTCAGTGGGGGAGTTTTTGTTTCTTATCGATCTCTGCACATAAATCACCAACTTCAGCCTTGAGAGAAGACTGTGAACCCCACCAGGGCAGATCAGAGCACTCCCCTCATCCCTCAGCATGCCTGCCCAGAACAGCCAGGTGAGGAGAAGCATTAATCCATCTCCTTTTTGTCCTTGGGATCCCACAAAAAGCGGGTAAACGCGTATAGGGTGGGTCGATCCTGGTTAGATGAGCAGGGGCACAACGTTTGCTGCCGATGATTTCCATGAGAACTGGATCTCTGCTTTTTTTTTCTCCCTGCCTCTCCCTCCTTCCCTCCTTGTCCTTTGCCTTTGCACAGTGCGACAGCGTGGGGATCAATCGCCTGATTGTGAGCTCCTCTTTTCCCCCACCACGCCGCTCCAACAGCAGGGCTGGGGGATGGAAAAGGAGCCCAGCTGCTTCTTGTGGGCTGTTCTCTCTCCACCCACCAAGCACTTTAAATCAGACACAAATTAACACCAACTCCTGGCATCCTTTATTAGCCGGGTTGGCTCAGCCTTAGTTTGCTTTGCTTGTGTCTTCTATTTTAATATTTCATGTTTTTCCCCTAATCCCACCTTCCTGAAGAGCACACCTAACAATAACAGCAATGCACTGGAGAGCAGGGATGGCTCTTCAGTTATTACAGGTAGTGATCATGCGTGGTTTTGCACTCACTCTGCCCCAGCAGAGCAGACAGCAATCCCTGGAATGTCTCATATTTCAGGAATCTTTTCCATCCACGCTGCTCTGGGAGCAGCGTTCAAGGAGAAACCCCAAGCACACAGTCACGAACGTGATGAGCATCACCTTTAGGGCGCAGTCAATCTGTCATTTGTCATCTGGGGAGGAAGTTATATAAGAACTCTTCTCCAGCACAGGAAACTGAGGGAGCTAAAATTTGGGGCACAGTGAAGGGGAAAAGCTGCCTCCTCTGTAGCCACAGGTACCAACATGGTCACTGCCCCTCATCATGAGGGGGCACCATGACCAGAGTCTGAAGAGGAGCCATCAGTGGTGGAGGCACAGGCTTGACTTCATGAAGAGCCACAAAGATATGCATCTCTCCTAAAGGCAGACTGAGAAAGCTGGAGAAGAGAAAACTCCAGGGAGCTCCAGCTGTGCCCTTCCAGTACCTTAAGGGAGCTTACAAAAGGGAGGGACAGGGACTTTTTGTATGGGCAGATAGCGACAGGACAAGGGGAAATGGCTTTAAACTGAAAGAGAACAGATTTAGATGAGATGTTAGGAAGAAATTCTTTACTTTGAGGGTGGGGAGGTGCTGGCACAGGTTGCCCAGAGAAGCTGTGACTTCCCCTGGGAAGTGTCCAAGGCCGTGGTTGGATGGGTCTTGGAGCAAACTGGGCTAGTGGAAGGTGTCCCTGCCCATGGCAGGGGCTTGGAATGAGCTGATCTTGAAGGTCCCTTCCAACCCAAACCATTCCATGATTCTGTGATCACAGGGGCCTGTCCCTCTTACACCCCTGGTTTCTCAGTCCCCATCAGCAACGTGCGTGATGGAGACAAGATGTCAGGAGCAAATTATGGATTTCCTGCTGGAAGCACCACGGAATCCTCTGGCTCTTCTGGGATAGCCGCGTGGCCACGTTTGCCAAGCCACTCCACCCCTCCTGCTCCGCTCGGCGACTGTCAAACCTTTCGTGGATTTTCCATCTCCGCAACGTTCGTTTCTTAGCAACTCTGTTTGCTTTTAGCAAAAACAAAATGTCTCTGCCTGTGGCAGGCTATTTTGAGCAGAAATGGTGCTGTTTCAGGTCCACGCCAGTCAGAGGGACCCTGGTGAAAGTGGTCCTGTCTGCCCACTCACTCTTAACAGCACCGAGTGAAATTCTTACTTGTTTCCTGCGCCCCACCCGCCGCAGGGAAAGCACAGCAGTCCTGGACAGGAGCTGTGGCAAACAGCTAATCCTGCTACCTTGCTGTTCTACAGTCCTTGCCATTCCGGGCAGCCTGAAGTATATTGTGTAACTCAGGTAATAAAGGTACAAGTCAGCAGCAGATTTTCCAGCAGAACAAAGTTTCAGCGAGAAAATGCAGTTATGTGACCCCCCCCGTGTGCTTTATTGGAAATGTCTTTGGTCTCACAGGCTTGGATTGAATCCAGCCCTACAAGGAGCTTTCCCTGCACATCCTGCTTAGGAGAAAGACCAGTGAACTTGGAGAGTCAACCACAGACCCCGGAAAACCTGTAAAAAAACCTCAACAACACTTTCTACCATCGACCAAGAAGGAACACCAGGAACAGGAGGGTCACTGTGTCATTGCAATTTCCATGTTTTCCTTTTTTTTTATTTTTTTATTTTCATGGAATCACAGAATGCTTTGGGTTAGAAGGGACCTTAAAGACCATCTAGTTCCAACCCCCCGCCCCGTGCCACGTGCAGAGACACCTTCCACCAGACCAGGTTGCTCGGAGCTCCATCCAACCTGTCTTGAGCACTCCCACCAAAACGATACAGAGCCAGTCTCCAAGTGGAAACTGGACTGACTGGTCAGGTAACAACCCCTCTGCAAGGTGAATCTTATCCTCCTTCCTGAGTTACCAGGATAAGGACACACAAACCAATATTAAGTATCATCAGCACCTCCTAAGATTATGATTTAGGAGATCTGATCGATTGGAAACTAATACCAATTAAAAACCAACCAGGCAGAAATGCTGCCTCACTTCACAGGCTCAGAGAGAAGCTCAGTGAAATGACAGCCCAAAAAAACAAAAGGGAAGAGTGTCCCAGCTCTCTGACTGAAGGAATTTAGCATCACTGTGGGGAGATGGATGAATGGAAAATGGGACTTTTAGACGGTGAAGATCAGCTGAGCTTGAAATATAACTGCACACATCAACTCCCCCACCCATCACAGGAATCTAATTTCTCTGCATTGTATTCTCAGTTTGAGTTTAGCTGTGCACATCACCCTGAACATACCCCACGCCTCTGAATTGCTCGGAATGTTTAGGACAGGATAGAGATCTCTCCTCACCGACTCAGTCTGCCCCTGGCAGAAGGCTCCTTTCCTTATCTTCTCCATTGCTCCATGCCCACAGGAAAGGCCCTGATGTATAATTTGTGGCGTTTTATTCACTTCTCAAGTGACTCAAATAATGATGATTCTCTGTGTGAACCCAGAAATCTCCAAAAGCTGGTTAAAAAGCAGGGATGACAGAGGGGAAAAAAAAGACCAGAATTTTAAAGAGCTGTCCCTGGTAAAACTATGGGTGAAGGATGAGAAAAGGAAGAGGCTCAGCAACTCCAGGGTTGATATCTTGAGGACATCATGTCTCAGGAGGCCTCTGGTGATAAATGGAGCAGGAGATGGAACTCAAACGGTGTGGGAACCTACTTGTATAATTTGCAGCCATTTTCTTTGGAATTAAGTACCACCCGTCTTTGATTATAGATCCAAAGTTATTCACTGAATCCAAGAAGCCTCACTGACGTCAGTGGGACCAGGAACCCATCTCTTTATTCCTGAGCTGAATGCCTACATATTGTTTTCATGCAGCTGTAAAGACCTCTTTTATGCATCTTCTTGATTTTTCTCTGGCTCATTCATCCTGATTCATCCTCCTCTGCTCGGAGCTCCTTGAATATCCTGGAAGGAGCCCACACACTCAGACACATTCTTGCCCAAGCAGTATATTTGTCCAACTAATTTTTTACTGGAATAAAGTTCCTGCTTTGCACAATTGCCAAGAGCAATTGTTTTGGTGAATCATAAATACTGCAGAAGGTAAACGTTGCTTCAGGTTGTTTGTTTCCGCCCTTGGCAGCCCAAGCTCTGAGGGTACAGACATTCCTCAAGAAACCGGGATTTTAATTCAGTAAATAAACAATGATGGCAATGGATATTCATTAGGAGAGCCCTGCATTTTGACTCTGGAAGGTGAATCTGCAGTACGTCATGAAATCCTCCCTGCCAAGGCTCGCTGTAGGAGCTGCAGGTGAAGTAAATGTGTGTTGCGTCCCTGCCCTTCTGCTCAACACCCTCAGCTCATCTGCAGACGCCTCCAGGCTAAGGAACAACTCAGTGGAGGGTACAGGAAGATCCCAGGGCCAGAAAGAGAAGATGAAGTAGGTTGTGCCACTAGAGCTTATGTGTTGAATCTATGGAGTGATATGTGGGTTTTACCTGAAGCTTTTTAAAAGAGAAGTGCACAAGTTGTGCAAGACTTAGGAAAAGGGGGGTTTCAGCCTGGGGATGTAATGCTCCAACCGCTGGGTTTTGATGTTTAAGAGGTAGGCAGGACCACCTGGAAGATCACAGAGTCATAGGATGGTTTGGGTTGGAAGGGCCCCTAAAGATCATCCAGTTCCAACCCCCTGCCATGGGCAGGGACACCTTTCACTCATTACTCAAAGAGTTGCCTTGGACTCTCCTTAGGTGACTGAAAGATGCAAATCTGAGCCTGTCCACCCAAGGCTCCTTGATCTGTCCATGGCAGGAAATGGGCATCTGCAGCAGGACATGGTTTTGGAGAAGCCACTGTGGTCCCAAAGTGTCTGGGTTAGTCCTGCACCAGCAGACAAGCTTTCATGGGCAGGTTTGAGAGCCACTGCTGTCCCCGTGGCTTTGGGAGGAGCCATGAGCTTCCATGGACAAAGTCAGCAGCAGCTGAAGACAATTTATGGGGATTCCAAAACTGCATCTCGAAATAGGGATCCAGACTCCAGACCAGGACCGTGTGCCAAAAATCTTGCTGTTGAGTCAGAGTCCTTGACTGGAGCTCAGTGTGGGTCTGTTTCCTGACACCGGTGGAAAATCACTCTCTCCTTAAGCAGACACTGATTGCAAGGCCCTCTAAGTTGTACTTTAATACAAATAATATAGAAAGATAATACTGTCATATTTCATAATATGGTGACTGTAATTCCACTCTTGTAAAAGAGCAATTGCAGTGTAATTATGATAAGTATGTTCTCTGACACGCTTTAATACCACAAATACAAATGTAATATAATTACACTCCATTACAATATATATTAGTATTGCAATTTAATTGTATGATAATGCATTAATATAATTGGTAATTATAGGACTTATTGCATGTGTTAGTGCTTTACATATGTGGACACACAACTGCACACACCCCCTCGTGTTTTGGAAAGTAAGGGACTGGATGGTTCACGGTGTGGCTGAGAATAAATACTGTAAATGTCACTGCAGTGCCGTATATTCAATTCAGGTAGCACAGGGACACCAGAGAGCTCACACAAACCACTCACTCATGCAGTTACTGTTCTTATTATATCAACAGAAATAATTATTGATTGCGGGGGAAAAAAAAAAGGCACCACAGTGTAATTACATTTTAATTGCAATATAATTCTACTGTAATTACACTTTTTCTGTTATTTGGCTTGGCCAATAGCAATCAGATTAGTGAGACACTGTTCTCATAATTTTAAAAGATTGTATTATTGTGTAATATTGCACAGCCTCCCATGAGAAGAGGTTTCATCATCGATCAATTATTTCAACATAAACCTGTATTACTGTTGGAAAATTAACAATAAAGATGCAACACTGCTGAGTAGCCCTCCCAAAATCTTCATGGCTCTGGTGTCTCCAAAATCACTGGCACTCAAAGGATGTGAAAAAAACATTGAATGGAAAGATGAGATGCCAGAAGATGGGTCCTTACCCTCAGTTTGGAATCCTGTCAGCTTTTAATGAGTGTATTTGGAAATGCTGCAGTGTTTCGAGTGGGAAAAGAATATTATTCTATTTAAATCTACATTATTTCCCCAAAATACCACTTGATTCAGGACAGTTGGCTACCCAGAGAGCACAAGAAAGAAGGTTATCCATGCTGATCCCACCTTCCTCAAGATGCAATGCCCTGGACACCCCTGGGCCCTTCCAAGGTCAGTGATAATGGAAGATGTTCCACGGAACCTCTAAAGAGGGTTAAGTTACTTGTCTCAGAAACAAGAGAGGTCTGAGAGACCTCACAGGTGACAACAGACAATTATCTCATCAGCAGCCTCAAAGCACTTCTGTGCTTAAAGCCCTGGGAAGAGCAATTGGTGTCCTCCCTTCCTGCATTTCCCCTCTTATTTCCTATTCATTAAAATAAAATAAAATAAAATGAAACTGAATGAAAAAGTTGGAAAAGGAGTGAAATCCTGTCTGTGGCTCCTGGATACTCTGGATGATACAGTAGCCATGGCAACAAGCAGTTCAACAGAACTCCTCTACCTTTGATTTTTCCTTTTTTGCCTTGATGTTTACATGGAATAATGGAATTTTCATTCCCAGTTCATCTCCTGCACTGGGCAATCAAACCACTTGGTGCAGTTTCTCACGAGGTTCTTCCTGTTGTTCATTACTCTCATGACCAGGGCCCAGCTGAAATCAGGTTGACCATGAAAAGTTCTACTTGCCATTATCACAACCCACCCCCCCAAAAAAAAAAACTCCAAAAAACCAACAGGAGAGGTGGGTTGGAAATGGGCTGGAGATACATCCTGAAGAGGCAACACCAGTTAAAACACTGTGACTCATTCCCATGGCAAACCCCGGAGACCAAATGTTCTGGCGGGACCCAAGAGGGATTGAATAGATTCCCAGAGGCACCATCGATCCAGGGTTATGGAATGTGGATTTTTCAGACAGTTCCAAATCAGAGGAGAATAATGACCCTTAAATCAGTGACTGCTGGATGTCAGGAGTGTGCATCAAAGGTGGGATTACTTTGTACTTAACTCCTTTTTTCTTCTCACGGGCATCTGCCCAAGGAAGTGGTGGAATCACCATCCCTGGAAGTGTTTAAAAAACCTGTAAATGTGGTGCCTGGGGACGTGGTTTAGTGGTGGACCTGGAAGTGCTGGGTTAATGGTTGGACTTGATGATCTGAGAGGTCTTTTCCAACCTGAATGATTCCATGATTCTGTGTTACTGGTAGGAACTCCGTGGACCGCTGGTCTCATCCAGCAGGGATGTTATGGAGTTTTTGGGTTCAGAGGCACAGCCAGCCTTCGAAATTCCCATCTCTCCTGGAGAACAGAGGTGTTGCAAGGTAAGGGATGATCCCAAGAGATGGACTGAGCCAGTGGGGCTGGATCAGCATTTGGCAAAGTCTCCAGCCTGGTCCCCATGTTCAGGAAGGATCTCTGGTGAGATCCCATGTCTGATAAACTCCAAACTGTGCAGCAGATCACAGACTGCTCATCTGAAAGCCTCTCTCAGTCTTGTAGCCACTGAGTTGGGAATGGTTTAGGAATTTCCACAACGTGCCAAGGAAACCTGGAAGCAAGCACAGTGGCACAGGGATGAGCTCAGAGTCATGGCTCAATGCCTGCCACTGCAGAGGTGCTCAAACCTGGTGTCTTGCTTGAATTTCTTGCTGTAAAATGAGCTGATTTTGGGCCAAAGCTCAAAACAGAAGTTCAGGGTGGAGAGGCCACGCTCCACAAGCACCAGATTCACCCAGATCCTCTGGAGAAACAGGATTCCTCTTGACTATGAGGAAAATCCAGGTAAAGAACTGGAGATGTTTTGTTCTGTGGGTTATTTTCTGGCTGTTTTTTCACCAAGAAACTTCACATGAAACCCTGACAGAGAGCCTGGCTTTGACTTTTGCTCTTTCTCACCTTGCCCAGCAGTGACACCGTGGGCACACAAAGCAAAAGAGCCCTTCACCCCTCCTTGCAGCTCCAGCCCTCCTTTCCCTCCTGGAGCGTGCAGGGAGACTGCAGCAGCTCCGAGAGAGGGGCCAAGTGTTTTCCTGCTGCTCCCCAGAGCCAGGAGGCTGTGGCAGAGTCAGACTCTGTGCTAGGGCTTGGGCTTGCAACCAACGCTGACACTGCATTGCAGCACCAGGAAAAGTGGGGAGGGAGGAAGATGGATGCACACCCTGCAGGAAAAACAGCACAGACGGGGATGGGATCATCCTGCCCGCCTCAGGTGGGAATCCTTGTCCGAGAGGGCTGCGCTCCCACGGCACCTCAGCACAAGGTGAAAAAAAAAATTAAAGTAGAATAAACCCAAACTCCCAAATGTGTAAAGCACAAGCCCAGCTGAGCTGGCACTTCTGTTTCCTTCCCCAGCCTAACTCACTGCTTTATTGAGTGCTCTGGGATCCTCGGAGTGTGAGACGGTGCTCCCAGAAAACACACCGCTCTCCTCCGGTCGATGCCATTCTGGTTCAGCAGAAAGCAGATCAAGTTGTTACGAAGCAAGCCCTGCCAGAACCAATAACTGTACAAGGCCTGGCGCTACGCTGAGATGCTGCTTCAGTAAATTATCAGCTGAGAAAAGTCTGGATCCTTTAATACTGCGGGGATTTGTGGCTGCGCAAACCTGTGCATGGATACAGATAAATGCAGCCGAACGGATACAACGCCTGCTATTGGCAGAGGGTTCTCTGAGTAACAAGGAATGGAACACCTAAAACTCCAGGTTAAAATTGGGACTTACTGGCCCATCTCCAGAGATGAAAACATCCATATTTTAGGGTAGCTAAAGAAGGGAGAATCCTGCATCCCAAATGCTACGTTTACATGGAGAAAGACCTGTAAAGGATGATCCCTGTGGATCCCTGGGACTCATTTATGCTGTCAGAAGATGGCAAAAGCTGAAAACAAACCTACAGAAGAGGAAATCAAAGACTGGCTGGTGGGAGAGAGGAGAGTTGGGAGGACTGATCACAGAAACTGCAGAAAAAATCCGAAGGCAATTTTGTTCTCTGGGAGGGAAAAGTCATTTGGTCAGATCCACTTGAAGAAGGACTGGGAAAATGGATGGAGAATAGATCCACTGAGAAATATCAGTGTCTTTTCTTTCCCTTCCACACATGGTTAACACTGAGGACTCAATGCCATGAGCCTTCCTGGAGTCCCTCTACAAGGAGTGAGCTTTGTCCAAGCGTCTGGGTAGTTGGTTTCAGAAATCACAGCAAAGCTGATTCTGGAAGAAGAGACCTCAGCTCTTCCTGATGGCCAGACCTTCCCAAGTGTCCTGAGCTGGGTCTTCTGGTGAGCTGAGGCTTCTCCTATTGAGACATCCCTGAATCTCTGGCAACATCAAAAGTGGTCAAGTGGAATCTGTGAGATAATTACCTGCTGATCTAAAGAGACCCAACTTTCTTGTAAGAACTGGGGCAAGAAATCAATTAAAAACTTCCTGTAAGACCTCAAGGGTGCTAAAACTGGAAACAGCATCCACTGTGTTTGCTCATCATTGCCCTTCTGAAACATCCAGCTTACCTTCAGGGAGCCAAAGGACCAGGAATTTTACTGTTACATAGGAAAACACTCAAGGCAGGCTGGGAAACAAGGAATATGGATGAAGATATGAATAACTGAGTTTTAAGCTGAAGAAAAAAGAACGTCACCTGCCCAAACACCGGCCCTGCTTTTCCCCCATCCTCAGTGGGCTCCCGGCTGTACCACGGATCAGCCTCGCCTCATTGCCTGGCTGATGAACTCTGAGAGGCTGCAGCCCCGAACACTTCTCTTCCAGGGAGTTCCCTTGCGTTCCTCCTGACAGCCTGTAATCGGATATGAAGCCTTTTTTTTTCTTGGGACGCATTAGCACGGATGACACTCTGCGGAAAGGGATTGTGTTGCGGCGTCTGCTGCATGCAGACACAGCCCTCCCTCCCTCCCTGCTGGATGTTGCTATTATTGTTATTATGGAGTTCAGAATAACATGACTTGGAGCGTTACAATTTGTCCTGGAGACACAAAACCCTTAAAAAGGATGTGTCCCTCATCTCCACATCTCCCTCGCTGGCAGAAGGATGTTGACATGGTTGAATTCCTGGGGAGGAAAGAAGGGGGTGAGGACAGGGAATGGGGGCAGGCAGTGGGTCCAGTGTGACTGTGGGATTGAATTCCCAGATCTTGGGCTGGAACAGGATTTTTCCATCAATAGTGTTTGTCAAATGAAGCAGACACTTTTAATACAGGAGCTTGCATGAATTCCATTTAATTTTGCTTGTTGACTAGGTTCTCCTCAAGAGCCCAGCTTTACCAAAAATAAAGGGAGTTACTTCTGCAGTGCTGGAAAGATCCAGGTTTTCATTCTGGGAGAACCTATTTACAGCAAGATCTGCTTTCTTGGGAAAGCTGAGATAGAACAGCTCAACTCCTCTGTGTCCTGGAGAAGTGCCATGGTGGGAAGTTGGCTCGGGGCAACTTGGAATGAAAAATGGGGAGTTTCATTTCTAGAGGACTGGATTGAGTCCTGTTTGGACCAATGAGGGGAAAAAAAAAAAGTTTCTGTTTGGATCAATCATGAGAAAAGGAAATCTCCTTTTCATGGCTCCTTGGTGGATTTTGGGGTCCTTCCTGAATTTCTAACCAGGTTGGTGTTTGTGTGTAGGAAATCCAAGGGAAACTTATACCAACAACCCTACTGGTGATATTTCTCAGTAAAACGGAGAGATTTCTCCTCTGCCATCTGAGATCTGCTTTGAGAGACACTACTGAGGAAGGATGGATGGAGTCCAGCTCCTTTTTGCTTTTACTGTGTGTTTTAATCTCCACAGTTTTCAGTCCCACACCCTCCACAGGCACGAAAATAAACTTCCAAGCAGAGACCTTCCGCAGGTACAAACCAGAAAAACTCAGTCCTATCAACCAAGAAATGTGATTTCAAAAAGTGACTCATTATTTGTTAACAAGGAAGCAGAGAGTGAGAGTTTCCTTTCTTACAGTCAGATGATGCCTTTGTTTAGCAGTTCAGAGTACTGAGGATGGAGAAGGATCTGGAGCAAAAGCTTTATCAGGAGCACCTGAGGGAACTGGGATTGTTTAGCCTGGAGAGAAGGAGGTTCAGAGGAGCCCTTATCATTCTCTACAACTCCCTGACAGGAGGTGAGGTGAGGTGGAGGTTGGTCTCTTTTTCCACGCGACGAGCAACAGGCTGAGAGAAAAAGGCTACGAGTTGCTCCAGGAGAGGTTTAGATTGGATATTAGGAAAAGTTTCTTCACAGAAAGGGTTGTCAAGCACTGGAAGGGGCTGCCCAGGAGAGTGGTTGAGTCACCATCCCTGAAGGCATTTAAAAGACTTGTAGATGTGGTGTTTGGGGACATGGTTCAGAGGTGGCCTTGGCAGCACTGGGTCAATGGTTTGGACTCGATGATCCTAAAGGTCTTTTCCAACCTCAGCAACTCCATGATTCTAGTGAAGGAGCAAAACAAAACAAACAAAACAAAACAAAACAAAAAAGCCCTTGTGCCAGCATCCTAGATAGCTTTTGATCCCTGACAAAGAAACTGCCTGGCTGGGTGTTCATACACCACCAATGAACCAAGCAAAGAGTGCCCTGGAGAGTCCTGTCTCACACCCTCTGGGACCCAACAGCAGCGATTGCTCGGTGCAATAATCCTAAAAAAAAAGGAGCTGGTCATTTTCCAGCAGCTAATGACAAGTTTGTTAGTTAATGACCCAGATCAAAGCCAAGGGCGATTAATGATCTAACAAACCAGTCGGTGAACTGGTAATGAAGACCAATTATAACCCGTATCAACACCCTCCCCCCTACCAAAGAATCACCTTTATTAGTCTTTTCTTCCCTCTGTAGAGGGTCTAGGACAAGCAAGGGGCTATTTCAGGAAATTGCTTGCTCCCTGGAAATCAATAACCAATCAGCACCTGGAGTTTATGCTGGAAAAACGCATATGCCAGAAAACAAACCCTCTAAGAAACATTTTTACCTAGAAAATAAATGAACCCAACATGTAATGTGATTGCCTCAGACTCAGCTGTTCAACAGCTTGTTCAAGAGACTCTTTTTTTTTTCCCCATTTGTTTAAAACCCTTGCTAAAAATTTGCAGTGCAGGGGGAAAGCACACGGAAGTGAAAAACCATTTTCTGAGGAATGATACGGACTGATTGACCAAAATGAGCTCCTTGGCTGTGATAAAATCACAGAAGCATAGTAAAGGTTTGTCCAGAAGAAGCATCTATAATGTAGGGATGTTATTTTAGGAACTAGAGAGTTGGCCAGAAACTTCCCAGGTCCTTAAACAACCCAGAGCTGAAGAACATTGAATTACTGACAACACAGGGAGAAATCTACTCCATCTCCAGACCTACCTAGACCATCTGGAGAGAGGCTTCTGACAAGGGTGTGCAGTGACAGGACAAGGGGGAATGGCTTGAAGCTGAAGGAGGGCAGATTTAGATTAGATATTGGGAAAAAATTGTTCCCTGTGAGGGTGGGGAGGCCCTGGAACACATTTCCCTGAGAAGCTGTGGCTGCCCCATCCCTGGAAGCGTTCAAGGCCAGGTTGGATGGGGCCTGGAACAATCTGGGTTAGTGGAAGGTGTCCCTGCCCATGGCAAGAGGGTTCAAACTAGATGATCCTTGAGGTCCCTCCCAACCCAAACCATTCTATGATTCTATAATTCAGTGAACTTCCTGCCTCTAGAGGAGTTTCACCTTGCAAAAATCATCCCTGAGAATGACCTTCCAATTTGCTTTTAGAAGCTTTCCAACCCCAGCAGCCCAGTGTGTCATTACCCCTCTCTCTAGGAAAAGCTCTGCCCTGTCTAATTTGGATATCCAGCACTGCCATCTAAACCAATCTCTTCTTTTGTCCTGTAAACCCAGAAAACCACTTTATTTCCTTTCTTTGTCACAGTTCCTCCTATACCCCTACAGCAAACAGGTGTTCTGTCTCCCTTAATTTTACTTTTCTGCAGACAAGGGAAAAAATCCCCACAACATTTATTTATTTATTCTTCCACATCAGCAGTGTCCCAGTCTAAACTTTGAGCTCGCCAGGTCGTCACAGAGCTCAG
>JAYRBT010000082.1:150050325-150099126 GCA_036023395.1 Myiotriccus ornatus | reverse complement strand
AAGAAAAACACCCTCCCAGAAAAGCCTAATGCTCTGCTTCCTGCAGTGCCAACAGGAGACACTATTTGGGGAGGACATGTAATTTTGGCCCATCTCTCCTCTTCAGAATTCAGAACTGCTGATGCAGAGGCATTGGAGGAGACTCTGCCACACATCCCTTTCAGTATCCACCTGGTTTCATCCCCAGACAGCTTGTTTTGAGGACTCCAGTGGACATCATCCTGCTGCAGTCTGATGGAGTGAGCTCAAAAGAGAGTCAAAATATCCCTCGGGAGCTTTGGGAACTGTTGGCCCCCCTCTGGACTCCCTCCCACAGGTCCATGTCCTTCCTGTGCTGGGGACCCCAGAGCTGGATGCTGTCCTGGGATAAAACATCTGCATTCTGCTCGGCCTTATGTGAGCCCCTGCTAAGAGTATGAAGGGCTTTAACTCCAGCAATCAGCACTTACACAAGATTTACTACTGGTTTTAATACCAACTGTAGTGGAGGCACAGAGGCAGGAAGAGTGGTACAAGAATGCAAGCCTTCAAACAGTCAGGAGAGAATGATAGCAGCCTCCTAAAAGTGATTTAGCTCACCAAAGAGCTGAATCACTTTGGCTTTATGGGCAGCGGATGATGGTGGTTTCAAGGCCTGGGTTTGATTTCGTGCCTGGTTCTTCCCCCAGCCTCTGTCTTTGGGAGGAGCAGTGGGTCCAGGGCACTGGTGCATCTGCATTGATGGCAGGAGCCCAGCCCAGCCCTGATTGCTTGGACTGCACTGGTGTAAATCATCCCTCTCCCCCCTCCACCACGATGTGAGTCACTGATCCTGGCACTTGGCTGCCTTGGCAGGTCTCCCAGAATCCGTTGCACGGCTCTCAGCAGCCAGGGGATGCTCTCAGTGGGATTTGTGGGTAGAGGTATATTGACTTCTCTGTGCCTTGGTTTCCTCATCGGTGGAACAAAGCTAATAACCCTTACCCACTCCTTCAAATAAGAAAGGAAAACCTTATCAAAAAACTTAGCCAGCTGTGGTTTATGTAATGCTTTGTGATCCTGGGGCAGGGAGAGCTCTAGGGGAGAAAAGTCCAGTTATTTGGAACAGTCTAGAAAGTCTCTCCTCCACACCCTGTGGATTGCTCTGTGCTGACTTAATCTCTCAACTCAGCTGAGCATCTGCTTGCCCACAATTAGCCCTGGGGATGGGAAACCCAATCCACATTCCACTTGCAATCTGCAAGGTGAGGCACTGCTCTTATTCACCAGCTGGAGCTGGTTAGAAGGTATTGTCTTGTTTCCTTTTTTAAGCTCTGAGCTGTCCTGCTAAGACTGTCCCTACTTATCTTACTCCTTTGTTCCCCCATGATCAATTTGACTTAATTTCCTCTTCTTCTTCCACACATTTACAAACCTTTATAATACACCACCCACCACTGCTGCCGAACTTTTTTAATCTCAAGTTCCTCTCTCCCACCACTGCATCTAATCTCTATTAATTAACCAGTTAATAACCAGCAATTATTCTGTAAATAAATGAACGTTTGAACAGCCTCTGTGTGGTGCTTTCCTCCTGCCAAGCGGCACGGTACCAAATTCACCGGCTCAGTCTTCGCAACAGATATTTGGATAGAACAAAATTTGCATCCTGGGACAAACTTTTTGTGCTGAACAACACATTTCAAGTGCTTTGAGTGCAAGGGAGCAGTATCAGGATTGCCATTAGTCTTCTGAGCTTCAAGAAGATCAAGAAATCACAAGTTCCCACTTCCATGGGCACCTTTCTACCACCACAGCTTTTGGAGGAGACCTGCAGAAGTGCTGTGAGTTTTTCTGTAGATTGAACAAAAAAACCCCTCCCCTATTTATTTATTCTTTCACATCAGCAGTGTCCTAATCTCAGCTTGGAACTCACCAGGTTGTCACAGAAGAAAAACACCCTCCCAGAAAAGCCTAATGCTCTGCTTCCTGCAGTGCCAACAGGAGACACTATTTGGGGAGGACACGTAATTTTGGCCCATCTCTCCTCTTCAGAATTCAGAACTGCTGATTCAGAGGCATTGGAGGAGACTCTGCCAGATATCCCTTTCAGTATCCACCTGGTTTCATCCCCAGACAGCTTGTTTTGAGGACACCAGTGGACATCATCCTGCTGCAGTCTGATGGACTGAACTCAAAAGAGAGTCAAAATATCCCTCAGGATCTCTGGGAACTGTTGGAGCTGTGCCACAAAATTTGGGATAAGTACCCATCAGCTTTTGTATTTTGGACACACAGACCCATTGAGTCAAAACCCTAACCCTAATCCTACCAGCACAAACAGGGAGACCAAAGAAATGTGAATAAGATGGTTTTTTCCTCTTCAAGAAAAGATAATGGTTTGGAAACTGTGTTGAGAGGAAGGAGATCAGAGACTGTTCCTGATTCTCAGGTCTGTGGCTTCCTGGATGCTCTTGGGCAGGCCAGCTCTGTGCCTTGGCTTCTTTGTCCATGAAGAAAATGCACTGTGAGGCACCGAGCCTTCCTCAGAGCATCTTAAGCGATGCTTTAAAGTCTCACATGAGCAGCTCTGCAGGAGGGAGCAGGATCCCACCAACCCCACCCAGATGGGAGTGCTGAGTGGGTCTGCAAAGTCACAGAGTCACAGAACGGGTGAGGTTGGGAGGGACCACAGCGGGTCATCTGGTGTCACCTCCCTGCTCCAGCAGGGCCATCCCAGAGCATGTGGCACAGGATTGTGTCCAGATGGGCCTGGAATATCCCCAGTGAGGGAGACTCCACACCCTCTCTGGGCAATCTGCTCAGTGCTGGGTCACTGCACAGCAAAGAAGTTCTTGCTCATGTTCAGCTGGAACTCCCTGGGCATCAGTTCCTGCTCATTCCTCTCGTGCCATTGCCGGGCCCCCCCGAGCAGAGCCTGGTCCATCCTCTGCCCCCTCCCTGCACACACTCACAGACAGGGATGAGGGCCCCTCTCAGTGTCTCTGCTCGAGGCTGAACAGCCCCAGCTCCCTCAGGAAGTTGAGGTGGGTACATTGTTGACATGGGCTCCAGATGAGCCAGTGTTTGATCCTGGGTCATCCTCCTGAACATCTGGTTGAGGCTCTGCCTGTTCTGCAGAGCCAGGAGATGCTCCCCAATCTCATTCCAAATGCTGTTCCGTGAGGCTCACCAACAAAGTGACTATTCCTTTCCACCACGGAAGATCAACCCTATTCTGTCCAGGCCTTGGTCTTCCCCCAGCAGACCCCTGAAATTAGGAGCAAAATTCTCACTGCATTTAGGAAAGAATGTGTCAGGAAATTAATTTCTCCCTCTTCCTTCCCAGAAGGAACCATTTACTCCTCTCTCCCTTGAACAGTTGGAGAAATTTTTTCACCGCTGCACTGATGGAAGAAACGACTCTGCTTAATAGAAGCAGATGGAAAAAATATGAGGTCATTTGGTCACAAATGAAAAACTTGCCTAGTCTGGTAGTTTAATGCTGAGTTTGCCTGGCCCCTTTTATGATTAGATTATTACTTATTCACTTATTCGTCTATTTAATCATATCAAGGGAGGGTGCCCTACATGACCCTTCTGGGTACTTGCTGATTCCTTTGTTCTTTTATTCTGCTTTTAACTGAGATTATTTCCATTCAGGTTCCTTTCATAATGAGCCTTGAATTATTATACTTTATCATCCATGAGGTGCTCTATGGTTTGCTGGTGTGTCCCTGTCTATCTGAGCTATTCCTGCAGGACACATTATTCTTAAGTGACTCACAAGTATCAGCCATTTGCAGAGTCCTGGATTTTAAGGCTGGTGGGATCCTCCTCTTTATTACCTCCTGAATGGTGATGGCCTTAGACATTACATTGTTCCTGAACTTTTGGCTGTCACAGCATGTCTTTGAAAACTAATGCAAACTAAATCAAGGGGTTCAAAGCTTGTCAAGCCCCAGGAGACCTCTGACAGCTTTTTGCATCGAGTCTTATTTCAAATCTCCTTTTTTTTTTTTTTTTAACATTATCTCAGCTTCCTTATCCATAAATATGGGGTGTCTCAGTTGGTGTGGGATATTTTTAACTAAAAACAAAACTGGTTGTGTAAAAGAGAAGTATCACAACAGTACGAAAACCTGCACAGGACAGACACACAGTTTATTCATTTTGTGTGAAGTTGTCCCTGTGAACACACACAAATCCTACAGTTTGTTTAAAAACCCTCACCATATTTTCTGGTTGCATCTACCTGGCTTAACCAAGAGTCATTATACTTACAGGGAGGCTTCTTCTATCACAGCACACCCAAGAGGCAGGAATATCAACTCTTTACATTAAACAATACATGGGGAACAAGGTGAACTTGCTTATGGCTTAGTAGCAGAGATAGAAGGAGAATCATGGAGCCTGGGTGATCAGCTTTATTGTTGAGTCATTAGTCCGCATCCCATCACAAAAAAAAAATAACAAACCAAAAACCCTGTTACAGTTTATTTGTATTTTTGGTTGACTTTCCTTAAGTGATGAGACCGAATTGGAAAACTTGTTGGGTTCTTTCTTAGCCTCACACCCATTGTATTAAGATGGAGATGTAACTCTGCTTGTAAAATCAGAGGATCCTTTCAAAGCAGCAAAAAAATCCTAGAGTTGAATAGTGAATCTGCAACAGCACCTCTGCATCTCTTGCTAATAAAAGATTCAGGAGTCAAAACTCCATCTTGACTTCAAGTAATAACCAGACATAAAACTCAGTTCAACATGAGCACAGTGAAGGACAAAGCTCAGAAGGGTGACTCAGATCCTGAGCCAAGGAAAATATAAAATTTACATGCTCAGATTTGGTCCAGAACACAGAAGTTTGGTCTGACACTGGGTTTTTTTACATGACTGGCAGCTGAAAGCTGTGCCCTGAGAGGAAAGTCTTGGAAGGAAACATGCTCAGAGAAATTCCAGGAAAGCAGTGAGGCACCTGAAATGCAGTTATCCTGCCTCATCCCAAAGGCCAAAGCTTCCAGCCATTAAGATTTTATCAGGAGCTGGGATCTGTAGCAATTCTGCATGGCCCTGGAAGGGAGAATATTGACTATGGGGGAGAAAGAGCTGGAAAAAGTGCAAAAAGATCTTATTCCAACTCCCTCCCATGAGCAGGGATACCTTCCACTGGAACAGGTTGCTCCGAGCCCTGTCCAACACTTCCAAGTTGATTAATAAATGCTAGAGCACTTTCTCATAAATCCATGGGTTTCATGGTATTCCATGAGCCATGTGAGTCCCAAAACACCAAAATATTCTGGTGTTAGGACATCAGAGACGTGGAGCAGCGTTAGTTGGCACAAGGTGAGTCACACATGGGGTGTGTGTGTGTACAGCCATATTTTCAGTATCTCCATCCCCAGCTATCCCACCAACCTACTTTGAGAGGATCCCTAAGCCCAACCTCCACACTTATTTGGAAGAGGAGTTTCAGGCCTTTCTTGCTTGTCTCAGCACACTGAACCAGGATGGACAAAGTTTCACCAGCAGACATTCACTCTTTTTTTTTTTTAAGTCCCTCAATTATGGTTTCCATCCTAAAGCTTAGACTAAGGTTTGGCCAACAGCCAGAGAGCTTATCTCTCCTTTTCATCTCCCAGCTAATGATACTGCACAGTGGTAGGTACACTAATACCTTGGAAAACTGCTGATTTAAAGAGTCTGATTATATCAATATCCATGCATGCATGAGAGCTATAGACCTCTCTCAGCCCTTGCTTCCAAATCTCGGGGTCTGAAACCAAGGGGTATAGACATTAGGCACCCAATTTCCTAACTTTATCTTTTTTTTTGCCAAGGTGGAGACTTCCATAAAAACAAGTTTTTATGCTTCCCAAGTAGTCAGTAGTAATCTGGAAAACAGAGGTAATGAAGAGTCTACATGATTAATCAAATGAAAGGTGGATACCTCTCCACTGATTCTCCACATGGATCACAGCAACAACTGCTCTGGCAAAAACTGTGGTATTTCTGGACATCTGAACGAAATACCAAGGATGTCTCCAGAAGGAAATAATACTGCAATTTCAGCTGGCATTTTCCTGGAAAACAGGCAGCGTATACTTGATATTTGACCAATTCAGAAGATCCTGGCCAGCATGTTCGACAGAAACACAAATCAGAGTTTGTTTGCAGTGACAAAAAACTCAAAGGAACAAACCAGTGAGGAGGTGGAGGAGTTGCCTTAAAAAAAAAAATTGCAGTTTAAATTCCTTTCAGCAGGGTGGGGAACGAGCACAGCTCTTTGTATTATGTTCATTCATAACGTGGGATCAGAAACACTTTTACCAGTAATATTCTTATCATGCTGTGCTGTTATTAAAGCCCGTGGGTTTTCGGGTGGACTGGGAGCCAAGCAGTGGTTACACAAAAGCTCATCAGAAGTCTAAGCAGCAATTAAGGGACAGGTTTGTAAAAGGAATTGGCAGGTGATGAAAGGAAGTTGTCAGGTGATGCAGTCACTTAAGGCAAACAAATAAAAACAACTTCAGGCAACAGGAATTTCTTTCTGAATGCAGAAGAATCAACATGTCTGAAAGGAAAGGCAAGGGAGTGTGGAGATGGAGGAGACAAAATTGTACTTCCATTCTGAGGAGAGAAAAAGAAGTTGCAGACCAGCCAGTCCAGTCAGATGGTTTATTATTTCAGCTTTCTGGTGTTTGTTGCTGTTATTTATCTTCTTTTTTTTTATAGAAGTACTGAATTAGTCTCCTGTGTGAAGTGTCCATTATATGGAGTCAAAAATAACTTTCTAAGCCTCCCATGCCATAGACTGCAGAAAGACAACGAGCCAAATAGGGAAACATTTCTCATCCGCTGCTTCTGTTTCCAAAACTCAATCAGTGAATGCGCTCATACGGACTTAACAGCACTGGAGCTCTCAGGGATCGGGATCCCAGAAGAAAACGGGGTCATAAACACAAGCTCTCCGAAGACCCAGGCCTAACATTTTGTGTTTTGCAAGGCCAAGTGCAAGGTCCTGCACAGAGGTCAGGCCATCCCCTGGTATCCATACAGGGGGGGAGATGGAGGGATGGAGAGCAGCCCTGTGGGGAAGGACAGAGGGACACTGCTGGATGAGAGGTGGGACAGGACCCACCAGTGTGCGCTCGCAGCCCTGAAGGTCAACTGTACCCTGGGCTTTTGGGATTCTCCTCCTCTCCTCCACTCTGATGAGATCCTCACCTGGAGCACTGTGTCCACCCGTGGGATCCTCAGCATTGGAGAGACACGGACCTGTTGGAAAGGGTCCAGAGGAGGCCAAGGAAATGGTCAGAGGGCTGGAGCCCCTCTGCTCTGGGGATCTCTCAGGCTGAGAGAGCTGGGGCTGTTCAGCCTGGAGAAGAGGCTTCAAGGAGACTTTATTGCAGCCTTTCAGTACCTGAAGGTGGCTTTTAAGAAAGATGGAGAGATATTTTTTAGTAGGGCCTGTAGTGGCAGGACAAGGGGTGGTGGTTTTAAACTCAGAGAGGGGAGATTCAGACTAAACATAAGGAAGCACTTTTTTACAATGAGGATGGTGAAACACTGGACCAGGTTGCCCAGAGACTGCTGGTAGATTCCCCATCCCTGGAAACACTCAGGACCAGGTTTGATGAGGCTCTGAACAGCCTGATCAGCTTGAAGATATCCCTTTTTATGACCTTTAAAGGTCATCTGGCCCAATCTAAACTACTGAGTGATTCCAAGCTGGGTGAACAGGTTGTGTTATCACCATTTACCCCCTGCCAACACATCAAGGTGGGAACAGCTTTCTGATATCACCTGGTAATTATTACCTGACAAACACTGATATCATCCCAGCTCACCTACCCAGCCTCTTCAAAGACAGGAGAAGACCAAAAAAA
This sequence comes from Myiotriccus ornatus, assembly GCA_036023395.1. Classification (NCBI taxonomy): domain Eukaryota; kingdom Metazoa; phylum Chordata; class Aves; order Passeriformes; family Tyrannidae; genus Myiotriccus; species Myiotriccus ornatus. The sequence goes on along the minus strand of JAYRBT010000082.1, from coordinate 150,091,282 downwards.
AGCAAGGAAAAAATCAGTGCATCACATGCCCAGTGGGGTTCTAAATCTTATTATCAAGGGAGACACCAAACACCTCATCTCAGGTTTCACTTGCTGGAGAGGCAGAGGTGCAAAAACAAAAGCCCAATATACAAGGATATAAGATTAGAGAATGCAAGTCAAAAAGGAGTGTTCATCACCTCTTCAGGAAAGCAGTCAGAACTGTTTTGTCCATATTTCAGATTTTGACTTCAGGCACAGAGACACAGAACAAGTTTTTCAGGGTGGTCTCACAAGGGTCCCCAAAGTGAGTTGTCGCTTCCTGCTGGTTAAGCCAACAATTTCCCTCGCAGAGCCTTCCAGCCCTTCTCTGGAGGATGTGTATCTCTTTGCAAGCTCAAAGAATGAAGGATTCTGAATGGAAAGGGGTAGAAATTCAGGGAATACAGCTCCAGGCTCGTTTTGCACTGACTGCCATCTCATCTCACAGAACAACAGAATCACACTTGAAATCGTGAGTTGAAAGGGACCCCCCAAGACCATCAAATTCCAACTCCTGGCCCTGCACAGGACAACCCTAAGAATCACTCCTTGTACCTGTGGATTGCTGAACAATCATCACAACAACCAAAGAAATTAAATACACTGTGATATCTACATATAAATACACACATATGGTTACATATACTAATAAATACACAAGTATGCATTTTATATGTAAATATATATGCAAATATGCACATGTAAATATGTTTATGTATGCAAAGAAATGCATTATATTGGTTTAGGGTAAAAAAAAAAAAAAAAAAGCCAGCAGCTGCTGCTTCAAGAAGGAAAAATAATAATCCTGGAACAAATTTCTCAGACTCCTGTAGGGCTCTCTTTTACAGCAACTATCCCAGGCATAAAAAGGAACTTTTCCTACCCTGGGTAGAAGGGCATATCAGCCCTCCAGCTTCTCTGTTACGTCATTTAATGCCTATTGCCTGGATTAATAGGCCTCTCAATTGAAAATACTTTTTGGAGCAGAACTTGGCTGCAGCTGTTTTCCTTTCTGGGGATCTCCTACAGTGCTCTGTAAAGCAGCAGATTAAATACTGATGGAGCAGCTCTGGGAAATAGCAGTTGTAGCCCTGGTGATTGTTCATACTTATGCCTGGACATTAGAACTTGGCATCTGAGTGAGAGAATATTAGTTGAGATGATGGGGTCATGCTTTGGTGTACCTGGACTCGTATTTAGGAGGTGTATATATAGACCAGCAAACACCTTCACAGTGCTAAAGGTACATAAATTATACTTTCTGTGGCACTCCCTAGTCTTGGTAGAGATATATAAGCTAGTGGTACACCCTAGTCTTGAAAATCCAGGTGATCATTTGGTTTATTAACAGCAGAATTGTTTCTCTTGAAGCAAAACCATTTTAGGCGAGCTCAGTATATAACTGATCATGCAATATATAATTTGGATCAGCATTGCTGCTTCTCTTCATTCCCTTGCAGGCAACTAGGAAAGTTTTATTTGTTTATAGAGACAGTCTTGAGTGAGGAAGCTTTGGAGAAAGGAATGCCACCCTGTCCTTCCTCCCTTGCTCCCCATCCAAAGCCACTGGACATTGGAGCTTTGCGAGTCTGGGCACCGTTGGACCATCACTGACTTTTGTGAAGCACGAAGAGCCCAGCTGGCAGTAACTGCTCTCTCAGTGGGGCTGGGGATGAAAGTTGGGAATCAGGACAGATTTCCTTGCTCTCCTCTGCTGCATCCAGCAGGCTCATGGAATTCTTCACACGTGCTGTGGCCGTACTGGGCTGTTAACTATCAGCACCACCAGCCTCAAGCAGCACGAGGAAGTCTCACAGCTGCCACCACATGATGGGTTAGCAGGAGTTTCCACACATACATCCCTGGTCTGGCAAGTCCTTCCTGCTGCCATCTTCATGGGCAGGTTGCCCAGAGATGTTGTGATGACTCCCCATCCCTGGAAGTGTTCAAGGCCAGGTGGGAAGAGGCTCTGAGCAACTTGTGGTCTACTGGAAGGTGTCCCTGCCCATGGAAGGGGATTGGAACGAGATGATCTTGAAGGTCCCTTCCCACCCAAACCATTCAAGGATTCTATTTTCAATCCCAGCCCAGAATGGTGCTCCAAAGGGATTTTCAGGAAAGATACCAACATGGAAATGCCTGACAAGGGCCACTCCTGTTTTTCTGCAACCAGAATCACAGAGTGGTGCTTAAAATACTGCAGCTTCCTGGGCTTGGGCAGTATCCTTACACCCCCTGGGAGCAGAAATGTACAGAAATGTGTTTTCCTTCAAGCTCTTGGGGGGACAGAATCGTAGAATGAGTGGTTTGGTTTGGAAGAGACCTTAAAGATCATCTCATTCCAACCCCTGCCATGGGCAGGGACACCTTCCACTAGACCAGGTTGCCCTTTAAAACCCCATTCAACCTGGCCTTGAACACTTCCATGATGGGGCATCCACAACTTTTCTGGGCAACCTCTGAGCAGAGAAAGAAGTTTTCTTCCTCCTCCAAACCACCACTGTCTCTTGCCTGGGAAGGCCACCAACCCCTATCTGCTGCCATTCTGGAAACAAGCAGTTTGAGACCAAGCAGATGTCAAGGAGAGGAATACAAGAGGAATCTGAGAGCAGATCTAGTGCTAAACCCAGGCTGTCTAAAGCCATATAAATGTCAGCCTTGTTTGTTTTCAAGTAGGTAGTGGGAATAGAGCAAAGGCTGCTTGCACTCTGTGTTGCTTCAACCCAACTAATGCTGCCAGAGCAGGGTTGGTGAACTGCTGATAAAAACATAACTCAGTGGGTCTCTGACATCTTTAAACACCTCTCCTTGTTTCCCTAGATGAAACCTGGATCTGTGGTCCGTAGGGATGAAGTGAAATGGCAGCAAAGGCATCCCAGAGGGACGTGCAGCCAGAGGCTCTGAAGAGAAAGAAGCAGAGAAAAGTTGTGATGCCGGGTGGAAAAGTAACTCTCAAGGGTGTAGCAACCCTGACTGAACAGCTTTTCACTCTGTTCACTCAGCTGAGATCACCTCCCCACGCCCCCACAAAAACCAGGAGCTCCTCTTGGTCACCCCCCTTCAGCAGTGCCAGGCTGCTCCTCCCCGGAGCAGCTGGCAGGAGATGTCAGGATTTGGAGTGCACCATCAGGATAATAGCAAGATTGCTGTTTTACCACTAAATTATGCATCACCCCCCCACCCAGCACACGCTCCCAGCAGGTGTCTGTCTCCGAGCTGTACAAGGGCACTGTCAGCTCCACGCTTGTCACCAACCCGGAGCAGTTTAACAGGAGGTGGTCCCACCACTCTTGGTGCTCCCAGTAGTTTTAAAAACAAAGTTAGGTCAGCAGATGGAGAGCCATCACTCTGATGGAGAAGCAGGGACCAGGACTGGTAAGAGAAGAGGGGAGGTGACCTCAGTGTGCTGTGGACAGGGGTGGCGAGGGAGAATTTTTTAAACCACTCAAAGCAGCCTTACCTATTGTATCTCAAGTCATGTCCCTCTGGCTTTTGAGACAGAAAAAAAGGTCTTTTTTTTTTTTTTTTTTTGCATAAATAGCTTTACTGAATCTCTGTTGGACTGTGGTCTGGCTCTGCCAGGATTATATTGGCTTTTCTGCAGCACAATCAATACAATCCTTTCCAGTTTAATTTATATATATTTTTTGTCAGGTGAGAAAGTGGGAACATCCAAAAAGAAGATGAGCAGTGAAGTGGGAGAGTCCCACTGCTTTTATGCTGCCTCACTGAGGCCCATTTTTCATGTGGGTGATGATCTGTTGTCCCCTTACACAGCAAGACTGTGCTGGTTCAAAGCCTGGTATGACTTTCCTTGTGCTTCACTGGAAAAAAAAGGTCTTCCCTTCTCGTGGTGCAGTCACAGTGCCAGCATGAACTGTGCCCCAAAAGTGGCACAGACAGGGCTGAAGCTGAACTTATCTCCAGGGAGGGATGCAGAGCTGGAGAAGGGAGTTTAGCTGAGCTCCTTTGATGCGCATGATGAATGCCTGACCTGAGGGGATGGACTGCAGCAAGTGACCTTTGCGACATCAGACCTCCTGCAACCACGGCTTGGATTATTCCGTGATCCCTGCAGAGAAAGCACCCTGGGATCTGTCATTACAGATTCAAAATGGCCATTAAAGCCACCTGCCCCAGGCCTGACCCTGTTTGCTTTCTGCTCCCTCATAGGTACCATGATCATTTCTGGAAGGTGGGGAGCACTGCCCTTACACAGCCCCACGCAAAACCTCTCTCCAAACACCTAAACCCCATTGATTTTTCTCCTTGGACTACTCTCCTTTGAGTTGATCTTTCCAAAACACTGACCCAGTGACCCCATTCCCTCCCCCACCCCCACCCCCCCCCCGGCCCTGCCCCCAGTAGGTCTCCAATTAAATCCAAAATTGCCTCTGCACAAAAGCAGCTCTGTCAGCTCCTTTCAGAGAGGAACAAGTGGCCTGAATAGCTTTGGGCTCATTGGAAACCGAGAAACAGTGTGGTCTTGTGTTAAAGTTGAATGGTGGAGAGGGGGGCGGTTGGAGGTTGAGGGGGAGCCTTGGATCAGTTAAAGTAATTATTGAGTCATTCGGGAGGCTGGGGAGGGAGGAGGATTCTTCCCAAACAAAGCCCTGGAATAGACACATAAGGCATTTCACCCCTTAAGGAGGTCTCAGGCAGAAAAGGAAAGTATCAGGTACAAAGCAGTAATTTGTACAAGTCAGAGCTATTGTGGCGCTCTGGTCTCTTATTCCTCTTTCCAGATGGTTGATCTTGGACCTCGTTCTCCTTCACTTTTCTTCTCAATTCAGAGAGTCCAAAGGTCTAATTCAGTTCTTGTGGTACAAGGGGAAGAGCTGAGGGTGTTTACACATATCATGGAGACAAGGGATTTGATTGCTTTGTACTTCCTGGAGTCATCTCGGTGGTGACAGCCAGAGAAACGCTGTCAGGATCATTACACAGAGAGCTCCATCATTTGTCTGACAGTTAATACTAATGTGACAGCCTCCTAAGCAAAGCACTCTGGGTGTAACCCAAACCCCCAAAACTGTCACCCATCAACTCGGAGGGAAGTCCACATCCATGCCCGTGTCAGTGCCATCCATCAAAAACCAGCCCATGGGGAGAGGAACAGAGAGCACAGCGATTTAACGGGCCAGGAGAGGAACTCTCCAGCAGGAAGATGAGGCAGCAGTCCAGAAACAGCAGTGGCTTTCTACAGAGGTTCCTGTGCTGCTGCAGGGAATGTGCATCTCTCCCAGAGCAAGCTGTGATTCAGGGGCAGGAAAACAGGCTCTGTTACTCTGTCACGGAGAGTGTTATCCCAGCAGCACTGCAGCCGCCACAGGCTGCCTCTCCCTCCTCTCAGAACATCTCCAGACATTTTTTAGACAAACTTTTAATGAAGAGACTCCTGTTGATGCTCTGGTATCAGACCAAATCATGCATATAAACCAGAAGACACCAAAAGGACAAGACCTGTAGCAACAACTTTTCTAGACATTCCAGGCCAGGGAAGACTATCCAAGTGTTCATTTTTCAGTGTTTTGACTGTCCAAACTGTAATGTGAGTTTCTAGGGAGTGGTCCATCCCAGGTAATGATGCAAGATAATTTGTATTTTTCCCTACTGAGAGATTAGGATTTCATCACTATTATTAGTTATTTTCACTTCTTCGCTTCTTTTTTTCCTTGGTGAACGTAATTATTGTCTTCAATGTCACGTTCATTACAAAAAGCAAGAGGAGCCATTTGGGTGCCACACTGGTTGGTGATGTCAGTCAGAGCAGTCACAAATCGCTGCTCCTGCTCCTTCTTGGGCAGTGCACGACAGTCCTGCTGTCAGAAACACTCTTGTGTGAGGGTAAAAATCAGCACATGTTAATTCTCCTCCCTCCCCGAATCTGTTCTTCCTGACAATGAAATATTCAGTGTGCATATTACTATTTATTCATACAGCAGCAGTTTCCTCAAGCGTGGGTCACTCAGCAGAAAGGATTAATGTCCCATGCACTGAGCATGTCTGGTGTGTGAGAGGTTAATCATAGAGATTAAGAAATCAGAATAATTAGGTATCTGTTGGGGTTTTGTTTTGTTTTATTTTGGGTTTTTTTTTTGTTTTGGTTTGGTTTTGTTTTTAAATGTGAGCAAATATTCATTCATAGGGTTTTGAAAAGATTACCTCTTCTTTGGAGTACAAAGTCACAGCCTTGCAGTGCTCTTCACTATAAAATGTAATAAATAAGACATGCAGACTTTTCCTCATAATTACCAGAGTTAATAATAACCCCACTAAATTTCAGTGGAAGGTACATGGAACCATAGAATGGTTTGGGTTGGAAGGGACCATAAAAGACCATCTAATTCCAAACCCTCTGCCATGAACAGGGACCTTCATTAGACCAGGTTGCTCAAAGCCCCACCCAAGCTGGCCTTGAACATCCAACATGTCCATGCACACAGCCCAGAGCAGGGAACTGGTTGAGCCCAGGAATAATTTATCCTTGTAATCAGTCTATATTTGCCTGGGGAGCTCGTGCTGACACGTCTGAGATGCTCCCAAAGTGTGACACGATCTGTCCAGGACTGTTTCCTTACAGCTGTGCCAGTGCAGAAATCTTCTTAGACAGATTTAGATAGAAACAATTCCAAAATTGTTTGTTAGATAGAAACGATTCTGAAATTGTTTTAACCCCTAAATGTTTCCTCTTGTTCCTCAACACAACCTCGTGGTCCGTCTCCTGCTCCACCTCTCCTTCCCCGTGCGGTGTTTGCTCTGCTCCTCAGACTCATCTCTGCGGCTCGGGGTTGAATCCCTCCTCTCTTGCAACAGTCAGATGTGCTACTACAACCTGCTGAGTCACAATTAGACACAGCCAAAGACAATCTCATCCCCCAGAAACGTGAGCCGGCGCTCGTGGAAACCTTGCACGTCCAAAGCTGCAGGAGCAAACCACGTGCAAAGGCTGCTGGGGCAGTTTCACCTCTGCACCTCATGCCATCCCCACCTCACCAGGAGCACAGGTCATGGAAAGGAAAGGTTTTTAAGCAGAGCATTTCCCACTTCACCTTGAGCAGAATTGCCACAAACAACACCACCAAGACAGCAGATGAATCCCGGCTAAATCTACCACACTTAGCACCGGCAGCACCGCTCAAGCTGAGCTCATCTCAAAGCAAAGGTGCTTTGTGCCATTCTTACAACAGGCAATTAGCCATAGACTGTTAATGACTTGGCTGGCCTTTGTGGGAACTGCTCCCAGGTGGAATCAGAACCACTGGAGCCTGACTCATGGGACATTGTCCTGGCTGAAATATTTTGTAGCTCGGGATCAGAACAGGCCCATTACATTTGCATTCCCTGCAGCTCCTGAAGCTCTTGCTTAGTGCTACAGTGAGATCTTGCAGGTGCTTAAGTAGCTGTGAAAGAAGTGTCACCTCGTGGTTATGCCACCAAGCTGGAATGAGAAAGCCTGAGTGTTTTCTGCCCTAGAAAATCCATGTTCACGCTGTTCATTGCTTGTCTTTGGCAAAGCAGAGGCAAACCAGGGTTCGAGTCTCATTAGCTCCATGATTTCACTGGGCCTGTTACTCTAAATAAGCCATGGAGGTGGCCCTATGTATTTGCAAAGTACATGAGGACATGGGGTACAGTTGTAGCCATGTCTTTTAAGCCCTTCCTTTCTACTTTTTAAAGACCTTCCTTTCACAGTCCTTTTCTCCACCCTCTCTAAAGAGAAGAAGGGTAGGTTTACAATATCCCAGTTGACGGAGTGAAATAGGGCAGAGGAGCTGATGCTTCCAATTGTGCGAGAGCAGATTAAGGTTTTTCAACAGAACGCTCAAGTCATAAGACACAGATCACCCTCTCTGAACCCATCCTGAAGCAGTGACCTTTGCCTTTTCCCAGCTTTACTTCTCTTCCTTCTTGGCTCCAACTCGCTTTCCTCCTCTTTATCCATGTACCACTGTTCTGGGCTGTCCCTCCTCTGCTGTGAGCTTGATGTTAATTCCCAATATCGTGTTGAAGATTTGGAGAATAATCACAGTCATTAAGGTTGGGAAAGACCTCCAAGATCATCCAGTCCAATCTGTGACCCATCCCCACCTTGTCAACCAGCCCAGAGCACTGAGTGCCACACCCAGTCATTCTGGAACGCTTCCAGAGGTGGGGACTCCACCACCTCCCTGGGCAGCCCCTTCCAAAACTTAAACACCCTTTCCATGAGGAAATTCTTCCTGATGTGCAACTGAACCACTCCTGGCTCAGCTTGAGGCCATGTCCTCTCCTTTAGCCAAACAGGATGGAAAAAATAAAAGCACTGCCTTTTTAATTTTTTTTACTTCCTCTCCATTCCTAGCCTTATTCCACAATTCTCTGGAAGAGTCATGCATGAGGCACAGAGGAAGCTCTCAGAGTGGGCAGAGCCTGTCAAGGTAGATGAAGTGCATTCTGCCTTTACAGGGTACCAGCTGACTGTATCATTAACAGCAATGGTAATAAAAAATGCAGCTCTCTCACTCTCTCACCTTAAGGGGATTTGAGTCACTGACATTTTAATTAACAAGGTTCACATTCTCCCAGCATCGAGTCTGCGCTCTGCGCAACTTCTCCTTGCTGGAATGGGTGGAGATCAGGTGTTCTTTGCCCCTCATGACAACGATGCCACGTGGGGAGGGTGTGTCCTGTTGTGTATTGCAGTGAGAGCCCATCTCAGGAAAAGGCACAAATGGAAGATTGATATGGTCTTTCACTTTTTAGGAACCAAAAAACACCCCACAGGAAGCAGTTGGCAGAAAGCAGGTTCTGGCAGCCAGTCCAGAGAACGGCCACAGAACCCTGGAGTTTATCAAAATATACAAATATAGAAGGAAATGAGTGGACAGGATGTTTCAAAGAGGAAAAACTGAGGGCAAAGCCTGGCACAAAAATCTGCTGAAGATCATCTGAACCATTGAATTTTACCTTCAGGGATTGTAAATGACTGTACAACACATCCAGAAATCTCTCTGAAGTCTTTCTTCACAGCCTCCCAGGCCATGAAACAGGCTGGCCAACCCTTACAGCCTGGCTATCCAGGTGAAGCAGGTAATACCTCCCCTTTTGATTCCCTGATACTCATTTGTGGAGGCAAAAAATGGCACTTGCTTCCCAAGACAAGGAATAGTGGACCTAAGATGCAAGGAGGAACTAGAGGTGACTGGAAAGAGGCCAAGGAGAGAAGGGATGAAGGTGGTTTTGTCTCTACCAGAAAAACAGACAAAGAAAAGAGAGCACATGGACATTTCCAGTATCCCTGAAGGAAGAGCAGGAAGATAGGTGGGGTTTGAACAGATGATACCAGGAACCAGGTTATATCCAGCCTCTCTATCAACCTGGCTAGCACATCTATCAGCTACCCCCACCTTTTCCATCAGTGCTACAAGGAGAAGGGAAGGGAAGGGGAAGGGAAAGGGGAAGGGAAAGGGGAAGGGAAGGTCTCTCATGCTTTGGAGCAGAAATAGGAATTCAGAATGGACATAAAATCTCTGTGTGTGTGTGTGTGTCTTCTGAACTGTGGTAACTAATTACAGGAGGGGCAGATGCTTCTCTGTCACAGGGAAGTGTTAAATTGGACTGGGTCTAATTCTCCTGCTTAGTCTGAGTTAGGGGACTGTTTCAGAAACTGCTGAGTGAAGCTCTCTGCTCTCTGCTCTGCTCCACACAGATGGCACATCATCATGTTCCCTCCTGGCTTTCAAATGGGTTTGTGTAGTGAGGCCTCGGGGGTCCTCTGTTCTCTGCTCTGCCCAGCAGCAAAGAGCACAAAACATCTTCAAAACACCTTTATCTGACATAGGTTAGGAAATCTCTTCACCCTCCCCCGAAATTATCCCATTCTAAATTCATCAAAATTGTTTGAACGCTGAGCACCCCGAAAGCAGAGATCGTGGAATCGTGGAATGGTTTGAGTTAAAAGGGACCTTAAAGGTCATCTCATTCCAACCCCCTGCCATGGGCAGGGACACCTTCCACCAGCCCAGGTTGCTCCAAGCCCCGTCCAGCCTGAACAGAATGGAAACCAAGAACACGGGAGTCCACCCTCGGAGCTCACACGTTTTTGAAAGTCAGCCCATGCAGCCACAAGGCACAAGTTGACTTCTGCAGGCTCTCAGTGCGTTGATGAGATCCAAGTTTGCCCTTTCCCTGCCTCCTGACAGTCACAAACCCCCTTTTTTTTTTTTTGACTCTGATATAAACCTGTACAGCTCTTTCATAACGGCACATTTGCCTCTGGGTATTACCTTGTCTCGACACAATCCATTTTTAAACACCAAAGCTGCCAGTTGGCGCGGTGCTGAATTGTGTGTCTGGAAACCAAATGGTTCTTTAAAAATCGAGAAAAAATGGTATTTACAGGAGCACTTAACTGGATCATCACCGTCCAATTAATTTTTCAGACTGGATCTTTTTGGTGAACCGCTTGTCCCTCCCCACCTTCAAGCGCAAAGGTGACCTCTGAAATCTGTTTTATCACAGTTTGTGTTGTAACCACCTTTAAATTAATAATAAGAAAAACCTGTCTATTGTTTGCACAATTCCATTTTTCCTCCCCTAAAAATTCATCCATCACAGTAGAAGACACTGCCCACCAGCTGGTTATTTGGATGCTTCTCTTGAATGTTTCATGGGAGGAACTCATCTTTGCAAATTCGACGTAAACAGCAAATCATGTTTGGTCTCTGAGAACCATTTGGGGTTTATAGGAAAAAAAAAGTATTATTGGGTTTTGAGGCACAAAAAAACAGTCTAAACTCTTCAAGAGAAAAGAAGAGAGAATTCCATGTGAATTCCAGTGTCTTTTGTAGTCAGGAGTGGCAAATGCGACTTACAGGACCAAGGCACTCTTGTCACCAGCTCCTTTGCCTTCCTCCACAAGGAGATGACAGGGAGACAGGCCCAAAGCACCTGGCCATGCTCGGGAGTGGTTGATGCTTGGATACCATCCACTGCCAAAACCCTTCTTCCCAAATCTAGATCTAGACCCCAAAGTGACCACCCTGGGATGGAAGTCTGTACGAAATCCCACACAGACATCACGGGAGAGGCAAGAGGGGAAGGTGAAAGCAAAGCAGTTTTGGTGTGTCCTTTCCAACTTCATAATCACATGAAGGTCAATGCACCCCGGAGGGATCAGAGAGGAGAGCCTTGTTTCCCTAAAGACTCTTCTATTTAATGTCTGAGGTCTGGGTATAAATAGAAACAGAACTGTGCAGTGTTGGCATGGCAGAATGTAGAAAAGGGGGGAAAAGAGTGAAGGCAAATAAATACAGTGATAAAACTTCTGTAAATCCAGAGTGTCATCATTTCTATCGTCTGCAGTGATCCCTGCACTGAGCTAAATAACTTGCATCTAAGGTAGAACCTGTCTTTCAACATGACAGGCAGCTCTCACTTACAGGTTTTGGGCAATGGAAAATCTCCCACTTCCCTTGGGAAGCAGCTGTAGCAGTTAATTAATTTTTGCTGTTAAAAAATGTTTGTCGTTGCTCCAATTTGAATTTGTGTACGTTGCTCAAAGGAAGGATTTCATCAGGACTGCTCTGAGCTTCTGGTGCTTGCACTCTACCTTCATAAGATCTTCTTCAAACACTTGGTAAATGTTAGAGAAACCTCCCAACATCCCTGTGAGACACAGAAATGTAATTACCTGAGCACGTTACATGGATGAGAACAAAGGGGGAGAGGCATTAAAATTCTGCTCAGGCAAAGCTGAGACGTGAATCAAGTGGGATTCCCAGGCAGGGAAGCTGACACCTCGATTCCCTGCTCCAGGACACTGCCTCCTGCATCCATACCTGAGAAACAGTCAGGGCTGTGTGTCCTTCACAACTCAACCCCAAAAGGGATGATCTCGGCAGGGCTGAGCTCCCTGAGCTCCAGGAAGAACTGAGGGCACCAAGAGCAGCCAGGTTGGACCCCTCTTTGCTCTGTACCCGGAATCTTTCACTGATCCACAGAGGAAAACCTTTCCCCTTGCATTGGGAAGGTTGATAACATGAGATATTTAGTGGAGGGTTGGGCTTCTCCTCCCCGAGCACAGCAAGGAACACAGAAGTTACTTCAGAAACACTGGAAATTTCCAGGACATCCCAGTCAGGTCTGTAATTCCCTCAAGCTCCTTAAACAGATCCCTTGTCCCTGCTCTGTGTTAACAACTCCGGCACTTTTTGTCTCCACAAGCATTTTCTCCCCTCCTCAGCCTCCAATGTCACCCTCTCTTCTCAAATGGGATTATATGACATGGTTGGCTTGATGACCTAGAAGGTCCCTTCCAGCTATGTGTTGTAGTAGAATATTAATGACTCTGCTAATTCAGAGCTGTCTGACCTCCACTCTGTACAGCCACAAGCAAGATGATCTCTCTCTCATTAGAGCTGTCGTGTTCTCAAATAACCTGGTCATGTAAAATGCATGCCCAGTTTTCCTCTCCTTCCTTCAATACAGTGATTTCTCCCTACCCCCAAAAAAGAAAAAAAAGCCAGTCACTGCTCAGATTATCTCCTCTGTAAAATGTTTTGGAGGTTATTTCCTTTTTATTCCCAAAATAGGCAGGTAAATATGAAATAAGCAGAGTTCTCAACGTGAAATAATTTGAATTAAAATCTGGAAGGGGTCTAATGTGATAATATGATAAATTTATCTCTAACATGAGATAAATCTTCATTTACCTCATATGTCTCCCCCATCACAGCTAATGTAAGTCAGGGCTTGATGAGTTAAGTCAGGGAAGGCGAAGAGACCATTTCTGTTCCTGCAGATAAGGGTGGCTGTACTTGCCTTCAGGACCACACCTGCCTACCTGTCATCTTGGAAGCTCAACCAAATAGCAGATTTTAGGTCATTCCAGGTACCTGTGTGCCCCATGTGCAGCAGAAATTCACCTGGGGGAGGCTCCTTCCAGCACCCAAAAGAATTCCCAAGAGGGTGGAAGAGGGTGAGATGTGGAGCACACCAAGGGCTTTTCTTTCACTCAGAGGAGCTTGGAACAGACCCAAAACCACTTTGCCCCTTAGGACACCTCTTAGGGTGATTCAAGAGTCCAATGGATGGAGCAGGCCCATAAAATGGGCTGTACAGGCATTTAAAAACTCTTGGCTTTGCCTGAAGATCTCCGAGAAAATTCACGCGCGGAATTGCGCTCTGTGGAAGCAGGAACGATGACAACAATAACCCCAGATTTTTTTGGAGACCTCTCCATAGATTTTTAGGAATGCTAATTTTATGCCTTATAGTTCCAGCCAAAGTTAGGCCGAAAAGAGATGTCAGGGGGAAGAGGAGTTAAAGATACGGGCGAGTGTAGAAGGAAAAATAGAAAAAAAACCCTCCCACCTCTTCCACGCAGCAATATCAGATTGATTCATATTTCAAAGTGGGCTGGAAGTTAGATTTAGTCTGACCAAGGACAACAGCTATTTGCAGTGATACAACACACTGTAAATCTTATGTCAGAGACTGGACCATAAGTGATTTCTTCCCCGGAGCAGAGTTTTGCTGGCACTGGACTCTTGTTCACGCTGAGGTTCCCACTTGCAGGTAAAAAAACACCCTCATTTCCTTGCAACTTAATATCTGAAGCTTGGGAAAGATTTACTCCTACCAGGCTGGCCATCTGTTATCCTTCCTTAGTCTCTTCAAACTTCTAAAGATATCAGTAATTTTCCTCCCTGTCTGTCAATTTTTATAGAAATAATCCTGCCTTTGCATTTCTCTCGTGAAATATTTCTATTACATTATTTTACTTTCTTTGCTGAGTTTCATGATTAATATTCTCATTAAAATTCCTTTTACAGGCAGTTCTTTTGGCGTGTTCTGATTTTCTGGAGCTCATTCCTTAAACATCTCCAGTTCCAAGCTCATGTCTAGTCAACATCTGTCGCTTGCCAATAGCCTAAAACTAGTGAAGTCATATCCAAACCCAGAAATCTTGCAGCTCACAGGGAAATCTGAAAGGAAAACCAACAGGGAAGCCGCATTTCCTGAAAGATGTTGCTCTACAATGTGCTTAACTCCTCATCTCATTGCAGGATGCAAGTCTTTTCTGAAGAGAATACAGATGGATCTTAAAAAAAAAAAAAATCAGAATATTGAAAAGAAATCAGAATTTAAAAAAAATAAAAAAAAAAGGAATAATCTTAGAAATATAGTCCCTGGTTTTTTTGAACAGTGGAAGCCTGAGCCCTTTCCGTGCCAGGGGAGTTGGAACAACTCTGGGAAAGGTCTGCAGGGAACAATTGGACTAATAGAGATGAACAAATCCGTTAAGTGAAAGGCCTTTTTAATTTCTTTCCAACCATGATCGAAGGGCAGGAGCCACCAAAGAGCAGCAAAATCTCTTAGGGGAAGACCTGCTGCTCACCAGGGAACTATGGAGCCCAATATTTTGTTTTTAGTGAAATATTTGGCATGTCCTGCAGCAATCAATGCCAGGCCTTTGGAGGGAGCGATGGCTGTAGACTATAATTAGCTGTGATAACTCTTTACAATAACAAGTATATTCTGGTTTGAATTATTCATGAACTCCTGCCTTATTTATGGCAATCCCAGCCTTTCTTTTCCTCTGGTAACGTGGGGTGGTTACATTTTGGCTATTTCTCTTTTTTTAAAAAAATAATTTTACCAGACACAATGTTTTAGTTGCTAAGGCACTGAATAAATAAGCAAATAAGATTCAGGAGAAGAGATGAAAGAAAAGAGAAGTTCTCAGCAAGAATCAAGTTTTCACTCACGGCAGGGGATGAGAAAGGAGCAACAGGATGGGAATTTCTACATTCTCCATCAATTCCTTGTCTTTCTGACAATCCAGGACATGAACTGCCTAATTGGAAGCAAGAAGGGACTGTTTCTTCATGCAGAACCAGGCTCCTCATCTTTCTGAGCAGCATTTCTCACCAGGCAGGTGGAAGGTTTCAGCTTTCCCCCAAGGTTCCCCCAGATAAAGTACCCAAGGAAGCGCTTGGTCAACATTCTGCATCTGAGTGATGTCTCTGCTCCCAGCAAACTGACTCAAAGGCTGTGATTTTTGCCCTTTTTTGTCTCGAGAGACGCTTTGTTTAGTTAAGTTCCAGCTGGAAAAAGTGGTGAGGGAGGTATTATGCATTAAAAATTAATTCACGTTGGCAGCCCAAGATGATGAAGTTCTCTGTTCACGGAACAAGAACAGTCAGGCACTCAAGGGCTGCTGCTTCAGTTTGCTGTTGCTCCACCTTCTATCCTTGTCTTTAGGAGATTATTTCCTGGGAGAAAACAAGGTCTCTGCCTTACTGCAGGGAACACTACTTGCCTTTGGGCTATAAAAGTATCAGTCCTCCAGGAATGAAGGCTCTGATCCAGAAAATCAGAGAAACAACTCCACTCTCCTTCAAAATCAGGAGGTTGTGCTTATAAAGGAACCAAAGCAGCTTGCAAATGTCATCTGAAGCAAACTGATGTTCACAGCAAAACCTCCCTCCTCCTACTCAATGACCATTGTTATTTTAGAATTATTTTAGCCCTGGAAGTGCTCAAGGCCAAGCTGGATGGGGCCCTGAAAAGCCTGACCCAGGGGGTGTTATCCCTGCCCATGGTGGGGGTTTGGAACAAGATGGTCTTTAAGGACCCTTCAAACCCAAACCATTCTCTCATTCTATTCTGCGATTCATTTTGGGGTTGAGTTGGAAGGGACATTTAAAGGTCAACTACACCAAAACACAACTTTTGTGGATTTGGGGGAATCTAAAACCAAGAATCACCATATTTATTTCTTCAGATTACCCTCCAGCAATAAAAACTTCCCATCAACAAATACATTTTTCCTGCAAGACCTTGACCCTCAATTTCAAAGGTTCTCTGTACCCAGATTTTACAAACCACTTGCCCCTCACAGCAGCTCCCACACAGAGCCGTGCTGAACCAAAATCCTTCTCTCCCAGAGGTGCAGCAACCCCCACTTTGCCTCACAGGCTGGAAAAACGACTTCTCACCCCATCCTCCCTGAAGGAAAACTGCCATGAATCTCCCAAGAGGAAATTAAAGTCATCTAACAGTCACAAAGCCATCTGACATGTGCTGTGTTAATAGAGAAGTCGTTAAGAGGCTGATGGAGTCGTCGATATCTCTGGTACGGATACATGGTGTGAAAGTGGATTTTGGACAAAGGAACAGCATGGACTCGTGTGTACATTCTTTATACAATGCCATTTACCCAGAGCACAGGAAGGGCACTGATAATACCAATCACAGAATCACAGGATGGTTTGGGTTGGAAGGGACTTTGAAGATCATCTCCTTCCAACCCCCAGCCTTGGGCAGGGACACCTTCCACTAGGCCAGGTAGCTCAGAACCTCATCCAGCCTGGCCTTGAACACACCAGGGATGGGACATTTGGAAACCTGTGCCAGGGCCTCACCACCCTCAGAATAAAGAATTTTTTCCTAATATGTGACCTAAGCCTACTCTCTGCCAGTTTGAAGGCGTTTCCCCTTGCCCTGTCACTATGTGCTCTTGGAAAATGTCCCTCTCCGTCTTTCTCACCGTCTCCCTTCAGGTGCTGGAAGGCTGCAAATAAGTCACCCTGAAGCCTTTTCCAGGCTGAACAATCCCAGCTGTCCCAGCCTTTCCTCCCAGCAGAGCTGCTCCATCCCTCTGATCACCTCTGGACTCTCTCCAGCAGCTCCGTGTCCTTCCTGGGCTGTTCCCCAGGGCTGGAGGCAGCTCCGCAGGGGGGTCTCACCACACTGGAGGGGCAGATTCCTCCCCCTCACCTGCTCCCCACACTGCTTTGCATGCAGCCCAGGACACATTTGGCTTTTTGGGATGCCAGTGCACATTGCCAGGCCATGTCCAGCCTCTCATCCACCAGCATCACCAAAGTCCTTCTCTGGTACCTCAAGAGCGTTATTGGGTATTGGATTTCTGGCCACTTTGGAGTCAAATAACACCAGAAGATACTTGGCTCAGAAAGACCTTTTACAAAACTTGGCTTTGAGGTCTGCCAGCTTCAGAGGTGATCTTGTGTGCCCTGGAGACTGAGAGAGCAGGGACATCGTGTTCTCCGAACAAAGGCTGCACCTTGGGTTTGTGATTCATTCCAAAACCAGCCTTCTGGTTGCAAAATACTGTCCTGAGACTTGCCACCTATGGTGGGAAAGAAAACACCCCTCAAGGGATCCTTCCAGGTTTCCCTGACATTTAAGAGCAGTTGCTTGACACCTAAAATGAGACAGAGAGGTGAAATGCTGTGGGAGAAAGAGGATGAGTAAATCACAAGACCGAGGATTTGGGAGAGATCCCTGTTCTCACCCGTGCAGGGGACGTGTGAATCACTGCTGAACGCTCTGCTGAG
The DNA here is from genome assembly GCA_036023395.1 of Myiotriccus ornatus. Classification (NCBI taxonomy): domain Eukaryota; kingdom Metazoa; phylum Chordata; class Aves; order Passeriformes; family Tyrannidae; genus Myiotriccus; species Myiotriccus ornatus. Next base: position 150,073,913 of record JAYRBT010000082.1, on the reverse strand, counting down.
CTGACTGTGCATCTTTCACCTCCACTGCTGCACTTCTCCATCAGCAGCAACTGGGGCACAGGACACATTCAGTAGCTACTGAATATAATTAAGTCTAATTGCAAAGTTAATTGCTGAGGAGAAGAGGGGGGTGGTGGAGAAAAACAAACAGCGTGAAACTAAGTGTGGATACGGGAGCTCAGCAGTCTGATATCCTCAAGATAAAGCTGAAATTCAGCTTCCTTGCCCCAAATTCACTGCATCCTCCTGTGTACATGTCTACCACTCCTTGCTTCTCTGAGTGAACAAACCCCTCTGTCCCCCCCAAAAAAGGGCTCAGCCCCATTAGCAGCTGAAGCATCAAACATCTCAGCAGCATCCACTTGAAAATTCGTTCAGGCTGGGACTCAAGGAGAGCCAGGGCATCTTGCTACTGGGAGAACTTTTTTTTGACTGCATCACAAGCCTGGCTGTCCATGGGTTATGTTCCCAGATGGTATCCAGTGCTGGAGGTTCACTGACTGGGACAGAGCCACTCTGCTGCTACAGCTACTGAGTTGTCTCTTAGATGCTGCTTCATTCAGAAATCAAGGTTGAAGTCTTCCCAAATCTGACCTGCTGTGACAATTCAAGGCCTGCAGTCTGAAGGAAGGTCCCTGGGGATATGTTAAGTGTGGAGTGAGCTCGGAGACGTACGAGGGAATGAAAAAGCTCGAGTTTATCATCACTGCTGACAGGCTCAGGGAAGGAATTTCCATCCCTGTGCTTCAGTGCTTAAATTCAGCATTTGAGCTCTAAAGATTGGGATAGAATCTGTTGTCTGTCCATGAAGGGATAGATTGTGGCCACTGTCAGGGGTGGGATACCAGCCCACCTTGATTTTTGAGGGCATCTGCAGGTCCCCCAGCCTGGAGGACAATGGTTCCTGCAGCTCTTAGTTCTGGTAGTGAGCAGACCATGGAAGGACATTCCACCACTTAAAGGAGCTGTGCCAGGCAGGGAATGCTGGGAATAAAAGGGTCTGTGGTATGGTAGCACAGCCTGAATGATTGTGCTTCTCCAACATCCCCAGACAGTCACTCTCCTGTGATGCAATGCTAAACATCAATTTGCAATTGGAGTGAGTTTCCTGTTTATCCGGGGAAATTCCTTCTCCACTCCATGTTCCACGAAATGCTGGTGTTTCCCAAGGCAAAGAGCCAAAAAGTGAGAGAGAGAAAAAAGCACATGGGCCCTCTCTTTAAAAAAAAAACCAAACCACAGGAGAGATGAAGGAGGACCCCTGGAAGATGCAAATCAGTCAGATTTTTCCTGAGTTTGGGGCATACAGCAAGTCAACCTGTCACCTGTGCTGGGTGATGCCAAGTAGGACTTTCACATGTCTGTGTGCACGTGATGATGACAAGTGATGGAACAACCTCGTGACAAAGAGTGGAGCTTGTCCTCTGAGTTGTCACAGGAGAAACAGCACCACTGGAACCTCTCCTGGCACCAAACCCCAGGCCTTTCCCAGGTGACTCTGCCCCAAAAAGTCATGGCCATCTCCAAAGACATTTTTTGCCCCTGGCTCTGTCACTCAGCTCAAAGACCACAGGAGAAGAAGCACAGAGAAAGGTTGTGCCCATCAAGGGGAAGCAAACCAACCCCTTTTTTGCCCACCATGTACAAGCAACAACCACAGTACTGTCGTGCCAGCAGCAAGGATGGCGGGGATTTGCACTGGGAAACATGTAACGAGGCCAGGTGATTTTGTTGGGGATGAGGGTTCCTTTGATTCCCTGCAACTGTTATTTTTGCTCTCGTTTTAATATAACCAGCAGGGAAGCAGGGTGAGAGGGATGGAGGAAATCCAGCTGTTGCCATGGCAGCCTCCAGCTGGCCATCTCCCACAAAAACTCGAGCTGCTCAGTGCTGTTTCCCTCCAGTGCCAGCTCCTGGTTTCACAGCAGAGGAGCTTTCCTCCTGGGGATGGCAGAGAGGGGGGTGTGTGTGTGCAGAGTAGGGAAGAGAAGGGACCAGCAGCCAACACGGGATGGGCAGAGGTGGCCTGGGAGAAGGAAGGATCTCATGAGGGTGGATGAGGACAGACCATCAGGTGAAGGCAGTGATGGATGCAAAGGAAGCATTTAAAGGCAAAACCAGAATTAGCTTTGTGGGGACCCCAGGCAGAGACCCAGAAATAGTCGAGTTTGGACTGACACCCCAAACCGGTGGAGCTTCCCCTGCCACAAGAGCTCCTTAAAAATCACTCCACTGCCTTCCCTCTAAACCCACCTCTGGCTTGTGCCACAAATAGCAGCCGAGTTCAGGCTCTAAGTTTAGTCTCCATCACGTTTAAGATCTTAATGCAGCCCAGACGTTAAAAATTCATGCCCTGGCAGTTCCCATCTTCGCAAGGACCTGCTGGAGCTCCTGACGCCGCCTCGGCGAGCGCTTCATAAGTTAATCATACCCTATCCTTCTCACTCCCCTGAAGGTGGAGGCAGAGGAGTTCTGCTCACCAAGTTTCAGCATTTGTGGCTCTTGTTTAAGACAGTTTCTCGTGCCTCTGCAGGATTTAACCAGCTGTTTGCTGAACTCTTTGCCGTGAGGAGCTCATGGGAGCGTTTCTGGGGACTGAGTGACAAAAGGTGGCTCAGAAGTTTCTGCTGTTCTTAACGTTAAAGGGAAAAACACACTTAGGGGGCTGGAGGGTTAAAATTCGTGGCCTACTCTGTATCTGGCATTCTGCAGCTGTGGAGGGTCCACTAAGAATTTGTTCTGTGCACCACAGGAAGCCTCCAAAACCACAGGTTTTCTCTGAGGAAAACCCCTGCAAGCCACAGAACTACAAGGAACCACAATAAAACAGCAAGAGGGAAGGTGGGCTGTTTAAAAATCTAATGGCTGGGCCACAGCATTGGTTATTTTTTTAGCAGAAAACGCTTTGATGGCCCTAAACTGACCGTATTTAACACTACCAAGGAAAACCTGACCTGGGGGATAATGTTTGTCTGTACAAGTGCAAGACTGACCAAGCAGGCACCTGAGAAAGGTTTTGATGTCACTCTGAGAGTTGGCAGCTCAGCCCATAGCCAATCTCCAAAGCTCCAGGTCACTGATTTTTAACTACTCTGGGGGCTTTTGAACACAGTGGTGGAGGATGTCACTTAGAGACTGATGTGAGCCCAGTGGGAAGGCAAGAAATCAGTGAAGAGCTTCCTTTTGTGCAAGGGCATCTTTGCATGTAACGGGAAGGGGAAGGTTTAGTTCCAGAGTCAGGACTTGCAGGTCCCATTCAACATGTTCTGCCAGTCCAGGGAAAGATTTATTTCATCCTGTCTAAACAATTCATAGATTCATAGAATCCTTAAGGTTGGAAAATACCTCCAAGGTCATCGAGTCCAACTGTTAACCCAGCACTGCCAGGTCCACCCCTAAACTGTGTCCCTAAGCACCACATTCACATGTTTTTTGAACACTTCCAGGGATGGTGATTCCACCTCTTCCCTGAGCAGCCCCTTCCAATGCCTGACCACCCTTTCAGGGAAGGAATTTTTCCTAATATCCAGCCTGGAGCTCCCCTGGCACACGTTCAGGCAGTGGGGGAGCCCTCAATGGTCCATTGCCTCCTCCCTCGTTTTTCATTGTCAGCAACATAATCTTCAGCCTCCCAAAGATCACAGATCCATCCTGTCCTTGGACAGTTGAAACACTGTCCCTCAAATATTTCATCCATGCTCTTTTTTTTCCCACTCTCTGCCTGTTTTCTCTTCACAATTCCAACCTTGTTCAAGCTCTGATGGCCCCAGCATGGAGATGGGCAGGTACTTGTGGATCCTGTTCTCAGCCTTTGGTGAGATCAAGGTGCACATGGGATATCAGATAATCCAAGGAGGTTACAGACCCTCCTCACAGACATGACAGGGCAGAGATTTGTTGTTCTTTCCCTAAGTATCAAGAAAAGGCTCCTCTTCCCCTCCTTAATTCAAGTTACTAATGGAGCCTTCAGTCCTTGCTCCTCTCTCCCCTCCTCCTCCTCCACCCTGAGTTGCCACTTTCCACCAAACCTTATGCATGGCATTTTCTAGGACATTTTTTTTTCCACCAAAGCTACAGATCTTGCTTCACTGGGATCCTTTTATATTGCCACTCTGACTCCTGCATCTTTTCACTCCTCCTGAGCATCATCCTGCTGCCTCTCCTTTGTTCTAAAGTACATTTCCCTCTGCAGCATCTTCACTCAGCTGGATGTCTCCAGCATAGGAAATTAGCACCACCAATTATCCTAATGCCCCTAAACCCCTCTAATCCCACTCATGCTCTGTTTCAGACCCCTCAAGCTGAAGGCAATCCACTGATTGCTGCTTCTGCTCAGCAAGGAGGATGAGGCTCAGGAGGAGCAGAGCAGCTCGTTTCTGTCTTCCTGGGCTTGTTGTCACGTAGCTTTTGTTTTCACTGTCACAAAAAGGCCACTGATGAGTGTAATCAAAGGAAAAAACCGAGATCAGAGAAGAGTCCACAGTCAGGGTGAGAAGGAATGGGCCAGAGGTTCATTTGAATCGATGGCCACACTCAGTAATTGCATAAATCTAAAGCTATACCAACATAAGGATATGTGTTGTGATTTTAGAGGCAAAAATAAACATTATCAGCGATGAAAGTGGATAGAGATGTTATGCAGTAAGAGGTGTTCCTGAATGGCTATTCAGGAATGGGACACTCTCTCAAATGCAGTAAAGAGGTCTTTGTCTTCTCAAAAGTTGTTGAAAGCACTGGAACAGCCCTACCATCAGTATGAGCACAGGAGAGAGAGTTTTGATTCTCCACTTCTCTGAAAATGTAACAGAGCCAGGTTAAACACCCAACTTGTTCTGAAGTGACTGGGGAGGATTAAAAAAATTAAATAAGTAGGACAAAAGTGGCATTTATCACGTGTTGGATAGGAAGGGCCACAACAAACAGTCATCACAGAAGGGGATTTATCTCAGAAAGGACAAGCAATTCAGACCTCAGTGCAGAGCATCCCAGTGACCCAGCCAAGGACAGCAGGACACCCTCTGTCCTGGCAGCACCAGGAATTCCAGCCCCCCATGAGGCTTGTCCTCCCCTTGCCCTTTGGAGGCAGGTGCAGTCACAGCTCCTCTCCCCTGGGATGGTTCTGTGCTGGTACGTCCTCTGATGTGCCAGGGGAGGCCAAGGTCTGTAATTTTCCATTGCTGCAGCTTATCAAATGCCAGCATTCTGCCAACCTCCGAGAGTGTCTGTTCCCCTTGTCACCACTGGCACCTGAAAAAGCTCTTCCCCTCATTCCCCGTTCAGGATTTGCAGGAGGGACTCGAACCTTGAGAGAGTCGTAGACAAGAAGGGATGGATCAAATCTCATTTGTGTCACCCCTTGTTCTCCACCCTGTGTGGAACCTTCTCCCATCCTTCATCCAGGACACCTATTTGCTGCAAGTGATCCATACTGAAGATTTTAATGTTTGGAAGGGTTCTCAGCATCTTTGGAGACCTTATAGCACAGAAATGACTACGGCAGCAGACACGGGAGATTTGGAGTGGCTTTCAGAGATCAAGGCAAACATCAGCTAAAAGGGATCTCCTTTCTGCAGAGACAATGAGGAGATAGGGTGTGTCCTAAAGAAAAGAGGTGGACTGAGGAGTCCCTGTTGGTGGACAAACTCAGAGACCCAAAATTCGTGGTTTCTCCATTGGGGAAGTTCTTTGTGGTTTTATTTATTTTGGCTGCAGGGTTTTTAAGGCATCCAAGTGCTCATGAGACTTTTGGGGAAAGAGCTGTGACAAAATCCTTCACTTAAGTGTCCATTCAGTACACGGGGAACTACATCCAGGCAAACCTGGATAAGAGGCAGCCAGTCTGTAATCCCTCTTTTCTCCATGGAGTTACAGACCCCACGGAGAGCCTGAATCAATGCACCTTCACACAACAGGTGGACAAATTATGGCCTGCAGTTCTCCTTCCAGAATTACCTGGGCACTTAAAACAACACCAACAGCAACTTAGAGATACTGGAACTCCAGCTGTGGCTTTTGGCTCATTTTGACCACCTGTAGGTGGGAGCAGAAACGCAGAAGGATGTGCAAATAAGTTGTTATAAATTCTCAAGTCACCTCTTCTCATCAGGCTTTCAGCCAGGCACCAAAACCGTTCACAAAGCAAGACAAACAGATAAAATTAGAGTTGGCCAGTGTCAACCTTGAGTCATCCTTCCAGACAGCTTGGCTTCATGGAGAGTCTTGCCTTGGAAAGAGTTTACAGATCAAAATTGGGTTCTCATATTCCCTCAGCTCATCTTTGCTGCCACAAAACACCTTTTGCAAGTGTGGGAGTTGGAAGTCTTGGAGCAGGAGCACATTATCATCTGATGAAAGATGAGGTAACTAATCTTCTCCATTTGGGTTTTTTTTTTTCCTGGCCACAGATGCTTTATATGGAACTCTTGTGATTTTGTTTATGTGAGGTGTGGAAACCTCTATTTAGATGAGCAGGGAAGAGATGCTGCTTTACCATCCAAGTGAACAAGATCAAAACCTATCAAGGTTTGTTGTTTTTTAATGTTTAGCTGATTTTTCTAACCCAGCAGACAAATTCTAAGTATCACAAATTCACACTGAGAGGAAAAGGAACACGCAGAACTTCAGACTCTCTGGCTGATCCTCCAGGACATTACCAGGGTAGTTATTTAAGATGGATTGAAGGAAAATCTTTCATCTGAGTAAAGAGCCAGTGGGACTCACTAGTACAGGTCATGGGAGGAAAAGATACAGAGTCGTTCTTCACACTCTGATTGGCCATTAATGACAAATAGTAATTAGTAATGTAAGTAACCTTTTAGCAGCTCTTTTAATCTCCACACATCAAGCCTTAGCAGTAAGGCTGTTTAGGGTGGCACTAGGGCTATTTAGGCTAACAGCAACTAGTTTTTAATCTTTGTAATTTAACAAACGGAGAAGTCACTAAAGTGAAAGAAAATCTCCTTTTCCAGGTAGGGAAAAAATAAAAAACGCAGTGATCATGGCAAATGCTGTTGCCATTCCAGCAGCTTGTGCCTTGCTACACTTTTGTTTTACTTTACTTTTTGAAAATCCAATATTTCTTTTTCCCATCCCATTTTCAGAAATTGATTCTTATGCAGCCTTCAACAGCATGTTTTGTAACTCTTCTAGTTCCTCATTATTATCCCAGTCATTCTCCTCTGACCGCCATCTGATAATTTCTCTTGTCACACTTATTCTACAGATGGAGAGTCTCCAGATTTCATAAATCTGGTGGGCCTGGGCTGGGGGTAGGAGCAGCAGCAGGCAACAGATTTGCAGCTGTAAGAGTAATTTACTGCCTCTTGTTTTCCTTCTTTGCTGCCGACAGCTTATATTGTTGATTACTCATTAATACTTCAGCAATTAGCCAAACCTTTGGTAAAAACATTCATCAGCAAAAGTCAACTGTTTCACTTCCCAAGGCCTCCCTCTGGTGACAAAGACTTGGATCTCAAGGACTGTGGGATCTCAACCTCTCAGCAGCTCAGGAGGTGATGAGGGAGGAGCAAGACCCTCAAAACACCAGTTAAAGAATTATTTCTTCATAGAGAACTTCTCCAGAGCCTGAACCACAGTGAAAAAAAAACCACCACCTTATTTTTTTATCAGCTCTTCAGCCCTTGGCATCTTTTTCTTCTGATCAGCTGCTCGCAAAAGGAACAGAATCACAAGTGTGTGTAAGTGTAAAGCACATGAGTGGAGAAGGATGTACAAACATATTCACCCAGGGCTGAAAGAAGACTTCAGAAATCCCAAAAATCTGCATCTGGAAGTGTTAGTGTATAACCAACACATATCATCTTTTGAAAAGCTTGGAAAACTGCCTCTACATGTTATATGTGGACTTGCTTGAACCACTTTATGGGTGAAATGGCCATGATTCATGTTCTCTGTTTTATCTAATATAATTTAATATAGAATTCGATTGAAGGGGCCATTAATATGTGGCAGTCAAAGAGAGCTTGGCAAAAATCGGTGGCTAAAAATTGGTTCTGAGTTAAAGATGTTTTGAACAAAAAAAAATTGTTCCCAAAGATTCAAAACCTTTCCCCAGTGGAGTGAGGGGAAAGAAGGGAGGAAAGGAGGAGGAAGGAAGGAAGGAAGGAGACTAAACCAGGTGGGTTTTTATTGTTATTATTATTATTAAGAATAATAAAACTGCTATTGTTAATATTGTTAAATTGTCTGTGTATAATCAAATTGTTATCAGTTATTTTTCCCCAGTCAGTTTGGAGAGAATCCACACTGCAGAGATTTAAATTTTGCCTCTGAAACCAGTGAAATTCCCCTTCATTTCCAAGTGCCTCTTGTTTCCCAGTTTCAGCAGAAGAGCTCAGGGGTTAAGAGAGCTGTCATAGCCCGAGTAACAATTTGCAGCCTTGGATTCCAAGTGGTTGCCTAGCAGTAAAAAACTCCTTCCACACCACTCCCAGTTGGAGGTGTTCCCTATTTCATATATATAGTCAGCCATAAAGATCATATGTAGGAATATATCAGAAGATTTATTAATAGGAGCTCCCTGTCAAAATCAGAGTATTGAGTAAAACTGGAAAAAGCCAAATCCTTGCCAAAGCAGTGGAGCATCACAGAGAGGCAGCACCTCAGAGCAGCAAACCAGTGCTGGATGCAGAGCAACAGATGCAAAAATCAACTAGTCCAAAGCGTGGTTCTCAAGGAATTTTCTGGGGATAATTCCTTTACCTTAAGGGAAACACTAAAATTTCTTTAGTCAAGGTATTTAGTCATGGTCATTCCTAATAAAACATGTATGTTGGTTTTACACATATATATATAAATATATAGAAATGTATCATGGCAGAAGAGACACTTATGCTCATGCAGTTTGTCTCAGGCAGAACAAGGCCATCGAGGCTCACCCAAGAACTCCCCTGCTCAGCCCAAATTTTAGCACAGCCCCCCCAGTTACACCTCACTTGTGTATTTTCCCCATGATCCACTCAGCACTGGTGACTAACAGCACAAAGAGTGCCTTGGGTGCTGTTTTTCCCATTAAAAAAAAGCTGCAGTGAGGAGCCTTGCAGAAGGGAGACTCACATTTATCCACAACACAGAGTCGGCTTCCTTTCTCCTGACCCTTCCCACGGTTTTGCAAAGGCACCAGCTCTCACTTAAGCTTTTCCCTCACAGACAATCTATGGCTGTTAATGATTTTTCTCTTTCTGGTCAATAGATCACAGACAGGAACCATCTGGCTTTTACTCAGACCACTGGAACAGGCTTTCCTTAAGCTTCAGGTCTCTTTTTTCCCCCTCTTTAGGTCAGGAGTTAACATCCCTTATCACAAGCAAGGGGTCGTGTCCTGCTGTTTAAAGTCAGCCCACTCCAAGAGGGCTGCCAGGACGAGCATCCAGGGAAAGCTGGGCTGAATTGAGACCTGTGCCTGAGCACAGCAGAGTGAACAACACCACAATATGCTGCCAAATACTCGCAGTGCATCTTGAGCGAGCTTTGCACAGAGGCCCTTTCTGGTCTAAGACACAAGAGAAAGAAATAGTGCTAAATCCCTTTTTTTGTGGGGCAGAAAACAGACTACACTGTCCCAGTCTATCAGGCTTGGCTGCTGAACATTAAGAGGTCAGAAGGAGCTGCCCCAGCCTGCAGTAACTTTGACCCCGCTGTGCTGTCTGAGAGGTTCTCTCCCTGCAGGTCAGAGGAGTTCAAGCCCCATCTTGGACAATGAGTACAGACAGTTTAGGGGTCTCGAAATCCTTCTGCTCAGATCTCATGGACTGTCCCGGCCTTCTCTCCACGACTGCCGTGCCCCAGCAGCTTTGGAGAGCAGTGATGTGGAGGTGATCAAAGGAAATGTGTTTTTCCTCTCCCCACTCCACCACACACAGCAGCACCAGGAGAACGGTGTCCGCCCCAGGAATCTCAGGATGAGATGAGCACTGGAGGCAAATCATGGCTCCCAGATGGATTTGTCCTGCTGTTCCTTTTCACCACAACCTGCACTTAAAGGCAAAAGCCGAGCCAGTTGTGTGGACTGATTTTTGCAGCTGACACAGCCCTGCCAGCTGGAGAATCCCCCTGGAACGTGAGGGATCTTCTGTCCTCAGTCATGGGACAGCACCTTTTCCTCTCCCTCCATCTCTGAGCATCCAGCACCTTCCCACTTCCCTCTACAAGGAGGGGACCAGGCATCACCAGCACGAGGGAGGCAGCAGGGGACGAGGACGGGCGGTGGCAGTCACTCTTCGAAGACGCAAACCTTCACCTTGCTGCTGACTAAAAACCCTTCCAAAGGGGTTACACCACCCTCCTCCTTCCTCCAGCCCCGCTCCCTTTGCCCCAGCAAAGCAAACAAGGCAAAGGGCCCTGTTGTTTCAGACCCCTGAAGGGAAAGAAGAATGACAAAGCGGCCCATCCTCCCCTGCCCGGCATGTGACGAGCCACAGAGGAGCAGCGGGGCTGCCAAGCCTGGTGACTAAGGCCAAAGAGAGAGGAGATAGAGGAACACAAGGGGCTGCTTGTCTGGGTTTTGTTTGGGGAGTTATTTGAAATTCAGCAGCGACTGGTGTTGGAGAACAGAGTCCACTCAGAGTCTCTCTCTCTTCCCATTCATCCCCGTCCCGGCGAAGGAGGGAGGGGGGGGATGTAGGATGCAGGCTGAGGAGCTGGAAAAACAACCAGTCTCCTTATAATAATTCCTGCCTGGTAGAGGCATCCTCTGCCCACAGGGAGGCATTTGAACCTTGACTCCACGGACTTTGGAGGGAAGTCATGGCAGGACAAAGCCGTGGTGCTCACGGGGCTGAACGAGTCTCTCTCTCCTCAGCGCCGCTTTTGGCAAGTCTCACCTCCTCCTTTGTGAAGGTCAAGCAGCTTTTCTGCCTCTGCCTTAGTTTCCCCAGGTGTAACATGAGAGTAAAAGTGTCACATTTAAAAAATGGGGCCATTCCTAAGCTGAAAGCTAAAAAAGAGCGAAGCGACTCCCGTGGAGCAGGAAAAAAAAAATCAGAAGACCGAGATATGGATTGGATAAAAACAAACAACACGCTGTGAAAGGAGGCAACATATCAATCTAGGACACACTGGGGGGGGATATTTCCAGGTTTCCAAATATAGGGAAGACACTATCTTTGGCCATATCTAATATATTACCTGTATTTTTGTGCTTGGGTTTAAGAAGGCGAGACAGGTTGCTCACTAAGATGAGGAGGAGGAGATAACACTTACCAGGAGAGATTGGTGCACTCGGCTTTGTCCAGGGAAGGTGAAGAGAAAATTAAAATGTTATAATTAAAACTCTACCAAGGGACCACCAGGGGAATTAAAAAATTCTTTAAATTAAATGGCAGTAATGCCATGAGAATAAACAGGCTTGATTTGGCAAAAAAATAACCAAAACAAAACACCTGGGTTGAGGCTTTAGCCCCCCAGAAAAATGATTGTCCAGGGCTGTCAGTCTTGTGTGTTTAACGAGGAAATCTCCCTGTGGAGGTGGAGTTCACTGGGAAGGCAGCTGGATTTGGGAAGTGTCCTTCCAGTTCTGCCCTTCTGCATCAAATGGAGAGAGGTGGAAACATCTCCACAGCCCTGTAGGTTCCATCTTTAGAGCTGAGCACGGCAGGGGGGCTTTGCTTTAATGTGTTTCTCCACCCCATGAGACGCCTCCCATCCTCCCTGTCTCCTCTCAGGTGTTTGGTGACTCATCAGCAGCCAAGCGAAAGTTTTCTGGTCTAACCTCACATTAAAGTCTCCAATAGCTCAAGGACTCCAGTGACGTCCTACAGACCTGACATCTGCCTTCTGCAGGCAGGAGATTTGTCTTCTCATTTGTCTCAGCTTCCATTTGTCTGCTCATTTTTAATTTAAGGTCCCCCATCTCTAATGCCTTATCCTCAAGGATACAGATATTTTAGGGCTCCGGGGCAAATTCCAAAGAGAGAAACCTCACCCTGATAAGGTTTAGCATGATGTTAATGAGACAGGTCTCATTCAGATTAGTTGGTACAAGCCCAGCAGCTCTTCTCATCCTAGGATTTCACCCGTGCCCATGGCAGGGAAGCTGGAACTAGATGACCTTTCAGGTCCTTTCCACCCCTTTCTATGATTCTACTCTACTCTTACCGAGCTTTCTTGGAGTCCTCTCCTCCTCCTTCGAGCCTCAGTCTCCTGGTAAACCTCTGGGGGTTGTTGAACACCACAGAACTGGGGGCAGAAACCTCTTCTTCATGCACTTCCTTCCCTCCTGCCTTACTTTCCTCATGATGTCAGAGTAAAGATATTTAAGAGACATGAAAGAAACTTGCTGAAGTTTCCCCTTTAAAATGCCAAAATCTTTGCACGTGGGCAAATCTGAACCCAGAGAAACGATCCCTCTGAGTACAGTGACCCTTAAACCTCTCCTGCCTGTATTATCCCATGATGTTCCTCCTGCAGTCATTACCCCCTTCCAGCACATGCATATTTAGAACAAAAGAATCATTAAGGCTGGAAAGGCTTCTGATATTATCGAGTTCAAACATTAACCCACTTATTTACAGCAGAGGGACAAGGTTTTTTATTATTATTTTTCTCCACATGGGTGTGACTCTCAGGCTCTATCCCACGTTTAAATCTCACTTTCAAGCCCAAACTTCCCATTGATGCTTTTCTGTTACCTAAATTTAGGCAAAAATAAGTAAAAAAAAAAAAAAAAGCCAACAGATTTTTGATCTCCACGTGCCCAGTGAACCTAAATTGCATGTCCTTTGCAGCCAGGATGCTGGTAAATGTGGCTACAGTGCCAGGGAGAGCTTCATTCCCCGTGAACTGCTGCTTTCAGTTTCTAAGATGCTGCTGTTGGGGAGACAGAGCTCCTTGGAGACGGAAAGAAAAGATACAGAGGCAAATACTTCACTCCCCGTGGAGACTGGATTCTGTCCTTATTACTGCTTGGTAATCTCCTGGTCCCTCCTGATTTACCTCTGCCCTCGGATTCGGATACTTTTGCGGCTGATGTGGCAATACCTGACAATCAGAGTTCCTTAAGTGATTTGATTGTAAAAGGCAGTTAATGTTAAAAAATAAGTAGCAATTTTAAAAAAAAATAAATAAATAAATCCCAGCTGCGATTGTTGAATCAAGTGGAGAGGCTGACCAAAGTTCAAATTCCAGATTAAAATAAATAAATAAATAAATAAAAAATAAAAGAAAGATTTCTAAGCAACTCATGATCTGAAGGGATGCAGTTTCATAGTTTCCAGTTTTTGTATTTTGGCTGTGTTTCATAACTGTGTGAGCAAAGGTGAGGCCACGGATTTCTCCATTCAGGCCCGTGCAAAACTCAAAGAAGATTGTGCAGTTCACAGTTAAACCCCCCCTGGCTGCAGGTTTTGGAGAAGACTCTCCAGCCCACACTAAAGCAAAAAAAAAAAAACCAAAAAAAACAACCAAACCAAAACTCAACATAACCCCCCCCCCCCAATAATTTAAAAAATCCACTAATTAATATAAATAGAGGCTGAAAATATGGATATTTCACTGAAGTCCTGAAGGAAATGACATCTTCTCAGGAAATACTGTAGTGAACACAGGCACATGTGTTTTATTTATAGCTCTGGTTTTACTGCAGCCACTCCATCAAGCATGGCCAGAGCTCTGTTTAGGCAAATGTGGTTCATTTCTCCCCAGCTCAACTTTAAAGGGCAGTTAACAGCTTGTCCAGGGTGTTTGTGAGGGATTTTATGAGCACAACTTAATAACAGAGATAGAAAACTGTCATTCAAGACATGAAGCTGCAAGGGAGGGAGGCAGATCCCCCCTTGCTGCTGTCCCAGGGAGTGGACTGTGATATAGGGATGCTCCCAGGCTCCCTTTTCCTGCCAGAGCCCTGACTCAAGGCTCGAATCTCCCTCTAATAAGCCTCTAAATCAAGGTAAGACATCCTTTTAACCAGTTTACCCGACTCCCACCGCAGGAGCATCCTTGCAGTTGTGGGATGAACCTGCCACCCCTGTCCACAGGAGCTCAGACAGCAGATCCTAACGATTCCTTTTGTCCTCACAAGGGCTGGCTTTCTTGGTCTGCCCCTCTCTGTCGTTCATTGCTCTGCAAAGTGACCGCTTAAATCAGAAAAGGCCAAAATGCGGCTCCAGCACCAGCTACTGAGGTGCTGGGAGTGATGATCAGCTGATAAATTTGGTCTAAATCCCTTTTGCTGTCACCCTGTTCCCTCTCTTCCCTTCCGTGGTCTCTCTCCAACTTCACTCTCACTGCTGCAAAGAGCCTTGAAAGTGTTTAAAAGCTTTCCTGGAATTAAAAATAAAACAAAACCAAACGATTCTTCTCCTTGATCTCCTCTGAACGTCATGTCTCTTGCCTCAGATTTGCTGCGGAAGGCAGAGGATGTGCCTTCACCACATCACCATGGAGGGACCCACACAGACACCCACATCAGGTAACCTGCTAACCCCTCGCACGGAGCTGCACCTTCCCCTGCAGACTCCAGCCCTGTCCTCCTGTCCTGCGTCGTGGCAGAAACCACGTTCCTTCCCAAACACCCAGGAATAGATCTGGGCCGGTTCCATTCCCTGTAAACCTGCCCTCTGCAGTCACAGGTGTCACCCCTGACGTTCGGATCTACCTCAGTCTGTCTGTTGGCTCGGAGCAAACGGGAGGGGGGGTTGGGGGTGGATCAGAATCCTCCTAACACAGCAAATCCGGGGAGGAGAAAGGGGGAATCAATTTTTATAATACGTGTTTGGCACTACGTAGTAGATATAACTCTGAATGCGAGCCATAAAGTTGGAGAGGCTTGTAAATTAAATCCATTCTGTCCCTTTTAAGTAAAAAGTGACCTTACCATAGAATTAAATGTGTGGGTTTTTTTTTTTTTTCCCCAGTAAACTGTGGAGCTTTGAAAGTGCATTGTTGCAGGGGGATGTTATAGCACAGAGAGGAGTCCCCAGACGGGCAACTCCACCCAGCTCAGCCCTGGGGCTGCTGTTTGACTTAAAATTAACACAAGGTAACTAACTGGAGAGCTGGGAATTTCACCCCTTTCCCTGCCAAAAGAAGGTGACTCATGTCTCTGCTGGGAACGGTCCCTGGACAAGTTCTCCTCTGAACTGTGACCAGTCTTGGGATGAGAAAGGACTGCCTGAGCGGGGCTGAATGAAATGTTCTAAAAACATTTCTAAAAATTAAACTATCTGCACAAATGCAGGGCAGTTTTTGGATCTGGGTCCTCTCCCTGTTTGGTTTACCAAGCCCTAACTCCAGCACAAGACGGGGAGAGGATTGGAAAGTACCCTGGGGTTCAGCAAAATGCCATCATGGTGGAGAAAAAAGGGGTGGAAGAACCTGATTACTCATGTAGTGCCTCCATCCCTCTGCTCCAATAATAGTACAGCAGAAGCTGAAATACAAAAGACATCATAATCCAGCCCAGAGGACACAATTTAGGATGTTCCTGAATGCTTTCAAATGGCCAGAAATCGTCAGGTTTTGTTTCAGAAGGAAACACGATTTCGAAGCCACGGCTGGGTTACAGGTTGGTGTTCATGGATAAAGGCTCCCTGAGCCTGCAGGAGACTCAGTGCCCCAAGGATCATAACCCAGGATTGAAGCTGCTCCGCTTCCAGTCAACACAGCAGCGAGGAAAATCACTCCCCCCATGCCAGGGACAAAACAGATGCTCAGGGAACTCAGTGGAGTGTTACCTCATTACAAACTGAGAAGTGGTGCAAAGGAGGAGCCAAGAGACTTCCCAGCTATTGAAAGTCACTGAAACTTGGACCAAAAAAGAAAAAAGAAGTGCTGCCTGGCCTGTCTCTTCTCTGTGTGCACTGGGCTGGTGTCTCCCTGTGAGCCACGAACATCCATCAGAGGTTTGGATTAGGTTTAGATTTGATATTATAGGATTTTTTTTTTCCACTGTAAAGGTTGTTAAGCATTGGAACAGACTGCCCAGGGAGGGAGTGGACTCACCATTCCTGGAAGAGTTCAAAAACACATGGATATGGCACTTGAGCACAAGGTTTAATGGTGAACACGATGGTGGTGCTGGACTGATGGTTGGACTTGATCTTAAAGGTCTTTTTCAGCCTTAAGGATTCTATAATTCTATGAAACAGCAAGATCAGACTCAAGAGAGCAGCTAAAAGGGGAAGAAGAGTTAATATTTTGTGGAGCCTCAATAACTTTTGGAATCTTCCCTACAGATCCTATGAAATAAAGGGAAGCAGCCATTAATCAGCAGTAGCTCAGCTGGGTTGGTGTCCTCAACCTCCTAATTCTCTCTATCACACCTGTGGAAAACCACCAAGCTTTGTGCTGTTACCATTTCAAAGCTATTTATTTTATATATTTCGCAAAATCCCAGTCCTGAAGCCATCCAGGACCTGCAGTCAAGATCGAGCTTTAAGTCAGGAACATCTGGAGGGCAAGACATCACCAGCAAGAGTCCTCATCTCCAAATAAATTAGTGAATAAATAAACCCCCAGACAGTTTCAAGCATTGAAACTGCAGTTGGATTTTCTGCAGATGTGGTTGGATTTGGTGACCTCAGAGTTACTTCCCAACGTTATTTATCCCATGATTCTAAAATTCAGTTGCCTGCACACCAGCTTTTTGTCACCTAGAGCTCTCCCCCCCCCGTCACTGTTTCTGCCACAGTGATACCAGGAGGCACCAACTAAGAGTTGGACCCCATTGTATCCAAGAGGACCAACTTCCCTAACCCTAATCCGGATTTTCCTGAGGGTGAAAATACCTAGGAAAGGCTTCAAAGAAACAGTTTGAGGGAGTAACAGCTGACTGGGAGCTTCACAGAGGAAAAGGGCTGAGCTGGAGGTGGAGCAAAGATCCCAAGACCAGCAGGTGCTGACCTCCTGCCTGTCAACGATTCATTTTCCACCTAATCCATGGAAATTTTCACCTAAGCCACAGATCAAAGAGCTGCTACACTGGCCATGCCCAAATTCAGTGCTGGCAACTCATGGTGACCGAGTGATGTGAACCCGAAAGGGCTCACCAAGAAAAACACAGAGACACCAGACAATAATGTGGGGAGGAATAAAGAATAATAACTTTAGATGATTTGCTCTGCTGATGACCCAGGGAACAGCCAGACGAGTTGCCACAAAAACGCTAAATTAGGGTTCGGGCAGAGTCCCAGCTGCCAGTGTGTGATGAAGGCTGGGACAAGATAATTACACCACCAAAATCACCTTCCAGACCAGAAGCCAACTTGCACAGCTAAAAAACCCTTTGGAATCCCCCTTGCCTGACTGCCTGAGGAGCTGCAGCAATCATCAGACCAACACTTTCTGAACAGGACATCTGCTCTCAGTGCCAGGATGGGTCACTGACGGGAAGGGAGGGCTGAGCAGCACCCCTAATTCCCAACCCCATCTCTG
Source organism: Myiotriccus ornatus (assembly GCA_036023395.1). Taxonomy (NCBI): domain Eukaryota; kingdom Metazoa; phylum Chordata; class Aves; order Passeriformes; family Tyrannidae; genus Myiotriccus; species Myiotriccus ornatus. The sequence goes on along the minus strand of JAYRBT010000082.1, from coordinate 150,056,525 downwards.
ACGTGTACTGGGGTGATTGATTTCCTTCCCTCCACCCCACTCCCCAGCTACAAACAACTTCCACGGGGAGATTACGCTCCCTGCTCTGTAATCAACAGCAACTTCAAAAGGGCTTAGCAGTGAAAGAAACCCTCTGAGGGACGGCATTAAGTGGGAAACAAACACAGCATTTGGGCTGTAATTTGAGGTGGGAGGCTGGGGTTTTAATAACCACGTGGCCGGGCACCCCACAGCTCACAAAATTGCATTTATGGGAACAGGAGGCTGCAGGGAGAGTTTTGGGTCCCCGTGAAAGGCAGCTCCAAGGCGTGGAGCATCTGAGGGGTGGGTTTGGCTGGGCATGGGAGTTGTATTCAGCACCAGCTTTCCTGTCACGCCCCAGCACTGTCACCTGCACACAAGCAGAGCCTGGTGACCCAGCTCCAGGCTTGGGAAGAGTCGTGTCCTATTTACATCCAACCACCCTGTCGGGCAAGGGAAGGGAGGTGAGAAAAAGCAGCGCTTTGTCCCACATTCCCCTCCCCACACAAAAGTGGTGAGTTCCATAAACACATCTAAGACCTGCTCAAGAGAGGGAAGAGAAAGTTGTTTCAGTTCCCTGAGCCTTTTGAGATGAGCTCCAAGCCAACAAATACTCCTTGCACTTGGCTGGGAGCTGTTAGGAATCACAGTTGGCTTTCCCAGCCATATCCCTCATGCCCGGCACATCCCACCCGAAGCTGCTGGACGGTCTCAGAGGTCCTTTTGTGAAGATCATTGCCACTAAGGAGAAGTCAAAAGCCAGACCAACCAAGGAACAAGGAAGGAGCTGTTTCAGCTTGTGGTGGAGGATCCCTCCTTTCCACATCCCAAAAAAACTCCCCTGACTGCAGAACAAGGCAAGGCTTTTCCCAGGACAACAGAAGACATTATTCACAGAAAGGCTTCAGTGATGGGAGCAAAAGAATGTTGGCATCACATCTCAGGGCGAGGCGTGTGCATGTTTCTGATCAAAGATGCTGCAGCATTGCCACTGGCCACAGCCCTGCCAAAAAATCAGTGTAAGACCCCAGGGAGATGCGGGGTTATGGACTTACCAAGCAGGGCCTTGTCTGGAAAACTGGGGTCAAGTCAACAGGACATCAAACCAGGGCTTTCTCCCAACACAGGGAAAGTCTCTACTTCTGAGGGGTGGTAAGGCTGTCTCATGAAGTAACAAAACGCTTTTCTCTCACTCAAAACACATCACAGCCTTAGATTTCAGCCCCCAGCCCCTAATCCCGACCAGATTTCCTCCTTACGACAAGGACACCCCAAAGGGTGTTGTCACACTGTCCCACCCTGGAGTTTGTCCTGCAAAAGAGCCTTCAGTGCTTTCCCCAGCTCACCTTTAAATGCCCTGCAGGCCTCCAGCTCACCACATACAGGCAGCTCCCCAGGGCAGCTGTGTCCAGGGAGGGCATCAAAGTCTGCAGCACTTGTGTCTCATCACAAGATCTCAAGATGCTTGAGGTTGAAAGAGACCTCTGGAAATCACCTCCTCAAACCCACCTCACAATCTGGGGTAGAGGATGTTTGGAGTGAATACCACTTCCAGTGGCATTTCCATGCCTGCAGGCACTTCCCAAAGACAGGCAGTTGTCTTTTCCCTGAGGGATGCCTTGGGTACATCCACAAACATGTCAGCTCTCACAGCAGAGGGTGCCTTCCTTGGCATTTCCACTCACTCCACTTAACTGGATCCCTCAGCTAACAAGTATTTTGCTGGGACCTCTCCTGTATTTTTCTGGGATCTCTCCTGGTTTCCCCCCTGCCCTCCTGGCCTTGCTGCTCTTCTGCCTGTCACCACCTCTCCTGCTGGTAGTAGCATCATCCCCATCTGGAAGTCCTTTCAGCACTGCCATCCCTGTTAACACACCTAAAAACCCCAAGCTGGCAGGAACCAGCAAGTCCCACAGGACAAACAGTGTTTGACATTGTCCTTGTTATTTTTTTATGTATTGAGGATACGTAGCAAATGTGCATTCACTATTTACTTATTCCTTCATTTGCCCTCATGGCTGACCTGCAAGTGCTAAAAGGGGTGATTGGAAGGGCAGTGCTGTGTCCAGTGACAGGATCCTAGGGAACGGCCTGAAGCTGTGTCTGGAGAGGTTTTGGTTGGATATTAGGAAGTTGCTCTTCCCCCAGAGGGTGGTTGGCACTGAACAGGCTCCCCAGGGCAGTGGGCACAGCACCAAGGCTGCCAGAGCTCAAGAAGTGCTTGGACAACGCCCTCAGGGACATGCTGGGATCCTTGGGGTTGTCCTGCGTTGGACTTGATGATCTTTGTGTGTCCCTTCCAACTCAGGACATTCCATGAGCCTGCTGAGGTGAGGGCAGCTCAGGGGCCTCTGCCATCTACATCCCACGCGTGGCTTCTCCCACGAGCACCCGCTGGTTTGCCTCCCCACATGCTCTGTGAGCACAATCTCCACGCTCCCTGTCACAGCCTCACACCCCTCTGGGCTGGCTGCCCCCACCAGAGCAGACCAGGCACCAAATGTCCTTTGTCACGCACCCTCCTTAGATCAAAACCCACCCCTGGAGCCAGCAGAGTTTCCCTAGAAAGATGCTGTGCCTCGGGCAACACTTGCAAGGCAGGCAGCGTGTCTGACCACTGGCTAACCATGTCACTGCCAAGCTCCATCCCGAGTGGAAGTGCCAAGACAGCTCAGCCCTGCTCAGGGAAGAGGTTCATTGACATTTACACATTTAACATCACCAACGACCTAAGAGACAGCAGCTGCTAGGTTACAGAGATGTTCCTCTCCTCCCATCCCTGATTTCTGCCATAGAAAGCAGAGGCTCTGCTGGAATTTCATCCTCACAGAGAGGTATTCTTGGGGCATATACAAGAACCAAATTCCCTGGCCCTCACCTGCAGGCAGCAAGATTGTAATAAGCTCCATAAAAGCAAGGTGCTCACCCTGGCCCCTTCCTTTGTATGCACAAATGTGAGGAGCATTTTGTTAGCAATTAACCCTTGTTTCGGCTCAATAGAGCTGATCAGATTGTAGAACAACATCTGAGGAGTGGAGATTAGAGGGCCAAGCTCTTTAGTACTTAAGGCACCAGTGCAGCTACTCAAAATCTGATTTCCCTTTCTTCCCTGGCAGTTGATTAAAGCCTTTTCAAGCAGTTCTTTCCAACCTGCAGATGCTGAAGTCAGGTGATTGAGAAAAACTCTGGTTTTTTTTTTTTTTGGCTGGGAAATGGCAACAGCATGTATCTCAAGAATCTCAGAACAAAAATCAGGCCCAGAAAACACACCCAAGTGTGGGTCTGTCTGCACACATGCACTGAGGCATAGCTTTGGTAGAGCTGACCACAGCACAGACATGCAAAGGCTTTAATAACGTGGTTCCAGAAGGGAGAAAACACTCTTAAAGCAGGAGCTGAGTCCAGAAATAGATTGTGAGAGGATCAATTTTTGCCACATACTGATTTATTCAAACCTTCCACGGTGGAGAAGCCCTCTATAACAAAATATCTGATTACAGGACTATGACCATAAATTCCACACACCCTCGAGCAATGGCCAATGAATAACTGACTTGTTAAGGGAACAGGACCTGCACAATGAATAAATCTACCAACAGGGCTCTCAATACAAAAGACCCCACCGGGACAGATTTCCTGCTGAAGGTGTATCGACTTCCATTTGCAGGAACCAGCACATGTTTGCTTCCAGAAGAGCGCCATTGTTGGATTCCTGCTCAACAACATCCAGTTTAAGCCAGGCTCCCACCCCAGGCTTAATCCATTTGCATGTCAATGTGTGCTGGACTGCACAAAGGGCCATTTTGCAGTATTACTCAAGGTCTCCTGGAAAAGGTATGTGTTTAATCCAGAGGGAATCCGAGGCAGGTACAGGAGATTTTCAGAATTCCAAAGCCTTGGCTCTGGAGAGGCTTCAAGAAAATGAAGACAAGAAAACACGACTCAGGAGGGAGACTTAAGGGTGGACATGCATTCAGCATCAAGGCACAGGAAGAATAATTCATTCCTGGGGCTTGGCTGGTGTCTTTCATCTCAGAATTCCAAAGGAAATGGCACGGAGTGCCCCTGGGCAGAGGAATCCAGGCCATGCCCATTTCACAAATGAGAACACCCAAGTGCAGAGGGACCAATGTCTTAATTAACTGTGACCTGACCCCCCCCCAGCCTGGGCCACGGGGTTTGGCAGTGGATGAGATCAGCCCTGCGAGGATGTCCTTGGTCCACAGTGGGAGTTGCAGCTTCTAAAATCAAGCCATGGGGTTTAATGTTGGGGAGATCAAACTTCCAGTGTTTGTAGAGCTGTAGAATTAAATGATCATCCACAAGCAGACAGGAGCTCAGACTGGGCAAAGTGTTTCAGCTCCAAATCTATTTTGGGATCTATTTATCATGACCCCCTATCCCAAAAGCATTTAGAGAAAGAGAGCTCTGCTAACTCTCAGTGAACATGGAATAGGTACATCTGCCAGGGATGGGATATTCCTAATAACTGACAGAGGGAGGAAAGAAAAGAGCCATTTTGCAAACAGCAAGGACTTTGCTCCAGGCCAGCTGAGCTCAGAAAAACTGAGGGAACACCTCCATCTAGCAAAGCCAGCCTGCAAACAGGCAGCTGACAAGGTGAGCATGCAAGGTGGGAGTGCTGAAATCATAGCGGGAGGTATCACAAGACCTGCCTCTGACCAAAAAACTAGATGTTCAGAGAAGGAGCTGGCAGTAATATCTGCTGGTGCATGCACGTGGTATGCACAAAATGGTGCCCTGGATATGTGCAGGGTTCCTGTGTCCTTCTCTCAGGACAGACCAAGCCAGAGAGCAGCAGCTCTCCCTGGAGTAAACCAACAACTTAAAACTGATGCTCGCTGGAAGGAGGATTTTGTACACTTTATATATCTTGCTGCATGTGTGCACTTCAGCCAGCACACAGTGCACCACAGAAGATGACATCCATCTCCTTTCATTTTTACCCCCAGCTACTCCAAACAGGTAGTTTTCCTTCCTTCCTAGGTTTCCTTACAAGGGCTCTGACCATTCTTCCTCCGGATCCCACTTCCTTTCCCTGATCCTCCTTGTCCCAGGGATCAGGCAGGGCACCAAACACACAGAGCCTGCCTTTTCAACAGCTCATTTGTCACCAGCTGGTCACTCCTTAATCAATGTTTTATGAAGGGATATTTCAGGAAAAAAATGCAGAGGGAGTAGGAGAAGGAGAGCAGGAAACCATCCCTGGTTTAATTCTGATAACGTTGGCAGGGGGTGTTTCGCTCCAACAAATTAAAATCAGCAAATCTCTCATTTTCCCTGACAGAGGTAACCAATTTAAATTTTCATAAAGGGGGCAGTGATGTGTGTCTGCCAGACAGAGTCACCAATCTAGCAGCAGCCCTCTGATTTAAAATATTATCTTTCCATTCCTTTTTTTTTCTTTCTTTTTTTTTTTTTCCCCCACTCTTCCCTCAGAGCTTCCTGGAGCAACATGACAGATTATCTCAGCATAATCAGACTAATACAAACTCCTCGCTCCAAGAGGCACCGCGAGGAATTTCTAAGCCCGAAATGTGACGACAAATGGATGTTCTGAAGGGACTTCATTTACTGCTCATTTTCCTTTCCCTTATTCTTTTTTATTGGTGTGTTCTGTAGCCTCAGCACCCTGCAAACCGTATTAAAGAGCCAAATATCACATGGAGAGCATGTAAGAGAGAGGGAATTACGCTCTCCCCGTGGGCTGCCCTGCCAGATTGCTCTCCAAGAGACAAGTTGGGCTTCCAGTTGATGGTTTCTTATGTTCTAATAAAATGCAACCAATATTGGGTCAGGGACAGCGTGGGGCTGTCCTTTGGGCAGAAGGAGCATTAAGAAGGGTTACAAGGCAGATGGAACCTCCAACACTGGGATGCTGGAGGTCGCTGAAGACCAGGATAACGTCTGTGCTGGCCCTGTCACAGTGATTTGGGACTTAGAGGGCTTGTCCCCATTGGATTTGGGATCTTAGGGGGCCATACATGAATCACAGAATTACAGAATGGTTTGGGTTGGAAGGGACCTTTAAACTCATCTCATTCCAACCCCCATGCCGTGGGCAGGGACACCTTCCACTATCCCAGGTTGCTCTAAGCCCTGTCCAACCTGGTCTTGGACACTTCCAGGGATGGGGCAGCCACAGCTTCTCTGGGCAA
>JAYRBT010000082.1:149987341-150050317 GCA_036023395.1 Myiotriccus ornatus | reverse complement strand
CTTGGACACTTCCAGGGATGGGGCAGCCACAGCTTCTCTGGGCAACCTGTGCCAGGGCCTCACCCCTCTCACAGGGATGGATTTCTTCCTAATATTTAATCTAAAAGAAAGGAGTGCATCTCAAATCAAAAGGAACCCCTGCCTCTCCAGTGCAGATGGAACACTGAAACGCTGTTTTCCCTGGAAGACATCCCTCCTATCCCCATCTTGGCTGAGAAAAAGGTGCCCCATCCCCTTTCTTCCTGTGCTTCAGACCCCAAATCCCAAATACATGGATGGATATCAACCCCCACTAGCAATTTAACTCTTGGCCAAGTTTCACCCAAGCACAAGCACCACCCTCCTGCCCTCTTTCATCTCGGCACCTTCTGCAAACCTCAGACAAGCAGAGAGCCCAGAGAATTTGGGGAAGGAGCCATGAGAAGGACACGGGAGCATCCTGTGGAGGGTGGACACTGGGATGTGATGGGGACTTTCTCTGCAGCCACATCAAGCCACTCTGACATGTGCTGTGACACCAAGACTCCCCTGCAAACCCCCAGGCCAGGTGCCAGCTCCCTTCCCTCGGAAGGCTCGTTTGGGGATGGGAATTTTCTCCAAGGGGAGGAGGCGAGCTGGTTCCAGAGACAGCCTGTCATCCATCTTGAAGAAAATACTCCTCTCTCTTTGCACCTCTCCTAGGAAGGTGGCAACCGGTGCTCTGCGAGCCCGGGATCAGCCCCGCAGAAAAGCTTTGACTCATTTGTTTACCAGCGCAGGTTTCCTGGAGCTAATTAACGAGCCGAGCTGATCCCCTGCAACAGGTATCGATGACACGGGATTTCCTACGTGCTGCACTCGAGCTACGGGAGAAGGTGAATCTGGATCTAGGAGCACGCTGCTCTCCACTCTCCTTCCCCCCAGAAAAGGGGCAAAGAAAAGCCGTCTATAGCCGCACAGGCACTGCGGGAATCCCTTCCATCATCTCCCCTTCCCAGGAGAGATGACGGGGCACGATCCCACCATGGGGGGACTCGCAGGAGCAGAGTGCTCGGGCATCCCTTTCCCCCACTTGTAGGGAGCAAGGGATGGTGTGAAGACCCCCAGCAGGCCCTTGGAGCTGGGGGCTGCCCCCCCTCCCTCCAAAATCCTGGGCACGGGGGTAACGGAGCTGCTCACGCCACTTGCACTCCCATGGAGAGCCCGTGGCAGCTCAACGAGCCTCTGTTTTCACAACGACGCTGAAACTGGGGAGAAGGGGGAGGATGAAACATGTGGGTGAGTTTAGTAAAAAAAAAAAAAACCAAAAAAAAAACAAAACACGGGGCGCAGGGTGGGGCGAGGGCTAAAAGTCCATGGGAAGGTGATGCTGGAGAGCGGGACACAAACCCCGCGGGCGGCGTGTTTCGGGCGCGGGGTGCGGGGCAGCGCTTCTTGCGAGCCCCAGCCTTGCAGGTGTGGTGTTTGTTTTTTTGCCCGGGGGTGGGATAAGGGGGAGCAGCGCTCCGCGGGCTGCGCCGAGCATCCGAGCGCTCCGGGGGCGGCGAGCGGCGATAGCCGGGCTGCGAGCGCCACCTCCCCGCCGCTCGCCGCAAGCCCCGGCCGCCCCCGACAGCCCCCCCGGTACGGGGGATGGTACCGGGGGGAGGCGTGGAGGGGACCCTGACACCACGTTGAGATGCTCCCCCATCCTTTCCCAGCCTCTCTCCCGCCCCGCGGTCCCGATGCTGTGTGAAGGATGGAGTGTGAGCGTGTGTGTTGGGAGGGGGTGTCGCTGAGTTTAGGGTGGTTGAAAAAGGGGTCTGGGGGGTGATGCAAGGGAGAGAAAGGCTATGTAAATGTCCCACGCCACCTCTGAGGGCCTGTGGGGCAGAGGGTGATGCGGGTCTCCCTGAGGTGCCAAAACAGTGGGATGGGGGGTGGGGGGTGCTCCCCCCACGCTGGAAGGTGCCTGTGGAGGCTCTTTGAGGTATGACTGGAGATCAGAAGTGTCTCCCCACACACACAATTCCCAGCCCGGGTATGAGGTCTGGCACACGGACCTGCCTCAGTTTCCACCGTGTAAGGAGAAGAGAGGTAGAGAAAATTCGTAAATAGAAACCCCCTGCTCTTTGCAGCCAGTCCTTCCCTGAGCCTCTTCACCTTTAGTGGTCAGTTAAGGGGGGGCCCAAGCCCCTATTCCTGCACCCAGGGCTCTGCAACACCATCCCAAGTGCTGCTGAAAGGGCCAGGGGTCCTGCTCCTGCCCTGCCTGTGCCTTCACCCCATCCAGTTTCTTCCTGGCCTTCCCCTTCTCCCTGCACAGCAGAAGCGATGCTGCACCGTGACCCCTCTAGATCACACCGAGCAGAGCACGGAGGTTCCCTGGTTCCCCCTGGCCCAGCACCCCCGTGCTCCCCATGCCCCTCTGAGCCCCCCCAGACAGGATGTCCTGCCTGCCCAGCCCTCTGCCTGTCCCCTGTGCCCTGCCTGGCTCAGCGCCGTGCCCACCCTGTCCCCTGGCAGTGCGGCTTGGCTGAGAGCTGGTGCAATTCCTCAGCACCCTCCCGGGGTAAAAACCTCCCTGGCTCTTCCCTGAGACCTCCTTCCTCTTCCTCAGAGAGGTCCCCCGCACAGCAAGGACTGTGGGACCCAGGTTAATGAGTCATTAATTAATTAGGGACCCACTTAATATGCACGGGGAGTTGTTCGTTTCCTTTAGCAGCCCGGACTTTGGATGAGATCCCAGCTCTGCGAAGCCTCCAGCCTCGTCTCCCAGCTGATAATAGATAATACAGATATTTCAGCACCAGCCAAAGCAGAGTCATCATCATTAACACCCAGCCCTCCCCGCTCCGCCGTGGAGGTCACCAGGCAACTCCGCCGAGTGCCGGGGGCTCATCCCTCCCGGCTTCCCTCAGGCTTTGCACGGCCAGGTGAGGGCAAACCTATCGCTAATCAACAGGTACCGGGGCTGGGGAAGTGCCCCCAGCGCCCCGAGCACCCCCGGCTCCCTCCCAGGGAGGCTTTGGAGACGCTGCGATTCTCGCTCTGCCGCACAGGCAGGTTTGGTTTGGGCATCTGTCAAAGTAGCTCCGCTCTTCCTCAGCCCCCTCCTTCCCCTCCTCCTCTTCCTCCTCCCTCAGCCATCAGCTGTCAGCTGGCCCTGGCACTCGCCAGACCCGGTGCTGGAGGTGGGCTGAGCCTGAGCCTTGGAAAGCCCCGGCTCCGAAGGGATGGGATGGTTAGGGATGGAAGTAGGGAGGGTGTCTTTTGCCCTCCATCCCTTTGACCTTGCCTTGATGTTCCCTTCCCTACCACCTCCTCTCTGTGCAGCGGATTCAAAGTGGTTGTTCCCGTGGCCAGGGCAGGATCAGGGACCTGAGTGTGAGTCACAACCGAAGGTACCTGGCAGAGTTGATCTGAAACCCGAGCCTTGTGTTCGTGGAGCGCTGCTGCTCTCAGCCAGGACCGGGGGCACAACCAGGCTGAAAAGTCCCTTTGAGACATCCACCTGATCCCCTCCATCCCGCTTTCCCCCTTTTCCTTCCAGCCTTGGCAGAGCCATGGCTGAAACACCTCTCTGTGAAAGTCTGAAGATGCATCAACAGCCACCCTCCATCAGCGAATGTCAGGCCGTGAAAGGGAAGGGGGCGGTGGGGGAAGAGGGAGAGACAAATTTTGCGATTCATTCCCACACAGGGTGATTCAGAACAAGATGCTTTGTAATTACGCATCCCTGATGGAGACTCCTTCTCTCGCCAATCCCCCCCCACCCCATCCTCAGAGAAAAGCTAAGCCGTGCCTGGGTGCCAGCATCCCCCAGGAGCACAGCTCCGGGAGCAGCGTGTGTGTGTCTGTGCGTCTGTGCCGTACTCTGAGCTCTACACAGGCTAAAGGCTCATTTTATCCTCCAGTGTGAAGCAAACTGCTGATAAATGGCATTTGGGGGGGGCACATCAGGAGCTCACCCCTCCCCAGCCGTTGCCTCCAGCCCTGGGTAGGAGCCACGCAAGCGGCGAAGCAAAAGAAGACCCTCCATCCCCCCCACACACACCTCTCCGAGGAAAAAAGGGGAAGGCGACGAGCTGGGATAAGGGCAGATTCGCGCCCGGGGCAGGCAGCTGCCTGTCCTTCCGAGACTTTGTTTGCCAACATTGCAGGCTGAGGAGTCCCGGACCCCAGGGCTGCCCGCGAAGGCACCGCGGCTTCACAGCACTTTGCAGTTCAGCCCCGGCTGGCTCTGCAGCTTTCCTGCCGCGATTCCCCGCTCCTCTTCCCTCTCCTGGCTGCCTTCTCCCCCCCCCAGTTCCCCAAAACAACCCAATCCCCAGCTGCTTTCCCCAGGACACGACTGCATTTCCCCCTCCGCATCCTGCAGACATCAATATTTTCCTCCACCGCTTGATGTTTGCCCACAGGACCCGCATGCACAAAAGTTAAAACTTCCCATGTCAGGGAATGATTGTGCTCCATCCGTCCAAACTGCAGAGCTGAGGGGACGAAAACACCCTCCGGGTGATGTTTCCAGGGGCAAAAGCAGAGGAGGGGGTGCCCAGCGCTGCCCCCATCCCTGCCTCCCCTGGGGATGGAGACAGACCCCCCCTGCGCTCCAGGCAAAGCGCAGCCCGGAGAAGTCGCGTTCCCTTTCTCCCTCCCCTCCGTGGAAGAAGGAAGGGTGGCCGGGAGCCCCTTACCTTGCCGAGCTCCCCAGGTTTTATATCCTCCTTCTTCCCTTTGTCAAATTCCAAATGGAAACCAGCAACATATCCAGGGGTAACCAGCCCAACATTGGGCAGCGCGTGAAGTCCAAAGGATGGCAGAGCTCTCCCTCCCTCCGCTTCCTCCACTCTCGCCTCTACATATATATATACATACACATTTATATATATATATATATGTATCTATTAAAGGGAAAAGGGGAAAAAAAATCCTAAAAGAAATGGGGGTGGGGAGGGAAAGGAAGGGAGAACCTTTGGTGTCTCTGCAGACAGGCAGGTAGAAGAGAAAAGCCGAAAATAATTAAGCCGTTTTTTGAGGAATCCTTAGGAGAGAGGAAAAATGCAGTTAAAAGCCAGTAAATCATTAGATCCAAGCAGACAATCAAGTCTTCTCCTTTGGAAAAAAAAAAAAAAAATACAGCAGGGTTCAGAGTAGCTTTCCCAGCAGCGAGGAGCGAGAATGGTCTTCTTCAGAAAGATATGTTTGTTTAAAATCCACTCGTCTGCTTTTCCTTCTTTCTCTCTCTTCTCCCCCCACTTTTCTTTTTTTTTTTTTTTCTTTTCCTTTTTCTTTTTTTAAATTCTGCTTCTGAATCTCTCTCTGTGAAACTAGATCCAGTCTTTGTAGCCAGGGGCTGCATTAAGGATTACATCAGGCTTTTATAAGCTTTCCAGATCACACATTAGAGTGAGAGAGAGAGAGAGAGAGAGGGAGGGAAGGATGGGAGGGAGGGATGAAATGCACACACACATACACACGCACAGGCACGGATCGGAGCTTTGTAAAACAGGCAGCTATAGGCAAGGACCCGAACTGACACGGTATCGCATCGGGCATGCTCCGCTAGCCTACAGGATGGATGGATGGATGGATGGATGGATAGATGGATGGATGGATGGAGCAGAGGAGCCCAGCGACAGCCGGAGCGCCCTGGAGCCCGGGCGGCGCAGCCTCCCCGGGACAGCTTAGCCCTAAGCGGGGAGCCAGGAGGTGAAAAGGGAGCCGGGAAGGCGGCGGTGAGGACGGCGAGGGCTCTGCTCCCCTCCCCGCTCCCCAAAAAACCTGCGGAGGCTCGGCGCGGAGAGGTGCCGCTCGCCCGCAGAGCGATGCGCAGAGACGCGGCTCGGCGCTGCCTGGGGACCGGCGGGGACAGGGGGGCTGGGGGGGCTCTCCCGCCGCCCCCCCCGGAGCCTCCCCGGAGCTCACAGCCTGCCGAGGGGGACGGGACACGGGACAGGGCGGCGGGGACCACCGGGGCGGTGGGTCCCCCAGCCCCTCAGCCCGCAGGCGGGGCGGGGGGGTGATGGAGGGGAGGGCGATGTTGGGGGGACCTCCCCCAGCACCCCGGTTTGGCCGTGGCTTTGCACCAGGGCAGGAGACGGCAACAGCCGTTAACCCTTTCCTAACTGTTTGATTTTTACCTCTTTCCTGTCATCCTCCCCAACTCCTTTCTCCGCTTACCCAAAATATTGGGGGGACAGGGTCGGGGTGTGTGTGTGTGGGGGGTATATCACATCCATGTAACACCCCAGGGGTAGCAGGAGGGTGGGGGGAAGGGAATGTTTGAGCAGATGGAGGAGGAGGAGGAGGTGGGCTGGGGTGAAAGGCTCAGGCTGCACCCCAGCAGCTTTGGGCTAAAGGTGCTGCCTCCAGCTTTACAGCCCGGGGAAGGTTCCTCGGGAATGAGGAGCCTCTCGAGCAGAGTAGGGGGTCTGGGAAGGGGATGGAAGGGAGAGGGATAAGGCTCGAGAAGGGGGGAAGAGCTGGGGGTCTTCAGAATCTTGTCAGACCTCAGGACCTGCCCCTTGTCTTTAACCTTTTCTGCTCCAAATGGCGGAAACCAACCCCTTTCCCTGACAAAATCACCTCCCTCCCTGCCCTGGGCTGTTGCTCCCCAACAGTGGAAGGCACAGACCTGCCCGAGGGACAGAGGTGAAGATCCCATCTGCTATCAGCCTTTATCCCTCTGCCTCAGGGAGGGTGAAGAGCACCCCTTTTCTCCCCCCGGGGACTCTCCAGGGCACCTCCACCCCCTTCCCTCGGCCTTATTCTGCTTTCCTCCCTTACCTTCACCTCATCCAGCCCTTTCACCCCCCCTTTCCACACCTTCAAACCTCTTGTATCCCCAAAAACACTTCGCAGGGAAGGAGAAAAGAGGGAAAATCCTTCCTTTAGGGGAGCTGAGCAGCAAGCCCTGGCTGTGCTGGAGCGCAGCGAACCAGCCTCTCCTCATCCCCAGCCAGCACTGCAGCATCGCTGGCCAAAGGCATCTCTGACATCTCCAGTTAAGCAGGGACTGGAGCAAAGGGGCAGCTGGGGCCTGAAATGCGTGTTTTCAGCCGACAGGCGGCTATGCTGGATTAGCGCCGTGCATGCTCCGAATGGAAATCTCTCCCTTTCTCTCTCCAGCCTTTCGGGAGTTTGTTTTCCTGCAAGAAGGCTTCCCTGCTCCTCCGAGGGCCGCAGGGATTTCTTCTCCATTTCTCCAGCTTCTTTCTCTCTCTCTCCAGCCCCGACAGGTGCAAGCAGGAGAGGGGAAAGCTTCGGAGGGAAACACGGTGTGCTTGGGAAAAGGAGCCCAGGCAGCGTGTCTTGCCCCTGTGAGCCCCCCGGGGCAGCTCTGTCTCGCTTTTGGGGTGGTGGGGGGAGCGAGGAGCACTCACCTTCCCTGTCTTGTGGTTGGGGAGGCCAGGCAGAGCAAGGTGCAGCCGGGAATCTCTCCTGTGTTGCCGGGCTGAGAAGCTCAGCACGAGGAAGAAGTGCCAGAAAGTGCCCCCGACAAAACTCAACCCCGTTTTCAGTCCCCATTGCTGCCATGGGGAGTGATGGAAAGCCCATCTTTGTGGGAATGGGGAAATGTACTCAGTGAAATGGATCATAAAATCATAGAATATCCTGAGCTGGAAGGGACCCACAAGGATCATCAAATGCAGCTCCTGGCCCTGCACAGGACAACCCCAGGAATCCCACCACGTGCCTGAGAGCGTTGTCCAAAGATGCTGAAAAATGTCCCTGCAGCCCATTTCCTTCCAGCCTTAAGTAGAGAAGTTTGTGAGTCCCCAGACCCTCATTTAACAACAGGGGAAACGTGACCCACGCCTTAGAAATGAAGAGAGGTCTGAGCTCATTTCTCACTGTGTGTCCTTCTGGGGAGAACTGAGGGTGAGCTGCAACGCTGAACAGGACACGTGAGGATTTGGGGTCTGCAGTGGGCTGAGGTAACCAAATGCAATAACTCACCTGTTCTCTTCGGTTTTGCACATCTGTGAAGTGAGGAAGAGGAAATAACTTCACCATAACGCACAGGGATCCGTGAAATTCACTCCTGTAGGATATTTGGAGAGCAAATACAGAGCAAGAGATGCTCTCAAAACATCAGGTCTCCCAGAAATCTGCCTTTGGGGAGACATATACCCTTCCTTCCATCCTGCCAACACAACCAAAGCATGTAATCCACAGGGAGAATGGGCTGTACTCTTAAAACAGCACATATAAAGACACCTTTTTTTTTGTGGTTGGCCCCCCTGCTCCCCATGGAGGGGCCTTGCTGGGACCACCCTGCCCAGCCCTGGAGCTGTATGATTTATTCATGACACAGAAAGACTTAGAACAGAGATACCTGCCCTATTTTGCTTGAAACTGTGCAGAAATGACCAAAAGGCCTCAGCTCAGCCCAAACTGGCAACCTCTGTCCCATCACAGTGTGGTGTGATGGCTCCTAAAGTTACCTAGGGCACCACCAGGACCTTCCATTGTCATTCCCAGAGGAAAGAGAAGCAGACAGGAACAGCAAAAGCAGGGATTAGAAGGCCCAGCATCTTCTGGGACACACCATCCCCAGACTATCTTGGTGGTGCTGTGAGGCCAACCCACCCATGACAGCATCTGGGGAGGTGCTGGATGGGTTTCATGACAACCACTGGCTTTGCTGTCCAAAAACACAACCAAGGGACAACTATCATTTTCTTCTCTGCTCTGTGGTCTCTGTCCATGGTCTGTTTTCTGTCTGGGTTTTGGAGATTGAAAAGCTTGAGTTGGATCCAGTTGGAATTTTCCACTTCCCTGTGTCAAACACCCTCCCCCAGCAAACTCAATAAACAAACCCTCTACCCTTACAAACACTTTGAATTTAGAACAGACTTATTGCACAAGAAAATGCCTCTTGTTGTCAGAGGCAACAGTGGTCAAGAGCAAAAAATGGGATGGGAATATTCATGGATCCATGCAGCACCCCTGGGAATCTGTAAAGAGATTCTGGGAGAAGGATTAAGCCTAAGTGGGTCTCAGACTACAAAGTACCTGAGGGAGACATGAAGGAGAGAGAAAAATATTTTCTATCTGCCCAATTTTCCCACCTTCTTTTGAAGCACCTCATGCAGATGGAAATAGGCTGTTTGGGCTGGGAACTGTTCAGAGCTGGTTTAGGTCTGTTAACTCTGTCCTCCCACCTCCCACATTGGAAAGGTAGGATTGTGGTGCCACTGGAATTATATATCTATATTATATATTATATATTATATATTATAGATATAATATATATTATATTATATAAAACCTGCTAGAAGCACAATTCCAATGCTGAGGAACTGAGTTCAGCTTTTTGGAAGAGCCACCTCCTTCCAGGGGCAACCCCAGCCATTGGAGGTTTAAATGAGGATGGCAAGTTAAAAAAAAAAAAAAAAAAGGGAATGCCTGGGATTCCCAGAGGATGTGTTTGAAGAGGATAACTGCAAAGGAGGACAGCTTGTAAGTAATCAGTTTACTCCCCCTCCAGCAACAGATACCACTGTGTTTACATCTACAGCACCTTGCATTGTGTCTGGTTAAAGATCTGCTTAAGCATTTCAAATTTCCAGCCAGCCACATCCTTCTGCTGAAGGGTAACATGGAATAACTCAGCTTTACATGGGACTTGAAAGGGATTTTCCCATTCCCCCCCTCTCACGTGGCTGCTGGCTTGTCATTTCCACCTCCCTTTTGTTGTTGTTGTTGTTGTCATCAGTTTTTTACCCACATTTCTGATGACTTTTCATCCCTGTTTCCAGCTGTGGTTTCTGCTGGCAGGAGCTGCTCAGGAGTGTTAATGTTCACATCATCACGTGTCAAACCCAGCAATCACAGCCTCTCCTAAGGGCAAGGGAGGAAAGTCCTGTTCCTCCTCACATGGGTTGTGTTTATTGAGTGAAGGAATCGTCTGTGTTCAAGGAGTGTCTTGGCTCAAGGTCCTCCATTCTTGGACAACCTGCAAGGAGGCTTCTCCTAAAATGGGAATTTAGCATTAAGCCCATTTTCCAGAGTTGTAAAGTGAGGCAGGGCAGCAGTCCCAGCTTCCCAAGTGACAGCATGGAAAATCCCAGCTCCAGCCCTCTCCCTTAACCAGCCTGCTTTGCACACCAGGGTCAGGGGATGACTTCATGGGGCCCAAAAGAGGAGTCCTAATGGGGGAAACAAGCACCAGCACACACAACCAGGGCTGGTGATGGTGGATGGAGCTTGGATGAGTGACTGCAATGCTGGTGAAGAAGCCACTCACCAGAGTTCCAAAGCTCTGGGATCATCAAGGGGAGAGGATAGAACTCACCCTGAAAGCATTTGTGGTGCTGGCTCTGGCAGCAGGAAGGAGTGATGGAGCCCCAGGCCTAAATATTCACAGTTCTTCTCTTTTTCCAGAGCTTTGAACTGATCCTGAGCTTTTCTCTTTTCCCACTCCCTGACTAGGAACAGAAGGGGTGGGGAGGAGATGTTCATGAGATCCTCCTGCTGCCTTCCCACTCCACAGTGACCACCTACAGTCAGTGTGGCTCCAGCTTCCTTTACCTCTTCCACGTATCCATTCCCTGACACACACGCTCCTGTGGGGATCACAGGAGCTTTGCACATCACTTCTGGCCAGACTATGGGGTGAGAGGGATTTCTCCTCCTTTTAGCAAGGCCAAATGCTGGTGAAGATCCAGGAACCAGAGGGTGAGGACCAAGAGCGTGAGGGGAAAAGCAAAGTGCACATTTGGCCCAGAGTGACACCAAGTTGCCAGTGAAGTCAAAACCGACTGGCCACATAAAGGGAATTTCTCTAATTTCTCTCAGTTCTTCCTCATCCTTCTTCAGAAACTTTATTTACAAGAGGGAAAGTGCTGAACACGTTCTAAAAATAGCAGTGGTAATAATAATCTCAGCATGAGTAACAGAGTCACAGAATGGTTTGGGTTGGAAGGGACCTTCGAGATCATTTTGTTCCAACCCCCACCTCATGGGCAGGGACACCTTCCACTAGGCTAGGTTTTCCAAAGCCCCATAGAACCTCCTGGTTGGGTGGCCTGCAGCAGACCCCCACTCTACTGTCACCTGTCCCTGTCCTCCCTTAATCCTGACCCACAAGCTCTCCTTCAGCTCCTCTTCCATCCCAAAATGAGCTCCACGAGCTCCAGCTGGTCACTGACATCCAGGGTGACACCCCCTCCTCATCTCCTATGCCTGTCCTTCCTGAAGAGCCTCTGTCCTTCCATTCCAATGCTCCAGTCACGGGATTCATCCCAATCCAGTCACAGGGACCATCCCACCACATCTCCGTGATGCCAGTAAGATCACAGCCCTGCAGGCTCATGCACATCTCTAACTCCTCTTCTTTATTCCCCATCCTGCAGGTTTTAGAGTTAGAGGCATTTACATTGGATCACTGAGGAAGCCGATTTCCCGCCTGGAATGGCTGGAATTCCTTTGTGCTGCTCTTCAGGGGCTTTCCTGCCCACCTGCAACCCCTCTCCGCGCTCCGAGCATCTTTTGCTGACCCCGGCAACCAAACGGGTAGGAGCGGGATGGATTGGGATTCCCCTCCCCTGGGAACTTCATTTTCCCCGCAACAGCTGTTGGAAGCTTCGAGCCACTTGTTCAAAGCCTCGGTCAGAACAAAAGGTTTCTCTGCCGATGTAAAGCAGCTTCATTTGCAGGGCTCTCCCGGCCAATGTGCTTCCCGAGCAGAGCCATAGATGGCAGTACGTGGTATTTACAGAGTTGTTTCCCCGAGTAAATCTTCTTATTTTAGCAGAAAGCGAGAGAATTTCATTTCCTTGTAGTTACAACGCGCTCAGAATGAGAATCCCAAATCAATGGAGGAAGCAAGAAAAGCCTCCTTGCCTGAGCACTGGCAGACAGAGCTTGAAATGCAAAATCCCCTCTGTGTTGTGTAGGATTGTCTATCCCCTTTCACAGGGATGATACCTGGAGAGCTGAACAAGGAAAACAATTTTCCATACTGGAAGAAAAAGTTGAAGAAGTGACTGTCACAAAAGCCTGAAATGAGCTCAAAATTCCGGGATCCCTTTCACAAACCAGCAGCAGAGAGTGTGAATGTGAGTTTAGTTCAGGCCAGTCAAAAGATTTTGATTTCAATACATATTCTCCCTTTGCTAGTGCTTTGGTATCACTAGGCTAGCTTTAAAAATTCAAAATATTATTTAAGCAACAATGTTTGGGATTTTTTTTTTCTTTCTTTTCTCCTTCTTATAGACACTGATGTCTTATATCAATGAACTGATACTTGTGCCCAAAGACAAATAAGAACCCTATCAATGGAATATGCAATTGATAGCAAGTTTCTTTCTCTTCCTAGTGGATATTTGGTTTATTGATGCAACACAGTAAAAGGACTTGATTAATCAAAGCTTTATGTTAATTGAAGCTTCTTAATAACTGAAGTACTGGTGTTGCATCAGATCTGCTGATGCTTCTGTCCAGGGCTGGGGCAAACTCACATCTCCCCTCTTGCAGCAGAAGAAATGACTCTTACACCTGAAGTTAAATAAAAACACTTTGAAATGGAGGGAAAAAAAAAGTCTTCATCAGGAACACTCCCTCCTTCCACGTTTGAAATTCCACACAGCCAACGAGCCCACTAAAAGGTGGCACCTCCAACAGGAATTTAAAAATAAACCCAGCCAGTAAATGAACAGATCTGTGGGTTGGTGAGTTGGGTTTGCCTGGCAAGCTTTTGGCACTGGGGGGTGGGCTCCTATGAGAAGCTTCTAGAAGCTTCTCCCACGTCCAACAGAGTCAATGCCAACCACCCCTGTGATGGAATCGCCACTGGGCAAGGCCCAGCCCATCAGCATCTGTGGCAGCACCTCTGGGATTTAAGGTTTAGGAAGGTGGTGGGGCAAAAAAAAAAGATGTGTGTAACTCCAACTTAAAAGAGAGAAGACGGGAGAGAAACAGCCCTGAAAATACCCAGGAGAGCAAAGAAGGAGGGGCAGGAGGTGCTCCAGGTGCTGGAGCAGGAATTCCCCTGCAGCCCGTGGTGAGGCAGCTGTGAGCCCACGGATGCCCACGGTGGAGCAGAGAAAATCAGGAGTGAAGGGGAAGGGGAAGATTCTTTTAGGAAGGTTTGTGTTTATTTATCATTGCCCTACCCAAATTTAACTGGCAATAAAATAATTTCCCCAAGTTGAGTGTGTTTTGCCCTTGACAGTAAGTGGTGAGGGATCTCTCCCTGCCCTTATCCCGACTCATACATGGGCATTTCCTTGAATTTTCTCTCCCCTGTCCAGCTGAAGGGAGAGAAAAAGTGCCTTTGATGGGCACCTGCCACCCAGCCAGGGTGAACCCACCACATTCATCTTGCCCCCATGTTCTCAACACCCAGGGACTGAACTTCACTTGATTTGTTTACATACAAGGATCCAAGTCAGCTCTTCACTCATATCAGAAACATAAGCAAAAAAACCTCACAAAACCAAGCCAAAACTCCAAAATTTCACACATTAGTGGTTTACAATCTCATTTTTTCAGATTGAAACATTTCAGATCATCTCCCAAGCCTAATTCTTGGAAGATCGAGTGCTCCCAGGCTCCCACAGGAACCAGTGGAGTTGGTGAGTGCTCAGCACCTTTTCAGGATGTGTTCCTTTGATTTCAGGATGTTTGGGTCAAATACAGTGATTGGAAAACCACAGATTTTCATTCATGTGAGAACCAAAGGCTGTGTAGATCATTTGACATAAATATATGTAAAACACATTCATCCCAAAATGGAGAGCTTATTGAAGCTACCTTGGAAGACCTTCAGTGGAGGGTGGGATTAATCCTGAGTAAGATAAGAAAAAAAAATAGGATCAAATAAACCATTCACCCAAACTCAGCCTTGTAACCTTTGTAAATGTTTTTTTCTTGTTTGTTTTTTTTTTTGCTTGTTTTGTTGTCATTGTTTTGGGGAGTTTGTTTGGGTGGGTTTGTTGGTTTGGGGGTTTTTTTGGTTGTTGTTGGTTTTGTTGGGGTTTTTGATATGATTTTTTTTTGTTTTGGTGTTTTCTTGTTGGGATTTTTTTGGTTCTTCTTGGTTTTGTTGGGGTTTTTGATGTGATTTTTTTTGTTTTGGGGTTTTCTTGTTGGGGTTTTTTTGGTTGGTTGGTTTTGTTGTTGTTGTTGGTTTGTTTGGTTGGTTTTTGTTTTATTTTGTTTTGTTTTGTTTTATTTTGTTTTCTCTCAGCTGTAATTATAATCTATGCTGGGCCACGTCTGTTTATGACAATGGAGGAATCATTTATCAGATGGCCATAAATCCCCGAGAGCAGCTGGGACAAGCCTGGCTGTGGAGCCCCGTGGTGCCAGCGCTCAGCTCGTCCTTCGTCCCGTCCAACCCAAACCATTCTGTGATTCTCTGATTCTCTGATTCTCTGATCCTGTGACTCTTATGATTTTATGATTTATGCTGCATGAGTCCTTCTCTGTTTTCTCTGTATTATTAAACATAAAGTTTCAAGGTTGGTCCCTTTGAACAGATTTCAGCAACCGATCTGTTGGTGATGCTCTTCCAAGGAAGACTCCTCTCCCTCCTCACAGCTGTTCCCTTTAATCTGAAATTAAGTCACTTTAGGCAGAAAGAACATGTTTTTCTCCCTCAGAGTGTTGAACAAAACATCCTGACGTGCAGAAAGCCTGTTTCAATTACGAGGAACTTTCTTCTGTCTGTTAAACCTCTGTGAAATCCATATGTACTCGGGAACAGAACAAGAAAACAAAATTAAATGTTTAAATAAGCTTAAGAGACACAGTCAAGTCATGTTAACCTCAAAATATGCAAGCAATGCAACTGCTATATGGCATTTTCTCTTTTGTTTTTTTATTTTTCCTTTTTATTTTGAATGACTCTCACAATTTACAGGCCACTTTACTGCTAGAAATGAAGGCAATTGGTGGAGTTTGAGTAAAATCTAATTCATTATTTTCATTATGTACTTCAATGGAAAGCAAGACCATTTATACTCAAGGACATTTTCCACCATACCCTGGGAGACCACTAACTATAGGAACCATCTCCCACCTGGTTAGAGAGGGTTTGGGTTTAGACACCGCCTTTGGAGGCTGCTGGAAAATTTGGAAGGCAATCCAAGAGGCACATCAGAACCATTTATGTAGGGAAAGGCTGATGTTTCTCTGCTCTGGAAATGATGGACCTGAGGAGGTAAACAGGTCCAGAAGCGTGGTGATGGAGCAAACGACCCTGGGGCCACTCCTGGCTGTGTCCCCCGTCCTGCCTCACCTTGATCAGACTTGGCAACACAACCTGAAATCCCATGTGCTGATTAAATCAGTCCTTTCCCCCTTCAAAATTTCCTTCCTACATCCCCACTGGAGAAAGCCAGTCTATTAAAAAGCTCATTTAGAATACAATGAACCAGGTTTGTTTGTTGTTTGATTGTTTTCTTTCTAATAACAGTGTTTTTACATAAAACCTCACAGTCACTGACAAACGTTGCTGATTTCCTTCTTGGTCTTCCCATTCCTCACCACACAAAAGTCTCACAGGATGACAGAGAATGCCTGAGGGTGGGGATCAGATCCACAGGTGTAAGTCTGGGATCAACAGAACAGACTGAAGCCCATCCTCAGGTATCCACTGGTGCTGGAGATGGGAGAAATGTCACTTGATTTTAATTTCGAGCAGAGGGTGAGAAATGTGTCCCATTTCAAGGGCCACAGAATTTTTTCACGTACCTTTGGCAGGCACAGCCTTGGTTTTCTGCACTTGCTGCTGCGTAGGCACATGAGAACACTCATTTCTGGAGGTTTTGTCCCAGAAACCAGAAACCACATCAGCTTTCCTTCAACTCCTTGATGATCTTGTAGATCTTTCCCAACCTCAGTAATTCTACGATTCTATGACTTTATCAGTGACTCCAATGCAACCCTGCCAGGGAAAGCCCAGGAGCTTGTAAAGGTTTGGTGAAACGGGAATAAAGGATCTCCAGGGATGTTCAAACTCCCCAGATCAGCAACTTCACAGGAGTGTAGGAATCACTTGAAATAATTGGAAGAGACTCAGAACATCCTACTCAATACAGCTGCACATTCCTTCCCTGACTCCCCTTTCTTTTCCCTTAGTTAGCTCCTTAACTTCAAGCTGCATGGAAAACTTGGAAGTCACCAGGTCTTTCCCTGTGTCACTAAAATATTTAGCCCAACAGCACAGCTATAATGTTTTTAGATGTGTGATGGTGTTGAAGCCATTTAATGCTGTCAGGCACTGCACATTGTAAAGGTTTTGGGGCAAAGACCCTCCTTCTGCTCTGCCCTCCTTGAAGCTCTGCTGAAGGAGGGCACAGGCAGGACAGAAATTCATAGAATATATCACAATTTAAACAATGCCAAACTTATTTTCTGGGTTTCCTCCACTCCCCCAGGAGGGCTCAGAGCCTGTGCAGTGCTGGTCATGATGACTGATAGAGATGCTGATAAAGACAGAAGAGCAGGGGCCTTTGTCTGCAGAGCAGATATATCTTTGTTCCAGCCTTTTGCAGCATGAACCTGATTGTGCTTCACAGTCAAAAATAAACCTTCAAACAATCACA
Source organism: Myiotriccus ornatus (assembly GCA_036023395.1). Taxonomy (NCBI): domain Eukaryota; kingdom Metazoa; phylum Chordata; class Aves; order Passeriformes; family Tyrannidae; genus Myiotriccus; species Myiotriccus ornatus. Next base: position 150,033,797 of record JAYRBT010000082.1, on the reverse strand, counting down.
AATAGTAAAGAAATGGCCTTGCTGTAGCAACGGCCCCACATGTGCACATGAGCATGACCTTATTTTTGGGCAAATATGCTCCTGTTGGGCACAGAAACTCTGCCCAGCTGGTAAGTGGGTGGTGGTGATGCACCTTTGTTGTTTTCTGTAGTGGATGCCTTTCCATTGATACAGATTTAGACAAATCCACAAAGAGCAAATTCATCCATGCATGTTTGAAAGGTTGCCCACGTGTGACTTCCAGCACAGAAAGGAGAAGTGGCTGGTTCTACTTGCAAGGGACTGACTTTTCGAAGGAAAGGCTGATCACTAAACCAGATGAGAACTCAAATCAGATATTTTAAGCAAGCACAACACTAGGCCACAAAACTGGTTTTTTTGCTTTGTGTTGGGTTTTTTGGCAATTTCCAAAGGAATTTGGAACAATAGATTTTATATCAATCTTCTGTATTTGCCTTCCTCAGAATAATACATATCTGTAAGGATGAATCTTTCTTACTTGTTGAGTCAGATACTTTCAGGCTAAATATAACTGTGAAACACATGCAGAGTGTTGGGTACCCAGTGGAAATGTCTCCAGTGCAGAAAAGAAAACAAAACAGGGAAAGTGCCAAACTAGTTAGTGAAAAGCTGGTTTAGATACAGACCCTGGCTGGGCCACAGCTGGTTCCCTGTCCAAGGCTGAGAGAGCCAGAAGCACTCGGGATAGGGACAGGTGGTTGGAAAAGTCCCCGCAAGAATGTGATCCTGTACCAGAAATTTTATGGACAAGGTGGTGACTGCATCATTAGCAGATGTGAAAAGACTAAGAGGCCAGTGCTGAACAACCCATGGCCAACCACTGCCAAGTCTGAGAGGGGCAGAGAGGTATTTGGGTGGGAGCAGTAAGTGAAACCTGATATTCAGCCAAGGTGGAGATTTTAGAAGAGGTTTGGCTGGGGAAGACACTGAGTTGGGGTGTCACTCATTCACACCCACTGATCCCCAACTGCTTGAACCCCAGGGAACCACAGAATGGTTTGGGTTGAAAAGAACCTTAAAGATCATCCAGTTCCAACCCCCTTGCCATGGGCAGGGACACCTTCCACTATCCCAGGTTGCTCCAAACCCCATCCTGGCCTTGGACACTGCCAGGGATGGGGCAGCCACAGCTTCTCTGGGCAAACTTCTCACCCCTATTATTACTGTTGTTATTATTAATTTCATTATTGTTGCTCTATTGTTATTTCTATCATGTCTGTTAGTTATTCTCAATTATATCAAACTGTTATCTGGAGATCTACAGCAATTTCTGGACCCCTCCAGGCACTGATCGTGCTGCGCTATTTCCTAATCAGAGATATGGGAATAACTGGTTTTTCATTTTTTGCTGCCAATTCCACAAGGTAAGCAAATAAATGAATAAGTTGGAGGCACATCTGAAATGAGGCTAAGAAAAACAAAAGAAAATCAGCTAACTGAAAATGGAAAACAAACAAACAGGGGAGCAAGCCCGGCACATCTGAGTTTAAATGAATGTTGTCTTCCACCCACAATGAATTTCTTCATGTTGTTTTCAAGCTTTATAATGTGTTTCCTCAGCACAGCTGAAAAAAAATATCTAAATGGAACATCAGCTCAAATTAAAAGAAAATAATAAATAAAAAAAAAAGGAAGTGTCTATTTTTAGGAGAAGAACAAAGTGAAATATTTCGGTTTTGGTTTTCTGCGGATGAAAAAGAAAAATCAACCCCCTCGTCAAAAATCCATGTGGAGTTTCTATCAGTTTGGGATCTACCTTTTTCCGACAAAATTCTTTCAGCTGGAGTTTTTTTGACTGGCTTATAGCAAGTTGGTGGAGCTCGAAAGGCCAACCTGTACTTAAGAATAGCAGTCCCCTTACCCTGGTCATGATCCTAATTTTTAAGTCACTAGTGGAGCAGGATGGCACAGAATAAAGAAGCCACTTAATCTGAAAATTGTCTAAAATCAGAGAAAAAGTAACTCCTAGCGGGGTGAAAAATTCATCCATTCACAAATTCAGGGCTAAATTCTACACTTTGAAAAATATTGCACATTTCTGCAGCTGTCAGGCTCGCTGTAACCTTAGGGGTGTGTCTTACTCCACGTGTGTCCATGAATCCCGCAGCATCCTTTAATAATGTATATTAATAATTAAATATTCAAGAAGCTCCTAATAGAGGAGTCGTTGTGTGAAGTAGGAGATTAATCTTGTCATCGCTCCCCTTATAAACTTCCTGTGAAATGGATACTCCCTTCTCACAAACCTCTCTTCTGTGAGGGGCACTGGAGGATCAGAAACTTTCATGTCATCCACCAAGTGGAAACACACGACAGGGAGAGAAAGCTTTGATTTTTCTTATCTGTAAAGAAATGCATACAGAACGAGTTTCCAACCATGGAATTCTTTACTGAACTTTGGGGAGCTGAAAATCCAGATGTCCCATGGGAACTACTCACTGGGAGACCCTTCCCAGACAATGGGAAGAATCATGAAAGATTGGTTTGGGTTGGAAGGGACTTTAAAGATCATCTTGTTCCAACCTCCTGCCATGGGCAGGGACACCTTTCCTATCCCAGGTTGCTCCAAGCCTCGTCCTACCTGGCCTTGGACGCTTGCAGGGATGGGGCAGCCACAGCTTCTCTGGGCATCCTGAGCTAGGGCCTCCCCACCCTCATAGTACAGAATTTCTCACTGACAGAAGATCTAAAATTCCCCTCCTTTAGTTTAAAACCATCCCTCCTTGTCCTATAACTTTCTGCCCGTGTAAAACCTCACACTCCCTTTTTTTTTTGCAAGTACTGGAAGGTCACAGTGAGGCTTCCTCAGAGGCTTTTCTTCTCCATGCTGAGAAGAGATGAAGTTGACCTCTCCTGGAGGGTGACTGTTCCACCTACCCGGTGGTCTGGCTGGAATCACCATCAGGAAGAGCTGATCTCTCTGTTAATCTCACGACAGCTGAGACCAAGAGTCATGTCAGGCAGGTGAGATGGATCCTGTCCCCGCCTTTATATTGTGTTTCTTATTCTGCTTTGGGTTCATTTCTTCCTGAAAGTGCCAAGAAAAGACACCTGGGAAGGCAGCATCTCGTGCAGTGGATCTATTCCTACCTGGGTAACACTGATGATTAAACAAAGGTGTCCTCCTGTTACAAGTCCCCAATCCTCCCATTTTCCACTGAGTACAGGACAGATGAGCAGTGTTTCCATATTTGCCCGAGTGCTGCCCTGGCTGCCCATGAATTTTGCAAAGTGAGCCAGCAGAGTTGGTCACAGGCTCATGTGGGGACATTATCCACAGCACAGTAGGGACTCCTGAAAGGCTGGCCTGTGAGGAGCAATCCTGACTTGAAGGCAAAGCACATCTTCTCACGCGGCACGGACAGAGCCCTTCGCTTGTAACACCCTTTCTAGGCCTTTGGGGAAGGAAACAAAAAAGAATCTGAGCATAAAACAGTGGAAAGAGAACAGCTGCAAGGTGGATCAGTCGAGGGTTTCACCAGTGGGGATTAGGATAAGGGGTATCAAGGGATCAACTTGTTGATGGCTGAGGTGATGAAGGACACGAGATAATCTGGCTTCCTTAGGGGCAGTCAGCCTCGGAAAAAGGGGCAGAGCTTTGTCAAGGAGGTGAGAAAAGAAAAACAATTCACATTAATGTCCTGCAAAATGGTGTCTGTGATACACCTGGCTGGCCTTGTGTCCTCCTGAGGGGTGTTATCTCCCTTCCTCAACTGCTGTTTGCTGTGTGGTCTTATTTAACAGTCCAGAAATGTGGATTCCCACTCTGATCTTCCTGCTGACCTTTCCAGCCTCAGCTGAGCCCGGGAAGGCAGGTTGGGTGAAGCTGGCCAACTAAAAGGTGACCCATACTGAAGGCAACATCTCAGGATACTTTATGTTTCAACTGCAGAAACGAGCTTTCCAGCACATGTCAAGTCCTCTGTGTTTTAGGTGCTGTATAAATATTTAATTCAGAAGTCTGAGCGCAAACTCAAAAAAAATCAGCCAGTCTTCTGTCAAGATTCAGTGGGGGAACTGTCTTGAATTGTGAGAGCAGCAAACTACAACCCTCATCTCCTTACTGACGCATTTCCCATGAAACACTTGAAAACCTCTCCTGCTCTTAGGGATCTTCAGGAGTCCAAGAAAACAGGGACAAAAAAATCAAAAACAAACAAGGAGATCACCTGCAAATCGTACCACCCTTACTACTGCCTCGAATTTTTTACTGCCAGGAGTTCAAATTTCTCCAAACAACAAATAAAGCACAAAGATTTCACTGGGTCTCAGCAAGTGACAGGCCCGGGGAAAGGGGATCAGCCTCTCCCAAGCATTAATTGAAACTCGGTAGGTTTCTGCTGCTGTCACAGCAGCTCCAGCAAGGATTTTCCAAGGGGAACGCTCGTCCCCCGAGCAAGGGTCTCGTAGAGATAATACGGCTGCTTAAAATAAATAATAATTAAAAAAATAAAATAATAATAATAATAATAATAAAAAAATTTAAAAATAATAACTGCCTCTCCCAGCCCCCCCTCATTTGATTTCACATTCCAAATCCAATCGCAGATCCCCCTGATAGCTCGTAATTTAATGGACATTTGTGCGCAGTTTAAGGCCCATTGTCAGCGACGTCGGAGCGGATAAGCCAATTAGATCAGCTGGGTCTTGCATTTGTGTAAGACAAATATATATCAAAGCAATTAAATGTCCAGTTTAATCCCCTCCAGAGCTACGAAGAAGACAGTTTCCTGAAGGTCTCAGTGTTGGGGTTTTTTTTTTTGTGCCTCCTGTTTCCAGCTCATGACATCGACGCGTGGTTTTGGAAGTGCTTATTTAGCACGGCAAGGTACACAAATGAGTTATTGGCCTCAGTATCTCCCAGGTGGGGAGGATGAAGCCCTGAGGGGAGAGAGGCCCCTGCAAGGAGGTGAAGGCATCAGCAAGATGGCAGGGAGTATTTCTAATGTCCCCCTCATCGCCCACCTGCTTCTGCCCCACAGGGTTTGGTTTTCCCTCGCAGCCTTCTCCCACACAGATGATTTACCGCTGCTCAGCACGGCCGAGGGCTGGAATGTTTGCACACTGACAGGCAGGGGATGGGAATACTGGAATATTGAATCAGCAGTTGCTACTCTGGGGAACGAAGGGGCGATCTCCTCCGCCCTCTGGAAGAGACCCTGGGGGGAGATGAGTCCTGCAGAGGGGGCCCGTTGCTTCTTGCTGACACAGGGATGGTCCAGAGGGATTTGTGTCCTTCCATCACAGCCCAGGGAGACCCCCAGCCTCCTCCTGAGCAAACCCAGGGCCATGTCTCTGTCTTTCTGTGGGGCCAGCAGACAGCCCTGCCTTGCTTGGCACTGATTGTTTGTGAAATTTCCTCCATTATTTATGAATTTTCCATGCAGCCACCCTTGGTTTAATGCTTCCCTGCTATATGTTCGGCATCTATTTCCATTCTCATTACAAGACTAGAGGAACTGATGCAGGTCAACATTAGAACATATTTTATCATGGAATAACAGACTTTTTTGAGTTGGAAGGGACATTTAAGATCATCCAGTTCCAACCCCTGCCATGGGCAGGGACACCTTCCACTATCCCAGGTTGCTCCAAGCACCATCTAACCTGGCTTTGGACACTTCCAGGGATGGGGCAGCCACAGCTTCTCTGGGCAACCTGTGCCAGGGCCTCCAGGGTAGGAAGTGACCCTGACTGTCTGCTGTTGTCTTATCTCCTGATTTGAAGTTCCTCTGATCTGAGGGTTTCTTACTTAAAGGTTTGCATCATTTTTTTGTTGTTGTTGTGGTAATGAGAACCCTCAGCTCATTTTGGTCTCCCTGTCAGTCATGTCTGGACTAATCCCAAAGCTTCCCAGGAGCTCAGAGTCTTGCAGAGTTGCTTTGGAAAACAGCAACCAAAAGGGTTTTCCAAACCACTGCAAAAATCCAACTCCAGGCACCTCTTCTAGAAACACTTTATTGGCTGTCTACACTGGTTTAGGCATCTCTGCAGTCTGGGGAATGGGAGGTTGGGAAAAAAAAACAAACAGGAAGAAGATGTGTCACCTCCCTTATTGATAAGGCACAACCTTTGGGGAGCATCAGCCTTCAGATGAGGCACCAACTGCACTTCAGAGGGCTGGTACCTCCAGTTCACATGATGCTGTGATGGGTCATTTCAGCGTAGGATTCACCTGACCTGTGGTTCTTCCCTAAGTGTCTCATCCCAGCTGGACTCGCCCCCCCATCACCGTGGCCAAAGGAAGGCAGAAACTTCCAGATGATGATTTATTTGATGTTGTGGACACTTGTTGTGAAATGTCTGAAGCTCAGGTGGTTCGGTGATGGGACAACCAGACTGTGCTCGACCACAGAGCACAGAAGTGATGCTGGGAAGGATGATCTCGAATTCCTGGATACTTAAATGGTAGGAACAAGGACAGACAAACAAGAGGCCTTTAGAGAAATAATAAATTTATACCTTTTTGGGTTTTTTTTAAGGGACTACACAAAGGAAGGACACTGGGACACGCATCACTGGTGATCTTCTCCTCTTCAGTCCCAGAAAGTGTTTTTTTTTCAGTCCCTGAGTGTCTGTTTATGTGTATTTGCAGTTGAAAATGCTGCAGCCAGATCCTCTTAGACACTTCTCTGTTCTTCAGCTCTAATTCCTCTCAGCTGAAGCTGTTTTTTTACTGATGGCATCTGCCCAGGATGTTAAACCCAGAGGTACCAAATCAAAGCACCTTTCCCAGCAAAGTCTGGGCAACGAGCAGCTTTTTGCAAGCCTTGCAAATCAAGTCCAAGTGACTGATTTTGGAACAGCCTTATGTCAAGCACTGTCCTATTTGTACGAGGCTTTTAAGGAGCTGTCAACTTTCTTCTTTCTCTTTTACACTGTCTTTCCAACACTGTCAGTTCAGCTGAGCCTGGAGGCTTGGAAATGCCAGGTAGCAGCAGCAGCGATTGTGTCACTGCAAGTGCAAAGCTTGCAGGGCTCTCACAGCTGCACCGAGAAGAAGGAGCTGGTTGTGACACCGACAGCAGAATTCAGCTTGGGCAAAATGTTTAAAGACACTTAAAAAATTATGCTATGGAGGCAGGCTGAGAGAGCTGGGGTTGTTCAGCCTGGAGAAGAGAAAGCTCTGGTAAGACCTTTGAACCTCTTTCGGTGCCTAAAGGGGCACCAAGAGAGCTGGAGAGGGACTTTTATAAGGGCCTGGAGTGACAAGATAATGGGAAATGGCTTTGAACTGCCAGAGGGCAGGGTTAGATGGGATGTTAGGAAGAAATTCTTCCCTGTGAGGGTGGGGAGGCCCTGGCACAGGTTGCTCAGAGAAGCTGTGGATGCCCCATCCCTGAAAGTGTCAAGGTTGGACGGGGCTTGGAGCAACCTGGGCTAGTGGAAGGTGTCCCTGCCCATTGCAAGGGGATGGAACTGGATGGTCTTTAAGGTCTCTTCCAAGGTCTTTTGAGTGCCAGGCCAAGAAGCAACGGGCAGGAACAGAAACATGAGAATTTCCTCCTGAACTTGAGGAAACACTTTTATTGTGAGAGTGACTGAGCACTGGAAAAAGTTGCCCTGAGAGGTCGTGAAATCTCCATCCTTGGAGACATTCAAAAGACATCTGACACAGTTTTGGACAACTGGCTGTATGTGGCCCTGCTTGAGCAGCTGAATCATCCCTCTCTCATTTTCTCCTTAAGTCCCCTTCCTTCCTTCCTTCCTTCCTCCCTTCCTCCCTTCTTTCCTCTCTCCCTTCTTTCCTTCCACCTCATCCCACCTACTTTTTTTTTTTTCCCTCTCTCTTTACCCTTCCTTTCTCCTCTCCCCCTGCTCTTTGCATTTTTACAGGTGTAGATCAGGGGTAGGACAGCAGTTCAGTGTTGTCCTCCAGTGTGCTCAGCATTAGGAGTGTTACCCCTGGGTGTTTCTTACACGGCAAATCATGTAACAAGTCGAAATACAGGTCAGCTAAAAACACCCTGAAACCTGGCAGGCACTTTATTAACTGTTACTCTCTGGCTCCAGGATGACTTGGGGATTCAGTAAGTGGGTTAAGGAGTTTTCCCATCAAGGTCAGTGGCAGGAATCTGGTGCAAAGTGGCAGTAAACACAAGGTGTTTTCTGCCCTACAGAAGTCAGTGAGTTTTGGTTTAAGCTCCTGCTGCAGGAACAGGAACACTGAAAAAAATAAAAAAAAAAAAAAAGAGAAGCCCCTAATAACAAGAATGAAGGCTTTGGGAGATTTTTTTCTTTATTGTTTTGACCCAGACAGAAAAATTTTCTCCGGTTTTCTCCAAAGCAGGCTGTGGAAAGTAAAGGAGAGGACAAACTCTACCCAGGTGGAATGGCATTTGCACAGTGCTTTGCCACAAGCAGCCAGTGGTTCCTGGTTGCTGTCCATCATCTTTTCAAGGTCCTAGTGATTTCGAATGTCCGTGAAGTCCAGAGGGTGTGTTGCACCATCACCTGGTGGAGTTTTAATACTGGAAAAGCCTAGCTGAATCCTTTTTCTGTTGAGGAATTTCTGGAAAAATATTCCCAGACTGGGCTTTGGAAACATCACTGTTAAGAGATACTTTTCCAGACAGAGATATGATGAGATACATCTTTCAAGTCCAGTTCAATTCAGCTGGTCCTGGGTGTCTAAAACTGAGCCACTGGCCAGTCCTAAGGCAGGTGGACACTTCCATTAGATGGTTGCTCACCTTCTTTACACATTTATCATGGGATGGGTTTGATCACACTCTGAGATGCAGATATAGAGGAGCTGTTTACAAGAATTTCCATCACCTGGCTTGTAGACAACTTGTCTGGGATCCACCCTTCTAATTTAAGCTGCCCATATTTAGTGTTTCCATCAGATGCTCCGTAGTAATGGAGAATTAGTCAGCACATTCAGAGAGGGCAGGGATGTGATTCATAAACCACAGAGAATCAGCTACTTTAGGATAAACCAAATCTTGTCCTGAACTTCATCAGTGCCCCTGATTCACTCTCCTGTGAGAAGAAAGAGAGCCTGGGCTGAATTGGTCAGTGCTCACTTCCCCTGTGGAAATGCATGGACAGTGGGACAAATCCCATCCCTAAGGACAAATCAGATGAAAAGCATCCTGACTGTGTGAGATGAGGTCAGTCCTCACTGCCTGGCCACTGGGATATTACCAGTCTGATAACCAGATGTGCCAAAGCACTTGTTCTGCTGTAGTTGCAAGGCACTGCTGTTACAAAGGCAATAACGCCCCTGACAGTGTGGGAAAGATCTGCAATGGTTTATCTGCCACAGATCTCTTGAACTTTTGGAAGTCAAGTTATAGGCATAGAAATTAAATAGAAGCATGTTTCATACCTCTCTTGATTCCACACTGGCTTCTGAAGAGAATCAAGAGGTCTGACTTGACCTACAAGGTCCCTGAAATGTTGGATGCCATTCTTACGTGCCCACCGTCACAACAGGGAGATGAACATGACTGAACACTCATCCAGCTGGAAGAGAGGAGAAGGTTGGTATCAGGGATTCCCTTCTGTGCACAGCATTTGAGTGGCCTGGATTATCTTGCATCTGTGGACCTGTCAGACCTGCCTCAAAGCTCTCCAGCTTGACACGGGCTGGCACACCAGCAAGGCACGGGGTTTTCATCTGAGTTCCTTGTTTTCCTGCTCCTCTGATTTACTCCAGGGTCACCCATGGCTTGGCGAGGTGCTGGCGTTTATTTCTGTCTGCACACCCAAATACATCAACATTAATTGCTCTTTTCAGGCCTTGGCTACTTCTTCTCTAGCAGAGAAATAGAACTCAAGCAGTGATGAATTCTTAGTTCATGCCCATAAATCCAGACTGTGAACTCAACCCTGGGTTATTATCGTTCGTTTACAGATGATCAGTTGGAAGGATGGAGAGGGAATGGAGAAGGACTCCAGTTCTGCTGCCAGCAATATGCTGATGAGCTCCGCTGCCTCCCTCTGATGCTTCCAGCCCTTCTTGTAATCTGTCAGAGTGCCTACAAGGAACAGCATCTGGCTCAAACTCAGCCCTGCAAGAATGAGCACATCCTGACTTCAAAAAAAGACACAAACACACCGAAACTTGAGGAACTCCCTTTGTCACTATTTTTTTTTTTTAAGGAATCTGCTTTGTCACTGTGAACCAAGGACTTGTTTGCATCTGCTGTTTGCTGCAAGCACTAATTCACAGCCTCACCCCTGGATTTAACGCTGCCTATAAAGGCATTTCATCGAGCTGGTCACTGAGAGACTTCCCTCAGTCAGCAGGAGGAAAAGGAAGGAAAAAGGAGCCAATACAAACATGTTGCTATGGAGAAAATGAATAGAATGCTCATTGTGCATAGCATGACTTAAAAAGCATAAAAATCCTTAAAACAGGGGAAAAAAATGTGGGGAAAGTTGGAAATACATTCAATATTTGAATTAACGTCAGCCCTGCATTCTTTTTGTCAGAGGAGGTGAAATTCAACTGTTTTTACCCTTCTCCTCCTCTCTTTCCCTTTTCTCTCTCTATTTTTTTTTCTTTTTTAAATAAAATAGCAGTCCAAAATTAGCAAGAGTGGGAAAAGTAAACTGGCAGGTATTAATTAGCTGGACAGGTAGCAAAAGTAAAACCTCCACAGCTCTGTACTCTGGAAATTCTGGAGCGGAGTAGGAGGGGGAAATTCACATTTAAATATTTAACTCACTCTATTATTTTTTATTTTTTTTAATCAGCTTTCCTGTTGAGTTAGAGGAAAGAAAGATGGATATGGCTTGCATCCTTTTTCTGATGAATTTGACTTTTGCACCAAAATCAACAGCATTTCTGTGACAAACACAGAGTCAGTGCTCTAACTTTGATGTCCCACTGCCTTACTTCCCCCTGCACGATGCTATTCCGGGACCTGAATGCCTTTGGAAAACAGGGCTTCATGGTAGAAGTACGAACACAAAATTAGGTTATTGTTTAACTCCACTTTCACTACATTTTAAAGATCAGAAGCTGGTTTTGCTCATTCATAAACTCGCCAAGATATGTAATTAAATCGTCATGAACACCTGACCCTTATTCTCTGTTTTTCACTTTATAAATTCAAAGAATTTCAAACCCACTCTTATTTACCTGATACAACACATGGGATCTGGTGGAGGGGCCAGGAACCACTTCCTTGCCACTGCTGGTTGGCAAGTGTTTTCCCGTGGATCCACGGCATGCTGGACACATCCTGCTCCGTGTACTTCCAGCAGATCCACACAACTGGAACATCAGATATTAGGAAAAAAATCCTTCCCTGGGAGGGTGGGGAGGCCCTGGCACAGGCTGCCCAGAGAAGCTGTGGCTGCCCCATCCATGGAAGAGTCCAAGGCCAGGTTGGACGGGGTTTGGAGCAACCTGGGATAGGGAGGTGTCCCTGTCCAGGGCAGGGGGGTGGAACTGGGTGGACTTTGAGGCCCTCCCAACCCAAAACATTCTGTGATTCTGTGATTCTACTACAGAAGGATCTTCCCAGGACACATTCAGAAGCTACAAATCTTCTAGTTTCCCACATTTCTGGTAGGGAAGGCAAGAGAAATGTAATTTTTTTTCTTTATAGAGTCCCATTACTGTATTTGACCTTTTGGGGAGCAGAAGTCAAGTTTCTATGACCTTTTCAGTTCTTATTTTTTTCTCCTAAAACTGCCAGCCAGGAATTCAGATGTCAGGCTCCTCCAGAGGAGAACAAAGAGCAGGAGCTGAATCATGTACTGTAAACACATGGACATGACCCTGAGTGAGGGTTTTGTGATCGTCCGCTGTCAGCCCTGAGTTAGAAATTATCTGGGCTTGTGGTTGATCAAAGGCTGGGATTGAACAAGAAACCAAAAAAAAAAATAGGACAACACCACAGAGGGCTGATTGCCTTAAAATGATGACCAGATTATTATATTTTTTTTTAAATTTCTCAGGAGATATGATTGTGCAGGTCACCTTCTTTCTTCTCAGCGTGTCAAAACAATCCCCAGGTCTCCCCGTGGAATTGCCACCAAGGCTAATTTAGTGCCACAAGTCTTAATCTCCCAAGTATCTCCTCCTGAAAACAACAAAATACGACAGAAGCAGCGAATCAGCCAAAATTAAAAGATCCTAAGACTCATTGCAGCAACCTGTCTCGTACTTATTATGTGTAAAATAACCTGAGAGTACAACAGAAGAGAGGGATGTAATTTGACATTGTTAAAATACCATCCATCAATCTTCCCCTGTGCTGGGATGCACAAAGGCTGCTGTTCCCAAAGACTGGAATGCTCTGCTGGGTGAGGTTCGTGCAGGCAAGTGACTGAACACACAAGGAAAACCCTTTTTACAGGGATTTCCCACTCTGTTACTCACGGATGTGTTTCAGAGGAGAGGACAGACCTGCTGCGTTCTGGGGGACAAAGCCCTTATTTTAAAGCTTAAGTAAACCCCCCTCCAAATTTTGGGGCTAAACCAGGGTATTTGGGGGCTAAAAAGCACCTTGGTTCCACAGCTGAGTTGGTGTTAAAGACAGGTGTGAGCCACTGGGGGTGTGGGGGAAAAAGACACAACTTGAAAAACACACAATTATTTTTTGGTAAAAAAAAGGAGACAGTTTTGGGGGCTCCAAAAAAAGGGGCAAATTTTTGGCTAAACAAAAAGGGCCAGTTAGGGACAAACCCAAAAAAATAGGGACAATCTGGGGCCAAGCACCAGAAATGGGGCTAATTTTACCTCAAAAAAAAAAAAAGGGCAATTTTTTTGCCTAAAAAAAAAAAGTGTAAGTCGGTCCGATTTTGATTTTTTTTTTCGATTCTTGACATATTTTGGAGGTTTAAGGTTATTTTTAGGCGCTGTGGAGGTGCCCAAGGTCGATTTTGGGACGAGGAGCAGGTTTTGGGCACCCAGCTCCTCACAGCCGTGCTGGTAGCTCTTGAGGGCCCAACGTGGAGTTGTTGACCAGACACCCCCGGAAACATCAAGGCATATTTCTCCACCAAAGAAACATAAGCTTCGAAGGCAGGGTGTATTTTTCCAGGTTTTGTTCAGAATTAGAGGAAACCATCAGAGGAAATCACCATCACTACCCAACAGCTCACGGAGAAGGAGCCCAAGCCCTGGTTGCCCTTTAACAGCGACCTGGGAGAGGGTGAATTAATTCAGCTGATAACATTCCCTCCTGATAACATTCCAGGCTGACAACATCCCTAACTTCTGTTTTTGCCTCTCATTACACTTTGCTTTCATCTCTTCCCTAGATGAAGGTCTAATCCCCGGGCCATGTTGCCAAGTCCCTTTCCCTAAGATGAAAGATGAGGCAAGAAACAACAGATGGATACGAACCAACGACGCGGCGCCGAGAAGTCATGAGACAATCTGGTGCCACCATGCTCAAGATATTCCTCCTTGCAGTTCTCTGCAGGCTCTAATTTCTGCAGGCAGCTGCCTGGGGAAGGTTTTCGGAGGTAGGTGTACCGTAACACCCACAGCTTGGGAATCTCTGGGCTAGAGGAAAGAGGATATTTTTTCCTCCTTATGTTCCAGAACTCAGTAAAGTCCTGCAGCCCACACTGAGTACATCTCCACTGAGCTGTTTTTCTATCCCTACCTGCAGTCTCTCTCCATTTCCTCTCCATCCTCAGCACTGACAAGGTTAGTTGGAAGCTACACCAGCAATGTTACCACCACAAATGGCTAATAGCTGCAGGAACCTGCCAGGGAGGTCTGAAAGAGAAAACAGACCCAAACTGCAATAAAAATAATCTTCAGATATCATGAAACACTTTTTCAGCAGGAGAACAGTCAAGCTAGGAGAAGACCTCTGAACAATCTGCTGGGAGAGGGGTTTTCTATCAGAAACCACAGATCCTTCCCTCCTCCTATCACAGTGTGTTTGTGACTGTAAAAAGAACGTCAGTGCAATGAGAAAGGACAGTTGCACGTGTTCCACGAGCCCCAGGACGATCATCTCTGCATTAAACACCGTTTGCTTCTGCTGCTTGGGATGGAAATACAGCTTGAAAATCCTCCCTGGGTCCACTTGCACCAGGGGAACAGTGGGACGTGATTGCGAATGGGATCAGTCTTTCTGTGAGTGCCAGGAACGAGGTGATAAAGAGCTTGGAAAAAAGACATGTTCCTCCACCTCCAAAAAATTCAGATGCTTTGCTTGAGGTCGTCATGAGCTGCCACTCACCTTATCTTTTGATCTCTGGGCACCTTCTGAGCTCGTGGGAGATGCCGTGGCATGAGACCTGCTTCTCATTCAGAATAAAGAATGAAGCTATTTGCCATTATCCTATTCAGTGATATGTGAAATCATAGTGGGTGCTTTCAGCTGGTTGGTTTTCTACTGAACTGATGCATATTTGCATTTTTTAATCATTTTTTTTATGGTTTAGCAAAAAAATTGTGCGCTGCCAAGAGGTTCAGTCATAAAATCACAGAATGGTTTGGGTTGGAAGGGACCTTAGAGATCACCTTATTCCAACCCTCTGCCGTGGGCAGGGACACCTTCCACTAGCCCAGGTTGCTCCAAGCTCTGTCCAACCTGGCCTTGGACACTTCCAGGGATGGGGCAGCCACAGCTTCTCTGGGCAACCTGTGCCAGGGCCTGCCCACCCTCACAGGGAAGAATTTGTTCCTAATATCTCATCTAAACCTGTCCTACTTCATCTTAAAGCCATGTGAAGCCATGTTTATTGTCACCAACCACCTCCTTGTTTTGCATGTGCCTTAGCACAGTTTCCAGGAGGATTTGCTCCATGATCTTGCCAGGAAAAGAGGTGAGACTGACGAGACTTTACTTCCTCACGTCTTCTTTTTCCCCCTTTTAAAGAAGTGTGGGTTATGTTTCTCCTTTTCCAAGTCCTGGGAATATCACCAGACAAGGTGACTGAAGGGAGATGAACTGTTTCAGATGGTTAATGCTCATGACACAGAGAGATCAACCCATCAGGAGCTATTTACTCATGGGAGATCTGTCTGTCTGCACTTAGCAGGGAGTTAATAATGTGTCCAGGTTAGAATCTATGAGCTGTAATGTAAGAATCAATTAATGCTTCATCAAAATACATTTTCAGAAGTGGCCAACAATTACTACACTGGGAAAATGGAGTGCCTTTATTTTCCCTGTTTCCCCAAACACTCCTGAATTTTTCTTACTCATTTTCATATTTACAGGTTGTTCCTGCAGAAAATACAAGGTTTTCCTGCCTGGCCCATTCCCTCTTAGAGATGTGCTGGGAAGGCCAAGCACGAACGAGCTTTCTGTGCTGCCTCTTCTCCTGCTTTCATAACCCAACACCTTTCTGACAGGTGCAAAACCCCAGAGGGTGTCAAGATTAAATAGAAACACTCCCTGAAGCCTTGCAGAGGTGCTTCTGAGAGAGGAAGCTCTGCCAAATTTGCCAAGCGCTGAACTCGGTTTTTTACCACCAACAACCCCTGCTCTTCCTTTCAAAACAGCAACAGAAGTTTAATTTCTTTAGTTCAAATGGTGCAAAGGCACTCACTGAAGACTGAGTGGCAAAACTAAAATGCAAAAGTAATCTAGAAACCTGAAGAGACGCTAAGGGTGGTTAAGCTTTTTGGTGTAGAGTGGAAAACTTTATCCCATTTATAAAGCAGGTGTCGAGTCTTCAGGTCTTGAGTTTCCCTCTGAAGAGAGGCAGCAAACATAGTAAAGTCTAGAAAGGTCTTTTTTTTTCTCTTCATCAGATGAATGACACTTTGTCATGGTATGTGAAGGTGAAGGAGGGACTTGTACAGACACTCCAATGTATTTGAAGAGTGGGTGTCCTCCTTTCCTTTTTGCACTAGGCAGGAGACACACTCCAGGCTCAAACACATTCCTGCGTGCTAAAAAAAATAGTGGAAAACTTCTCCCTTTGCTATCCTGGCCACTGGTGTGTGAAACTCATCCCTTTAGATAGGCAGCATTTTAATCCCAGAAGCTGTTTAGGTGGAAGAGCTGCAATGAGGGGTTCATGATCAGGAGGGAAAACAGATAATTTCCCACATCAGGGCAGATGAATCCAATGTCTGACAGCCTAGAGGGGCACTCACCTACTTCCTCCCTTAAAAAATCAACCCACTTTTCCCTCAGAGGAGCAGCTCCTAAACAGATGATTCCAGGCAGTCATTAGCATTTGAGTCCTGACAACCCTTTCCAGCTGTATAAAACAGCACTGTCAGCTTCCAGGTTTGATGGGAAGGACACAGGAAGAGACTGTGTTAGGGGTCAATTAAGCAAAAAAAAATTTGTAATTTGTATAGTGAGGACAAGGTCGATGTTCAAAGCTTCCCTTCTGCAGCATAACAGAGAAATTATTAAAAAAGAAGAAGAGGGGGAAAAATGCTCAAAGTGGAAAAGTAAACACAAATGAGAGTGCAGATCCTGAGAAAAAAAGGGTTTGCAGACACTCCATGTATTTCACCTCCTGAAGGCTGTAAGACAAGTAGTTTCCCTGGACTCCAGGGTGAGTTAAATTAGGCACTGAAATTAAGAACCTGGTCTTCTGCTTCAGAAACATTAAGTCCCAGCACAGTCAAGAAAAAGTAGGGCTTGGGGATGCAGGACTCCTGTGGCTGCACTGCCTGCAGGAGACCCTGGGGTCATCTGAGAAGCGTTTCAGGTAAATTGTGTAGGACCTGTCTGGGCCACCACGGCCAGACTTTTGCTCTTGATTCGTGTGCTGGTGACTCAGGTCCCATCAGTGATGGGGCTGTGAAAATTAGAGATGAAGACACAGCTGAGCCTGTTCCCAGCACACCGGGACCACTCAAGGTCACTCAGATGTTAAAAGTCTGCCTTGGCCACAGGAATCCTTCTTGTTTGTGCAACGGGCAGCCTGCTCATCCCGGGGCCTTTTATTCCCATCAAAATATTCAGGAGAAAACTTTGCAAACACAGTTTGCCCTGGGGGAAACTGCAGGAAGTTGCACTGTCGGTAAGATCTGCGGAAAGCTCCCGAGCACTTTGTTTGGCTGCCTCTATCACACATCACAAGCCAGCAAGGATCCAAACCTTCCCCGGGTGAGCAACTGCCCAAGAAATGCCACTGAGGGCTTTTCAGCCTGAATTCTGAACACAGGGCAGAATCTGGAGAGCTTCAGGATAGTCCTGAGGCTGTGAAGATGACAGGAATCAACAGTAATATTTTAAAGTATAATAAATATAACATATATTACATTATTATTATTATATATAATAGGTATAATAAAGTAAAAGAATAAGTGCCAGAGGGAAGAAGCCAAAGGGTAAAGTTAAAGATTAATTTATTTTCTCCTCTTGCCTTGTAGCTTTGGAGGGCTACTAGACAGATTGGAATGTTATTCTCCTAAAATACACTTTTTGGGGTACTGGTGGATAAGAAACCAATGACAGAAGGCAACTTTGAGGGAAGAACAGAAACCAGAAGAGAATTTGCATTAAGCACTGGAAGAATATCAGGTGTTGTCTTCAGTGGAGTTGGGGAAGAAGAAGCAGCTTCCAGGTTCTCAGGGAAATGGGAACGTGGCACATCATCAGGACTTCAGCTGACGAAAATGCTTCATAATTAATGTATTTCTTCTGTTCCACAGTGCACCCTCCTTCAATCCAGCTGTTCCCTCATTAGACCAAATGGTGGTGGAAGTCCCTGTGGATCAGGTACGTGTAGTGCATGAATATGTAATTCTATTCCTCTGCAGGCACCAGATGAGTGTCCAGGTAACTGTGACATTTGGTACCTAAGAAGACGATGTGTTATCCAGGTCAAGTTAGAACAATCAAACAAAAAAAAAAAAGCCTTCTAGAATCAAAATCAGCACGTGTTCAGGTCATCAGCTCTTTGGAGAATGTATTTCTGTTGACTCACCTTCTCAGCTCACCGTTGGGAAAGAAGAGTGAAAGGGCAATAAGTGTATGAAGAGTATTCTCAGAAATGTTCCATACAGAGACACTTATCAGGGGATTATGAGAACTTATATTTGCCTTACGTCCTTCCAAAAGCCATCATGGTTATCACTTTCAAATGAGCCCATTTCAAAGCAGATTTGAAACTATTACTTTTACCAGCTTGAAGAAAAATAATAATTAAAAAAATGAAACCGAAGCTTTAAAATGCTTAGGCATTGTCGGCTGTGTAAAAATTATGGTTAAACCTCTTGGTAGTTTTTTGGAAAACCCTAAAAATTAAACAATTTTCATGCTTGCATCGAGTCAGAAGGAGGCAGAAGCTTCAGCCTTACCTGTTCTGTAAAAGGGAGCAAACCAAGAATCCCAAATTTGGGCACTCTGAGATTTTAGAGGAATCCAACTCCAGGTCTGATATTTGCACATCTGACCAAGGTCTACATTTTTCAAGAGTGTGATCTGAATTTCCTGCTCAAGCAATGCCCAGGGCAGGTTGTGCTCCATTCCAAGGAGCTCTGCTCTGCACTGTGGAAGCAGAAATATTTCAGGCAAAATAGCCCAGAGTCTGAACCACTGCCTGAAATTCATCTCAGCTTTGCTGGAGGTCCTGAAGTTCACCCTCATTTCCCTCCCATCCACACATGAATTTTTAATTAGGCAAGGAATGGTGCCTGTTCTGCTGAGGCCTGGGAACTGAATGATGAGCTGAACTCAACTAATCAAAGTTGCTTTTCTGCACAACATCACATTGCCTGTTCTGGTTGCCACGTTCTTGCCATCTGCCCCTGCGGTAAGTCTATTATCTCCACCCCCATCCCTTTAATGATGTGTAAGGACTCATGGTCTGGGTGTCTGGAGTTATGACCTTTGTTTCTCCTCAGCACCAGGAGCTCTGGGTGTGCACTACCAACTTCTTCTGCACAGCAACGTGGTGAGGATGGATGGGGTCAGTGCGATTTTCTGGGCAGGCTCGTGAGAGCCGACTCAAATCGCATTTTACTGTTATGATCCCAAATGTTATTTAGGTAATGATGGCTCTGATTTTCCCACAGCACCTTCTGGCCACGGGCACACACGGGGGATTCCTGAGCAACTCCACAGTAGTAGGTGAGTTATCTGAGTGCGGACCGTGCCTCTGCCACCGAGGGAAAGGAGGAGAAGGGAAAAGGCTCCTAAAACGCAGCTGGAAATAGTTCAGCAGCGATCTGGTGAGCAAAGGGGCAGTCACAGTCCTCACTGCAGGGACACAGGACTGGAGTTTTGAGTTGGATGGGGCGGGTTGGAATGAGATGATATTTAAGGTCCCTTCAAACCCAAACCATCCCAGGATTCTGTGATCCTACGGTTGTAAATTATCTGGTTCCCAATTTTGCTAAACACATCAGGGCTCCCAGGAACATCCCTCTCTCCCCTCACTGAATCAGTGCCTGGATTAGAGTATCCATGTACATCAGGAACTGAAGCCTTAAATATTCACACACACACAGAGTCTTTATTATACAGCTCTGGGTCAGCCCATCAGCTGCTTTGCCAAGTATTTTCCCAATCCTTTCATTCTCTTCCCTGTACAAAAATATATCAATTTATGCCCTTGGTCCTTGCCAGCCTGACTTACCCCTGTGTTTATGCCACTTGAACATTTGTAGCATTTTCTTGCCTTAGAAGTTGCAAAGTCCCCTTTTCTCTCCCAAACTCACTTGCCTTTATCTTTGCCTGGGCTTTTATTCTCTTAACAATCACCCCAAAGGGGTCAGCAACCCCAGTCCTGGGCAAACCTTTCGTAAAGGGTTTGAGAAACTCACAGTTGTTCCACCTTTCAAGTTTTATTGATCTCTATAAAAAGCTCAGCAGCTCTGTTGAGAGTGTTATGTGGATGAACACACACAAATGACGACTCCAGCCAAAGAAGAGGGGGAAAAAAAAAAAAGAAAAGGAATAATGTTGAACATTTTTAACTGTTCAGTGGGTAAAAATTATGCACAAAATCAGAATTCCACATTGCCTTCCAACACACAGTTTCTTGTCACCATCTTTCGAGGTGTCTCCCTGCTCTTCTGGGGAGGTGGTTCAGGAGCTGTGAAGGTGTCCAAGTGCCCAAAGACACACAGGGATGCCTGGAGGAAATTTCAGGCCTGTTTTCATCTCACATAACCGAGTTGCACACAAATATTAAGGACCTAATCTTTGAAGATGCATCTGGAGGTGTCTATGGGAGGAACCACCTTGTCTTTGGCTTATTCGGTGTTCCAAAAAGAGAGATGGGCATGAGAAGTGACTCAGATTTAAGCTGAGTCACCCCTGAAAGATCCTGACCTTTCCTACCAAAATCCTCAAATCCTCATCACTAAAAGGATAATAATCTTCCCATCCTTGCCTCTGTGTGTGTTCATCTTGTCTCCTCAGATGGCACGATGCTTGGGAAGGAATTATCTCTGACTAAGTATTTTCCAGTGGCGCAAAGCACATTTTGCTTAATGTTATAAATGAGGAAAACAGCAACAAACACCCTGGAAGTTTAATAGTTCCTGTGTCTTGAAAGGGGACCTAAAAACCTGTCTGTGAGCCTTAGGGCAGCTGGGGAGCCGGGTGTGTTCACCCAATCCTGCTCCCAACACAAATACCGATTTCCACAGCGTGTTCATCGCTCCGTTTTAGTAACAGAAAATGACACTGAAATAACAGAGAGAGTAATTCAGGTGGGTGCATCTGAGATGAAAGAGCAGAGGAAAAAAAATACATACCAGGCCTATAAAGACACAATTAATTGAAGGAACAAACTGAGAAGAAATCAATGCCAGGTCTATCTGTGAGCTGTGCCACTCAGCATCTGATCCCATTATTGTCTTGGTGTCACTGGTAACCACTGGAACATGATATTACTCAGCATAAGTGTGCACTGGTCTGTTCTCATCAACAAGTGAGGTTGGGTGAGCTATATGTTAGAAAAATTTGATAGAGGATATAAAAAACCCCCTCCTTTTCTTCATTTCTCTACACAGAGAATGTTCCATCAGGGCCTTCCTCTTGCTTTGGACAATTTAGCAGTTGCAGAAGTTAGTAAAGTAAGCAAACTATCAATTGTGTCTTAATTTTTTCTCAAGAATGAAAAAGCAAATCAATAGACAATTAACTAAAAATATACTGCAATAAAAATACTCTCTTCAGTGCTAGAAAATCTTGGAAGTGTAATTTTCCCCCTAGAATAGAGGGAAGGGACCTTAAAGATCATCCAGTCCCAATTCCCTGCCATGGGCAGGAACACCTCCCACTAGAGCAAGATGCTCAGGGCCTCCTCCAACCTGGCCTTGAACGCTGAACCAACGTTTTCAGACTCACCTTCCCAGGAAAACCCATCTCTAACTGGTAAAACTGAAGTTATTTTGGCCTCTTTCTCTCCCCAGTAAATTCTGAATTCTTTATTTCAGGTAACTCTTGACAAACACACAGAGTTGGAGGAGGCTCAGTGCTCCCATCCAAAGGAGGGGCTGTTGAATGTCAGCTTTTATTAGATAATAAGGAGCCCACGTCTGAGAGGTAGAATCAGAAAGGTATTATGAAGGCTCACAGCTGAGAGGAAAGCTTTGATCATGTTCCTGGGTCAATCAAGAGAGACAAATCCAGGGGATTTCACTGATCAAAAGGTTTGGTCTTGCAATACCTTCCTCCAGCATTTCAGCATCACTCACCAATGGAAGGTGCAGACTGTTGCCAGTTTAAAGAAATCAGAGACTGGTGTTGTGTTGCCACCAAAAGGGACAGTCCCACTTGCTCCAGTGCCCTTGGTGGTGTGTTCAGACAGCCTCCCACATGGCAGCTCTGGGAAGGAAGTGTGTTCACACACAGTGACTGCTCCACTCACTGATCCAGCAGAAAAAAAACACCTGTTCTCAAAGAGAAGACGCAGAGGGAAAGGGTGATCCCACCTCTGCTCACACCCACGGGAAGAACAACACGTCCTTGGCAGCTGCAGGGCAGGAGCAGCTTCAGCCAGATGTGAAGTCACAAACTGACAGTTTCCTGAAAGCTCTGAACAGCTATTGCTCTCCTTTCCTCCTAAAAACATGGATTTTTTACACGAAGCCATGGGCATGCACCCAGAGAAAACCGTGGGAAGGAGTGCTCGAAGGTGGAGCTGGAACAGAAAAAGGAGCATTAATGTGATCTTGGGACCAGTGGTGTTTCATACCACACCTTCTCTACCCCACAGCTCCCTCTCTGCAGCTTTCCCATGCTGATTCCTGTGGGGAGATTACCCTCGTGCTGGATTTGGCACACAGGGAAGGTCTCTGCCAGCTCGCCCACCCTGTGGGGACCCACAAAACCTCAAGGCCCTGTTGAACCCCACTGATGCTTCAGTTGTCACGAGGTGTCCTGCAGTGTGGGGGAGACCACAGTGGGGTGTTAAAGGCTGGCTTGGAAAAAAACGATGACTGAGGGGAAACACGAGCAGGTTACAAAATCAAGAGGGGCCCAAAGATGCTGAAAAAGGGGATGATCATTTAATCTCCCTTCTGATACAAGGAGACCACCACAGACACCAGGAGGGGCTTTATCTTGCAACTTGTGCTAAGTTGTGGAAGCTCTCTGCTGGATGCTGCTGCTGGTACTTGGTATTTAAGAAGTGTTTGGGTAAATTCACAGGAGAGGAATCCACGTGGTGCTGCCTGGAACCACCACGCCAGCTCTTGTTCAGAAGGTCCCTGAGCTCTGCCACGTGTGGGATAACCCAGGGATGTATTCCAGTGCATTTACTCTGCTTTTGCCCTCTCCTTGACATCTGTTTGGCTGCTCTGGGCTGCCCTGTCCTTTGCTCCAACACACCACTGCAGCTGGGCTGTCCTATGGAAAAGCTTCTTTACAGGTGTTTGAGGGATCACCCAGAAGGAACTGTTTCATTTTCTGCCCCACGTCATCCCCCAACTCACTTCGGGCTGTTCCCTTCCCCTTGGCAGTCCTCCTGTCTCTCCCTCCTCTTCCCAGGTCTCTGTTTCCCATTTCCCAAGCCAGCGGTGAGAATTCAGCCCCCCTGCACCTCCTGCCTTGTCCTCCCTTTCCCTCCCCTCCTCTCCTCCCTCCTTTCCTTCTTGCTGTCATGATTTCCACAGCGTGCAGCCCAGCCCACCTCGGCAAAGAGGCTCCAAACAAAGGGACTGACGTTATTCTTGTTGCCCACCAACTCCTCCACGTGCTCCCAGGACTCTGGTATTTACAGCTGCTGGGATTTTTAAATTCCCTTTTAACCCCCACTGGCTTTCTTTTTTTTTTTTTTTTTTTGAACAACTGTCATTAGCAGGGGCAGGATCTTGGTCTCTGTTTAAGACCTCTGTGAATCAGGATGGAGAGCGTTAAAATCCAGAGTGGGGATGTTTCCCCCACTCTTTTCTTCAAAGGTCTTGCCCTTTGCTGCAGCTGGTGGGGCTTTTTCAGCCAAGGAAGGGGCAGAGGGAAAAAACCCACGGGAGGATGGAGCTAAACCTGCCCCACACCGGCCCCACCTGCAGCTCCCCCACAGCCTACCCCACGACAAAAGAACCTTGATTACTGACTCACCATCGCCAGCTGAAGGAGAGGGGAGGGAGGAGAAGAATGCGCTTGTAATAGTGGGCTCCGAGCCTGCCGGGAGATTGGCTGGCATTTCGGCAGCTGAGGGGGCTGCCCCGTGTCTGAGCTGTCACACTGACTCACCTGCCGCAGCAGCAGCTCCGAAAGGCACCTCGGGAGGAGTGGGAGAGGGAGATGCACACCCCACAGGCGTGAGGAGAGGGGTTGTCTGCCCCCCCCCTGCATCCCCCCAACCCGGTTCTACCCCGCAGATGCACATCAGGCTTTCGGGTGTCACTCACTCTCCCTCGTTCGGAAGCAGGACGAAGTTGAGCCCAGCCCCTCTCAGCTCCCCAGCCACGTTTGGCACAGGGTAATAGAGCATAAAGAAGTCCGAAGAGAGAAAGACAATTGCTCTACCTCGCCTGCTGCCTCACTTCACCGAAACATCACTTTTTGGGGGCCGAGGGAACCTGTTCAGGAACCCACAGCTCTGATTTTCTGAGTCAGTGAAGTCCTTTGCCCTGAAAAGGAGACTCTGAGGCTCTTTCTACAGGAACCTCAAACTCCCTTTCCAGTGTTCACAAACAATTCCAGCACACTGTGGATAAAATGGGCATTCATTGTGATCCCAACTATTTTTTCTTTGGAAATTTCCCCAGGAAATTAGGACCAGGAGAGTTCCTCTTCCTACCTTGGGTGCTGCTCCCTCTTTCTGCCATCCTACTCCTCTTTCCTTTCCCCCCTATTATACTTCATCTCATATCAGGCCGCTCCAGCCCACTCCCATTTATTATTCTCCCCATCCTTGCTACTTCCTCCTGTTTTTGCAAGTCAGTTGTGTGACAAAAAAGGCAGCTGAAAACCAGCCCTTTGCATTGATCAATAATCTGAAAATAACTGGGAAAAATGGGGATTATCCCTACGTTTTCCCCCCCCTTTATTTCATAAGCAGGTAACTTCTGAATTAAAACTTTATCCACTGCTCAGAGCCCAGTCCTCTCACCTCACCACTGATGGAATCCTCAAAGGATTCAATCTCTCTGCTCTGAAGGTGTGTGAATGCAGCACTGAGCGGAAAGGGAGAGCTTTGATATGGGGTTATCAAGACATCAGAAAGGAAGGATGAGGTAAAATGCCTCCAGGTCTGGGGCCAAAGAAAGGAACACCAAAGGTGCAGAGGGGTGATGGACAAGAGATAATTAGCAGGAAAATGGGGTTGATAACCAGAGTGATCTCTTGGATTCCATCACCTGACTGGTTAAAGCCCCTGCCATGACCCCTTGGACTGCAGACTGGAGCCTCACAATGAGGTTTTTGTGCGTGTTTGCAGCTCCCAAATGCTCCCAGGTTAGCAGAAATTAAGATGACAATTGATAATTGTACGCTTTAATGAACTTCCTTTCATTTCCAGCCTTCATACGATCCAGAAAGCACCAGAATCCCCAAAACATTGTTATTCAGAACAATAAATCCCCAAAGAAAAAAAATCTCATAGTGTACAAGCTGCAAACCACAGGATTTCCGTGCAACACAAGCAAAAACCCAATGAGAGGGAAGGGAAAGAAACCACTCACTCCAGGGAATTTTTGGTTCTCCTTCCACTGCTCTGAGCACATGGTGAAGCTGTTTTCTTCCTCCCTGCATAAAGGACTTCAGTGTTGATTTATACCCTGAGGCCTTCTTTGCTGCCTCGAGTGGCACGAGTCTGATCAGGGAAAGCTTGCAGTTGTTCCACTCCTGGCAAAAGGAAAAGGAAGAAAAAGGGAGGAAAAAATAGGGGGAAATAAAAAACAAAGCAAAGAACAAGGGGAACACCACCCAGGAGTTCAAAAGTTTGGAGAAGGGTTGGGGGCTTTACATTCATTTCCAAGGGTTGCTCCTTTTGTATCCAATCGATATCGAGCTGGGAATAATTCCACAGGATGCATGTGCACACTACAGTGAGTTATCTCATTCCAGCTTGCACTGGAAAATCATTTCAGTGCTGTTTCCTGGTGACTGGTGCTGTTCCCTCCCCACCATTACCACCACCACCACCACCTCTGACACACTGGGTTTGGCTGGGAAGTTCTGCACAGAGGAGAGAACGGGATTGAAAACATCAGAGAAAAGTCAAGGTAAAGAGGAAACTTCAAAAAGAGGGAAGGGGGGAAGATGAGACAAAGGGGAAAAGAACAGAGATGACTTTGTGCTGGAAAATGTGGTCTAGTGTCCAGAGCTCAGCTGGTTTTCCCTTGGGTCTTATTTTTCTGACTATTTTCCGCAAGTGTTGGTGTCTCTGGTTTGCTGGATGGTGGCTTGAATCCTTTCCCCCCCAGTCCCTCTTTTCACCTTCCCAGATGGAGGGAGGTGGGAGCTGCCCATGCTGTCCTGTGCCAACTCCACACCCTACATTGGATAGGAGTCCTTACCAGAGGCCAGAGCCCCCATGTCAATATTGTAGAGCCTTTCTCTGCTATGAAAAGTTATTTTCAGTGGAGGGAAGACGCTGGCTGGCAGCAGAATAGTTCACTTTGATCAGCTCCTCATTCCAGCAGCCGAATTTGATAAGCAGAGCTGCACTTTCTTCGAGGAGTCGCAGGTCAGGCGTTTTCCTGCTGTGGCACCGGGAAGGAGCTGCGAATGCAGATGGAAAACAGTTTGGTTTTGAGAGTCCTGGCTTTACCTCCAGTGCCTGGTGAGTGCTTCTCACAGCTCCCACCTTGGCTGCAGCAGAACAACCTCCTGGCTCTGCAGGCTGTTGGATAGTGCAGAGGAGGCACCAAGAGGGGATGGAGCAGCTCTGCTGGGAGGAAAGGCTGACAAAATTTGATTTATTTTTCAGCCTGGGAAAGAGAAGACTTCAGTGGCCCTTCTAGTACGTGGAGGGATCCTGCAATAACGTTTGGGAGAGACTTTTTAGAAAGGCCTGGAGCGACAGGAAAAGGGGTAATGGCCTTGAGCTGAAGGAGGGCAGGTTTAGATATTGGGAAGAAATTCTTCCCTGTGAGGGTGGGGATGCCTTGGCACAGGTTGCCCAGAGAAGCTGTGGCTGCCCCATCCCTGGAAATGTCCAAGTCCAGGTTGGACGGGGCTTGGAGCAACCTGGGCTAGTGGAAGGTGTCCCTGCCCATGGCAGGAGGTTGGAACTACACGGTCTTTAAGGTCACTTCCAAGCCAGACCATTCCACAAATCTATGATTCTATGACCTTTTTCAGGTGTCTGGCAACATAAACCCACTGACCTCGGACTTTCCAAGGAATCTGCAAGCAGCAGGTCCATGGAAAGGTGGCAGGAAAGTGAATGCCTTTCCCTTCTGCTTTTCCCTGACCCAAGTTCTGAGTTGTGGGACTGAATCACCACCTACTTTCTATCCTTGCAAGTCCGTCCTTGTTTCCAGATCTCTTTCACTGTGACTTGCTTCTTAAATTCTATTTGTCATTACATAGACACGTTTGAAATTATTCCTCTTTATGTCCCCACATACAACCTCATTTTAGTCTTTTCTGCCACCACTTCTAAATTCTGAGCCTTCCCATCCACTTTTCTTTCTTTGCTCCGTGGTTCAACCCTTAGTGCTTCAAGCACCTTCAGAAAAGAAGTCATGAATGTGTTAGGAGCTCCCTCTGTAAGTAAGATAATTAAAACCTCCATGGAACCTGTTTCTGTTCCATCCTCTGTGCTATGCCTGACCTTCTGCTTGCCTTTTTTTGCCTGGTTTCCAGTCCACACATTAGTGGAATTAAATCCAAACTTCCCTAAATTGATGCTTTGAGGAAGTTTTGTGAGACACGCAGACTTTTTGACATTCTCTTGCTCTGAATTAACCCTTAATGCAGCAGGAAAACATTTCTGAGATTAGTTTGCTGGACTGTTGGTCATCCCTCTCTTGATTTTTGTTGATAGATGGATCTTGTGGTGTTTAATTTTTTTTTTTCTGCTGGGTTTAGAGCTCGCTCCAGAGGAAACCCAAGGCACGGACAAAGCATCAATCATCTTCCCCACCGGCTGGCTCCTAAATAATCAAAACTTTACCCAGGCATAACTGGGCAGAAAGCCCTTCAAGTGTCTCCCCTTCCCAGCCCTCTCACCAGGACTCCAAGAGGTAAACAAACCCCTTTAATCACCAGGGCAGCATCTCCCCAGCGCTCGGGAGGGGTGCCAGGAGCTGACCTTCCTCCTCCCCCTGCTGGTGGCAGAATCAGTGCAAGAAGTTCCTCTCCCACACAGCGTATTCGGCTCTCCACTTCTTATCCCACCGGGAATGCAGGCACAGCACACGCCCCCACAGCCACTGCAGTCAGTAAAACACACCAGGCAAGATGCTGTTACCTAGGCAATGGTTATCACAAGTCTCTGGAAACGGAGGGCTGGGGAGAGGTGCAGGACAATGCAGGCTTGGGGAAGGGGAAAATAAAGCCTCCAGAAGAGATCAGAACTGAGATATAAGGCCTGGGCTGCTGTGATACGGGCGGCAGCTGGGACTGGGAGATTGGGCGGTGGAATTATTTTATTTTTAGTTTTGTTTTACACACAGGTCTGTGCCGGTCGAGAAATGCTTTGACTCGCATTTCTTACCAGCCTGAGAAATCTTCTAGCTTTCAGGCTCGTGAATTAATCTTTGCAGAAGGTCAGGCTGCTGCTCAGACCCCCTTTGGTGTCACGGGTGTCCAAAATTTTGGACCAAGGCTTGTCCTTCCTACAGCTGGACCCGAGAAAAACCCGTAAGGAGATGTTGCATGAGGCTTTTTTTTTTTTTTTTTTTAAAGTTTGCCATAGCAAAAACGTTTCCTCTCTCACTGGTCTTCAGCCCAGACTCTGTCTCTCTAAACCATTCCTAAAGGGAACAACTGTGAGTTTAGAGCATAACCCTCCTAAAACAGAAATCCCTGCCTGTTGCCAGGGATAACGTTAGAAAAGTTGATCCCAGGTGTCAGTACAAGGCTCACACAGGGATAACTCAGGACTGCAACTGCAGTGCTAATGAGCACATCTGGGAAGCCTTTCAGAGCCAAGGTCTGAACTATTTCACGGTGTGTTTAAGAAGAAATCCTTCCCTGTGAGGGTGGTGAGGCCCTGGCACAGGTTGCCCAGAGAAGCTGTGGCTGTCCCATCCCTGGAAGTGTCCAAGGCCAGGCTGGATGGGGCTCTGAGCAACCTGGACTAGTGGAAGGTGTCCCTGCCCACGGCAGGGGCTTGGAACGAGATGATCTTGAAGGTTCCTTCCATCCCAAACCATCCTATGATTCTGTGACTTCAGTCACAGCAGGACTGCTTGATAGATCTGTGTGTGGAGCTTGGTGGGCATCGTGTGAATGCAGAGAACAGAACAGCATGAAATCCTTCTCCTTCCTCTTCAAACATTTGTGTGTGACACTTGTGAAAGTAAAGAAAAGGAAACCTTAGGAAGTGGAAACCTTCAGGAAACCTGCTTTCAGGTTTCGTTGTCGGTAGTTTTCAAATCAGCAAGAAGGGAAGTGCGGAAAAGAGGACTTTGAAAGAAAAAAAAGAAAAAGGGGGGGGGGAACCCCAGAAAACACCCCCCATATACATTAAAAATAAAAAAAAAGGCCAGTAGCTCCCCTTCCCAGCAGCTCAAGTGTTACAGGGAAGGGATGGATTTTACCCGCCTGCAGCATTTCCTGTATCCGCCTCCCCACTGGGTCTTTCTGGTTTTGTGAAAGGGAAAGGATGTTGTGCACAAAGGGGACCAAGATGCCTGGGCGGAAAAGGGATGGGGGAGGACCAAAGAGAGGGAAAAAGGAGTGGGAATAATAAAGGACACGCAAACATCTTGCAGTGAGTGGAGGGGTTTGGAGCATTTAAGTGTTTAAGCCCCTTGTTGGATCCTTTATTGTGCCCAAAACAAGGGTTGCTGGTTGGTGACCAACACAGCATTTTGATGGTTACCAAGGTGGTGGAGAGAGGGAGGTGGGGTGGGAGTGAGGAATTTTCTGTGCATGGCTTTGAGGGAGATTCAGTATGGCAGGAAAAGGGGGGCCTTGTTAGCACAGCATCGGGGTGGTCCCCATGATGGACAAACCACCCAAGAATCCCTGGCACGGCTCAGCACCACCCCTGCTCTGCTGTGCAGCAAGGCAGGAGACCTCCAAGCAGCCTGGAGAGAGCACTGGGACCCCTCCTGCAGTTACAGACCAACCCACAACCTGAGAGATTTGGGGGGTGCCTTAAACTGAGGAATTCTGCTATCAAGAGACTCTGCTTAGTGGGGATTCACCTCACCCTCGTCTTTTAAAAAGCAGTGGTGGATGGAACAGCAGTGGGACTAAAACACAGGGCTGAGATTTGGGGTATATGACCTGAACCAGGCTTTTGACATGTCCAGCAGTCCCACCTTCCAGGATGTTCAGGAACCCCCAGATCCAAGTCCCGCAGGGCAGGAAGGGAGGTTCCTAAAAATGGTGCTAGAAGAGGTTGCCCTGTTGGCATGACATGCCTTGCAGAGGTATTTTGTTCCAGATGAATCCAGCAGTGTGGAGAGAGGTCTCTGTGCTGAGTTTAGTTTCTACTCCATATCTCTTCCATGATTTGGTACAGAACTTCCATCCAGTCTAACTCCAGCACCCCACAATTTGCCACACCAAGGAGCAGCAGTGCAGGATTGCAGAGGCCAAATTGTGTTTGGATGGACATTCCTGTCCACCCTGGATTTTCTTTGTGTTGAATGTTTTTTCCAGGGAAATTGTACTGGCTGTAAATAATCTGAAGAAAAAAAACCAAAACACAGAGCTTTCTAGGCAAAGCTTGGGAAGTGGTGGAATCACCATTCCTGGGGGGATTTAAAAGACATGTAGATGGGGATGTGGTTCAGTGGTGGGCTGAGCAGTGCTGGGTTAATAATTGGACTAGATGATTCAATTAGAGATCTTTTTCAACCTAAACAATTCTATGATTCCACAATTCTATGATTCAAGGATTCTATGAGCAGCTCACTGGCAAATACCATGAATTCCTGCCTAGAATATCACCCATTCCTGAGAGATATAGAGGTTTGCTGGAACTTTGGCAGCCTCAGAATACATTTCCATACCATGCCTTTTACACAGCGATGATTTCAGAGTTTCTATTCTCTGCTCTGAGTCACTTTGCAAAGAAAACTCTGGTGAAAGCTGTACATTAATTTCAGTTCTAGGTTGGGAGCCTGGTTATCCCCATCTCCCCCCGCAGTCCAGGGAAGTCATACCTCACTCAGGACAGAGATGCAGGTCACTGCTGTGGTTTAGGCAGCAGGTTAAGGAGGTGGGTAGGGAGCATTCAGTCCATCTGAGGACATCCAGTTACCTCTGTGTTTAGATCTGAATCAAGGCCAACTCCCTGGATGCTGTTCTACCATTGACTTCTTTGTGTAATACAGCATGAAACGCCCAGGACAGGGCAGGAGAAGCAGAAATGAGCTCAAATAACTTCTTCTAAGAGCTCCTCCACAGTCCTTAACCTTGATGTATTCCTGATGCTTTCAATCCTTGTCTCTATTACTCACATTAAGGCAGCCCAGGAGTTGTTATCCCTCCATTTACCCTGGACTGCGTGTTCTTTGCTTCGCTTGCAGAGTCCTCAAAGCACAAGAAGATGCTGCATCTATTCAGACATCTCGAACAAGCACGGTGAGTAAGCAGCCTTTGGTCCCTGATGAGGGTTTTTACAGAGCAGGGCTTCCAAAATGGAATTTATGGAGAGGGGTTTTGTGTCACAGCTCCTACGAGAGCCTTTGCTGAGCGCAGCCAAATGGGAAAGGAGAAAGTACAAACAGAAGTAATCTCAAAAAAAATAGAGAAATAAAAAAGAAATAATATCAGGCAACATTAGTGACCAAAGAGTGGTCAAAGCATTGCATGGGAAGGTTTGTGTCTAATCTTAGAAGATTACAGGAAGGACAGCTGTGAGGTGGACAGGGAAGGTGTCCCTGCCCGTGTAGGAGGTGGAACAAGAGGACCTTTAAAGCCCTTTCCAACCCAAACCATTCTGTGTTTCTCACTGCCGACATCTGCCAGGCTTTCCAGGCAATCCTAGAAGAGTTATAAAAGCAAGACACAGGAGTATCAAACCTTTACAACAAGTAGGCCAAACTTAGATTTCAAGCTGATGGAAGCTGACAATTTGCAGACATAACAGTTACATTAATTCCACCAGGAACATTTGTCATAATCAGCTGTGGAGTGTGAGCAGTCCCCCAGGAGGAGCAGCAAGTAACAAAAGAAGAATGCTGCCTAATTCTTTTAAGTATTTCCAGAAAAAAAATAAAACAAACCAGACAAAGACAGAAATAAACAGAGAAACACTGAGACTGGATCCAAATATCAGCTCCAGATCTCCTACTGAGAAGAGACTCCCAAAACCAGAGAGGCTACAGGTTATCAAAAAGTCTCAGCTGTGACTGTGACCAACAGCCCTCAACATCCTTTTTAACCAAAGTCTGTCTGGATCTAACCTGTCCCTTACAGGTAATTATTATG
Organism: Myiotriccus ornatus; assembly: GCA_036023395.1. Classification (NCBI taxonomy): domain Eukaryota; kingdom Metazoa; phylum Chordata; class Aves; order Passeriformes; family Tyrannidae; genus Myiotriccus; species Myiotriccus ornatus. The sequence continues at coordinate 150,001,911 of JAYRBT010000082.1, read as the reverse complement.
TGAAAATCTCTAATTCATCTCCCTCTGATTGAAGGAAATGGCACAAAGTAAAAATCATAGAAAATATATCTTTTTTTTTTTTTCCTTTCTCTATTTTGTTTTCCTTTTTCAACCAGACACAAATAAAAACGGTGCTGCCTTAAATACCAAAGACTTGACCCTTCACTTTTGAAAGGAGCTTCAAGTTCTGCAATTTCAAAGTCGTGTTTTGTGATCACACCAAAATATAAATTTAGTTTTCGCCACATACCCATCACAGCCCTTTTGCCGAGGAGAACACACCTCACACACCTGGAATCTCCAGCCCTCCTCCTTCCACTTCTGTGGCTGAAATCTCAGCTCTCAGAGCATCGATTCAATGTGCACATCTCTCTTTTTTTTCTTTTTTTTTCTTTTCTTTTTTTTTTTTTCGTGCTGATGTTGTTTTATCCCCTGTCTCTAGTGGGAATGTATTATCTTCAACTCTTCTCAGAGCACTCAAGATGAGGGGAAAGCTGTTGAAAATAAATTAGACTAAAATAAACTCCGATTGGAAATGCTAAGTACTGCATGTTCCTGCTTTGGGAAAATGAAATACTTCATTCACATTCCTGAAACAGGACTTGGGACCATTTCAAGTGTTGTGACTTTTTTTAAATCCTCCAAAAATAGTGAGCGAGTGTTATAAATTCGTACTTTTCTCATGTGATAAGGAATGAATTCATTATTAACAGAGCTTTCCTCTCCAGCTCTGCACTTAATCAGAGCTGGGCCTCATTAGCTCCCACCTCCACATATGGCATGTGATTTTTGTCAGGGGCCTTTTCGACTGGTCACTGGGGACCACCTGAACCACATCTGTGCTGTAATTGGTGACATCGAGGAGGAAATGTTGGTGCACCTTCCACACCTTTAAAGGTGAGCTTGGCTTTCTGCTGCAAGCTGGTTTTAACCTCATCTGCAAGAGAATCATAGAATCACAGAGTGGTTTGGGTTGGAAGGGACCTTAGAGATCATCTCATTCCCACCCCCTGCCATGGGCAGGGACACCTTCCACTAGCCCAGGTTGCTCCAAGCCCCGTCCAACCTGGCCTGGGACACTTCCAGGGATGGGGCAGCCATAACTTCAGGAATTCTTCAGAGATTTCTGTGATTTGCAAACAGGTAGATGGTCAGACTGTGTCGGGGAACCCGGAGCTGATGCTGACTCCACTTTTCCACGTGTCTCATTGGTGGTCCCAAATTTATTTTGGTTGGAGTTCCTGTTCTCCAGGCCTTTTTTTTTTTTTCAGGGAACGGTATCCATGTAGATTAAGCTCAGACAAAACAGTAAAGCACACGAATATTTCATGCTGCCAGAACCCTTATCTTGAGGAATAACCTTTCAGAATGAGCTGTAGGATTTTCAAGGGAAAAATCACTGTGTATGAGGATAGATGCTGAGGTCCTCTGGGGGTACAGAAGTTCAAGTGAAGTCCCTATCCCATAATTCTCTTTGTCCCCTTGAATTTCTCCTCTTTCCCCTCCATTTTTCCTACCCCATCTGGTCTCCTTATACCTCTATCCCATCTAAATCATTCTCCTCTCCCCTTTCTGTTGGCTTCACCTTAAAATCCATGCCTGGCCCATCCTTCCCTCTGATTTGTTCCTCTCCAGAGTTCCCCAGCTGGTACTTGCAGTCTCCATCCCTCTTTAAACACTATTCCCTGTGTCCTTGTCCTGCCTAAAAGGCCTGGGGATGACCAACAGCTGCTGCAACCTGAGACCTTTGAAGTGGAAAGCTTTGAAAATAGAGCAGGGACATCTCATCTCTTTTGATTTTGCCTCTCGGGGGAGGCAGGGAGGGAGTGGGGATATGAAAGAGCAGGAAGAAAGCCATGTCACAAAGATTCCTTGCCCCTTACACTTTTTTTTCCTCTTATTCCTGGGGCTCCTCTACTCCTTTCTTACCAGACTCAATGGGGAGGGTAATAGGGTCACTGTAGGTGGATCATGTCCAGCTCCATGGCTTGATAACTTCTGAACTAAGGTGAAGAAAAATGCCCACAGAGGGGATTTCTGTGGAGATTTTGCTGTGTCACTCAGTGTGCTTGGCAGCAACACAAGGGCAGGTCTGAAAATTGTAATAAATAATACTATGAAAAGGAAGTTTGCGGCTGGTTTAAATCAGTTATGGTTTAGAATTGCTCAAAAGAGATGAAACTTAATTAATGGGTATAATAAAGTCACCACTTACGCCAACCCCTTAGGGTGTCCTGTTTAGGTGTGTCCTCCCCCCACATTTAAAAGGGAGATGAGGTTGATTTGCCAAAACATGGACAAGGAAAACACTGTAAACAACACTGCAAATTATTTCCTTTGTATCTCCTCACACAGCTTCTGTTGAGTTACTCCCATCTGATACTCACTTTGCCAAGTGACAAGCTCTGACCTTTGAGTCCCTGATAAACCCCATTTGTTTCACTGATATCCAGGCAAACCTCCCTAATTTTTCACTCTGGGCCAGCTGACAGGACCTGGTTAGTCTGTGGCTGGGGAGCACTCCGGGTTCTCAGACCTGTCAAGTCAGATATTGAGTGAGAGACTCATTGTGCTGACTCTCACCTTGTGTTACCCAAAGCCTGGCTGGTGCAGAACTCACTCCCAGCACTGTCCTGCCTCTGCACTGCAGCCACCCTGAGCCCTCCACTGATGATGCAGAGCAGGAGACAAGGGGCTCAAGGCAGGACATCTGCTTAGAAGAGTCATTCTGAATGTTCTCCCCTTCCCTGGTGCTGCTGAGATCAACCCTCCCTCTCTGCACTGAAGCTGTGCCCTGCCTTGCCTGAAGGAGGAGAGTATGATGGACAACAGGAACAGTCAAACACTGGGATCATCACTGCACACACTTTTTCCCCCTCTGTGCCAGAACTGTGAAAAGCCACAGTGGCCACTGCTGAGTGAGAACCCAAGAGGTTGGCCAAAGATCCTCCCTTTTAGCCCCTCCATGCAGCAGTGTTTGCTGCATTCACATCTCCTGCCCACCCAAACAGCAGAGACCACCCTGGCCTTCCAGGGCTGTCCCTTCAGCCCTCTGTCCATGGTTGTCCTTCTTTTCAACCTCGTTTTTCCCTGTGGAAACCCCTCTTCAGCCCTTCCCAGCCTTCACCCATCATCATTCACAAGAACAACCTTTGATTCTGGTGAGGCCCTGGCACGGGTTTCCAGAGATGCTGTGCACTCCCCACCCATGGAATTGTTCAAGACCAGCCTGGATGGGGCTCTGGGTAACCTGGAAGGTGTCCCTGCCCGTGGCAGGGGGTTGGAACGAGATGATCTTCAAGGATCCTTCCAACCCCCACCGTTTTGTATTTGATTATTCTATGATTTTGCTCACAGTGCTGAAACAGAGCTGTCTCTGTCATCCCCTATTTGCAGTGGTGTTGTAGCCATGATAAACTAGAGAGAAAATCTGACTGCCAGGAAAGGTGGCTCAACTCCTGGGCATAGGACATGAACCCTTCCTTCCTCCGAGTTTTTTCCCTGGGGAATACATTGCCTTAGGTCACTGGACAAGGCTCACTTTGCATCAAAGCAAATCCTGAAGCCCTCAACTAATTTTTGACCAGTCTTTACTCAAGCAGACTGGACTGGTCTTCTTAAAAGAGATGTGAAAAAGAATCTTCTCAGCTCTCATCTTTGCACCTCATTAGGAGGAGTGAAAACCAGGAGGAAAAAGAGACAAAAGAGGACAGCAAATCTCTGTTTCCAAAGTAGCACTCGGTGCTTTTAAACAGATTCATAAAAACAGCTCCAAAAAACAAAATGGTTGATTAAATTAAATCAGATTAAATAAACAAAAGAAACAAAGGGAAAGCACGGCCAAGAATTTGGCTCAGTGATTGGTATTATTAGGCGGGGAAAAACAGTTAATTTAAATTTTCAGAAGGATGTTGTCTGTCAGGGTGGTTTCATTCGAACAGATCTATTCTGGCCGGGACACTTTGCCAGATCTCCTCTTTGTGCAGCCAACAGGGAAAGTCTGTGTTATTTTACCAGCCCTGTGTTGTGGAGAGGTTGGGGCGTGTGAACATGAAGTTTTCCTGTCAGAGGACACACTGGACAGTGTTTATTTCTGCTTGTAAGGAGTTTTGTCCATGGGCAGCCCACCTGAGCCACTTGAATCCTGGTCTACAAAGGTGTCCATGTTCCAGAACCAGGGATATGTCACAGCCCCAGTTACCCAGCAGAGCTTTTAATGGTGCCAGTGCGTGTCAGGGGAGAGTCAGGAATAAAGGGAAGCATCATCTGAGCTGTAAAATTCCTGCTTTTTCTCAGCATTCCCAGCATCTTTACTGTTTTTACACGATGATTTTGGAGTGTTTCTGCTCTCTTCTGTATGGAAACAGAAGTCCAGCTGAAGGTCTTCGTTGTATGTCCCTGGATGAGGAATTCTGGGTTTTCTGCCTTCAGACACTCAGCAGTGGGGAAATGTTGCCTGTGGTCCTTTCTATTCTTTCTCCAGCTCATCGATATTAATTAAAGAGGAATCTACCAGCATTGATTAGGAAAATACTCCCATTAGCTGCACAAATGAACACAACAGGCAAATCAACGTGGACAGCCCTGTGGACCAGGGTGCAACACTCACCAGTGTTCAGTTCTGAGAAGGGAACAATGAATATTCTTGGTTATCAGCCACCCAAATGTTTATAAGCAGCAGGACTAAAAGCAAACACATTTTCTACAGAATTGTGTGCACAGTACCTTGTAAACAATCCTACCACAGCAGCCTCAGCTGCTCTCTCATGTGCAGAACCACCTCCACCTGCTGAGATACACGAAGGACCTTCCCAAGTCCCAAGTCTGGCAACTCATTGACTTTGCAGATCCGAACGCCTCCAGGCCTCCACAACCTGAAACTCCCCCAGATCCCTCCAGCTCTTCCTGACAACCCTTTAGCTCCCATCCACACTGTCTCCAGCCCCTCTCATGTGCTCTCATTACCAGCTTAACAAGAAGCAGGAGAGGCAGCAAAGCCCTGAGTGTGGACACACTGACTGACGTGCCACCGGGGCAAGAGCAATGGGTTTCATGCCTAAACCCTGCCTTCCAAAGGCCCACAAATGCAGTCTTCTCTTCATTTCTAGGAACAAATTCATGGGAATTTGATCGACTCTTTCAGTCCCATTGAAAGTGGCAAGGAGACAGAAACAGTTTTAGGAGGGAGAAGCAAGACTGACAGTCGACTGAGACAGACGGACAGTTACAGTGTGATCATGTTAAAAATGAAAATCAAGGTAAAAAGCCCATTTCTGAAATGTATCCCGAGGTTTAGCTGCCTGTCACTCCACCTTTCAAGTGCAGTTAAATGGTTTCGAATCGGTGAAACTTCCAGTGGGATTGTACAATGTGATACCTGCAACTGCAGGCGATGAAGTGTTCAGGTCTCTCCCATTTTCTCCGAGCTGGAGGATGCTTTCAACTCATCATCTCTCGAGGGAAAGGAGGGGTGTAAGCAAAGGCAGCATTTCACAGCTTGAGGTCTTTCAGGTGGCTGTTGGTTCCAGTCACCCAATGCTGGCATTTTTTATGGTGTCATAAGAAAAAGGCCACTCCAAGACATCAACGTGCTGTCTGTTTTGGAGACACTCATGGCTGATAAGCATCTGATCAGTGTTCCAGAAAACCTCAGGGTGAAAGCTGTCACCCTGAACACAGGGGTCAGTAACACAGGTATGCCCATGATGAGCCTCATGAAACACAACAAGGCCAAACAAATTCCTGTACCTGGATCCAGGGAATCCTCAGTATCAACACAAACTAAGCTGTGAATTGCTTGAGAACAGCCCTGCAAAGAAGGACTTGGGGACACTGGTGGGTGAAGGACTGGACATGGTTTGCAAGGCACGTTTGCAGCCCAAACAGTTGTCCTGGGCTGCACCAAAAGCAGGTCAAGGGAGGGGACTCTGTTCAGGTCTTCTGTAAGGTCCTGTGTCATCTCTGCCAGCCCTCTTCAGATCCCTTGGACACCCTGGGGGCTCTCAAAGGGTGCAAAACTTCCAGGTGCTTCCAAGTGAGCCCCACCTCTGAACCTGGGTGAGGTGCACCACACGTGTGGTCGGTTCACCCGAAGTTCTAATGGGCTACGGACGTTCTGGGCAGCGGGAAAACCTTCCTGCTCTTTGCACAGTGGGATAGAAGTCAGGGTGGCAGACCTGGCCACATAGTTTTCAGTCGTGATAATAATAATAACAATAATAATTACAAGGGCTCAGATGTTCACGTTCAGCCCTTGAGAGACTGTGACCACGGAAGTCTAACGGCGACAAACAGCCCCATCTGCTTCCCCATCTGAAATTAGCTGGAAATAGTCTTGTTATCCATTTGGCCCAAGTGTGTCATCTGAAACTGCTTCTTAACATATGCTTTTCAAAATGTATTAGCTTGGTTTTGCAGGGTTTTGGCAAAACATTTTCCGTCATGATTTGCGAAGTCATCAAAACCTCAATCTTCCTGAGGAATGCGCTGCTCTCAATTCAACGTTGCTTAAAAACAGCTTTTGCATAATATATTTTAGCATTTAGCTGTTACAGTTATTCCATTTGAGATATATATTTAGGATACATTGTTTATTCTGATTTATTTTGTGGTAGGAGCTTATTTATTATGTTCTCTTTTATTCCGCGTTTATGTTCACGTTTAATTTTATATTCACTTTCTTATTTTAATTCCATTTTCTATGGCTTTATCTGGTAAAAATGAAATACTAGAAGTCAAACAAAAATAAATGTTGAAATAGTTTTAGTGATATATTCTCATTGACCAAAAAATGTGATGCTTTTTTTTAAAAGCACGAGAGGCAAAAAATCAAAACTTAGATTTATATTTCAGATTGCAATGAAAAAAAAATACTGGAAATACTGAATTTCTCATAAAGCTGAGGCTCAATAAGTCTCCCAGCTCACTATGTATGCTGATATATTTATTTAATCACACAAACGTGAAAGACTTTCTTTCCTGATACTGACATCGCTTATGTCACTAAAAATTGATTTACAAATATTTTTGCTTCTGGAAATAAACACTCCATTTGCTGTGATTGTTTTTGGGGTTTTTTTTTGAGCTACATCACCATTATTATTCCTGCGTGTCTGACGTTGCCTGATTACATTCCCTGGGTTTGGATCCTCCTCAGCCTGATTCCAGATCCATCCTACTTCTCATTAGGAGAACTGAGGAGCACACACGGATCCTGCATAAGCATATGTGGCATTTCCTATTCCTTATCCCCGGGCTGAAAACATCGATTTTCACAGCGAGGGAGAAGAAGCAGAACAATGCAAATTTTCCTAATTAACTCTGCACGGCAAATTCAGGAGGAGAAATGAAACTCCGAGAGCAACCACGCACCGACAGGCGAGTGAAGGTCTTCCTTTGCCTGTGACAAGCGTTTGGTTGACAAACGCATCTGGTGAGAGTCAGGGCTCACACATCACTAGTGTTTTAGCCAAAACACGTGCAGTAAACCTTCTCTCCGGTTTATCCTCGGAGCAAACCCTTGAAGCACAGTAATCTGCCTCCCTCTGTCCCAGGGAGCACAGAATTAGGTAGAGATCTGCTCGTGTTTATGATTGCTTTTTAATGTCTTTTCGCCACAGCAGAGAGGCCTGACGTCACTAAGCCTGTTGTTATTATCTTTTGAGAGGATTACTAACCACATAATTGATATCAGTTTCCCTTCCCTTAAAGATTTGGAAAGTTTAGCGGTGTTTATATAAACGTTTGTTGTTTTGTTTTGTTGGTTTTTTTTTGGTTTCAAAATATTCCATGAGACAAGCAAACAAACCCGTCTGATTTCATTACCTTGGGCAGCGCTGATGGGCTGCTTTTTGCTTTCGTTTTCTGGATATGGAGCATCGTTTCATGTAACACTAAACTTTATGCAGATATCAAAAGGCCAATAAAGTTGAATGCTGAGGAGAATCGATGCAGAAAGATGTCAGGGAGAGCCACTTCCAGCTGACAGGCTGCAGCGAGGCCTCTCCTGGTCTCCTTCCTTTCTCGTACAAATCCTCTCCTTATTTTCTTCCTTCCACGCCCCTCGAAATTCCCTCCGAACAGCTGAGTGGAGGAAGCATCCAGACATTCCTGCATCACTACCATGAGGATCTCAGACAGACACAGATGGACAGACAACCAGCACAGATGTTTTGTAGGAACTCCCACTGGAGTTGCCCAGCTCTTTCCATCCAACCTGGGCCAGTAGTCACAGGCAGAGTTGGTCCTGACTTACCTCAGCACCTGCACCATGATTCCCACAGCCTGGAAAAGGGACCTTATCTGGTTCAGAGGATGAGCAGGGGTCGGGTGAGAGGGCAGAAGGAGGCTCTGATGTATCCACAGTATGTCTGAGAGTTTACCTGGAGGTGACTTTTCCACCTCCCCAACACAACTCAGCCCTCCACACCACAAATCTGGCTGTGAAGGAGGCAAATGCACCCCGAAAAAGGTCCATATTCTGCTTGATTTCTTCTTGCAGATATTTGGAAAGGTGCCTCTTGTATATTAGACGAAGAGAAAATGGGGAAAGACAGCAAAAATCACAAAAACAAGCAGCAAACCCTCAAGGCAGGAGCTTTATTGCACAGAACCAGCTGTGCCCACTATGGAAACACCTTTCCACAGCTCCAAGGCTCATCAAAGACTGTCTAATAGAAGCAGCAGGAGATTCCAGCACCAGCAAGGACAGCTTAATGCAAAGGTTATTTGTGTCTCCTCTTTCAATCTCATTTTCCAGCCTGGGGAGAGAACTCCCAGACGTGTTTGACACGTTTCTGTTTCCATTTCTCAAAGCCAAGCTTTTCACACCAGCTGCTCTTTGCTCCATCTGATCCTCCCTGGCAATATTTCCCCAGGACAAGCTGGGGCCACAGTGGCCCAGGAGGAGCCCTCACAAAAGGCATTGAACTGTGCATTAATTTCTGGGGACTGCTCACTTCGGTCCCAAGCTGGTGCCCTGGACTGTGACAGACCAGAACCATTAACACTGATTTTTAAATCCTGCCTCACCTCACAGAGCTGCATGTCTGTGTTGGCCTCAGGATGGTGGAAATGCCTTGTGTGCTCTGAATCATCCTCAGCTGGTTTTCACATGAATAGGGAGCACACTTTTAAAATCACCACAGGGATAACTTCCCATTTACTTGGATTTTGTAGGTGGAGGAGATCTTGGAGGCCTCTTCCAACCTTAATGGCTTTATGATTCCATGAGTGTTTCCATCGCACTGAGTGTATGTGTTCCATTATATTATCTCCTAAATCCTTTGCCTTGCTTTCCCTCATCTTCCAGAGCTTTTGGATTGTGGACAAAGCCAAGAAACCTCTCAAGAATGCAGCCACTCTGAGCTCTCAGGTTGCTTTGCAGTCCTGGCCCCTCAGGTGCAGTTTGGACGCTGTTTTCTCCAGAGGGGATGGATTTGGTAGCAAGACAAAATCACGGAATCGTTTGGGTTGGAAAAGGCTTTTAAGATTCTCGAGTCCAACCATTAACCCAGCACTGCCAAGGCCACCACAGAATCATGTCCCCAAGTGCCACATCTACATCTCTCTTAAATCCCTCCAGGGATGGTGACTCAACTGAGGTCTCTGGACCACAGTGACCACAGCGAGGTCCTAACCCAGCACTGAGCAAATGGCTACTGGTGAGGACAGTCCATAATACCTTTGGAAAAGGGAAAAATTCCCTTAAGTGGTTCCCTTAAGTTTTAAATCCTGCAAGCTGGGGACTTTTTCACTTCCAAGAAAGACCCTCACATCACCCACTCAGCGCAGGAGACTTTAATTCCCCGAGGGGTGAAGCTACTGGTAAATCATCTACTTAACAAGGGGGTAGGCTGACCATTGGAAAATGGTAATAAATCATCCTGTGAGCTAAAATCTGAGCTTAATTTCAGAAACATGCAGCAGAAAAGGGGAGGAGGGGAGATGGAGCATTAAGAAACTGCTATTTCGTCTCCAAAGCAATTGAGCAGCATGTAATGAGGGCCAGCAGGGACAGATAGTCAAGGATGCAGCACGGTTGCCTGAAAAATGAACAGATGGAAAGCAACTCCTGCATGTTGCTGATGACTCCACCCAGATGCCTTTGTGCTGCTTCACTGCTTACATTCCCGCCTCCAAATCCACCATTCCCAGGGAAGGACCCACACTGCTGCCCCATCAGTACTGTCAACCGGGAAAGGTCCTTGGAGGGAGGTATCACCTGAACTTCCACACGACTTGTTTTGGGAGGCAGCAGAGGGGTTGTCTCCCAAGAAGAAAGTCATAAGATCATAGAATGGGTTGGAAGGGACCTAAAAGGTCATCTCATTCCAACTCCCCTGGGCAGGGACACCTTTCACTAGCCCAGGTTGCTCCAAGCCCCGTCCAACCTGGCCTTGGACACTTCCAGGGATGGGGTTGTTGGTTTTTTCTTTTTCCTGTGAGATGTAAAATGAAGCTGCTCATGTTTTGATGTTTTTGATGTGGGGTTTTTTGTTTGGGAGGGGTTATATGGGGTTTTTTTGGTTGGTTGGTTGGTTGGTTTTGGTTTGTTTTTGTTTGTTTTGGGTTTTTTTGTTTGTTGGTTTTTGGTTTTATTTCCTCAGAAAATACTGTCTTGTTCCACGCCCAGGTGAACTGGAGAAGGCCAAGGCTCAACCAAATGGAAATATCTAACAGTCATTTCAGCTTCTCCACATGGTCCTTTGCATTCCTGGGGTTTCTGAGTCACGCTGTGGTTTCAGTTGGCATCTCCAATCATTTTTATTCCTTGAACAAAACCTCAGTGGGAACTCTGAGTCCCATGGGTGCCAATCCACAGTGCCACGAGAGCAGGACCTGTCTGGGCAGCCTTTGGGTGGGAAGGGCAAGGCAACCACGAGCAAAATGTTCCTTGTCTGCCATTTCCTTTTAACATATTCCAGTTTTCCAGCCCCACTACTTCTGCATGAACTGCTTCCACATGAGCAAATGCGAAAACGAAGAGGAGCTTCTGGTTCACGAATTACCACCAGCTACTGGATGTCTTCTGTGTTCAGCAGCTACCCACTCACATGATGTCTGAAGCTGTCTGTGTATTATTCCCTGAAGTACCAGGAATGTTCTTATGCATCTAAATTCAGCTCAGAATTTGCTGTGGTTCGTGCAGCGATTAATGGAAGGTCTGAGCTTATTTCGTGCTGCCAGCGGCGTAATCAGTTTACTTGGGGATTCACGTCTGGGATTAAGAGTTTTGCAGAGATTGTTGCATCAGATACGGTTCCCAGAGGTACAGATGCCATTTTTGACACAGTTAACTGAGGGATGTTGCAATTATAAACAGACATCCATGGGGCTGGCAGAACCAAGCAACTGTGCTGCAAAGGGATGCTCAAAGCTTGGGTTTGCCCTGACTGATGGTTTCTGTCCCTCTTGGGAGCACTGGGGTTCTTGGGCATTGCCCCCAAACTATTGAGTTCCCAGGACCAGGTCTTTGGCCAGTGTAAATTTAAATCTGTGCCCAGTTTGCCTTGGGAAAGGCCAGTTGATGTCTTCACACCAAAATATTGCATGTTGCATTGCAAATTGCCTGACACTTTAGGCAGAGAAGAACTCCAACTTATTTCATTGCTGTTACACCCACTTTCATGTGGTGTGAAGCACAGCAGATTTCAGGATATTTCAGTTTAAAGAACTGAATTTTAATGAGAGTATCTGTTAACCTCTGCAGTCCCAGCTACATCAGACACACTGCAATTCAATTCAAAATCTCTCTGACAACTATTTGGTCTCTTCAAAGAAGTCCCTGCCTATTGAGAGGTCTAAGAGGGCTGCAATATGTCCTTCATTATTATTTAAGCACTATATAAAGGTGTCTCTGTATGCTGGCTGGTGGATAACACTGTGCCCACAGGGATGGCTCCAGGTTTAGATCATCTGGGATCATGGACCAAAAGCCCCTCTGCTCCAGCACTTGTCCAGAGAGATCTCTGGCATCCTTCCAGAAGGCTTTGTGGAAAGGTTTTGGATGGAGGAACTTACACCAAGACATTTCTGGGGGGCCCTCTCTGACAACAGAAAAAAAAAAGCCCACCGTCATTGATTTATGAAGAAAACATGTCACAAAATGGATCTGAGTGTCAGATGAGCTTCTGCAAACAAAAGTGATAGCACCTTACACACAGATGAAAGGAAAGGTAGGAGTAAAGGAAGTCCAGCCCATCACTGAGATCTAACAACTTCAGAACCTTTCTTCTTGCTTTTTGACTTCCAGGTCACTTCCTGGACCTTTATGCACATTTTCTTCCATCAGCTTTTTCTTTAGTCACTGAAAAGAAAAGAAAAAAAAAAACAACCAACAAATAAAAACTGGCTGGCCAGGGTGATGCTGCTGAGCAGAGCTCTCCCTGCCAGCTTGCTGTTTCTGGCTGGATCCTTTTAAACTTTTGGACAGCTCTGTGAGCCTTATTTACACTTATTTAGTAAACTCCATCTGACAGAAAACACAGCAGCTTCTCTCCCTTCCTCTCCGTGGCTCTGCAGAAGGACTCACGCAGGCAGAGCCACAGTGCCCACTGAATGGCAGGAAATGTGATGGGAATGGGTGTGAATCCTTGCTGTTCCAGGAACAGAGGAGAGAAAGGAGCAATATTTGTTCAGACATTTTCAGAGGGACCTCTCCAAGTGACCCCTGCAAACTGAAATGAGGACAGAGGTGTGAATACAGCACCTTCTTCTGATTCAGGGTGTTTCTTTTTAACTAGAGGGGAGGGTGGCCCACTTAGATGTGGGACAGACCAGCCGTTCAGCAACGCAGAGCAACACCCAAACCCAGTGCTGGGCAGAAATGCTGCGCGGAAAGGAGATGGCTGGGAAAACTGAAGCAGGTAGGATGTGGTTTCTCAGCCGTGTGCAATCCCAGCACCTACAGGAACTGCACTGATCCAATAAAAGCACCACCTGCTTTGCTGAACTCAAGAGCCCCCTCAGCGTCGTGGTGTCTGCCAGACACTCTGAAGGGAAAATGATAACATGAAGGCCAGATGAGTCCTAGAGCAGCACCCCCAGTTCTTGGGGTTTTTTCTCTGCAGAGTTCATCACACGGGGCTTGGGTGAGCTCCTGCAATATCCCAGCCAGCGTGAGATAAATTCTTCCAACCCACAGGGTTGTGGTTCTTTCAGCTTTGAAGATAAAATTAAGTGGACATGATCCAAGCAAACCCATGGAGAAGGGGCAACATGTGCCATCCCTAAGCCTAGCACAGCCAGGAATGAACCTGCAGGACGATCATTACCTTTAAAAGTTTGGGCTTTGGAACTAGATTAAGGTCCCTTCCAACACAAATCATTCCATGATTCTATGATTTACGGGCTCATCAGCAGTTTCCTCACCAAACTTCTTAGGTCTTTTTCGTTATAGGACACCAATGTCTTCACAGCTCTCCCACACAGGCTTTTGCTATTTCAGGTAGGTGTAAATCCAGAATAAATGTGATTAGGGCAAGAGTAGTCATGGGGAGATCATTAAGTCTTTTGAAGAGTTACCATATCACTAAGCCTGCCTAAAAGTCAAACCAAGGGTGGAAGAAACCTGCAGAGCACAGAGGGATGGTTTTGATGGGGATTTTACCAGGTAGGCTGCTCCACCTCACCCCAAAAGTGACCTTTGAACCCAGTGAAAATGTTTGGCACATATTTTGGGGCATATTCAGACTCCTTCCACAAGTTACCTCCAATTAGACGTTAATTAGCTGCAACATAACAACCCTTCTGCTTCTCAGTTTGAAGGGTGGACTGCAGACACTGCTGAGATACCTCACTGAGATTCACGAACACGAATGCACCTAAAATTAGTTTCTCACCAGTGACTAATTTTGCACAGAACAAAAGACAACTGGTGTGCTGCTGAGCAGGGTTCCAGTTCCTGAAAGTGTAACTCCATCCAGGACAAAATGACACAGAAAAAAACCACTTGTTTTTCCTCCCCCACACATACTTATTGTTTGAATTCCTCCTCCATGTTTTGTCAGACTTAAAGTCTTGTCTTGGATGGGCTCCTTCCCAGTTAGAGGAATCTCTCTAGCCAAACATGGAGCAAAATGAAGTTTTGAGTGCATCAAAATTAGCATTGTGGTTGTCCCTGTTCTATTCTTGTTCAGCCTGGAAAGGAGAAGGTTTAGGGGTGACCTAACAGAGGCCTTCCAGTACCTGAAGGAAGCTACAAGAAAGATGGAGAGAGACTTTTAACAAGGGCCTGGAGTGACAGGACAAGGGGAAATGGCTTCAAACTGAAGGAGAGTAGGTTTATATTAGATATTAGGAATAAATTCTTCACAGCCAGGGTGGCACAGGGTGCCCAGAGAAGTTGTGGATGCCCCATCCCTGGAATTGCTTAAGGGCAGCTTGTGGGGAGCTCTGAGCAACCTGGTCTAGTGAAAGGTGCCTTCCCATGGACTGGCACTAGATGATCTTTAAGGTCCTTTCCAACCCAAACCATTCTATGAGTGTCCTCTCCTCCTTCTCCTTCTCCTTCTCCTTCTCCTTCTCCTTCTCCTTCTCCTTCTCCTTCTCCTTCTCCTTCTCCTTCTCCT
>JAYRBT010000082.1:149968136-149980598 GCA_036023395.1 Myiotriccus ornatus | reverse complement strand
TCCCATCAAAGTGTAGCCTGGCATAGGGGACAACTGAAACTCTCTAGGACTTCTAATATATCTTATTTTCTCCTGGGCTTTTCTATGGAATTCTCTATTATCCAGAATGGGAGGCAGATCTTGCCATGTATTATGACTCCTTGGTGACAACCAGCACCTGGCACAGGGTATGATCCACTCTCACCACAAAATTCACTGGTGGAGGAAGAGGGTTTTTTTACAGTTTTAACACAAGGAGCCCTCCAAAGCTCTGAAACTGCTGGAAGGAACCCACCTACCAGGAAAGCCTCGGGTTCTCCTTGCCAAGTTCTTGGCTCTTGGGCAAAGGCCCACCCAGGAAAAATGCCCCATGAATTTGTGAAGATTTAGGCCCAGGTTTAATGAGCTCAGGCAGAGTTTGTGCTGCTGCAGTGCTGTCAGTAACTGGATTGGTATTTTCAGTATTAGCTGAGGTATCTGCTCCCTCCACTGTGCCTGTTTTCTTTTCAAGCCCATATTTCTTTCTCCTTAAAAATACAGGGCTTATTTCTCAGTGTGGAGAAAAGTATTGCTCTCCAAGCAGGCTCAGTGATACAGAAAGAGAAATTTAAAAATAACGAGTCTTGCTGAAGTGGAAGGAGGCTGAAGTCACTCATGTTGTGGAGCACTTTGAGATTCCCAGAATGGAAGACACGGCTGAAATGCACATTACTGTCTCAGGGACAAAAAAGGAGAGATCAGATGAAATAATGATAAGAAAAGGCAAAATAAATGAGTTCCTCGCCTCCCTGAGGGTAGGCTGTGCTGATTTTATGAATGTGAGAACCTATTCTTGGCCTTACACAGGCGTCTGTGAAAAATGTGTCACTGCTGCAGCCCTCTACGAGTGCCCTGTCAGAAAGGGCGAGGCTGGGGGGGTTTGGTGCCCCCAGCACATCCTGCAGGGAGGTGTGGGGAGCTGACCACGTCCTTCTGGAGGGCCCTGTGTTCACCACACAGAACTGAAGGACCAGCAAGGTCAGAGACTACCTTGGATGGAGTCCTAGAAAACCATCCAGGCGCGCTAAATAAACCAGAAGCCGGGGAGTATCTGGGGAGAAGTGATCTTAATGCTTTCAGATCTGAGATGTCGCAAGCAGAAGGCTCAGGCAGCAAAGCTCGGGGCGTGAGACCATGGGGAGCTTTGCCTTAAACCTTAAAGAGGTCCTTACCTGTGAGGGAATGCAAACAGAGGCTGAAAACAGCTAATTATTCCATAATGCTGTGTGGAAGGGAGGGAGCTTTCCTTTGAGAAGTCCCACAGTGGCAAAAGATGCTGTTGTATGAAGAAGGAAGGAAAAATGGACATTCAGACATTAGCAAGGAGCTGTAAACCCAGAGCCCCCAGGCTGTGCCTACTCTGCAAGGGATCAGGCCACTCCGTAGCAGTGGAGTAAACTATTTTTAATATATTAAATGGCCTATTGGACAATTAAAATATGGTGTGAACTGTGTGAACAGAACACACCAGTGCACCGTGTTCAGAGGGCAGAAAAATGCTGCTCTCACAGCATGTAGATCACTACTTTTTATTTGGCAAGACCATTTTAAAAGAAAGAAATCCTTCAAGGGACACCAATACACCAGTTCTGGCTCCAGAAGAAGCACAGCAATTTGGTTTTGGGGGGCTCAAAGGCAGCTGAATTACCTGCAGTGAACCAGGAGTTTAACATATCACTGAGCTCAACTCAAGAGCTCCACAAACCAGTTACCAACTCATGTTGGTTATTTAGGAAATTGGGTTCTTGTCCCATCCTGGCCCTTGTGGGTTAAAGTCTTCCCCAGCCACAGCAGCTGAAAACACTGAATGAAGGTGACATAATCCCCATGTAAACCCTATAATAAATCCAGAAGTCATGTCTGATTCAAAATATTCCTTAGGTTTTTTTTTTAGATTTATGGCCAGAATAAGAATTAGAATTAAGAAATTCTATTAAGTTAAGGTACCTTTTTTTCCCTCAACATGGTTAGTCCTTCCCTTCTCTTCATGGAATGACTGATTTTAATTTTTCCCCTTCAAAAGCATTATAACATACTGATTGATCACGAAGCCTTAAAAGATGAATATAGCAGATTTCCCTTAAGCAGACTTTCAGAGAGGAAAACAGAGTCAGTGGCTTTTAAAACTGGCTGGTTCACCTACAGCCCAGGCTGATCTACTCCCAGGGTGGGAAGAGCTGAATTAGCACAAATTTAAGTGTTAAACACAACAATGAAAGTAAATGCTGCTCATCTCTCCCCAGAGGAGAGAAATTAAACAGAAAACTGTAAACACATAAGAAAATAAACAAGTGAACTGCCCACTGTGAACGAGGTATGTGAATAAATCGGTGGCCACCAGGACTTCAGGTTGGGCACCATCAAACATTCCCAATTTTGAAGCGGCAGAAAGGAATCAAACCCATGGAATTGAGATCCAAAGCTGAAGAGTGTTGGATTGGACTGTCTGTGGCATGAGAGGAGAGGGCAATGCTTTGCCTGTAGAGCTCCATGGTCTGTGGTCCACAGTTGTGATTCCAGAGGGTTGGAAGTAGATGATCTTTAAGGTCCCTTCCAGCTCAAAGCATTCTGTGATTGTCCCCCAAAGAAAGAAGTGGAATTCACAAATTAGTGAGCTCAAAACTTTGGATGAAGAGGAAGTTGCTGCTTTCACAGACATGGGAAATGTTAAAGCCAAATTTCTTGTGAAACTGCATCTCATAAGGTCTAAGAGGATTATGCTAAAATTGTAGCTTGAATTCAGCCCTATGAGATGTCAGACAAAAAGAGATTTTCTGAATGTCCACCAGAGGGGAACAGGAGGGAAATCATACTTTGGAGTCTACAACAGTCAGGACCACTGGAACCAGTAACTTTGCCTCTCTACCTGGAAGTCCATCCATTTTCACCCACGCTTGTGAGAATGTAATATGTTCCTTAATATTATTTAAGATTTCACTTATATTGGCAAACAGATTTAAAAGTCATGAGAAGGGAACAACTGCAGTCTCAGCTGACTCCGTCTAGAACCCATCAGTGGGGATTTATCGCTGACCCAGAGCTGCAGAGGCTGCCAGGACAAGAAAGAAGCACTGAGAGAGAGCTTGTATTTGGGAGAGAAAAAAAATCAGAACAGAAATACCTGTGAAAGTTGGCTGAAGTGCAGGGAAAGGACTGAAAAGGAGGTAAGTTTGAAGGAGACACAAAACTGGGAGGAATGGCTGATTCTCTTTGTGTCACTGGGACAAGAAAGTCCTGGGAATCTTTATGGGTGTTAAAATTGCCTCCAAATAACAAACCAAATCTTTCATGTTGTCCACAACCAACTCTGCCCAGAAGCTGAGTGTGCTGGGGCCAGTTTAACAACAGAGGTGTCAGGTACCTGCAGTCAACCTGTGGTTAGACCTGGCTTCATCACACCTACCACAAAGTGGGGACCCACTCGCTGGTCTGGGCTCCTTCCTCGCTCAAGAGAACAAGATCAGCACCTCTAGAGGTGACTCATCTTCCTCTCCTCACCTCTGATCCCCCCTCCAGCTGATGGTGGGATGAATCACCCTGTGGAGATATCATTCCACCTCTAACAGATCTTGAGGAAATCTACTTGACTGTCTTAACAAATGGTACAACTCTTAGTTAGATAAAAATACACAGACTAAAGGATGACTTGGTTGCTGTGGGGGGTCCTGTGCCTCTGGGACATGATTTTCTGGGTTTGTGAGGTGGAGATTGCTCCATCACATCAGTGTTCCAGGTGGCAGGAGCAGCCTTCAATCCAAACAAACCCCCACCCTTGCAGGAACAGCACTGCTTTATCCAACTCCAGCTGAAAGCTCAGTGTCACAAATGATCAAATCTCTTGAGAGGGCCAAGAAATCATTTAGAGCTACAGGAAAAAAATGAGGGAAGACACAGAAGGCTTCACAGACCCATCTTCACTGTAATTTGCTGATACTCTGCATGAATAATTTCCGTTCAAATGACCTTGAGGAAAATATTAATGGTATGATAATGACTCATTTGCATACAGTGCTGAGGATGTTGTCAGTTCAAACAAGAGAGTTTGTCCAGAGCTCTTTGTCAGCAAACAGAGAAGCAGGACAAGTTAATCTGTGAGTGACTCTTACACTGAACCCCGCAGCTGATACCTGATAATGTTGGTGACAGGGCTTTTTGAATGCCAGAGCACAGTGAGAGGCAAGGGGACTTGGGCTTTTAAAAAATGTTTCTCACTGTTCAGAGCTTAATTTCACTCAATTTTCACTTTCCTGATGATTTAGTATTTCCTAAACATCAGAAAAAGCACATTTCCTCATTTTAAGACACGACAAATACATTCCAGTTGTGCTTTCCTTAAAACCCACTAAAATTTGAACTTAATTTTATCCTCAGTGATTTTAGGAGGAAACAGCAAACCAGCCTTGCCCATACAATTTTATGAATTTTGGCTGTGCTGTACCTCTCCCTGAAACAGATCTAGGATATTTTTTTCCAGGCGATTTAGAAACTTTTGAAAATTTCATCCGAAGTTGAATAAACCCCACACTGTGGATTTATCATTTCCATCTCCCTTTTTGGTGTGACTTTCCCTGTGGTGATTACTTTTATTATGGGCATGGAAAGGACACTGAAACACGAAATATGTGCTTTGTGTGCTGAAAGGGCTCATTTCTCAAAGCTGAGAAAGATTTTGAGAGAAAATTGACGCAAGTGTAGACAGGAACTAGTGAATGAAAACTGAGAGTGTTTTAGGAATAATTTATTAGACGGCCAAAAGCCAAGTGTCCACAATCAAGACAGGAAAACTTTGATTAAAAAACCATTAGAATTTTCTGACAAAGTGAAAAATACCAAGTGGAAATATCTATATGTAGGTATATTTAGATATATATAGATTCCTTCCTTGTATCCAACCTAAACCTACATAATTTCGGTTTAAAACCGTTCCCCATTGTCCTTTCACAGCAGGGCTTGATAAAAGGTATCTCTTCTCCTTTCTTCCAGGCTCCCTTTAAGCGTTGAAAGGTCACAATAAGGTGTCCCCAGAGCCTTCTCCAGGCTGAACAACCCCAGCTCTCTCAGCCCATCTTCATATCAGACATTCCAGCCCTCTCACCATTTTCCTGGCCCCGCTCCGGACAGGCTCTGACGGGTCCATGTGCCCACAACACCTGAGGTGGAGTCTCATGAGAGGAGGGGAGAAGCCCCTCCCTCAACCTCCACTTCTCTGGATACAGCTCAGGAGACAATTTGCTTTCTGAGCTGTAAATCATCACCTCGGGTCCGAATTTTCATCCACCAGTGCCGCCAAGTCCTTCTCCACAGGGCTGCTCCCAATCCGTTCATCCCCCAGCCTGTACTGATGCCCAGGGTTGCTCTAACACAGCTGCAGGACCTTGCACTCGCCCTTTTTATGTGCTCTTGTTTTAGTCTTCATTTTACTTGGCATTTATTTATTTACTTAGAAATCCCAGATGGGAGGGCAAGGAGAAAAGGACCATTAAAGTTTTCAGAAAGAATGAAGCGAGGTGGGGAAATCTCAAACTGGCAGGAATTAAGGGTTGTGGAACGAAGGGTTTTAAGTACAACAGAATAAAAATGGAGCCAAGAACGCCAAAAATTTAACCATTTCCAACTAATGCCACTGTGGAATATCCTGAGTTGGAAGGGACCCACGAGGATCATCGAGTCCAACCCCTGGCCTTGCACAAGACAACCCCAAGAATCACACCACTTGCCAACGTTATCCAAATGTCTCTGGAGCTCTGGCAGCCTTGGTGCTGTGCCCACGGCCCTGGGGAGCCTGTTCAGTGCCCAACCACCCTCTGAGTGAAAAACCTTCTCCTAATATCCAACTTGAACCTCCCCTGACACAACTTCAGGCCATTCCCTGGGATACTACCACAGAGCAGGGATCAATTCCTGCCCCTCCTCTTCCCCTCCTGAGGAAGCTGGAACTGCAATGAGTTCTCCCCTCAGCCTCCTCTTCTCCAGCTGGACACATCAAGTGCCCTCAGCTGCTCTGATAAAGTTTCCCCTTGAGGCCCTTGACCATCTTCATAGCCCTCCTTGAACATTTTCCAATAGCTTTATGTTTTCCTTACATTGTGGTGCCCAGCATAAGAAGGAGGAGCCTTGAGTAAACATTTCTGTCCTATTTCAGGACATCTCAACACTTGCCGAGATGTTCAGCCTCGGCAATGTTGAGTTTCCATACGTCTCCTGGAATGGCATCTCTTGGGATCCCAGAGACGTTTCAGAGCTTGCAGAAGCCAGTACTGGCTACAGCAATGGGCCATGGGGTTGGGGAAGTCTTGTAGGATAACCTGGGCCTGTCACTCAGCTGTGTCCCCTTCCAGCAAAACGCAGCTGCATCCAACAAAACGCCAGGAACAAGGAGCACGGCCCGTGCCTACGGAGCAGAATGCGATTTTCCAGCTCACAGGGGCTGCAAACGGGGGTTTGGGGAGCCAAATGTCACTCAGCCATGACCTCCCCGCACGGTGCTGTGGCAAGAGCAGCCTCTGGCTGGGTGACCAGGGGAGAAGTGAGTGGGAGTGAAAAGTGATGCTCTATTTACAGGCAGAGCTGGCCAAGCTGGTACCGCTGAATTTGCGTCACTCTGTGGCTGATCCTTTTCCAAAGGTCACTGGAGGTTCTGGAAAACACTGCTCTCGAAGTTAAGATGAAGAGAAAGTTTCCTTATTAAATGGGACATAAAGAGGTCATGCTGTCTATTAAAAAACAATAAAAATATATATAATAAAAGCAGGGCCCAGGTTGTGGCACAGACGTACCTGCATCAGAGGAGATTGTGGGTGTTGGGGCTTCTTTAATCTGGCAGAAAAAGGCAAAACAAAGGCCATGAGCAGAAAAGTGAAGACAGAAAGATCCAAACTGGAGGAAAGGCACACATTATTAAGGGTGATTAATCACTGAAACAAATTATCCAGGGAAAAGGCAGAATCTCATCTCCTGATGCTTCCAGAGCAAATGTATTTGCTTTCTCAGGCAGGATGCTTTCAGTAAACATGTGTTACTGATCTTGATACAGGGAGAACCAGTGAAATTTAAGAAAGTGTTCAAAAAATATGACTTAATGACTCTTATTCTCTCATCTGTTCTTCTAAGGCTTTTATGAGTCTATGAATTGTACCTAATTAGCTATATTCAGTCATTACAGAGATAATGAGAACACCCTGGTTACATCAGAATCGAGATAATTTGCATAAAACACCTCCAAACAAGCACAAAAGTCTTCCAGGCAAAACTTGAACATTAATTGACAAGGGTGGGGGGGAAATATCCTTTTTTTTTTTTTTCCTGTGTCCCATTAATTTTTGTTCTCATTTTGTCTCAGGGAGTTTCTCCCGACCTGAACATCTTTGGTGGGAGACAAGTGTGTGTTTCCACAGCTGTCATTTTACTTGCAAACCTTTTAAAAAATTAATATTCTCTCCAAATGGAAGGAAGATCTCCTCAGCTGGCTGTTTGTTGCAGAAGCTGAATGCAATGCCTGATTTATTTGTGGGACTGAGAGTTCAACTCTGCTCAAAAACATCACTCAGGAGTCGTCCCAGATGGTCACCCAAAGGTGGTGGATGTTCAGATGACTAAATGAAGGGAGTCATATGTTGGTATTTGACAGCAGCACGAATATCAGGGGCTGCCATACCATGTCTGTGTACAGGTTGGTTTATGTTACCATGATCTCATAGAGAATTCTGCAGTCAAAAATTATGGCATCTTCGTTGTTATATGACATTATTAAATAATGCCAAAATTAGCATTTTAAACCTCTTTCTTCCCTTAACTAACTAATCTTCATCCAGAACACTGCCCTGCAACAACAATGATGGTAAAGCTATCAGGCTGGGAACAGAATGATCCTGGAGGTTGGAGCATTAATTAAGAGTAACTGGATTCTGATTTACTCCACTCCCATTCATCAGCACAGCTTGGGTGCCCTCCTTCTGATTTGCTTTCTGCTGTTTACCTGCATTTCTTTGGCTTGTTAGTGAAGCATCCAGGATTCCCAAGCAGTCTCCCACCTAAATACCAGCCAGACTTCGAACGGGTTCATTTCCAAGAACAGATGAAAGCAGCACAGTTGTTCCAAAATGGGCAGAGGCCAAAACATTCACTGCTCACAGCCAACAGCTCGTGAACTGTCTACACACCCAGAGTTATTGGCAGGCAGAGTATGGCAAATGTGCTGCTCTTCAGAAAACTGGGAGCTCTTTGCGAGCCACTTTTAAGCAGATAAACGGACCAAATGGTTTGTTGTGAATTACACACGCCACTTCTATATGTCACCAGATGTGTTTCGGTGTAAAATCACCGGCCCACGATGATTAGTTAGCGAGCTGGAGATGAGGAAAGCCTGGACAGGCATTTTCAGATGGCTGGTGCTCAAACCCTTGCCAAGCTGAATCAAAGTGTGCCCAGATATCAAACCGTGCCTAATAAATGCCAGTGCTGGTGATGAGCACCTGTATTTGTCACTGCTGCATCCCAGTGTTCCAGCAAAGGCTCGTTGGGAAGAGAAATTACTGGGAATGAGCACAGAAAGTGACAGTTGCAAATGTTCTAGTAATTGCTGGCCACCTTAATGTCACTGATGGCAAGTAGATGAGGAAGAGTGGAAAAAGGTTTGTTGCTGCGTTAAATACAGATGTGGATTCATATCACCCCTTGCCACGCTCAGGGGGTGCCCTTGCTCCTCTGTGTAGACTTCAGCTTTTCATCACAGTATGTTTTGGCAATTTTATTCCCTAGATTTGTGCCCTGGAATTCCCTTCGGATCAAATTTTTGCCCCTCAGCCTTGGTTGCAGTGAAGTATCTTCCAATTTAGGAACATGGATGGACAGTCATCACATAAGTTATAGACTTCTGTCAGTCTCATCATGTAGTTTTATAGACAAAAAAAGTTCATCGAATCAGTTGGGTTGGAAAAGCCCTCTAAGACCATCAAATCCAACCATTAACCCAGCACTGCCAAGGCCACCACTAAACCATGTCCCCAAGTGCCACATCCACACATCCTTTAAGTCCTTCCAGGGATGGACTTTCCCAGTGCTTGGCAACCCTTTCCATGAAAAACTTTTTCCTGCTGTCCAATCTAAACCTCCCCTGGTATAACCTGAGGCCATTTCCTCTTGTCCTTCAGGGAGAAGAGACCAACCCCTGCCTGGCTACAATCTCCTGTCAGGTAGTTGTAAAGAGGGGGATAAGGTCCCCCTTGAGCCTCCTTTTCTCCAGGCTCCCCATCAGATTTGTGCTCCAGACCCTTCCCCAGCTCCGTTGCCCTTCCCTGGACCTGCTCCAGCACCTCAATGTCCTTCTTGCCATGAGGACCCAAAAATGAACACAGGATTTGAGGTGTGGCCTCACCAGTGCCCAGCCCAGAGGGACAATCCCTGCCCTGGTCCTGCTGGCCACACTATTGCTGGTACAGGCCAGGATGATCTTGACCTTCTTGGCCACCTGGGCACACTCTGGCTCGTGTTCAGCCACTGTCAACCAGCACCTCCAGGTTCTTTATCACCAGTCAGGTTTCCAGACACAGAAGTCTTTAGAAGAGACTTAGCTTAGAGGGGAATAAGTTCAAGCAAAAAGGGAATAAGTTCAAGCAAAAACTTGCCTGCTAGATCTGTCCAGAGCATGTCTTCAATGAGAACAATTCCCCTGAAAAGCACAGAGGCCATAAAACCTTGGAATAATTAGAAAGCTAGAAAGAGGGATCTGGCCATCCAACAGCACAGGAGGTTGTGTTGATTTCTTAGGGCTCCCCAGAGTAGCAGCAGTGGGTTTCCAAGCAGATCCCCCAACATTTCAATCAGTATCTCATCAAGGAAGACTGCTGGTCCTTACCTGGACAGAGATTTACAATGGTCTTGGAAAGGACTGTCCTGCCACCAAGGGTGGGCACCACCAGTCCCAGGCATGTCACAAACTGCCGGGGAAGTTCAGTGGGGAGAGCACTGGGGAACACAATCCCTGAAAAGCCAACTGCACAGAACACAAGAACACACAAAACCCTCCAGCGTTCCCTCTCTCTCACACCATACTTTCTGCTGGAATAGCAGGTTGATTGATGCTGGGGTGGTTCACCCAGGCTGGAGGGTGAACTTTGTCTTCGTGCTTCCACAGCCTGATTTTAATTTAAGGTTTCTCTTTCTCCCTCGTGGGCTCCTCTCCCTGCCCTGCTCTGGGAGTTCGCTGGGGTTTATGAGTTATCTGCTAATCAATCTGCTGGCTCTGTGCTAATTCATCATCTGGGCTCCAGAGGATGGAGGGAGCTGGGTGGCTGTTCTGCTCCATCTGTACCCCTGAAACCTGAAGGAACCTGGTGGTGGGAAGGGCCACACCTGCTGGGAAAAGGTGAGGAGGGACAACTTGGCAGAACTGAGAGGGCAAAGGATGCCCATTCGTCTCCATCCTCTTGAAAGTGCATCTCCTCTCTCCATAAAACTTTTCCTCAAGGCAAAACCATCCTCCTGAAGTCCAATCTGAGGGTGGGGTGCAGGGGAGCTTCAGGGAGCAGCATCAGTGTCAACAAACTGTCAGGAACTGGCCTTATTCATCACGAGTTTTGGGGAACTGCCAAGGACCCTACAGTAATTCAGTTGAGTTTCTTCTCTGCTAAATGAGTTTACAGTGATGAATAGTGTTTTCTGGGTAATTTAATAATATTAATGGGATCTCATTAGGCTGGCATTCATTTACATTCTTGAAGGTGTAGCCCCTGCTGGCAGCCTTTGGAAGAACAGGGGTGGAGAGGAAAACCAATATCCTAATTCATTCACATCCCTAAATACTTCCAACAAGGCAAAGGTTTTGAGGCTCTTTATTGGTTCTGTTTATTTAATTTACATCGCTCTTTGTGTACTGTGCCTTTATTTCCTACACAGGCAGTAAACCCAATATTGTTTAGTCGAAAGCACCCTCAAGAAAGATGATATTAGAATTAGAAATAGATATCAAATGGCCACAACTATTACTGTGATTTTTATTATCCAAGGATCAGATCATGGAAATGCAATAATTTACACCAAATAAATCTGTCTTCAGAGCACTGGTAACCTCTCTGTGTGAGATAACAGTGCTGATAACACTGGTACCCGTCTGCTCAGCCGCTGAAAAGGGGACTGGCACAAAAAGGTATTCACACTGTTTGTTTTGATCCCTCAGAACGAGATTGTCTCTTTTATTTCCATCAAATTACACACCTCACTGTGTGGAACTCACTTCTCTTTTTTTTTGCCTCACGGAACACACGAAGGTACAATCATTGTTATCAACGGGAATAACGATATCAGGGCAAAGAATCATCCCAGAAATGGAGGTGTCACCAGGAGCCACGGCGCTCCAGAAGATCCACAGCGGCAAATTGAACGGAAAAATGTGAGTTAGAACTCACTTTCAAAGAGAAATACCTCAAAATATATTTCTGTGCTTCGGGTTCTCCCTGGCCTCTTGGGTGAGGGTGGCCAGATCATCTCACTGAGTGCAGTTTAATTTCCTGGGCAAATGAGAGTCTTCTGGAGAATTTTTGTTTGGGGACTAGTGCAGGAGGTAATAAATTTCTCCCATGTGCTCCCTGACACTCTCATTATTGAATTTCTTCCAGATTTTCCTATTCACATTTCTCAGTACCTTTAAAGAAACCCTTAATCCTTGATGCTCATTCTACAGTCAACTAAAATATTTCTTATTTTAGAGGGAAACTCTTATTCTCAGTAAATATTTATTCTTTTTTTTTTTTTTTTTTAATCTAATCTTTAGAAAAATTGAAATTTCAAATTTTTAATATTTTTAACTCTTTTCATGTTGAATGGTGATAAGCACGATTTTGGATGGAGAAGACTTAAGTTATTTCAGCGTTAGAACGCAAAAGTGTAGACAAAAGGAGTTATTTTTAATAAAATAACGTTATTCCATAAAAATACTCCCACATTTTTCATCACAAATTTCAGATAGAATTTTTCTTTTTTACGCCAGCTGTAGTTTACCTCTGTTACCAGAATAAAATCCCTATCATGATAAAAGCCTCCACACCCTCAGAGCTCATATTTCATGCCATTTTTTGCACCAGAAGAGTGAATAATTCAGCAGATTGGAGTAATGAATCATTTTCTCATCCCAAGGTGGCTGATGCTCACGATGATTAATACTGATTTAGATATTACTCATGACAGCCTCAACCAGGTCAGGGCCTCATGGTGTGACATCCTGTATGGGACACACCAAATAAACAGTTCCTGCCCCAAAAAGCTGCAAGTGAAACGTTTTGTTCTTTTGGTCCTTGTCAGTGGAGGACTGACCTTAGAGAGAAGGAACCTGCTAGAGAGAAAAGAGGAGAGAAAAGAAGAGAAGAGAAGAGAAGAGGAGAGAAGAGAAGAGAAGAGAAGAGAAGAGAAGAGAAGAGGAGAGAAGAGAAGAGCAGAGAAGAGAAGAGGATA
>JAYRBT010000082.1:149903631-149960389 GCA_036023395.1 Myiotriccus ornatus | reverse complement strand
TTAGAGACCCTGGAGTAAGGCAAGAGCTGGATTAAAGTAGTATCAGGGCCTTCCATAGTGCTTTGTGTGTCATCCACTTGTCAGTCAGACGTTTTCACCTTTCACAATTCTCATTGTAGCTACAAAATCCTGAAGTCGCATTTTCCACTGCACCCAGTTTTCTTTTTTTTTTAAGGGTAGATCAGGATAACAAAAGCCTGAGGACACCTGGCTTCTACTGCTATGTCACTCACAGGCTGCACCACCTGCCTCATCCCAGTGTTTCCAAAGTTCAGACGGGAATGGAGGAACTCGACTCACCAGTATATGAAAATCGTGGATAACTTTCTGTGAAGGTGACAAATCCCCCAAAAATTTGTCAGTGCCTTCTTTGGTAAAAGAGTATTTTAAAGAGCATCAGATGTGGGAAAACCCAGTGAAGAGGCAGTTTCTCCACTCCTGAGAGCCCAAGTTGGGTTTTCAGGGAGCTTTGTGCTCAGTCCTGTCTGCCCGTCTCCGTCCCGGCACTCACTGTTCACCCCTGTGTTTTCCCTTTTCATCTTTCTCACCCCTCCAAATACATAATATCAGATTTGCAAATCACTTTTGACAAGGGAATGTAGTGACAGGACGAGGGGGAACGGCTTCAAACTGGAAAAGAGCAGGTTTAGGTGGAATGTTAGGAAGAAATTCTTTACTGTGAGGGTGGGGAGGCCCTGGCACAGGTTGCACAGAAAAGCTGTGACTGCCCCATCCCTGGGAGTGTTCAGGTTGGATGGGGCTTGGGGCAACCTGGGATAGTGGAAGGTGTCCCTGCCTGTGGCAGGGAAGTTTAAAACTTGATGATCTCCAACCCAACCCAACCCAACCCACTCTGTGATTCTCTGATTCAGTGAAATAGTCCTCCAGGAACAGTTTTTAATCCTTCAGCACAGATTGGCAGATGAGTGCTTTGCTTTTGATTTTTAATGGGTTTTTATCCTGTGGATCATTGGCTTGGGAAGTAGATTTTATTGACTCTGTTACAGATGAAAGGGGCACTTAAGTGCTCCTTCAGTTTGTCTTGACAGATAGATGGTTCTTTGCGAAGTTGTTAACTGTAGGTCTGAGATCAGAGATCTGCTTGATCACTGAATATCAGCCTCTTGAACACAACATTCACTTTCTTTGAGAGCTTTCTGCAAACACCAGCTTAGCTATGTAGTGCAGAATTAGATATATAAATACATATATAGCTACTATATAAATGCAAAGTGGTATTATTAAGGGGAGAAGAGAATTGCCATATCAATCTAAATAATATGCTGCTAACTGTCAAAGAGCAAGTACACGTTCTGTTAACAGGGTTTTTCTAATTCTGGGGGAAAGAATAACAAGTCTGGAGGCTGGAAGACATTTAGCAGCAAATACGAAAATGGGTTTGTTTGTTCTCCTCCTTTGTTCTGTCAAACTCTCAGTGCTTTGCTGCCTGCCCGTTTCACAAAGCTCCAAAGCACTTCCAGCCTGCAGCAAGCTCTGCAAGCAATTCCACGTGGCCAGCAGAGCTGAAGGAGGGAGTGAAGGGGAAACAGATTGACTTTGCAGTGCAAGAAAGTGAAACAGGGCATGGAGGGAACTCAGAGACAGGGAGGCTTCACGAACCAAGAACGCAGCGGCAGGTCTGTGTCTCCCAGGGCCTGGTTTCCCTCCCTTTCGCTGGTTTGTGTTGATATTTGTGTGTTCATTCGGACATTTGGATATCTTTTGGGGGCCAATACTTCATGGTGGAGGTATTCTACCATTCCAAATATTTCTGCTGGGTCCAGGTGTGAGCCCTGAACACATGAGGACCTGTTAGAGTGGGTCCAGAGGAGGAGGAGATGATCAGAAGGAGGGGACACCTCTGCTGTGGAGCCAGGCTGGGAGAGCTGGGGGTGTTCACCTGAAGAAGAAAAGGCTCTGGAGAGACCTGAGAGCCCCTTCCAGTGACTAAAGGGGCTCCAAGAAAGCTGGAGACGGACTTTGGACCAGGGTCTGGAGTGACAGGAGCGGGGGAATGGTTTTAAACTGAAAGAAAAGCAAGTTAAGATTTGATATTAGGAAGAAATTCTTCACTCAGAGGGTGGAGAACCCCTGGTACAGGTTGCCCAGAGAAGTTGTGGATGCCCCACCCCTGAAGGGTCAGGTTGGATGGGGTTTTGAGCAGCCTGATAGTGAGAGACATCCCTGTCCATGATGGAGTGTTGGAAGTAGATGAACTTCAAGGTCACTTCCAACACAAACCATTCCATGATTCTACGATGAGGGAATTAGAGCTGATGCAACAAAACCCCTTGTTGCTTAATAGGTTTCTACCCATTCCACATGCCAACAAAAGGTAGAGATGTTCCCTTGTGGTCTGTCTTCATCAACTGAAAACCACACAAAAAAACAAGGTGAGGCTTAAAACTGAATCCAAAAATTGGGCGATAATGTTTCCTTCTGGTCTAATCACAGGTCTGCAATGCAGCCTCTTATTTTGATACCCAACGTCCTCTCTTTAAAACTCGACATGGTGTTGATTGAAAAGGATGCTTTTATACTTTTTTAATAACTTTTTCTTACTTTTTTACTTTACTTATTTTTTTTTTTCTTACACAGAGTGTCCAGAAAGGAAAGGGAAGCAATTCTGCAGTGAAGAGATGTGTGTTTACAGATCGAGGCACATAAAAGGTGCTGACAACCATTTTGCTCCGTGAGCAACAGGAGGCTGAATCAGTGCTCAAGACAATTCATGGGTGTTCCCTGTGATTAAATTGCCACCCATCCAGTGCTGTTGAAGACCACTAAAATGAAACAACAACAATGAGAAGGCACTACAGAGACGTCCAGCTCGGATCCAGAGGCGGTCTAACACAAGTGGCCAGTGCTGCACCTCATCTAACAGCCCCTCACTCTTCTCAGGCTATTTTGGCCTCCTCAACACCTCTTCTCCATGTTGCAGAATCTTGCTCTCGTTCCAGGCAGGGATATCCCATCTTTATGTCCTGACAGGTGAAGAGCAAGAGGAGTAAGTCAAATGTCACCTCCCATTCCTTGACACGTGGTGGGACTTGCAGGGACGTGCAGCACTGTCTCTGGGGGGTATGAAAAAGGGACGTTCCGTAGGAGAACTGAGGTCCTGCGGTGTGAGGACCTGCAGGGTCCAAGTTGATGATGACACTCATGTTTTGGGTCTGGAAGATATGCAGGATGTCGATAACTGTCATTAAAAACCAGCGAGTTGGGAGGGTTGTGGTTGAGGGATATTTAAGGCTTTGTTTTGGACATACTAGACCAATCTGAGCTTATCCACAAAGAGATGTCAGAGGGAGACAGCATTTATTCCTAGTTTGGGCAGAAGGTTCAACACTCATCTCATTTAACTACAGATGTCTGCACTACAGACTGCCTCTCTCAGTCAAACTCTGACAATCCTACAGCCACACAAGTATCTCTCAGTACCTTTCACCACCTCCCCAGGGAGGAACTCTGAAGTAGGTCTGAAGAACCATATTCCAAAAGTACCTGTTAATTCCCATTAAGTACCAAAAGAATTTCCATCAGCAGCTCAGATGCACAAGTGTCTCTTGTACCTGCATAAAATCAGGCAGTGTTAATCCCACCTCAGGAGACCATCTGAGGGAAGATAAATTCCTGAGACAGCTACACAGGGGTGGCAGTCCAAAGAGCAGAGGGCAGCTGCAGGGCCACAAGCTGGTGGGAATCCCCCAAGCAGCTGGAGGATAAGGAGAATCCTTCCCAAGAGCCATGGGAGGAGCAGAAGGCAACAATCATGGAAACCAAAAGAGGACAAGAAGAGTCCATGATGAGTGAAGAGTGAGGTGCAGTGCTGAGTCTCAGCTTTGGCTTGGGGAAACGTCGGTGGAGACTTCTGAGGAAGTAATTTCAGTGCACTGGAATGCACATTTGGGGGTGGAAGTGGCAGAGAGCAGAGCCACACCTTGAAAACGAAGGATCAGGGAGGCTGGAGATGAGAGGGAACGAATGAGGCAGTTTTTCCTTTTGAGGAACAAAATAAAATAAAGCCTTCAATCTGTTATCATAAATATATATCTGAAATAAGTAAATAAATAAAAGTGTGGTGAGGTACAGGGATCACCCTTCTGTTCAGTAGCTCACCTCTTGAAAATCACTGATTAGAAGTGGGCCAGACTCTGCACTTAGGCAAAGGAGAAGGTGGAAATTTCCCCACAAACATGAGCTGGATTTTCCAAATTTTATCAGAGTTGCTTTGTTCAAATGGGCCCTAATGTGGATGTCAATGGTTATACCCCACCCCTGACAGCGTTCAAGGCCAGGTTGGATGGGGTTTGGGGCAACCTGGTCCAGTGGAAGGGGTGCTGGGACAAGACGGTTTTTAAGGTCCCTTCCAACCCAAACCATCCTGTGAATTCATTATGTTATTTTAAATGGATTTGGGAACAGTCTTCAACAGTGTTCTTGTCACTGAAGGCCCTGATTGAGAGTAAAAAAAGGTGAGAATCCACTTACTGACTGTGGAACCACTACCCTCTGTAGTATCAGCTTAACTTACTAAAAACTCTCTGCCTCAGTTTCCAGCTGATAAACAGGTGTAATGTGTGTCCTTTGTCCTGCTTGTTCGCACTAGAAATGCTCTGGGCTACTCCAGGGTGTACAGAAGCCCAGTCCTGATCTCATCAGGGGTCCTGGAAGCACCAGGACATGCACTTTTAGTTCCAACTAACAGTCACAACCAATTTCTCGCAGTCCCACTGAAAAGTTTTTTTCTCCTTCTGCCCGTCTCCATATAGAAATGTATGAATATTAATCCTGCCAAAAGAAGGGAGGGGGGAGGGGAAAGGGACGAGGCAGAGAGAGGGGTGATAAAAATTCAGTACATCAAAGTGAATTTTCTTGATTTACAACAGGTAATTACCATTCTTCACGCACTGCTGGACTCCCGTTGCGAGAAAGCAGAGCAGGTGGGGCCGTGCCTGTCCCAAATCCTTCCTCCAGACAATCCCCTCCACCTGCAAACTCCCCGTGCACCTGCGGGAGAGAGGAGTTGTCAGAAGGACAGGTGGGAAGGATGGATGGAGGTGGCTGAACAGAGGCAGCTGGAAAAGCTGGGTTTTCCCACGCTTGGGTGGGCTTGAAACCTTCCCAAACATCCACTTTGCTTACTTGCCACGGCAATGGCTCTGTCTGTTCACTGCGGGGGGGAGGAGGGGAAGAAAAAAGGCAGTAAAATTAAAGGTCATAAAAGCAGTGTGGAATGATAATTGGAATTATTCCTGTAATGGATTAAAACTATTCCGAGTACCACGATCTAAATCTGAGTGGGGAAGGAGGGGGGGGCGAGGGGAGTAAACGAATAGAACTCGCAATTGATTTTCAAAGAATATCAAAAATTATTATTGGTAAAATTTACAAGGGCTGTAGATCACCCTCTCTGCTGCCTTGTTTGCAACAGAAATATCTAATTCCAGAAATGAATTGGGCTCTGCTCAAACTAACTCTTGCTGATGGTGGCAAGTTGTTAATTAAATGACACTTTCGCGCTGTTCGTTTTGAAAGTCTGCGGAAAGATAACGTGAAGTTCTCAGCTTCTGAAATGAGTGGGGAGAGGTGAGCAAGCACAGACTTTTAAAGACTCCAGGGGAAGGAAAAAGGGCAAAATTCCCTTCAGGGAGGTGCCCCCCAGGACGGGATTTTATCCCACAGACACACCACTGCAGGATTTTATCACGCAGCTCGAGTCTGGCTCGGGCCATGTAGCCATAGATGTCTACAGAGCTGAGACTGAACATGTCAAAGCAAGTTGTCTTAATAATTAATGAAGAGATATAGGCATTTTTAAGGAGTGAGTCACCTGACCTTTTTTATAAATCTGCTTCATGATCCAATGAATCATGTCCTAAATTCCACTGTCTGTGTTGACTGGCTGTCCATTTACTGACTCAATTTATTCCCCATTTGTTTTGACAAAGATGTTTATTTAATCAGACGTACTCCCAGCCAGGAAATGTAAGAAATTACCTCTTTATACGTCCCATTTTGTGCTCTCAGCCTAAGTGTTCATGAGCACCAGCTGTCACGGACAGGGGAGTTGGAAGGGCTGAGCCACCAGAGCTGCTCCTACAGACCTCTTTAAATGATGTTTCTGAGTTATTGGCTCAAGTTCTGAGTAACGTGGTCCCTGTTGGGAAGTGGAAGGTTCCCTGACCATTGGAGGGGGATTGGAACTCGGTGATTTCTCAGGTACTTTTCAACCCAAACCAGTCTATGATTCTAGGATTCCCCACCGAGTCATTCTACAAGTAGAAGCTGGAAATCTGGCATTAGTCAGTGGAGTGACTGGAGGAAAGACAATTCTTTTCTGTACAGAAGCAGAGACAAGTCTCCCAGCTTCCATTTCCACAGTTGCCCTCCATCAGTGCAAATCTAAGGCAGTACTGGGCTCACAACCTCTTAGCAAAGACATTTCATGGGATCATTGTAGGATCACAGAATAATTTAGGTTGGAAAAGACCTCCAAGGTCAGCAGGTCCAACCAATTCCCATCAGTAGTTGTAGGTTTCCAACAGGGTGATCACACATTCACTGTCTTTACTTGCTTTTCTCCCTAGGGCATGAGCACAGCAAGGCCACCTACCCTGGAAGGCTTTACTTTAATTAGGATAAATCTATTGGGAGTTTGCTTCCCACTCTCTTTAGAGAATCTGAGCCTAAAAGTGCCAGCTCTTGGAAGCAGGGATGTGATCTTCTACTATGGGGAGGAATCCCATGTGGGAATCTCCACTTCCAGATCCCTCTGCAGGTTTGTTTTGATCTTCAAAGTAGAATCATGGAATTGTTAAGTCTTAGAGTGGTTTGGGTTGGATGGGATTTCAAAGATCATCTCATTCCAATCCCCCTGCCGTGGGCAGGGACACCTTCCCCTAGACCAGGTTGCTCCAGGCCCCATCCAACCTTGGCCTTGAACACAGGTAGGATTGGAAAGGTCTTATTAGTGCATTTTCTAGTGGTCACAACAACTCATCATTCCAACGTCTTCCTCATTCCCATGGCACATCCTCCCCCTCCAAACAGCCACGGAGCAAGAGAGACAGCTTAGAGCAGAAAACTCCTTGGAGTGTGGGACTGGGAAGGAAGAAAGGGGAAGTTTCACTCATCAAAAGGTACACTGACTATTTTGTGGCCACAGCCAGTCCAGCTTTTCTGGTGAGAGCCCCATGCACAGATTTGTGGGGTGGGAGAAGCAACGACACCATAAAATGGGCCACATGGTGAGTGTGGAGCAGCAGGGGATGGATGCAAAGCGGGAGAAAGGAATTACAGCACGAAAAATTGCTTTCTTTGACAGAATTATAAAATTACTGGGTGAAGGGAAATTTGCAGATTTAATATGCCAGTTAATGACATGACATTTGAAACAGTCTCACACAAAGTACAGCTCATGATATTAATTAGTATTGTCTGTGATAGGACTGCTGAGATTAAAATTGCTGGATGCACGGAAAACAAAGAATAACCTTTATCCAGGCTCTTGTGTCCCCACAGAGTGGTCTCAATAAATTTTAGTTTTGGTAAAAAGCATTAGTGATGTCTTTAATTAAGCACTAAATTCCAAGGGGTTCTTTCGCCATTTTTTAAAAAACTAAACCATAGGAAAATCAAGCTCCTGGAAATTCAAAGTAATTCAAGTCAACAGTTAGAGCAGAAAGTTCATGAAGACCCTCAGCTCTGGTCCCTTTAGCTCTAGTGAGTGGATGAGGTGCTGCACACAAGTACCTGAGATGAGAAAAATTCTTATTTGCTGTTTCCTGAGAAATGCCAGGATAATGAAATCTCCATTTTTTGATACACAGAAGCAAGTCCAGACTGGCCAGCAGGTCAGCAGACCATAAACTCCTCTTCTCAGTGTGGGAATGTTCATGTGACCACGTGAACTTCAATAAATGTGCCCTGAAAATCCTTCCTCGGGGAAGGGCAGTGTTCCTATCCATCCTGTTCCAAGGGAGAAGAAGTTCAGAGGAAATAAATCCCCTGTGCAAACCCAGCTAGAAGATAAATGAGAGGTGGACAACTGCCAGCTCTCCAGAACCCAAACCCAGAGCCTTAATAGCAGCGTGTCCTACTTTGGGATTGAAGGTGAGTCACAAGGAGGTGTCAGCTGGACCACAGTGGGAATCAGTGTCGGATCAATCTCCTTAACAGCCTCATTAGCAGTATGGAAGGAAGAGGTTGGAGAATCCTAATGGCCACTGTGGGTTGGAGACCGATACAGGAATCAAGATGTCCCACACAAGGGAGCAAACACCAAAATGGGTTTGACTCCTCAGGAGCTGAAGTCCTGTCAGGAATTGTCGGGAAGCCTGCCAAAGGGGAAGACCACAGAATCTTAGAATCATGGGATGGTTTGGGTTGGAAGGAACCTTCAAGATCATCTCATTCCAACCCCAGGGCATGGGAACCTTCCACTAGACCAGATTGCTCCAAGCCTCATCCAACCTGGCCTTGGACACTTCCAGGGATGGGGCATCCACAGCTTCTCTGGACAACCTGTGCCAGGGCCTCCCCACCCTCACAGCAAAGTATTTCTTCCTAATAGCCAATCTAAATCTACCCTCCTTCATCTTAAGGCCATTCCACCTTGTCCCATCTCCACATGCCCTTGGGAAAAATCCCTCTCCATCCTTCCTGTAAGCCCCTTAGACATTGGAAGGTGCCATAAGGTTTTCCAGGAGTCTTCTCTTTTCCAGGCTGAACACTCCCAGCTCTCTCATCCCGCCATTCCAGCTAGTCCATGTCTTTCTTGCACTGATGGTGTGTGAGAAATGTGTGAGAAAAACCAGTCCTGGGTGCTCTGCACAAATGTGACAGGTGAGGTGTTGAGTTTGTGTGGGAATAAAACCTGTGGTGAAGGTCTGTAGAACATCACCAGGACCTCCCTTTGCAGGAGGGAGAGGCAGCACTCAAGGAGACACTGCAGAGCTGGGAATCAGGATCAATCCCAACTTCAGGACAAGGTAACAGTCTATTTCTTTTTCCCCAGTGACACAGAGTAAAAGTTGTGCTACTGTACAAGGTATTCAGTAAAACACAAAGTACCTCATATTGTGAGCAACCTGAAAATGCTGATTAAAAAAAAAAATAAATAAAAAAGTAATAACTTCGAATGAAAAAGGAAAGTGAGGAAAACTGAGCTGAATAATGACATCCAAAGTGTTGAGAAGCCATCCAGAAAAAATCAAAAAATGAAGGCATCAGTTAAAAGGCCAGGCACTTTGGGATAGAAAGGAAAAATAGCAGTGATATCTGACCCCAGTGATAGATGGAGATGGCTTAAGATGCCTAAGAAAAAGTGCTCAATGACTATTTCTTTTTATACATTTGGAGTGGCAATAATGGTGGAAAATTAACATCATCCCTGGGTGTCAAAGCCTCTGCAGTCATTCAGAAACCAAGAGCACTGTAATGCACATCTGCTGAGACAAATGCACTGAACGCTCAGGCAGAGTGATTTACACCCCGAAATTCTCAAGGACGGGGCAAATGGTTGCACTGAATGTGGGGTCAGTTTTTGAGGAGCCTTCTCACGTGGGAGAAGATGCAGAGAGCGTGGGAGTGTGGCTGTCACCTGTCTGATGAACTGCAGTTAAACTGATCTGGTGTTGCAAAGACGCCTCGTGCATCCTGCTACAGAGCAGCAAACCTTCCCAAAGCATTTTATTGAGTAGTGATGACAAAAACAGCATTTGGAGATATTGGTAAATTGGTAAATATCACACGGTAAATAGGTTAAGTAGATAATGAATAACAGCTGATCATCAGTGGGGAAAAGAAGTGTTTCTAGAGGGGTGATTTCTACACCTGATCTCCACAGTGTGTGCACCACCAGCAGTAGCATGAGTAAAAATGGGTAAATAAAAATAAAATGATTCGGTGACATGGTGTATAAAGAAGAGCAGCCCAGCCCTGGACATTGCTCTCTCCATCACTGGATGAGCCACTGACCATGAACTCCAGTGCTGTGGCAAAAAAAGACTTAATTCAGTCCTTGCTTTTAGGGTGGTGGATATGAGTAAGAATTTAATGATGTCCCCTGGTCCTCTCTTACTTGTTTTTTATTATTCTCAGTAGGCAAAGGAAATGAAGAAAAGCAGAAAGAAGGAAAGGATGGAAAAATTGCATATTGAGTGCTGATGGATTTTTCAAAAGGCTTCTCCAGATACCATTGAAACCAGGAAAATGTGAAAGCTACAAACAGTGGTGATTTTTGTTTGTTTGAGGGGGAAAAAAAAAGAATAGCCGTTTTTATCTAAAAGAAAACTTTAAAAGAAAATCTTGCAAATGGCTCTATTTAGGACTCTGGAAGCAAGACTGAACTTAATGCCAAGGAAAGCTCTGTAGAAAGTAAATGAGGCACCAAAAGACTTTCTAACTGCTCCATTAGCCTTTCATCTTCTACATCTATGACACAGTCAACAGAGACACCCCGGGAGTCTGAGAGTACAAGTTTTCACTCCCTTGCAGGGGGATTCTATCAACCAGCTGTGCTACAAACCATCCAATTTGCACCGAACTCTCCCGGCCCAGTTAATTTCTGCCGTAATGGGACAGGCAGCAACCTCCAAGGAATTCATCATCCCTTCCCTTTTCCATCCAGAAAAATACAGGAACGAAGGGCACGGAGCCTCTGCCAAGGAGTTGCACGGTTGTCACTTAAACTGTAATTCACCCCGAGCCGCTGGAGGAACGTCAGCCTTGGTGGGCCTGGAGCTGGGAGGATTAATGGAGCTGGAAGTGGAGCAGGAGCTTTTTGCATGCAATTCAGGAAATGTCTAGACTTTGTGAGAAACCTGTTAAATTAGAGTGGCAGGCTTTCGGGAACAGGGAAGCTCTTCTTGCTCTTGGCAAGGGGACGGGTTGGTGGAGGCGGGGGAAGCGGTTGGATTGATGGCTGGGGGGGTGTCTGGGTGTTGCTGTTTGGAGAGTGATGGAGTAGTTGGCAAAGTGAGGCATTATCTGACTCAAGGCTCTTGTCTCTAAATAAAGGGGGGGGGGGGAGTATGGCCAGAAGGAAAATAATGTGGGGACATCTCTTGCGAAAATATAACAGCCCTATGGGAAAACTGACTCCAGAAGAGGGAGGAAGAAGGACTGGTAAGGTTGATCGAGCAGAGAAATCATTTTAGGGTCTCCTTTCAGCAACCATCCTGCTTAATCCTGGTTTCTCTTCAAAGTTCTCCCCAGGGGAGGTTTTTTGACAAGCACAAGAAAAACAAGTCCCCAGAAGCCATCTAGACCAAAGCAGTGGCACGTATGGCTGCCCCATGAGACCTGGTGGTGGTCTCTGTAAGACAACACGTGTAGTACCTTTCCAACTGGCCAAGAATTCCCACTCTTTCAGCTGGTGTTTGCTGCCTGAATTCCTTTGCCGTTGTTTCCTCTCATCCCTGCTCGGTTCCCAGACTCGTGTTGTTATCTCGGTTCCTGTGGTAGCTCCAGATCTCCAGCTTATCAGAAGCAATTACGCCAGGCAATCACAGTTGTTTTCCCAGGACAGGGTAATGGGGTTTGGGAGCGGGAGGGAAGCAGCAGACGTTACGTGCTGGCGTTAGAAAGGCTCTGGATAGTGTTCCACATGACATTTCCCTAAGCAAGATAAGGAAGGCCGGTGAAGATGGATGTGAAGAGTGAGTACTTACAGAGGGGTGATGGGTGCCATCCTGTCAAAATGAATGTGGGCATCCAAGAGGAACCTGCAGGAGCCTGCTCAGATCTCCTTACAAGGCACACACTCAGTTTTGCCCAAGGATACCTGTCCAGTCCTTTGAGCCCAGGGAAGTTCTCTCACCCAGCTGAGGTTCTGAGTGTCACACCTCAAAAAGCTGCCTTCAAGGTGTCTGGGCCTTTTAACTGTTTCCTCACTGTGAAAACCCCAGTGTTCCTGTCCCTTCCATGAAGAGCTTAGTCCTGCTTTAAGAGGAAAAGTCTTATGTCCAAAAGAGTTTAATCCAGGCATATTTTTGAGGCCTTCGAAGGTGGTTCTCCATCTGTGGCTCACAGGACATCACCAAGAGAAGCCCCCAAAGAAATGTTTTCAGAATCAAATTGATGAGGGAGGGGAAAAGTTCTCAGAAACTCTGCTCTTCAGGTTTGATCCTGCACAGGGAAAAGATTAAGCCAAAGAAAGACTGATGAACCAGGGATGATCCTGTAGATGCCTCACCTTCTTGTCTAGGGGCTGGAAAATGCAATGAGAGGGAAGAGGATGGGAATGGGGGTTCCTGTGAAGCTTAAAAAAGCAGTGAAAGATGCCATTTTACACCCAAATTGGCTGCTTTGCAGAACCACTGCTCTGGCTGGGGGTGGGAACCCAGTCAAGGCAGAGATTCAATCTGGGAATCAGAGGGAGGGGAACACTGGAGGGCCAGACAGACCCACATCACCTGATCTACCACAGCAAATCAGTCATTTTCCCAACCTTTTCTAGAAGGCACCTGCGAATGGGCCTCTTTTTTCACCACCTGCTCTCATTCTGTCACTGCTCTTTTAATTTTCTTTATCTATACCATTAATAATCCTAAAGGTATTTTTAGTGGGTTCCCTAGGAGATATATCTCTTCCAGTCTATGTGTTTCCTTGAATACCAACACTTGAATATCCTGATATCATAATTATCTGCTAAAAATTATCTATTTTTTTCCTATAAAGAGTTTCCCACTAAAAATATCCAATAAAATTTGTTTTCTAAATTACCTCCATCCTGCGAGAGTGCCTGTGACAGAAAATAGTTTTTAAAATGTCATTTGTTGCTGCTAAATTTTCAAATTAACTGCAACTTTAATGAGAATTATTGCTCCAGACAATCCCATATGAGATATTCCAAACTTTTATCTGTTGATATTTGCCAGCTACGATCATCCTTCGTAAATCAGAATGCAGAACTATTTGGTAGTTTTAAGTGTGAGAGCTCATTTGCTTGTTTGTTTACCAAAAAATATGTGAGGAAAAGCCTCTTTTTTTTTTTTTTGTTTACTGAACCGGCATTTATTCAGCAAAGCGTTCAAACCTCTGCTGTTCTTTGCAGTTCTCTCCTCATGACTAAACTTGAACAACTGTCCATTAGGTGCCTATCTTTTTATATTGCTGCTACCTAATTTTTTCCAGGCTACATCCATCCTTCTTCTTGAGACCTTCTTGTTAACACAGTGATCACAATTGCACGTTCATAGAATGAATCATGGAATGGTTTGGGTTGGGAGTGGCCAAGATCATGAGGTTCTGCCCCCCTGCCACGGGCAGGGACACCTCCCACTATCCCAGGTTGCTCCAAGCCCTGCCCAACCTGGCCTTGGACACTTCCAGGGATCCAGGGGCAGCCACAGCTTTTCTGGGCAACCTGTGCCAGGGCCTCACCACCCTCACAGTGAAAAATTTCTTCCTGATATCCAATCTAAACCTGGGTTCTTTCAGCTTAAAGCCATTCCCCCTCATCCTCTGTCTCCATGCCATTTTCCAGAGTCCCTCTCCAGCTCTCCTGGAGCCCTTTTAGGCACTGTGATGGATTCTCGTTGATTATTAGGATATGTTTCCCCTCCAGAGGGTGTTCCACGTTGCTTATTTTTTTCTATTGCTCCACTGCAACCAATTTTCCCTCTGTTGAAATCACAACTTCCTGGGCAGCCTTTCCCAGGCTCATTTGATACCTTTATAAAGCTACACTTTGGTACTGAAAGAGCAAGTTTCATGGAATCAGTCACAGAACCTAGAGTGGTTTCTGTAGGAAAGGACCTTACAGATCACCTAATCCCAGCCTTCCTGCCATGGGCAGGGACACCTTCCACTAGGCAATATTCCATGCCAGAATAAGTACAATCAGTAATTTCAGGAGCAAACTGGAATCTAGAAATATTCTTCCAGTATAGTCTGCAGGAAAAAAAAAAAAAAAAACACCAAACAAAACCAGTCTATTGCCTCTCATTTCCATTATATTAATTCATTGCATTCAGACTGCAGCAGCATCCAGACTCTGTATCAACATACCGCTAAAGGACAAACCCTTCCCCAAAGAGCTTAGTACTGCACCAGTTTTATCACATTGCTCAACATCAATTATGCTCCAGCTGCTCTCTCCACAAAGGTAATAATTGTGTTCCTTACAGACAGGGGCTCAGGCAACTTTTTCATATCTCAAATAATAAAAAAAAAAAAGTCTTTAGCGAACCGATCTAATTCTACATTATTACGGGACTGGGAAAGCACTGACCTTGCACTTGTGGGATCTGGATTAAGGAGTATGAAATAACAGCAAAACTTGTGGATCAGACAGAATTTTTTCTCTTCCCCTGTCCCCCATCAGGAAAGCTTTTTCCACCTGCTATTTTCTGGCCAGGCAAAGACTTTCGGGAGGAGGAAGCAGGGACAGGTAGAGCAGAGAAGATAAGACAGCAGTGATATAAAATGAAGGTACAAGGTGCCCCCAGCCCTGCATAATCAATGTCCTAAATCAGCCAAAATATTCTGCCTGGGTTCAGAAAAAAAAAAAGCAGCACTTTCAGAAGGTGCTTTGTTTGCCTTCTGCTTGGCCAGGGAGAAATTTGACAGTTTGGAGCAGTAGCTCAAACTAACAAGTGTCTGTGTCCTCACTCTGCAGGAGAGGCAACAAACAGGCAGGGAATTTATGTGCTGGTGAAAAGCACCTTATTATTTTCAGCAGTAAATTAAACTCTGCAGACTAAGAACTCATGTAATTTGGCTTAAAAGCATCAGTGCACACTTACATGAAAGAGTGCAAACACATATTAATGCTGTTTGCATAAGAACATTCATAAGCCTTGAGAAATGCATTAATAGAATCATAGAATGGTTTGGGTTGGAGGGACCTTCAAGATCATTTAGTTCCAATCCCCTGCCGTGGGCAGGGACACCTTCCACTAGACCAGGTTGCTCCAAGCCCCGTCCAACCTGGCCTTGAACCTTCCTGGGCTGGGGCAGCCACAGCGTGTGCCAGGGCCTCACCACCCCCACAGGGAAGAATCTATTCCTAATATCTTATCTAAACCTGAACCCTTTTGGTTTAAAGCTATTACCTCTTGTCCTGTAATTCACAAGGTCATGTACAGTTAAGGATAAATCCCTGCATAAAGATGGAAATCAGCAATGCATAATCTGGAACAACTGCAGGGCAGTGGGAAACCATCATTTTCTAATGGCAGTAACCAAGCCAATGACTTCCCCAAATTAGGGGGTTCATTAAGACACAGGAGAGTTCCTTTCAACAAGTTTATTATTTATTTACTCTAATAACTATTCAGACTCGTTCCTTCTGATGTCTGTTAATTCCAGACTTGTGAGACCAGAAACAAGTCGATGCTCATCTACGGACAGCAGTGGCTGAGTCCTTCCACCCACGTGGTTGAAAGAGACGCTTATTTTAAGAAGCATAAGGTTCAGCTCTGCGGCCCTTTCAGTGTGTTCCCACCTGTCAGCTGGGCTGTGGTAGCTTTCAGACTGTATTCTTTCCATGTTCACTGTGGCTCAAGCTAAATCCCAGTAAATCCCAGAGGTACTGGGCTAAGAGCACACTCAAAACCAGTCCCTACAGCTGAGCTTGTAGGCTCAAAGCTCCCCTGGCTCCTGGGGCCAGGCCTGTTCAGGGAGCTCTGCTATCTCTGTGGGTACAGGCTCAGATAGTGGTGGAGGAGATGCTGGAAGGTGACTCAGTGAAGGAATCAGCAATCCCCAAGTGTGCAGATTCCTTTATCTCCACCAGCCCTCAATTTGCTCAATAACGCCCAAGCAGCTCGAACGAGTTGGTAGCTGCAGAAGGGCAGATTAACATCAATATGTGGCTCTAACTGCTTTTTGCTTTGTTTTGCACCAAAATAGCTTCCCTACATATGGCAGAGCTCATCCCAATGATTGATCTGCCTCATTTGACTTCCCAGCTCCACGGCTGATGGAGATGTGGGGAGGAAGTCCATGCAAGCATCAGAGAGAGGCAAATTGGGTTTTCATGGCCCCATGCTACTTTATCCAATTATGCTTTCCCAGGCGAGGGCATCCCACTGGGGTCTCACCCTTGGATTCACTCTTCTTAATGACATTCAATCATTTTGTGCTGAAGACAGTCATTTTCATAGCTGCTTGCATAATAAATTCAGAGTTACATGCTCACTGGTTCTCTAATTATACCCCGTTCTTGCAAAACAAAATGATTAAACTGAGTTTCCACTGAAAAACCTGTGAGTCAGCAGTTTTGTTTTACTGATAAAGTTTGGTCCTGTTTGGTTTTGTTTGATATTTTCTTCTGCAAAACTGGGAGCTCACTTGTATTTAAAGGTTAAAAGACAGAAAATATTGGGCCAGTGGATAATTGTCTATTGAGTTTGCAGAACATTCTGAATTTCACTCCTGGCCTAAAATGATCTCAGTGGCCTTGGGAAAGTTAGTCTGCATTTAGTTTGAAATGTGTGATGTTTGGCTACACAGGGGTAGCAGGGCCCATTTGAACTAAATGAGTTTCATACCTGGAGAAAGAAAAAAAAAAATAAAATTCAGCAGCTGCCTGGGAGATAATGGATCATGAACTATTCATCTATATTTAGATTAATCCAATCAATATCTTCACATAACCCAAACCCAGTAACTTTTCATGCTTATGAGATTACTAGAGAATAAAACTGGGAAGCTCCAGAGGATGGTGGTGCAAACCACCAGACCTCCAGTCAGAGTGATTGGACTTCCTACT
This sequence comes from Myiotriccus ornatus, assembly GCA_036023395.1. Classification (NCBI taxonomy): domain Eukaryota; kingdom Metazoa; phylum Chordata; class Aves; order Passeriformes; family Tyrannidae; genus Myiotriccus; species Myiotriccus ornatus. Next base: position 149,943,666 of record JAYRBT010000082.1, on the reverse strand, counting down.
ATTTTAGGTCACCAATGCTGAGTTTTGGTGGCTCAGAGGTTTCCTGAGCATCTTTGGTTGACACATGTTACTGAAATTACCTTTACTTCATTGGTTCTGCAGTGGGTTGAGGATGTAATTCTGGGTGTAGAGGAACTGGAGTGGGTCATTCCAGGTGCTGGTTGTGCCAAGATATAAGATAAACATGGTTCAGAGCCTAAATCTGGTAGAGCATGGAAAAAAGAACCCCAAGGGAGAGGCACAAACAGTAAAGCTCCATTAGGAGGGGTCTGCCAGCCTTCCTAATACAATTCCCAGTGTCATCCCAGCCTTCTACAAGTGGCCCCAAAGCCCTCCAGCACTGCTGGCTCCAGGAGCTTCAAGATCTAGGACAGCATTGTCACAGTGAAAGGACAAAGCCAGCCCTATGGCCGTGCCCAGGTCACCCAACCAGCTCTTAATGCTGCCCACGCGCCATGCAAGGGAACCTTTTCAGTTAACTGTTCGTGTACATTGCAGAAAACCAGCAACAGAGAAGGTGGATTCTTAATTTACAGGTTTCTCCTGCATAAACAAGTGATTGGGTCTCCTTTCCAACTTGAAAATTCTGGTTAAAAGCACCTGTGCCATCAAAATCGGAGGATTTTCTAGGACAGGTTTCACGTTTCACGGTGAGAAACATTTCTACTGCAGCTCGGGAGGACTTTTGCAAAATATCATTAAATTATCCCACTTGGGTACAGCCAGGGGTGTGTTTGTGGTACCTGGGAGGGTTTAATTACCTAAGATAATGAAGTTTTCCGGGAATTATCACTGCATCTGTTGCAGTGTCTGTACCTGAGCAGGTGGCTCAGGCACACCCCGCTGCAAAGGCAGCAGAGCAGGCTTGTCCTGGGGTGGGATTCATCTCACCTGGTGCCTGGGACAGGTTGTGCCTGATCAAATAGAGGTGCACATGAGATGACTAACGTCCTACGAAGCCCTGGCTCTGCTGACTCACTCTTCCTTGACCTGAAAGGGAGCCAGCAGTGATGGCCTCAGGTATCGGCACTCCCGGGAGAGACACATTTTCGCGTGGTTCTTATGGCAGACATTGAGAGGGGAAAGACTTCTGCTGTCAGGGTATTTCCTACCTTAGTGGGGTCCCTCTGAGCTGAGGTTGTGTTCTCTAAGCTTATTGTGAAGCAGCTTGGACAACACACTGCCTGGGAGAGCTTGACGTGCACAATCTGCATCCACATCCATCTTGTGTGGACCCAGCGGGCATGAACCGAGCTCAGTAAGCCTAATTTAACCCAGGCAAATGGGTAAATAAGCAGGAGTTTGTCTTCTGGGAGGGTAGTGGTTACATCTGCAGCGGGCTCATCACCTTGGGCTGAAGGTGGTGGTGGTTGCAACGGCAAAATGGTTTTCACTTCCCCTCCCTAAATGTCCAGCTCCTGCATTTTTAAGGCCCTACTGGAAAGCTCCTCAGTCCTTGTGGGCATGTCAATAAATGACCAAAGTGATTGTGATTGCTGCTGTGTGGAGGGAGGATTTATGCCACCACTGTTTGTTTCCTACCGCTGGCTTCTGTCACCTCCCATCCCTCATCTTTGTTGCCTCTCAACATTGTAAATTCTTCCCAGCACAGAACTTGCTCTCTAATTTGTCTGTTAAATGCCTAGTCTACAAATGAGTCCCAGCTATCCTCATTAACAATAGTTTGTACTTATTCCTTCATAAACTGATGGATGAAAAGCTCCATAAAAGAGCAAAAAGATATTATTTCCCCCAAGAGGAGGGTTTGCAAAGTCATTGCTCAAAGGAAGCCAGCAGACTTTTCCATCTAACTCAAATCCACCACAGCACAACTCTGTCGCCAGAAGCGTATCTTGTTTTCCTCTCTCTCTCTCTTTTTTTTTAAATTTTACTTTATCTGCTTGTTGATTTGCTTATGAAATTAAAGGAGATTATGATTTTAACTCTTTGGTTTTAGAGCCACGAGCAAGAAAAGCTACTAGAGCTGCCATCTGCAAATTGCAAGAGACATAAAACCAGCGCAAAATAAAGGCAAAACCAAGCGTTTTCCACTTGGCAATATATCTCAGCCGAAGATTAATTCGCTGTCTGACACTTGATGCTTATTGTTTGCAAACTCCAGATCTGCAACCGCAAATCAAGCTGAAAAGCATCATCTAATCAAAGAGGGGATAATTTAGCAAGAAACCACTCAGATGTGTGTTCCTGTCAGGTTACCCGTGCGAGTGCACGTAAGGACAGAGCGCCACTAACCCGGCACATATTTGTGTCCTTAACAACCTCCCCGGACAAGCTGTGACTCACTGACCTTTATTTCAGGCCAGAGAAAGACACAGAAACTCAGGAAAACACCCAGTCCTGGAGCTCTGCCGGATCATACCCCAAAAGGAGGCATCCAACAGGAGTAGAAGTGAAAGTCTAAAAGAGGGAGAAAGGGAAAGGGAAACCCTTCGGGTCACAACGTGCCTGATTTTTAAGGTGTGATGGGTAAGGCGAGAAGCTGACACACTGATCCAGGAAATTCCTCTTCCCCCACCTTCCCAGATATGTGAGATGTTATTGCAAGCCAAGCAACACAGCCTTGAGCACACTGCAGAAAAAAAGTACATTAAAAAAAAAGAAAAAAAAAAAGAAAATCTAGACTTGTTGGAACCCTATTAAATCTTTGCTTCACTGGTTCTAAGGCTGTCCAAGCCAACCTGAATGATTATTGTTATTATTAACAGGGCACAAAGTCAGAAAAGAGAGGATTTTTTATTTAAATAGGTTATTCTGCCTGCAGCTGGCTCTGCTGCAGAGGCCTGGCACCAGTTCATATTACAGGCATTACTGATTCCTTGGAGCTTTTCATGGGAGAAGCTTACTTTGACATTCTCATCAACTCCTCTCTCCCCTATTTATCATCCATAGATTGGATGATGTCCTCTCATAGCAATAACTGCATTTTTAGAAGCTATCTAAGCAGTTCTGTCTTCCCACTTTTCTGTGGGATTTCTGTTTCCTGCTGTTTACCAAATAAATAATTTTTGTGGCTTCAATGAGACTTTCCTCTCCTTTCCTACCTAATAAAGTCAGCTGTGACTGTATAAATCTTTGAGAATTCAGCATGAAAACCTTAAATAAAAGTACATTAAAATAAAAATACTGTGTCTGATCCAAAAAAACAATTTCAGCCCGTGTCTGGACTGAGAGTGGTTACAGAGCACAGAAGCGAGGCAGGCAGACTCTGCTACTGCACAGTGTATTAATAAACCTCAGTAGGTTTTGTTTCCCATGAGTTTTTCCCTGGAAACAGCACTGCCCCATGGCAAGGAATGCCACAGCTCAACCACACAGTGCCTGGGAAGAACCTACTCCTTTCCCTGTCCCTCCTTCCACACCCATCACCATTTTAGCCTCGCAAACCCCCTCCCCAAAACGTCTCTTTGAGGACTGAAGTCCGCACATCTATTTAATCCTTTTCTCTTCTGCTGCAGCTGTTCCTTCCCATCCTTCTGGCATCTTCTCCGAGCCTTTTCCCAAGGCCTTTAAAGCCTTTTGGGAGGGGAGGACAAGCACCACACACAACATCCAAGACGCGGCTCCAAAACGGGCTTGTTCCGCGGCATTACGATGATTTCTGTTTGGTTTTCTATTCCCTCCTTAATAATCCTTAACATTCAATTTCCTCTTCTGATTGCTACAGAGCAATGAGCTCATAATTTCATTCAACTGTTCATTACAAGACCCAAATGCCATTCCTGGGTAGCAATAATCAGCTCAGAGCCCATCGCTGCGCACGCAGGGTTGGAACCGTTGTTTTCCTTGTGTGCAGCTCTCTGGATTTAATGCCACTGAATCCCACCCAATGTTTTCTTGCCCAGCAATCCAGCACAGTGAGCAAATGCCAAAACTCTTCGTGGGTGGAGTCAGGAAGCTGTGAGTGGGGGCTGATCCACAAGGGAAGGTGGGATGAAACACAGGGGCAGCAGCAAGGCAGGGAGAGACTTCACCAAGGTGGGGTAATTCTGTAGACTAATAGAATTATTAGGGTTGGAAAAGACCTCCAAGATCATCAGGTCCAACCATTACCCCAACACTGCCAGGTCCATCACTAAACCACATCCCTAAGCACCACATCTACATGTATTTTGAATACTTGACCACATTTTCAGTGAAGAATTTCTGTCCATTATCCAATTTAAACCTCCCCTGGAGCAAATTGAGGCCCTTTCCCTGTACGTGAACAAAATTCACTGCCCCTCCACAGGTTCCTTAGGCAGAGAGCTGGGCTATGATCCTTTCTGGTCCAAGCATTCCTTCTTATTTTATTTTATTTTATTTATTTTTTGCAGCTCATTCCAACGTGTGTGAAGTACCAGATCACACTGAGTGTGTCCACTAAAGTGTCTTTTTTGCTGTCCATGTCAGAGGGTGTTACAGAGAAAATCTGAATGCTCCTAACTCCAGCCAAGGCAAGGAGAAAATCTTTCCATGTAGCCAGGTAAAATTATGTATAAATCTAGTCCCTACAAATTTACTCCCTTGAGTAGGTGATATTATGGCTTTTTCAGGCTGTGGAATCCTTGAAGGAAGAAATGGGCATCATGTCTTCTGCTTGATGATGCCACCAGAGGTTTAGATAAAGCTTCTCCTGGTAGCAGACCTGCCTGCAAAGCTCATAAGTGAGCTAAGAGCGGATGCCAAAAGCAAGGTACAACCAAGCTTTCCCTCAAGTGACCCCTAAACCGGCTGCCAAGAGAGATTGTGGAGTCTCCCTCACTGGGAATATTCCAGAACTGTCTGGACACAATCCTGTGCCATGTGCTCTGGGATGCTTGAGCAGGGAGGTTGGACCAGATGACCCACCGTGGTCCCTTCCAACCTGCCCCGTGTGTGATTCTGTGTTTCAGGGCCCCTCTCCTCCTTGGTGGAGGGATTCCAGGACAGTTCTCCACAGCAGGGCAGTGAAAAGCTTTGCCTGAGGAACGTAATGGTTGGAGCATCTTCCCCAGGGAAAACGTGCCTGTGAGATTTGTTTCTGTAAAAGCCTGTGTTATCTTCATATTGTTCCCTCCTCAGCAATAATGCAAGAGCCACCCCAGGGGAAGCAGAACAGCATCGCTCTTCAAAGGGACTGGGGAGAACAGGTAAGAAAATTATCCTTATGATAAGAAAATGGGCATTTGGAAATGTGCTGAAAGCTGGGATGTTGCAGTGCTGTTACTAATGACTACAATACATCATTTCAACTTGTTGACTTTTCTTTCTTTAATTTCCAGATTATCCGGCTGTTGCTTATCCTCCACCCATCCTGGGAGTAAACAGAGACATCATGTGCCTGAGCTGCAAAAAAGTTACTTCCAGCAGCAATTAACTTGTGATTTTTTTTCCTGGATTCTTTTTGTTTGCTTGTTTGTGTTGTTTAGTGGGTTTTTTTTTAAGGAAAGACAATCTTTCAACTCTACCTTTCGGTTTTACCTTTTCAATTTCATCTTTCAATTTCCTTTTGCAATTTTGCCTTTGTAACATTTCAGTGATTTAAGAAAGTATTATTTCTGTTCTAGAAATAAGAGAAATGTAGTTGAAATCTCTTGCATAAAGTCCCAAGGGAAGGCTCTGAGGGGTCTCAGAGGGGAAGCTGCTGCCTGGGAGTCCCAGCTCAAAGCACTCCATGAAGGGCTCAGACCAGATTCCAGCAGGAGGGGATTTTTCTCACACCTTACCAAGATTCCAGGCATAGGAAGCTTCTGGGATTGCTATAGGAAATCTGGCTTTCTTTTTCCTTAGAACCTGAGTATGGTTTGCATTGAAAGAGACCTTAGAGATTGTCCAGTTCCACCCCCCTGCCATGGGCAGCGACACCTTCCCTTAGACCAGGTTGCTCAGAGCCCCACCCAACCTTGGCTTAGACACTTCCAGGGATGGGACAGCCACAGCTTCTCTTGGCAAAGTGTTCCAGTGCCTCCCCACCCTCACAGTCAAGAATTTCTTCCTAATATTTAATCTAAATCCACCTTTATCCCAGGATCTTGGAGAAGTCCTGCCAACCCCAGCAGCAAAAACTGGCGTGCAACTATTTGTCGCATGAATAGCTCAAAAAAAAATACAGGAAAATCTCCCACAGGACCCCACTAGGAGCCCAGGGCTTTTGGTAAGACTGCACAAAGGGCCTCTAAAAAAAAAAAAAAAACCACAAAAATATGGAAGATCTGGATCTATTTGTCACTCTTTCATTCCCTGCTTTGAAAGTCACCCCCTCCTGCTGCGCTCACGGAGGCTCTCGCAGTTCTGTCAGGGAGCAGCCCTGTTTTGAAAGGGCCATGAATCACATCCATCAATCTTCAGGAGAGAAATAATCAACAGATGGTCATTACAGACCACGTGGTGCCACTCAGATCAGGAGATGCAGCAGGAAAGGAGCTCCCTTTCCATCTTGGTTCTGCTTTGATGCACTCACGTGTTCAGCCACGTCCAGGCTGGGAGGAAACGTGACAACACCGGTGTTTGGTGTATGGTACCAAAATCGGTGCATAAAGCTCCAGCCTCACTCAGAGAAGAGTATTTTCTTCCTACTAACTGGAAGAAGAAAGGGAGGACTGTCCTCAGGCCACATAAAAGAAATGCTGAGTGCTGAGGACCAAGTGGAGCTTGGTCTCTGTGCTCCACGTGCAACCTGCAGCTGTATCTCAACGTGCCACCCTCCATTCCCAACAACATCGACAAGCCACATCCATCTTTAGTGCCAACGTGTGCAAGAACCTTCAAAATGCAAATCAGACATCTCTTATGGATATATTTTAGATTAGATATTATTTTATTATTGTTTTATTAGTTTACATTATGTTATTTAACTAATACATTATTAGGAAGAAATTCTTCCCTGTGAGGGTGGGGAGGCCCTGGCACAGCTTTCCCAGAGAAGATGTGGATGTCCCATCCCTGGAAGTGTTCTAGGCCAGGCTGGACAAGGCTTGGAGCATTCTGGTCTAGTGGAAGGTGTCCCTGCCCATGGCAAGGGGATGGAACTCGATGGTCTTTAATGTTCCTTCCAACCCAAACCAAATGATGGCCCTTTCCTGAAAACACCCTTAAACAGGTGGGGAGGGATTTTAGGTAGGCCTTTTTGGTTTTTTGATGTTTGGGATTTTATTTTAAGGGGAGAAAAAAAAAAAAGAAGCATTGTAGTTACTTGAAATTTTGTCTCAAAAACATTTTTTCAAAGATCTTTTTTGGGATGATGTGTAAAGAAGGGAGGAGTTCACGGTCTGGACCCACGGACAAGTCCTATAAAATCCATTTATTGACAAAGTTCTTACTGTTGAGGGAAAAGAAACAACATTAGCCAACCCCAGAAAAAAAGCAAAACAAAAGTTTAAAACCCCCCAATCAGTCCATCAAATCAAACCAAATAACCCACAAAAAATCAAACAAAACCCAAACAAACAAAAACAAACAAGAAAACCCCACTAACCCTCCCAAAAGCCCCCAAACCAGTAGGTGACATGTAAAATTACTTATTTAAGCGAAGTAATGCATGTTCAGGCATATTTTTGAAAAACTTGTTGGGGAAAAAATAATCTTTCCATTTCCAGCAGATTTTAAAAAGTAATTTCTGTCCTCCATTTCCATGTACTCATGCAAAGGATGAGGAGCACTTCCTGGACACAGGATTGTACCTCAGCCATTTGTTTCAGGCAGAGTTTTCCACCTGAGCATGGAGAAACCTTCAGGTTGCAAGTATTTCACCCCATCCCATCATTTTTTTCCTGCTTTTGAGAGCAACACTTTTTTTTTTTTATTTTCTCCTTTCATGCTTCATCTGCTCCCTGTGACTTTCCACTTCAAAATGTATGTTGGAACAGGGGGGAAAAAAAAATAAAAAATTAATTTCAGATAATCTCTCCCAGTTCCCAAAGCCCACCTGAATCACCCCAACATCAGTGTCTGTCATGAGTAATGCACGGGATGGAACCACACACAGTCTGTTCCAGACGCGGGAACCATGGAAACGCTCCTGACGTGGGAGCTGCTCCTTGGGATGATCGCAGGAAAGAGGGGCTGAAGGAAGCTTGTCTTGTCCTCCTCTGTTGCCCAAGGCCAGATCATCACAGAACATGAGAGATTTCAGGTGACAGACTCTAATTCCGTGAGGTTGATGGTGGTTTTGGTGGACGGAAAAACCCGAACAAGACCAGAAATGGGCAATCGTGGCGTTTCCCCAGTGAGCTCTAAACACATTGAAGAGGGACCACGGATATTAGGAAGGAATTCCTCCCTGTGAGGGCGGTGAGGCACTGGCACAGGTTGTCCAGGAAAGTTGTTGATGCCCCATTTGCTGGAAGTGGCTTAGATGTAACATCCTACTCTTCAGGGTCTCACTCCACGCAGCTCAAACCCAATCATAGAATGGTTTGGGTTGGAAGGAACCTTAAAGATCATCTCATTCCAATCCCCTGCCACTGGCAGGGACACCTTCCACTAGACTAGGTTGATCCAAGCCCCATCCAAAGTGTCTTTGAACACTTTCAGGCATGGGGCATCCACAGCTTCTCTGGGCAAGCTGTGCCAGGGCCTCACCACCCTCACAGGGAAGGATTTTTCTAATATCTAATCTAAACCTGCCCTCTGTCACCTCGAGGCCATTCCCCCATGTCCTGTCACTCCACGACTGTGTGAAAAGTCCCTCTTCAGCTCTCTTGTAGTTCCCTGTAGATGCTGGAAGGCCTCTTTGTTTCCATTGTGCCTTCTCCTCCCCATAATATCAGCTTTTCCATGCTCAGAATGGAACACCCATTCCCACTCCAACCTGGTACCTCTCCCATCTATTTGGAAGTGTGTCCTCTGCCCCCCTCTCCTTGTGGGGCAAATTTAAATGATCCAGACCAGCCACTGCATCTAAAATCCCAATTTTTTGGGGTGTGGAAGCAGCAGCTAAAATTAGGCTGTGCTGTGAAAGTGTGGAAAAGAGAAAATCTCAGGCTGGTTATCCACTTATTTTTCAGCTTCTTGACTCATCCACGTGAAGGAAGGAGCAGCTGGGCCACCAGTGCCAACAACAGCATGGAGTGTCCTTCAATATCCAGCTTCAAAAGGTATCAAGAAGAAGTAAAGCACATACTTTGAGTGCTCCACCCACCCCTGCAGCGATGTGGAAGAAAGGTCAGGTGAACAAACTCCCCAAACATCTGCAGGCTTTGAAGGAAGGATATTCGTGCTCAATAATGCTCAAAAAACCCGAGGCCTGAGTCAGGAAACTCTTTGGGAATAACCTGAGTAGGTCCAGAAGAAGTCAATAGAGAGCTGTAAATAAACTCACTCCTGAAGGACTGCCTGCCAAAATCTTCCACATCCGTGTTGCTTGGTGACATGTCTGAGCAAGGCTGGGAATAGACCCCAAATCTGGATGTGAAGCAGTGCTCAGTCAATATTCCTGAGCTGTGTTTCATGTCTCCCCTCTTTTTTTAGCCTTCTGTCTCTGGAGTTCATGAACAGCAGAGCCTGATTCTGATCTCACCCCAGCAAAGAAATTACATCATTTTTCAGTGTGCAGAACTTGATTCTCAGGAGATGAAGCAAAGCAAGACACAACCATACTGAATGACGGACATGTCTAGTAATAAGATGAGGTTTCTGCTCCTCTGTAGCTACTTCATCGCCCCCAAACCCCACCATTCTTCATTCAGGAGATGCAGCCAAACTGTGCTGCAAAGTACTGCAACATAAAGATGTTTGCTTGGTAATTACTGCTGTTTATATTATTCTGCATATACTATACAGCAAAAGTGGCAGATATTAAAATGAAGAGATGACTTAATAAGTTCTAGTTCGCCAGATGTGTCATTCTTTTAATAAGATGAAGAAAAAAAAAAAAGTGTGGTTACACTTCAAACTTACCAGGTGTACAGTAAATAAAATTAATATATTGTATTTCAAAATCCTTGTAAGAGTCATTGTCCCTGTGAGAATTAAGATAAATGACACCAATAAAATAAGCAGATTAGGATATATTATTTTTTTAGGTGTTGAATCAAAAGTGTATGTAACTTGTTGATATGGATAATAAAATCAATGTGAATGAAATAAAAAAAAAAGAAAAAAAGCAATGCCCATTAAAATTAAAAGGAAGTTTTTCCTGCCCACGGCAGAGGCATTGGAACCGGGTGATCTTTAGGGTCCCTTCCAACCCAAACCATCCTGGGATTCTGTGATTCCATGAAAATGAGTGATTAAAGAGCCAAAATCGCAGGGAGGGAGAACTGGACAGCAAAGAATCCCTGGTACCTGAGTTTCTGTTGAGGCTGCACAGCAAATATTTCTGTAAAGGGGATTTTAGCTGTTGCTCAGACACTCCTTAACTGATCCACTGACAGACCTCAAGCAAAGCAAAGACCCGGGGTGTAATGGCATTTTAAGACTCTGTCTGGCAGCCAGAGCTAAGAATTTATCTTTTTTGATCGGTCCTGAGCATGAGGAAAACAGGAGATTGCTCCAGCTCCTCTCAGCTGAGGCTGAACAACCGGGATTTATCCCAGCACAGTGTGTTTAGATTCGTCTGATTGCAGGGTCAGGCTTCAACAAAGGGTGGGAATAACAGACAGGGAGGGGGATTGTGCCTTGCAAAACCCATCCAGCCAGGCAAGCAGAGTCCTGCTGAAGGGTGGTGAGCTGAGATAGGGAATGCAGTGCTGGGTGCTGAGCCAGGGAAAGCCTGAGTGGAGATGGAGTTCTTAATGCAACCAGCTCTACAACACCTGGCCAGCTCTGCTGTCCCCCACTGTAGGGGGGGCTGATAAATAAGCATGGGCTCAGACTAAGAGGGTATATACAGGCAGGACCTGGAAAGCTGGAGGGATGAAGGAGATTGAAAGAAGAGGGGAATTGCATCATCCATGTTTCTGTGTTGCAAGCAGACCACCCAGCACTCTTTAACAAGATAAAGGAATTGTTCTCTTCGGGCAGTTTATGGCCAAACATTTTAAGCAAGACCTGTTTCCAGATATATATCTGTTTTATGGATGGTTTGGTAAGGGCATGGCAGGAGTCAGGTGAATGTCTCTCATTCAACATGGACATAAACAGTGAGTTTTCTTCCTCTTTCTCTGTGTGTTGGGTGAAATCATGGATGTCAGGGCTAAGAATATTCACTAGTTTTTGTTTTGGAAGGCTGGACTCCATCATGTTATGAGTGGGATTACATAACCTTTCATATTTATCTCTGCCCAGAATGGTTTTGGACTCCCCATCCCTGGAAATGCTCCAGGCCAGGTTGGATGGGTCTGGGAATAACCTGGTCTAGTGGAAGGTGTCCCTGCCCATGGGAGGGAGGTTGGAATGAGATGATCTTTGAGGTCACTTCCAACCCAAGAGGTTCTGTGATTCTGTATGTGAGATAGCAGTGTCATTGCCATCTAACCTGCACTGGCTTAGAAACAGCAACAAAAAAAAAAATAAATTAAAATTATAAATATATAACTGATATTTTCCCTGGAATTATTTCAGCTGAGAAAATTGAGTTTCTGGAATATCAACAGTTTTCCTATGGAAAAAAAATAATCAATTTTGCCCCAATCTTCTGCGATACCCTTTTTGACTTTTATTCAGGATTTCCAGGACTGCTCCGGTTCCCATCTTTTCCAGAGCTGGCAGATTGGGTTTCAGGCTCCTCAGAGATCTTCAGACATGCTTGAAAAAGATTTAAAGGGAATCCCTTCACAACTTCATCTAAACTGAGTGTGAGAGTTCCCATTCCACAGGAGATTAGAGTTTCATTCCATCTCAAAATAATTATCTCTGAAAAGAAAACGGAGGGGATTTTTCAGCGGAATTCCCAGGGAGTTCCAGTTTTGAGCCAAATCTATAGATAGACTCAGTTTATTCTGTGCTCAGAAATAAACTGTGAATCCTTCTAGCCAGTTTGGAGAATCCCTTAAGAGTACAATTCCATACTGGAGTCCAAAATGCACAGAAATAGATGGGCTGCTCCTCTCAGTTCAGTCCTTGGCAGAAATCCCACCCTTAGTCCTGTGATATTTGCAGTGAATCCACCCCTTTCTAGATCCTTCCCAGGAGGGCAGGGTAGTCTAGGCTGACAAAAAGGGTGGATGTGAACATGACTTTCTAACATTTCCAGTATATTTCTTGGTTTGACAAAGGATATCACCTCCGCATGCAACTTATGTCTTTCCCACAACTCAGAGAGTAGTACTGGGATACACCTTTTGTGTGTGGAAGAGACTGAAGTTGAAATGGAGATTACAGGACAGGGAGGAGAAAATAGCCAAATTGAGCAGTTCCATCTACTTCTTAAACTTAGCAAGAAACAGAACACAATCATAAAATCACTTAAGGCTGGAAGAGACCTTGAAGGTTATTGAGTCCAGTTGTCAAACGCAGCACTGCCAAGTCCGCCACTAAACCATGTCCCCAAGAGTCACATCTACATGGCTTTTGAACTCTCCCAGGGATGGTGACTCCACCATTGCCCTGGGCAACCTGTTCCAGTGCCTGATCACCTTTTTTTGGTGAAAAGATTTTCCCCTAATATCCGATCTAAACCTCCCCTGCTGCAGCTCGAGGACATTTCCTCTTTGCCTGTCACTCGTTACCTGGGAGAAGAGACCGACCCCCACGTCTCTGCAACATCCTTTCAGGCAGTTGGAGAGAGCAATAAGATCGCCCTGGATCCTGCTTTTCTCTGGAATACACAACATCCTCCACAGGTTGTTGAGTTTTGAAGTTCATTGCTGAAACTTCAGAGCTCAAGGAGAGCTGGTGGGCAATAAAGAGAGAGGATTTAGATTAGAAATTAGGAAGAAATTCTTCCCTGTGAGGGTGATGAGACAATGGCACAGGTTGCCCAGAGAAGCTGTGGCTGCCCCACCCTTGGAAGTGTTCAAGGCCAGGTTGGATGGGGCTCTGAACAACCTTTTCCAGTAGAAGATGTCCCTGCCCATGGCAGGGGTTTGGAACCAGATGATCTTTGAGGTTCCTCCAACCACTCTATGTTCCTTATGATTTTGTGAATTACAAAACATCACCAAAAACTAAACTCCCTTTTAAACCCTACCACCTCTGGATAGACAACTTTCTGGATTGCTGGAGATGATTGTGCCAGACAGCCAGACCATATGGTCAGGCAATGGAGCATGAGCTCTCTCTGCCTGTATTTGAAGGTGGTGAGGGATAAGTTCTCCTTGGAAAACATCCCAGCCCAGCACCATATGCAGCTTTTGAGGCCCAGCTCAGGAGAAATAGACCCCAGATGACGTAGAGCACCACGCTGACCTGGCTCCAGGACTTCTCCATGTTGCCTTGTGTGAAGCTGTTCAGATCTGCTGCTGTGTTAAGGCAGGTCCTGGGACAGCTCAATTCATAGAATCATCAAATGGTTTGGGTTGGGGAGCCAAAATTTCAAATTCCTCTGCACATCTCGGAGCTCTCAATACTGAGATCCATCCCCTTGATGCCTGATGTTGCTCAGTCCTTCTCTAAGGGCTTCTCAGCCCATTTGTTGCCTCTTAGCGAGCTTGTTTGTCTCTCTGCCTCAGGCAACACCAACTCCTGCTCTCAGTTAAGCCTCGGGTTCAGCTCCCAGTTAAGCTTTGCTTCAGCTCTCAGGTTTCTCCCTCGATGTGGGAAAACCAAGCAAATCAACAGGGGCTCAGTTCACCTCCCCAAGAACCCACCTGGCTGTTTCCCTCCCCCTGCCTCGTGACCCACGCTAAAAAAATCACGGACTGATAGAATCAAACCACTCTTTATTCCGCACAGGCAGCGGAGCCTGAGTCACGCGGACACGCCTGGTACCCACGGCAGAGCCGGGATGGGAGGCAGAGGCACAAACAATCCCTCTGTACTGTATGATAATCAACAAAAATTAGCTGCCTAAGGGAACCAGGAAACTCTGCCATGAATGCAGCAGCTAGAGACTGAGCCTATTTATTTAACAGGTGTCCCCTGAGCTGGGATGCCAGGCTCTGTTTGCCAAATTTGCAGAGAGAGGAAGACAGCTTGAATAAATACGGGCGAGAGTCCTGGAGACATTTTCTTTGTGGATTGTTGTGTTGTTTTTTCCTTTTTTTTCCTTTTTTATTTTTTTTTCCCCCAGCAACTTTTTATTGTAAGAAAGTACATCCCAGCTCTTGGCTGGGAGTGTTTAGGCAGCAGAAGCTGTGCCAACATCCCGTTTCCCTCCTCGTAGTGGTGCACAGTCCAGCTCAGCCTCAACACAAAGTTAGCTCTGCTGGATGGCTTTGAGATTGGTTTGTTTGTTCAGTTTAATTAAAATACAGTATGGGGTACATTTTGGATGAGAACCCATCCCAGGCTGTCAGGGACCCGGAGCCAACAACAGCTGGGCTGAAATGATCTCCTTCCCCATTCCTGTGCAGTGGAAATGTGCCTCCAAACACAAGTTGCTGTGCCTGGTGCTGCAGCACAGAGAAGCCTTGGGATGTGTCTGATGTCACAACACCAAACTTTACACACGGAGCATCTGGGTGGTCCTCGTTCCATTTTTGGAGCGTTTTCACGCAGTCTGGAGGAAAGGGATGGAGAGGGACACAGAGGAATGGCTGTAGATGTTTATGCCACCTCTCAAATGGAGGACAAAGCCAAGCAGCTCACAGATGGTTTTCAAAGAGTCACAGAATCACAGAATGGGTTGGGTTGGAAGGGCCCACAGTGGGTCACCTGTTCCAACCTCCCTGCTCCAGCAGGGTCATCACAGAACACACGGCACAGGATGGTGTCCAGATTGTTCCGGAATATCTCCAGTGAGGGACACTCCACACCCCCTCAGGTCAATCTGCTCAGTGCTCAGTCACTGCACAGGAAAGAAGTTCTTCCTCATGTTCAGATGGAACTTCCTTTGTGCTCACTGCCTCTTGTCCCATTACTGGGCACTCCTGAGAAGACCCTGGTCCATCCTCTTGACATCCTCCCTGCAGACACTTTAGGAATTGATAAGGTCCCCTCTCAGATGTCTCTTCTCAGGGCTGAATGGGCCCAACTCTCTCCACTTTTCCTCATAAGAAGAGTCTTTTGGTGATGTTCACAGCCCAAAGGAATCCTGAACTTCCTTCTGGCAGTCCTCCCCAGGGAACTGTTCACTCACAATCCCCTGTTGCCTTGCAGTCATGCCAGAAAGCCAATGCTAGACGGAAGAATCGGCAGAGATGCACGGAAAGGGGATTGCAGCAGCCCCGGCCAACAGCACGAGCTGAAGGCAGTGAGTAGAGTAAACAATCTGCTCATCTGGCAAAAAAAAATCACAGAGAACATCCCAACCAACCACACCAAAAAATATGTAAGCACCAAGGGAAAAAAAACCTTCTCCAACCAGATGTTTATGCCTCAGAAAGGGAGAATTTCCAGAGACTGTAGAAACTTTTACAGACTGCTCCTTACAAGCCCTAGTAAATATTTGCCAACTGCACTGAGAGATAATCTGATAAATAAACAAGACATCCAGTTTCCAGTTCTTTTCACTTAGTCCTTGTGTACAAGGCACTGGCTCTGCAATATTAGCTACATAAAGTACACAGATTTCCTGCCCCCTGCCAGCCGCTCCAAGTCATTCCTCGCTGATCTCAGTCACGAACAGGGCTGGCATTCACATCCTGCGTAGCCAGGGCAGGCATGTGGGAGATGTTCCTCCCCGTGGTAAGGCAGAAGTGTGAAGGTCTCACCCATGCCTCCTTCCCCCCGGCAGCCGTGAGCTGAAGGGGCAACAGCGCGAGGCAAAAGCTGCCCGAGGTGTGGCTCAGTGGTGGCACCCCCGTGGTGTTTGCAGTTGCCACAAGGGCGTGACAAAGAGCGGCTCTCCTCAGCCCTGCACCACCAATAATAGTGCCACTGGGCAGTTCCTTCATTCCTCAGGCTCCTCAGCAGTTCCACTGCCTCCCCAGTGACCACGTTCATCCACACACCCATTCGTGCCGCTTCCCAGGGCTGTGTTGCCCTGGGCGACCTCTGCCTCCTCCTCGCCGACCACCCACAACAGCTCCTCGTGGGGGACGGGGAAATCTCTGCCCACCCAAGGTCAGCCCAGCTAAACTCACGCCGAAGAACCAGATGCCAGGACAGGGAAACTGCAGCCCGTGCCCCTGCCGGCTGTGATTAAAGAAACGTGGATTGAATTATTCACACGGCTCCCCCAGTCTCTACCCTGAGAACCCAGCAAAGCCTGAATACTTCTTGAACCCTGCTGCAGGGAAGAGAAGTGGAGATCTCTCCACAGGAATAGAAAGCTAAAACTGCTGTGTTTCGTGGACCTCGCTGAAATGACATTGCCAGTCCCAATCCACAGCCCAGGAAAAGGCTCTGTAATTAATTCAGAACACCCAAAGTGTTTTCACCCAAATTATCAAGCCTGTGGGAGAGGCTTGTGACAGCATTACAAATTCATAGGTCTGGGAGAGAACTCCGGAGGTTGCACAGTTTATTTTCCTGTCCTGAAGTGAGACACAGTATTTTTAGGTCTCTGTTGATGGATCTTTGTTTAAATTGCGGGGGTTTTTCAAGGCCTCCCATAATGGAAATGTTGCAGGCAATTCATTCCAGTGTTTAGATGTCCTGACCACTGGAAAATCTCACCTCATGTCACAGAATCAGAGAATCATTAAGGTTGGAAAAGACTTCCAAGATCAAGTCCAACCTTTGACCCACCACCACCACCTTGTCAACTAGTCCAGAGCGCTGAGTGCCACATCCAGTCATTCCTTGAACACCTCCAGGGATGAGGACTCCACCACTTCCCTGAAAAGCCTGTTCCAATGCCTGACAAGCCTTTCTACGAAGAAATTCTTCCTGATGTCCAACGTGAACCACTCCTGGCACAGCTTGAGGCCATCTCCTCTTGTCCTGTTGCTTGTTACCTGGAGAAGAGCCCGACCCTGCTTGTCTTCAACATCCTGTCAGGGAGGGTGTTAACGTCTCCTTTGAGCCTCCTTTTCTCCAGTCTGAACACCCCCAGCTCCCTCAGCTGCTTGAAAAACCTGAAAACCCTCTTCCTCACGGCAGTTCAAACTTTTCCTTTGGATTTCTTCTCCCATGATATAGCAGCTCCTCATGGATTTGAACAAGCACATCCACATTCTGCTCGGCGCCCTTCCCTCTGAAGGAGATAATGATTTCAGTGTTTCTCCACAGGTAGTTTTTCCCTGTTGGCTACTCTTGTGGCTCCCACTAGATATTCCTGAAGTAGGGCAAATCATTCTGGAAGTGGAGTGTCCCACTTTTTAGAATCTCCTTTCACTGAGGTGTTCCCGGGGGTGAGCAGAGCACCCCTGGCAGGTTACACGGCACAGTGCAGTGCTCATAGTTTTCATGACAGCACCATGTGTTGATTTGAGGGCAGGTTGTGATTCATTACAGCCTCCACACGTGGTTTTTTTTGTTTGGTTGGTTGGTTTTGTTTTGTTTGTTTGTTTTTCTTTCTTTCTTTCTTTTTTTCTGAGAACTGATGTCCGATCAGTTGTTCCCAGCCCTGGATCCATATCAGTGAAATTATTTAGGAAATCACAGAGGTTAAACTTCCTTAAGATACCCTGACCAAGGCCATGCTAGAAGGAAACCAGGTTATAGGGTGAGTGTAGGAAGATCTATTAATTGCTATAAATTTGCCATGATGGTCAAGACCTAACCCAGTCTGTGGACCAAAATGTTCATAAAACACCCATAAAATGTCCACAAATATCCATAGAACTTCAATTGAGTTCATTTTAGTCCATGCCTTTGGGCTCCAACTGTTATGGTGGTCACTCAGGACAGGAGAGGTGGTGTGTGGTGCAGAGTTTTTGGGCACCAAAGCCAGCTCAGGTCAGGTCACTGCTGCACTTGCTTTCCTGCTTATAAAACTTGTCCTTCACTGGTTCAGGTGATTCCTGCTGGAGTAATTCCTGTAACATGTAGCTCAATCATGGGTGTACCTGCTCTGCCACAGGCTTATCCAGAGCCAGATGCTTTGAGCTGGTCCAGAGTGACTTCAGGCACAGCCACTGATGCTTCAAGATGCACCTTCTCCAGCTTGGACTTATTTTTGGGCCCTTTTAGAGGTCCAGCACAGACACAGCCATGGGCTCGGACTCTTCCAGATGAACCTGCTCTGCTGTGGCATAATCCCAGCCACAGAGGTTTTGGGGTTTCTTTGACTTGAATTCCCACTGGAGTTCCACCTGCCCCAGTACAGCAGCACAGGAAGGGCAGTGATTCCGTGGCCATCTGCCATCCCAGACACATCTCTGCTGCTGTTATCAAACCATTCCCAGGCACAGCACAGTCAGATGACGAGCAGTGAAGCACCACGGAGAGCAGTCACCCTAAAGCAGCCACTAACAAGCACTGGGCTCTAAAACACAGCCAGGGAAGTCATGGCAAGCACAGGAGCTGCCAATTAATAGCTAAACAGCAATAGCAGCTATAAATTCCAATCAAACCTGCTGTTATCTTGATCCCTTCTAGCCCCACCTTGGGTGCCAAAAAGGGCTGTCAGGGTTTAACCCCAGCTGGCAACTGAGCCCCACACAGTCAGTCACTCACTCTCCCCTGGGGGGAGAAAGTAAAAGTGAGAAAAGCAGAGGGTTGAGATAAAAACAGTTTAATAGGTAAAGCAAAAGCTGTGCACACAAGGAAAGGAAAACAAGGAATTCATTCCCCACTTCCCGTGGGCAGGCAGGTGTTCAGCCATCCCCAGGAAAGCTCCATCACACGTAACGGTGACTCGGGAAGTCAAGCACCGTCACTCCAAACTCCTCCTTCTTCCTTCCTCTCTCCCAGCAGAACAAGCCTTGATGCTGCACAGGAACTGCTCAGCAACATCTGAAACATCTCTCTATTGTCAACACTGTTTTCATCACAAATCCAAACCATAGCCCCATACTGGCTACCACGAAGAAAATCAGCTGCATCCCAGCCAAAACCAGCAAAATCAGGTTGCTACCCCTGAGCTTTTTCTCCACTGATTTTTCTAAAGCCTGTCCGAGAAACATTGTATTTTTAACTGCCCATGATGTGTGTAAAGGAAGTTCTTCACGTTTGTTTTAATCCTGTATCTGATCATTCCGTTGGTGCCCCTGGTTTGTCATGGCATGAGAAATAATGAGTAACCATCCCTTACTCACCCTTTTCAGGCCTGTCATCCCTCTGTAGATGTCTGCTGGCACACACAGAGGATGACTCCCAGCTGCAATGAGAATTACAGCTTAGCCATTCCTCACATGAAAGCTACTCTACATCTCTGGTCATCCCTCTTTGTACCTTTCATAACTCTACTACACCCTTTTTTTTTTTTTTTTATTATATGGCATGAATGGAAATACACACAGTGTCCCAGATTTAGGGTCATCAGGGATTTAAATACACACACTTTTAAAGAAAGGCTCTGTTTTCTATCCCCTTCCTAGAAAGTTCTAGGATTTTATTCACGTATTTTGCTTGTGCTGACCAGTGAGATGACACATAAAATCACTATCTGCAGTCACTCCAGGATCTCTTTCCTGAGGGGTCAAGGCTGATTTAGAACAGATTATTGTGCATGCAGTTATCAGCTTTTCCTTTCCCTCCTGGCCATTCCTTGGCATTAACTCAGGCTCAGAGGGGTCCTACTTAATATTCTAAGTCACCAAACCTGGGTCCTGACCCAAAGAAGATCTCATGCCCCAAATGGATCTCCCAGGTTTATTGTGTGGACTCAGTTGAAAGGGTAGGCATGTGCTGGGTACTTATGTGCATCCTCTTTTCTGTCACTGATTGAAGTTAAACCCCAGAGATAAGAGAAGGTGCATCTTTCCACTTCAAGCCTACTCAAAATCTGATCAGTTGGGCTGATTTCACTGAGAGGTGGAACTTCTGTTTCCACTTTCTGTGCTATGAAAGCGATGGGAGGAATCCCACCACCCTGTGCAATTTCTAGTCCAGAGGCCATTTCATAGAACTGGAGAACACAGAAGGGATAAGCACAGCGAAGGTTTCCATGAATCCGAGTCACGTGTGTGCTGGGGAGGACATGCTGTTCCTAGTCCATGTCAAAAGAGGAAAAAAACCCTCAAGCTGTATTCCCTCAGTTCGTTACAGTGTCAGTCATAGCCTGCAGAGGTGAGAAACTGGCTGTTAGATACCATTATGCCACCTCTGAGAAGGTAGGAGTGAGGTGGAGGAACAGGGAGCAAAGCAAAGGTCACGTTTCCCCAGCGGTCCCTCAGCCACAGCCTGACAAATCAGAACTATTACTTCCCAGCTAATTTCAGAATTCCGCTTTTTACATCCGAATTTCCCCTTCCCATAAAGGAATTTGAGATCAGGTGGATGCTGCTTTGTTTAGGATTCAAAAGGCTGGGCACTTCACTGAGGTTTTTCTAAGCTCGCTGACCCTTTGAGCACCAGGGCTGCTCATCCCTGGAGGTTCATTAATCAGCTCCACAACAAGGAGCTCAATTATTCCCACTTATGGGGATGTTTGTTCTTGTAGACACCTTGTCACTAATGTTGGAACATGATCTCCTTCACCAGCATGTCCTGGCCAAGCTGTTGAGTTCTGCCAAGGATTAGGGGAGGGATATCCTGGGATACAGAACTTTAACCAAGCCATGGAACCATAAACCCCCAGACTATTCTGGATGCATTAAGGTGAGATGATTGTTCAAGGCATTGAGGTCCCCTTCCCAAGTCTCAGAACTGGCATGTGTAAGGTAATTTTCAACACAGATCTAGTTCTAAGGCTCATGCTGGTGCATCCTGCTGCCCTAAAGACAGCTCAGCCTCCATCGCTGCTTTCTGTCCGGAGCTGCTGACAACAATGGCAGGAGTTCCTCTCTCCATCCATCCCTGACTGCCTTTCTGGACCTCTTTAGGGTGGAGAAGAGGAGCTGAACTCCATTCATGGATGTTCTTTGTAACTGGGCACTTTTACAGCACTGGGGAAACAGAGGGAACAGTCTCCAATATTTCTAACACCCTGTTTAGCTGTGGAGAATCCCACCATAAGGACAAATTTCAGACCTAGCACTTGGGGACATTGCTTTTTTTTTGTAGCCCTCTCTCTACTTTTGCAATCAGCTTTTCACTTCTAACTTGAAACAGATGGGGAGAAAAAAAAAGGTGTCATATATGTACAGAAAATCAATGAGTCCTGATACAGCCAAGGCCTCTCCTGTTGAACTGCAGCCACATCCCAAGAAGAATTTGGACAGTGCTCTCAGGGCACAGGGTGTGATTCTTCAGGTTGTCCTACAAAAGGAGTTGGATTTCGATGATCCTCGTGGGTCCCTTCGAACTCAGGATATTCTGTGGCTTTTTTTAAACACATTTTTGGATCATGCTATGCCCATTTATGAGCATCAAATCCAGCCATGAGTTTCGAAATGCCAACACAAAATGCACAGCTGCTCAGAGGATGCTGAACATCTCTAATTGCCCTGACTTTTTGCGCATTGAGAATCTCAGCTGGGATGTTAATGACCTTATTTGCTTTTAGAAAGTGGGCCTTTCTAGCCAAGTTCCCAGATACTGCTCAGAGACGCAGAGAGGACGTTGAGAGAAACAGCTGAATTTTTTAGGAACAGAATCCCACCTGTGCTTGAGAGCACTGTATAAACGCTTCTTGAGCTCTGTCAGCCTTGGTGCTGTGACCACTGCCCTGGGGAGCCTGCTCAGTGCCCAACCACTCTCTCAGTGAAGAAATTTTTCCCAATATCCAGCCTGAGACTCCCCTGACACAGTTTCATGCTGTTTTCTCAGTCCTGCCTCTGGTCCCCAGAGAGAAGATATCAGTGTTTGCCCCTCCACTTCTCCACTGGAGAAAGCTCCCCTCAGTCTCCTCTTCTCCAGGCTGGACAAGCCAAGTGACCTCAGGCCCTCCTCACATGGCTTCACGTCCAGACCCTTCACCATCCTCACAGCCCCACTTTGGTCCATTTTTAGGAGCTTTAAATCCTTCTGACATTGGGGAGTTCCAGCAAGAGGCCCAACAGGTGACCTGGGGCCAAAACTAAACCCCTGGCTGGGAAGGAGCTCAGAGACGTCACAGGATCAGCTCCTGGGAGCAGATCAGAGCTCAGTGAAAACTGGCTGGAGTGTCCCAGAGAGACAGGAGGGGATAAAATATGCAGAGGCACCGTTGGGTACTTGAGACAGTAAACTGCTAATTGGGAGATTGAACATCTCTTCCTAAATCTGTCCTGGCAAGAGCCAGTGAGCATTAATCAGTCAGGGCATTCACCCCTCTCGTGCTTCTGCTTCCCTGCCTGGCAAGCAGGGATGGTGTTGGTCTCACAGGGACCTTTGCTTGCTCACCTGAAGCAAATGGGCCATCAACAGGTTCAGTGTTATTCTGAGTGATTTCTTTTTCTTTTTAAAAGGACAAGCATAACCTCTACCCAGGCTGAAACACCACCCTGATATAAGGCGGCAGCAGCAGCACAGAAAATAAACTTAATTTCCAGGCTGAACCCAAAGAAAGAAACATTTACAGGTGTGCAAGCTTGAAGATGAGCTCCAGACTGTTGAGACACGGAGTTTTCTGGTGGTGAAAACTCCCCTGTGCAGAGCTTGCAAACAGATTTCTACTTCTCACCTCTGCTCTGTCAACAAACATGTAGAAACCTGCATCCACATCCCTGGAAAAGTCAGTTTTCTGGGGCTCCACATTACAAGAACCCAAGTGCACACACATGTGGGTGTGTGGATGTAGGTGGTAATTTAAGGGTCTCACCATAATCGACTCTTCTGGGAGAGTTTAAAATACCATCCTGCAGTGGGTGGGGATTTGAGGACCTTCTCCCTGCAAATTAGAAGCTTTTTTTTTTTTCAAGTGTGAGCGTGGGTGGTGAAACTGGGCTCACCTTTGGCAACTACGGTGCAAAAATAAAATTGTAAGACATTTAAGTCTTCGGAGAGGATTTCAAGACCTTCCTGCTGACAAATTAGCAGCGAGTATCTTACAGCATATGTACAATACACAGAGCGGGACAGATCTGGGGGTGGGTATTATTAGCAAAATATTAATATCTCTGGAGGTTCAGACTTAGACAGAGGTGTTGGCATTCAATATTATTAATTTATTTATAATTAATTAATTTATTTTTATTTTTTTACTCACTGACTGACTTTCTGCTTATTCTTAATACCCCCCCCACACGTTACCCTTTCTACTTTTGGTCACACTGACAACCTTTATAAATCTTGGTCAAAGTTCCAGGTTAGTTTTCAGTAAAATAAATAAGTAAATTAGGAGATAATGGAACTTTCAATCTTCTGCTCAGCAGCTCTCTGAGAAAGGGAGGTCCTTGAGGTCTGGTTGTGGGGACATTTGGCTCACCACAACTTCTTAAACTCTTGTGGTGGATGTGGACATGGCCCAGCAAGAAACATAAAGTCCATATGGTGAATGCATGGTGGTCAGTTAGAAAACAGAGCAAATATTGAATCTAGAAGCTGAAATTGGTTTAAAATATTACCTGAATTTAGTCATTGCTTCATCACTGACACACCATGACAACTAGGGTTAGTCAAGAATCATTCTGCCATGAAACACTGCTATTGGAAATTATTTGTCCATGAAAAGAAGTCTAAATTATTTGTTTGAGTCACAGTGAAACAGGTGAATCACTTTTTGCGTGGCTTTGGTACAGCCTCTTACTGACTAATTTTGGTATAAACTGGTTTGGAATGATAACTTTGAAATATATCAGTGTTAATTAAGACAGTGATAAAAGTCATGGTGATCTTAAGAACATGTAAAAGCAGCATTAATTAATGCTGTATTCAATAACAGGAAGGTGGTGGGACATGATTTAGAAACCAGAATTAAATTATAGAAACTTATCCTTAAAAAGGTTCAAACCACAAATTCAAACTCAGCCTTCTTTGGCCTTTCAGGGGATTTTGAACATTGCACTTAAATTTCATCTTGAAGACTCATTTTTAAAACCAGAAAAAATCATTCCTGAGCTGATGGTCAAAATTAAACATGTCTTTAGATCAGATCCTAAGCAGGCAATGTCTTATCCAGGACGTTGGCCAAGAATTCCACTCTATCTTCTCACATCAAAATCCTAGTGAGAATTAGAATAAATGTAATGCTGAAAACTGAATCCATTTCTCCCTTCCAAGCTTGTGCCCTCTGCTTATAACAGTGCAGAAGGTGTTTTCTAGAAGAAAAGGCTTGACCAAGGGGTGAATGTGCGTGCTGAGAAGGGTCTGGAGGCAGAGGAGTTATCCACTAGATCAGGTTGCTCAGGGTACCACCCAACCTGGCCTTGAACACTTCCAGGGATGAGGCAGCCACAGCTTCTCTGGGCAACCTGTGCCATGGGCCTGCAGGAAAGAATTTCTCCCTAATAATCAATCTAAATCTACCTTCCTTTAGCTTAAAGCCATTCCCCTTGTCCTGTTGCTGCACAGCCTTGCAAAAATCCCTCTGCAGCCATTCCTGTAACCTTCCTTCAAGTCCTGGAAGGGGCTCTAAAGTCTCCCCGGAGCCTTCTCTTCTCCAGGCTGAACAACCCCAACCCTCCCATCCTGTCTCCACAGCAGCCCTTTTGATCATTTCAGTGGCTCCTTTAGACAGGCCCAAGTCTTTCTCATTCTGGGGACCTCAGAGCTGGATGCAGTTCCAGGTGGGGTCTCAAAAGAACAGAGTGGAGGGAAAGAATCGCCTCATTTGATCTGCTGGTCGCGCTGCTTTAGATGCAGCCCAGGATATGGTTGGAGAGGGACACGCTCATATTTGTTGGCAGATTGCCTTTCCCAATCAGCAATTATCACGAGGTTAATATGCACAGAAATGGAAATCTGTCGGTGACACAAGACCCAGCAGCACCATCACCAGCACTGTCCACTGGCCAGAGATCACAGAATCAGAATCACAGAGTCCCCCTGAGTTGGAAGGGACCCATCAGGATCATCGAGCCCAACTCCTGGCCCTGCACAGACACCCCAACAATCCCACCATGTGCCTGAGAGCATCATCCAAATGTTCCTGGAGCTCTGGCAGCCTTGGGGCTGTGCCCACTGCCCTGGGGAGCCTGTTCAGTGCCAACCACCCTCTGGGGGAAAGAACCTTTTCCCAATATCCAACCTAAACCTCCCCTGACACAGCTTCAGGCCATTCCCTCGAGTGCTGTCACTGGTCACGACAGTGAAGTTGGGATGTCTGAACACCACTCTTATTCTGGAGATATTCCTGTTGAACCCAGATGAGATTCACCCTGGATGGAATTCTTTCAGTGCTTATCTCTTATTTTGGGTCAGCCCTTGCTGGGATTCCTCTAAGCTGCCTTACATCTTTAACCAGCCACTTTTCCTTGTTGTATTTTCTAAAGCTGAGGCAAAGAGAGACGTTTTCCAGTGGGATTTGCAGTTTCTGATGAGTAGAAATGGACATTTCCTTAGTCTGCCCAGGTCTCCTCCTGGAACACACATGTCCTGTAGCTGTATGAGAAAGCTGAATGCCTGAGTTGGAGTGCCCAAGGTGACTCCCACCTTCACGAGGGCAAGATCATT
The DNA here is from genome assembly GCA_036023395.1 of Myiotriccus ornatus. Taxonomy (NCBI): domain Eukaryota; kingdom Metazoa; phylum Chordata; class Aves; order Passeriformes; family Tyrannidae; genus Myiotriccus; species Myiotriccus ornatus. Next base: position 149,918,184 of record JAYRBT010000082.1, on the reverse strand, counting down.
TTCAAAGCAGAAGAATTGCCTCGCATTTCTGTGAACTCACAAGTTTGAAACCAGAGAGAAAAGGGAAAGCACTTCCTTGAATTTCAATGGGCACACTGCTAGCTCAAGAGTTTCTCCTGGAGGACTGTCAAGACTCCCCGTGCCTTTGAGGTTCAGGAGAATGGCAGTGCCTCAGCTTTGTCCCCAAAATGTTGCTTCCAGTAAGATCAGTTCGAAAGTCAAGCGTGCACGGCATGACAAGGTCTGTTTCTCACAGTTTATTTTTCTTCCAGATACATTTCTTGGCAAATATAATAAAATAAAGAGAAGCGTCATTAATGAAGGCAGTTACGACAACTGCAGGAAGAAAAAAAAGGCATTTCAGAGGCTTTTATTTCACTGTTATGAAAACAAACATGCAAAAAACCCTCTGATAATAACTGGCTGAAACAACGTGCCAGCATTTGGGAAGGTGGGGGAAAGTCGGGAAGGAAGAAGCAGAACATGACATTGAGTCTAGAGAACAATAACATGTCTTGGAGGAGGAAATGAGAGAGACGATGATATTTACTGCCCATGGCTTGGAAATTATAATTTTTATTAAGTTTCCTTAACTTCAGCTCTATTATACATGAGCACCACTTAACTACCCGGATAATGCCATTGCCAAGGCACTGCTGCCATGTTCTCCTGGAGTGGTTGACAACTGTCTTTACAATCTGTCCTCCCGCATGTAAATGAGGAATTCCTGAAGACCAGGAACCCCCTTCTATTTTCTGAACATGCCACTGCTTGTTTATGGAATCCCTTATCTACCTGGTTTCTAGAAAAACGTCTGGATAACAGACAGATTAATTAATCACTAAAAAAAAACAAAAGATGGTCAGGTGCTGTTTCTTTCTATGAGCTGTTTCAGACACCTTGGCATCTGGTAAAATAGTTGAGCTTGTATACAAAAAAAAAAAAAAGGCATTTATTTGTATCTACTAAGATAAGTCAAGAATGTCAAGAATAAGTTCAAGTTAATGAACAGAATTTCGAGCAAATTGCTAAGTATGTAAATCACTTTTGCGGTCCCACCTTCCTAAAACAGCGTTACTTTAGGATGCTTCTTATCACTCACCTAAAAAAATGTGCTGTTCCAAAAAATAGGTATTTCTTAAATGACTTAAAATCACTGAGACAACCCAGAATAATTAAAAGTTACAGGCAGGGGAGACAGCAGGAAGTTTTCTCTGGACAAGATATGAGCTATAGACAGAAGAAATGGGGATTGTGGTTGTACATTTCATTAATCCTTCCTAAAGAAGAGAAGACTCTTGGGAAGTCCATCTATAACAAAAACATTTTAATTCCATACACTGGCAGCTTCTTCCTTGTCGTGTGTCTGTCCTGTCCCACAGCAACCCCTTGCCGTGGGGCTGATGAATCTGGTCTGCACAGACCCCACTGAGCAAAGAGCACGTGTTCAGTTAGCTCAGTGTCAGATGTTCATCCCAGTGAACCCTCCGTAAGGAAGGGCCCTTATAGTCGTGATTGCCAGAGACTGAAATGGTTCATGGCTTAAACACTGCAAGATCACCAAAAGGCTTTTGTCCACTGTGGTAAACTGCAAAGAAACAGCTGCTCATCCAGCAAAACCCACCCCGAACTGGATATGCCAACTGGGAAGGGACCTTTGGATGAGATCAGGGGGTGCCACCATCCAACTGTCCCTGGTGCAGAAGGGGGGCACTCCTGAACATACAAACTGGATTGGCGGATAATGGAAAAGCAAATCCTGGGAGGTGGGATAATCCTTCTTCTCGTGCTAGTGTCCTCCCCCACGTGATGGCTCTGCTGTGAAAACCCCTCTGGGGAGCGTCAAAAACCTGTAACATGTCCCCTGACACCACCCAGTTTAAAACCCCCCACCCCAGGGCAGGGACTGGGTGTTCCCACCTGAGATTGGAGTGTGGGATAACTCAGGAGATCGTTGAGTTTGGTGGGAATCAAAGACCATCCCTTTGACAGGACTGTGGCCACCCCTTCAACCAACACACATGGAAGCTGCAGCCACCAAGTTTCTTTGCTGGATCCACAGGGTGGTGATTATAAACATCTCTCCTTTCTTTCTCTTCCTTCCCTTACACATTTCCTTGAGTGTTATTTTCATGCTTTAATATTGCTGTATTGCTATACTTGATAACACCCAAAATGGCAACATACCTGTTTACCTTTGAAATCAAATTGTTCTAAAATAAACCCTACACAGATCTGTTTACAAATGTTGTTCATCCCGTGTTGTTTCACTCTAATCCACCCCAGGGGATTTATTAATAAGAATCTTGGTTACCCTCCCCTTCTAGGGTGGATCATAACAACGATTTGGCAGCCAAAGTGCTAAAATAGAAACAAAGGATCATTCAGATTGGAAAAGAACTTTAAGATCACTGAGTCCAAGTGTTAGTCCAGCACAGCCAAGGCCACCACTAAACCACGTCCCCAAGAGCCACATCATTGTCTTTCAAACACCTCCAGGGATGGGGACACCACCACTGCCTTGGGCAGCCTCTTCCCATGCCTGAGAACCCACTCAGGGAAGGATCTTTTCCTGATATCCAATCTGACCATCCCCTGGAGCATCTTGAGGCCATTTCCTCTTGTCTTATCACTTGTTACCCGTTCCTGGCAAGACCCAGACCCGACTGCACCCACCTGGACCATTTTCCAGGGCTGCCCATCCAGGTCCCACCCTCCCATCCTCTTTGCCATATTTGTGTGTAGACATCCCATCTACTGGTGACAACTTCTACAGAGCCTGTTTTGATGAATGATTTCAGCAGACCTTCTCTGTAATTACACATTCTAATCAATCTTTCAGGCAAAGCACACAGAATAAAGGACAATGCTTTATCACAAATTTCAGGGAAAGACTGTTTCTGTTAATACATCAAGTATTTTTCTCTAAAATGAACCTTATATTGCCTTCAAATATATTCCACTGAATTATTACGAGCTTTGCTTTTCTAAGCAACAAAAGATCTCTGAGATATTTCATAAAACATTAGTTTTAAAATCTATTGCAATTTTTTTTTTTTTTAAAAATCAGATATGAGTGATTTAACCTTAACAGAATAAATATTTATCAGCTTCTGGAACTTGTTTGCTTACACAAAGAAAAGCCGATTTTCGTAACTGGCTTGAATAAATCAAATTGCACAATATTTTTAAAAAATGGGAAAAAAAAGTGGCCTTTGAAGAAAAAACATGTGATGATTTCTGAATGGATGTATCTTGAGGCATGTAAACACACTCTGCTTGATCTTTCACTTCCTTCTATCCTTTTGCTGATCCCACTTATTTCATAATGTTTATGGCATCCTGAAAAAGTAAACTTTGCTTTTAAACAACACAGATAAATTAGATTAGGAACACTGTGTTCCACAAAAAAACCCAAATGTCAGGTATTTCAGAAGTAGTTTGTCTTACTGACTAAAACTTTTATATTTATTTATTTATTTCCTGTTCTCCTATCACAATCTTTTGAGGTGAGATATAAATTTATGAGCAATTTTTCAGAATAATTTACAAATTTTCTTTCAGTTCCTGTGCTATGTCTAAACATCAGTGTAAGATCAGGTTACTCTAAGCTTTAATGCTGAATCATAAAAAACAGATAGATCTTTAACACATTTCAAAAGCCACATTACGAGGGATTATAAACAAGTCTGTCCTTCTCACTTTTGTCTTCTTTAAAGAACTCAGAAAATTAAATCAAGCGGCTCTCCCCGAACATACAAAAGAAGGGTTTTAGGGCAGGAAAGCACATTAAAATGTATTGAAAGTCAAGAAGAAAACCAAATTGAGTGGATGTGCATAAACATTTTCCTGGTTTCAAGAATCACAGGATGAAATATGTCCCTACGTTTAAAAGTTTCACTTTTTAGGAATTTTCTAGATTTCAGCCTTGAGTATTTTGCGTGAATAATTAACATCCTCTCCCTGTGTCCAGGACATGCCAAGCACTTTGTGATCTGTCCTGCTTCCCGCTTCACTCTGGCTCCACTGACACTTCCAAACTCTTTAGCTGGTTAAAAATAAATGAGTTTCACTTTGAATGATGATTTCCCACTTCTATTTGTCTTGCCAAGCTGCTGATCCTACTCTATGTTTGAAGAAGACTTTGTGCACTGAAAGCTCGTGGGGCTTTTATTTCTTTGGGTTTTTTTCTTCCCTCAGCTGTGTCGTAAAACCAGAGGATAGAAAAGCCCAACTCCCACCTGGCTACAACCTCCCTTCAGGGAGTTGTAGAGATCAGTAAGGTCCCCCTTGAGCCCCCTTTTCTCCAGGCTGAGCCGCCCCAGCTCCCTCAGCTGCTCCTGCTGCTCCAGACCCTTCCCCAGCTCCGTTGCCCTTCCCTGGACAAGCTCCAGCCCCCCCTCAGTGACATCCTTGTCACGAGGGGCCCAAAAATGACAGACTGTCTAAGCAGAGATACAACCTCTGGCTGAGAACTTTGTTTGCTTCATATTTCCACGTGACCAAGGACCAACAACATCAGTCCATGGAAGTCAGAACTAGCTCTGTCATCTGCAAATGACGACACGTTGTGAAGCCAATTGACTTTAATGCACTTCTTGCAATATCAAGCATTTCTAATGAATTTTTACTCTTGTATTGGAAATAATTAAGCAGACAATAGATCAGTTCTCTTTCTACTGTATAGGAATGAACATCTGCCAGGAACATTATAACATTTCCATGGTTTAAAGCACCAGTAGCCACAGAGGAAAATACACCCCTTTCAACCAAGCCTTTAAATGACTCCTTTGATTGAAAATGGAGCGAGGATATCACCCGAAATATGCAGTGCTTTTATTCTAACAAGATACATTATTTAACAATGGGTGAATTTTGCAGAACAGCTCTATTTAATTTGTTCCTTCAACCTAATGACCCATAGGAATTATTGTAGATACTATTGTGGCACACAAGTTGCTCCTGTCAAACCGAGAATGTTGCAATTTTCTTCACGTCTTCATTGGGGAAAACATTTCAAGTGTTTAAACCCTGCACAAAAATTGGTTTATGAGTTGCTTTTGTTGCATGTTGCCTTATATCTGCTGGCTAAGTAAGGAGAATTTTCTAAGTCATAGAATCATGGAATCATTAAAGTTGGAAAAGGCTTTTAAGATCATCCAGGTCAGCCCAGCACCATCACCACATTCACCACAGAACCATGTCCTCAAGGGCCACACCCACATATTTTTTGAACGCTTCCAGTGATGGTGACTTCACCACTTCCCTGGACAGCCTGTTCCAATGATTTACAACCCTTTCCATGAAAAATAAATCATAATATTCCATCTAAACCTCTGCTGGAGCAACTTGAGGCCATTTCCTCTCATCCTGTCACTTGTTATCTGTAAGAGACTGACCATGACTTGGCAGGGAGTTGTAGAGAGCAATAAGGTGTCCCCCGAGCCTCCTCTTCCCCAGGCTGAGCTCCCTCACCCACTTCTCACCAGACTTGTGCCCCAGACTCTTCCCCAGCTTTGTGTCCCTTCTCAAATTGTCCATCTCAGAGCTTCTGCTGAGACCTTCTCAGATATTTGAATCAAGATAGCTTCTTTTTGCAGTTCAGACCCATTCCTGCTGATCCCTGCTGGATTCAGACACACTCAGTGTTTTGCTCCCACTGGAATGAACACCCAGCAGATCCCGGGCTGGGAAAGGATGTTCCCAGAGACTTGTGATGAGGCTCCTGCCCACCACTGTTCAGGACCCATCAGAAAGATCTCACTTGCCATCACCTCTTGAGGCTTTAACAGACAAATGGCCTCGGTGTATCTTTGCCAGGAGACCTTCTGGTCTCCATCTCCGCTGAGCATCTGCTGCCTACCGAGCTGTTAATGGGCCTTTCACAGATCTGCTCCCTCACTTGCAATCTCTTTTTTTACTTGGGTAAGAAGTGCAAAGGCAGATTTTTATGGGGTAATAGCACACTTTGACAGGCAAACTCCATTATTTTTATTCCAGGAGTGTAATTTGGCAACTGCTGAGGACAACACGAATGGGCTCCTCTTAAAAGTAATTTGTACAGGCTTGGGCTCAGTTTTGCTAAAAGGTTTCTCGAGGCAGGTTTTCCACTGAAAAGTGCCATAAGCAGCCACTCTGCTTCAGTCCTGTCCTGCACAAGTTTGGCTGATGATTAGGCTGATCTTTTACTTACCTGGAAGAAATGGATGAAATGTAAGTTGTCCCTGCCCTTGGCAGGGGGACGGAACTCGATGATCTCTAAGTTTGCTTTCAACACAAACCATTCCGTGATTCTATGATTGTTTAAACAAAGGGAGGGCTTGGTATCTTTAGGTCTTCTGGAAATGAGGGACAACCCAATATCTAACCTAAATCTACTCCCTCTTAGCTGAAAGCTGTTCCCCCTTGTCCCATCACTCCATGCCCTTGTCCAAAGTCCCTCTCTGGCTCTCTTGGAGCCCCTTTAGGTACTGAAAGGCTGCATTAAGGTCTCCCTGGGCTTGTTCTCTTTTCCAGGCTGAACAATCCCAAACCCCTCAGCCTTTCCTCTTAGGAAAGTGTTCCCTCTAATCATCTTCAAGGCCCTGAACATCACAGTTCACTGCTCGTTTTGAGGGTGCTGTCCTCTGTTCAGGACATCCCTAAACATTCCTCCTCATCAGGAGCTCCCCACGTACACTTTGCAGCAGCAGCAAAGCCAAGGAGCCTCTCAGGAAGAAACTAATTCCCAGATGCAGCCCTGGCTGTGTCTGTCTCAGCAGTTCCTGCTCTGTTTGGCAGTCCCTGGCACCACTGGCAGTGGGATGAAATCATCTGTGTGCACATTGCCATGTGCCAGAGGGCCTTGCAGGACAGGACACCTCCAGTCCTTGCCAAGTTCCTCCTGGGACTGATTCTAGAGGAAGGTGAGGAGGAAGACTGGAATGATCGGAAGGATTTGTGACTTTCATCCAACAGCACTGAAACCCTGTGGTAAAAAAAAAAAAAAAAAAAAATCAACAAATATTCTTCTTCAACTTCTATTTTTCAGCTTTTAAACAAACTCAGGTCCCACTTTCAAGCCTCTTTCACCTCAAATTAGAATTATTATCTTTGTTCTTATTTTACCCAACTGAAGCTGATTTTTGTGTGTAACAATTTGCTTTCAAACCTCACAAGTGGCAGGATTTTATCAGGACACTTGGCAACATTTGCATGAAAAAGCCTGTGTGATCTATGGGAATCCTTAGAGGGTTTTGGCTCTGATCCACAAATGGGATGGGGAATGTGAACACTCAAATTACAGGAAGTCTAAACTTTTATTATATTAATGGTATAACTGCCTCAAATGAGTTAAGAAACAGTAGTTTGGTCCTTGTTTTTCTGATCAGTGTATAAACACATTTCTGACAAAATGATAAAAACTGAATGACTTCTTCATACTGGAGTTAATTAATGTTGTAGGTGGAATGGTTTGGCTTGGCTTCATGGTTTTTTTTTTCCTCCCTCTGTCAACAAACCAGCTCATATACCAACTATGATTCCCTTTAACAAACCAAAATAGAAGCAAATACACCATTGACATACACTGTTCTTGTTCTGAATACGTGTAACAAAACCTTTCATTCGTGGGTTTTTAATGCCTCTCATGTACAAAAAGATCACTGAACTAACCTAAAAAGTTTCATTTGAATGCCTCTTTAGTGGAATTGTGTTTTAATTTTAATGACATAAAATTTCCTAAGTGTATGCATGTATATAAACATTTCTCAGTATGCAAATGTCTTTTCTTCTTCTTGCATGGACTTTACCCTGTGCATTAAAAAAATAAGGACATATACTTTTATATTTTAACTTATCTGTTGGAGGCACAGATAATGCACAGTTCTCCTTCAGCTGCAGGTGTTCAAAACCATAAGTAATGTATTCAGGTAGCAAAGAGTATTTAAAAAAAAATACCTAAAACAGATATGTTGGCCAAAGCTCTCTTATTTATAGTGAGAAAGAGGAAGAGGAAGATCTGACTTCTTGTGGCTGGGGGTTGAATGTCCCATTCTGTGTCTTCCCAGGTCTCAGCTTTGGATGGAAATTCCTCAGTTTGGATAAAAGAGGTCTAACAGGTTGGTGTTGAGGTGGGAGGACCTGAATTTGGACAGATCTTTCCTGGATCAAGATTTCCACAGTCACTGAAGTGACTCTGAGTGAGTCCAAGCAGGGCAACGTGGGGTTTAATGTGGAAGACATCGAGTCTGGTGCAACCACATCCCAGATAAAGCTGATTTCCATGTAAGAAATAATTATGATGAGAAATAAAAATACTGTCAGGTGCTGAAATATCTTGTACTGGACAGAAATGATTTGATTATAAAATTTAAGATCAGGAAATGCCATTCAGGCACAGCAACAATGTGAGTTAGAAAGATGAAAATATGTGTGTTCCACAGGGCTTTTTTTTTCCCAACTGACATCAGTTTACCATTGAATTACAGCGATTTACATCAATGCTATCTGTGCTCTCTGGAATGAAAATGTTCTAGAAACCTCTAAGGGATTATCATCTTCTATTAAAAAGAAAAAAAAATACAAGAAAAGGGAATTTCAAGCATAAGTTTAATTTCCTCTGGATTTCCAGTCAACTAATTAACTCACAATTGGAAAATGGCAGCCTGGACTGTGGGGTCAAAAGTGGCTGAATGGTGTGATGACACTTATTACAACATGAGTCAAGGCCGGTGGCACAGTGGGATAACCTTATACTGAGGAATCCTTTGCTTTTCATCAAATTTGACCAGTGCAATTCCAAACTATTGGGGTTTTTTCTTGGTTTGATTCTTCCCAAACACTTTAAACATGAAATTTCTATGGCAGAGACAATAGAAATAGATGATCTTTACGGTCCTTTCCAACCCAAACCATTCTAGGATTCTGTGATTCTATGAAATAAGTGACTGACCTTTGATTTGGTGACCTCAGAGGACAGAGGGCCTGTTAAAAAAAAGCCCCCCAAAACCAGGATGGTGGTGACTGAATTGTCAGGAGATGGCACGTGCTGGCACGAAACACTTTTCTCATTGCTGGCGTTGGGAAGGCGAAGATGAGTTTGGGGCAGCATTTTCGGATGGCTGTGTAGCCGTATATTGAACTGTCTGGGAATGTCCTGAGGCAGCAGAACATGATCCATCTACATTAGCAAAAGGTTGGAGAGGTCCTTGGCGTGCCTCTGGTGTGTGCCAGCGAGGCTCTCCCACCCCCTCCCAGGCACAGCGTTGTTCCAAGGTTCCTGCCTATCTGGCTGTTTGCATCCAGACGAGTTCCTCGCACGGAGGCAGCTCGGGATGTGCCAGTTGCCCTTACTGGCCAGGAAATTTTCCAAGTATATTTAATTTTTTCGAGTGCAGACAGTGTCTCCCAGGGAAAAAAAACCAAAACCAAAAAAAAGAGCATATTGCATCTGCAGCTTCTGTCTCTGGGAGCCAGTGGGAATTTCTGCTCTGGTTGCAAATATCTGCAAGGGCCCTGATTCAGAGAAGCCTGTGTTTATGTGCATCGGTGAAACACAGCCCGTGGCTCACACAGATTAAAGCCCTTAAGTCTCACCCAATATTTTTTTACATATTAACAGCATCTTGAATTGTTTTTCCCCCTACAAAATGATGATCTGGTTCCAGCCTCCTGCCATGGGCAGGGACACCTTCCACTATTCCATGTTGCTCTGAAACCCATCCATCCTGGTCTTGGACACTTCCAGGGATGGGGCAGCCACAGCTTCTCTGGGCAACCTGTTCCAGGGCCTCCCCACCCTCAAAGCGAGGAATGTTTTCCAAATATCCAGTCTAAACCTACTCTCTTTCGTTTGGAAGCCATGCCCTTGTCCTGTCACTCCAGACTCTTGCAAATACTCCCTCCCCATCTTTCTTGTAGCTCCTTCAGATGCTGGAAGGCCACAGTTACGTCACCCTGAAGCCTAAAGAATCCCAGTTCTCTCAGCCTTTCCCCACAGGAGAGGTGCTCCATCCCTCTGGTCAACTTGGTGGCCTCCTCTGGACTCGCTTCCAACAGTTTGATGTCCCTCAGCAGGCTGAGGATGGTGGGCACAAGGGGCACTTGCAGCCATACCTCTTATTTTACTGATTTTACTTTCCCCAGTCTTTGCCCATCATAAAGGGTCAAATCCTAACACTACACAGAGGTTGAACGGGATTTAATTATTTCCATAAGACTTCTAGGAATAAAAATCCCCATTCCTTGTATGCAGTGAAAATGAAGCACGGGTATTTCTGCCCCGGGGCAGGGATACTGAAGGCTCCTTCAGAAGTGGGCAAGCAGCATTATTAGAGTCCAGGGCTGTAGTTTTGCCCCTGGTGGTGCCAGCTGTGACTCACACACACAGGAGGTGACAGGATCTCCTCCCCAAAACAGCAGCTGAGGTCCCACAGGCTGGGGTGGGAACCAGCTCACGTTAATGAGGGAGATTTGTTCATGTGTGTAACAATCCCTATGATTAAAGGAATGATTTGGCAGTAAATGTGCTGTGAATGAGCTGACAAGCCTCTGCCCCAACCAGCAAATGACTGCAATATGCTGTTTTTATTGGAGCAAAGGTCATCCAGGAATGTTTATTTAGAAGTGGATTTCCAAGAGGTGCAACGGGCCTAAAGGTCATGGACTCCCAAAGCTTTTGGGCTTTTTAATATTGAGCTATCCTTCTTTTCTAGGAGAGATGAGTAACCTCTCTGCTTCACTCTCCTTCACCAATTACTTTGACAACTATTTTGCGCTCATCTTGCTGTCTGCACTGATTCAAAGAAGGGAGGGCGGTGCTGGTGTGTGTTCGCTTTTCTTCATGAAGCTTCAAAAATATGGATTTTGGGGATAGGAGCAGCAAAGAACAAGGGTAGAGGGAAACAACAAGGCTGAAAGTAATTCTTCTGTTGCTTTCAGCCTTCTCAGGCACATTGTTTGTCCCCAGATTGTGAACCTGTGTCCCATCCCCTTCCTCTGCGCCAAGGCAGAGCCAAGGATCCCTACACCACTCTGCAGCTTGTTTGCCTCAGGCCTTCTAGTAAACATCCAAGGAGTTTTCACAGCCTCTCCAGACAACATTCACTCTTCATTTTCTTTTATGGCATTTAATTTCTTTTCCTTGCTGGAAGTTGAACAGGTTTTGTGTTGTTTTAGTCACCAAGGGCGCAGAACTATTGATCTCCGCACTCTCCCTCTGCTTTGTTGTGAGAACTCTCACCTGGCTTCCTTCAGGTCTCTCTTTTCTAGGCTAAACGAATCCAACTGTTTCACTTTCTCTTCACATGCTGTTTTCACATCCTCTTCTCATTTTCACTGTTACTCTCCAGGGGTTTTTCAGTACCTGTGGCCTCCCTGTGTTTGTGCTGTGCCTTTTCCCAGGGAGGGAGCTGTCACTGCTGAAACTCATCACAGCACTGGAGTCTGTGGCTTTCTCTTACCCAGTGAAAGAAGGAAAAGAGGGATACAGACCTCCAGAGAATCCTGAGGTTGGTTTATCCTCTGAGGAAAGAGAAGAAAATTTCATCTCATTGGCCTAACTGAGCTGGAAGGGACCCACAAGGATCATCAAGTCCAACTCCTGGCCGTGAACAGGACAAACCCAACAATCCCACCATGTGCCTGAGAGTGTTATCCAAATAATTCTTGAGCTGACAGACTTGATGCCATGGCCACTTCCCTGGGGAACAGGGACACTGTAATGAGACTGTGGAGAAAAAAAACCCCAAACTCACTAGAAATAGAGTTGTCCCATCCCTTTATCTCAAGAGCCTTGGGGAGATTCTTTGCCTCTCTCCAGCGAGGAACCAAAGCAAAGCTTTGGGAGGTGGACAGAGTTCCCTGCCCAGGGACAGACAGTGCCCAGTGCCCACCACAATGGTCTGTGCTCAATAAGTGGGATGGCAGTTTTGATCCTCCTCACACTGATGTCCTTCAAGGCCCCTGTGCAGAGATTTTTGGCCTTGAGAAAGGTCTTTTCTCTGCCAAGGGACTCACAGGATTTACTAAGCCCATGACCTGAGGTCTTGGGCTGCCCCAGGGTGGGTGTCATGTGAAATGGAACATCTGGGCCAGCAGGTCATTTAATGCAAGGAATTATTCAGCATTTTGGTGCTCAGGCCCAAAGCTGCACTGAGGTGTGGGTATCAGTCTTCACGGCACCAAAGCTTCAGGTTCCCTGCTTGGCAGCAGCAAACTTTGGGTGGAAAGCAGAGTTATTTGGCACTTCTGCTTCTAGGCCAAGAGGCAGCCCACGATCCATGGGAGAAAAAGTTGTTGCCCTGCACGTTTGAGGCACTTTGAAAGGGAAAAGCCAACTGCAACATCATCCTGCCACTGCCAAAGCCAGAAACACCTGTGTCTACCTGTGTTCAGTGCCACTGTGCTCAGAGCAGTGCTGAGTTCAGGCAAGTTGTGTTGCAGGGAAATAGTTTTGTTTTAGCGACCCAGGCTTAGAAGAAATCCTTGGGGGAATGAAAGAAAATGTTGTAGACAAAAATAGAATACTTTTTCTTACCCTCACCCCCCCCCAAAAAACAGGTATCTTTTCTAGAACATCCTGTTTAGTGCTGCCTTAGAGGCATAAAGGAGGAGGATATGACCATCCAGTGGATGGTTGAAGTCCTGAATGCCTTTTGCAGGTTTCTGGCTCAAACCTTCTCCTTGTTCTCAGTGCCTTTTGTGCATTATAAAGAGGAGGTGAGTTTAGGAAGGGGAATTTTCAAATTCAGCCCCTACCTTCAGGGAAAAAAAAAAAAAAAAAAAGAAAACCAACTTGACAGAAAAACCTGACCATGGATGGCATGAAGATTTTCTTCAGCCATCTGGAAATAAAAAATAAATCAGGTGTGCCAGGTGTTTTAAAGGATCAATCCAGTGTGATGCTATTTAGAGCAGTGAAAACATTCTGCTAAAGCTTTTCTCAGATGCTGACACTGAGCCACATTAAGAAAATTCCTTCCCCAGATAATTTTCCTTTGACTTCCTCCAAACTGACACAATATTTCCTGTTATTAAGTGAGAGAAGACAGCACTATTATCCAGGTAAAGCCACTCAGCCCTCAGGTATCAGAGAAGGAAGAGCTGTTCTGTGGAGCTGTGTGTGCAGGCAGTGAACCAGGAGGGTGGTGTGGTGGTCCAAACCCTGAGATATTATTATTATTTTAAATAAATTCAACTGTGCTCTGTAGACACTATTAACTTCCTCTGGTTGCTGGACACACACTTGTGTCACAGGCATTAGGCAGAACTAAGAGGGGATGGTTTCCAGCACAGCCACCTAAGCCAACAGGGAACATCTGGATCATGAAAGTTTTAGGGAGATGAAGATCATGAAAAGTGACAGAGTTGGAAAATAAGTGCACATCCCAAATTCAGAGATGACACTGCAGAGGACAGCGAGGCTGCGATTCACAGAGATGGAGGGAACTGGTCTAACCCTTTAAAGGATGAGACTAAGGCAGAATTATGAATTAACTGCTCTTTCTTCTCACTTTTCAAAACATCAGGCAATAGTTTGTCAACTTCTGCCTTTCTTGACTTGTCAGGGTTCTGAATATCTCAAAGATAATCCTGGTAGCCACGTGGTCCCCAAATGAAGGACAGATGAAGGCTCCTTTCCACAGTGCATGAGCCACTATGTTAAATCAGGATGTGTTCCACAAGAGTCACTGGTGTGTAACAGCACAGAGCTCATCAGCACATTCCAGTAGGGAAGCCTGACCCTCAGTGACACTCACCATCTGCCCCTCCATTCCTGTTTCTTACTCTCCGAATTTCCTTGTTTCTCGCTCTTACTGGTGCCTTCAAGCCTCTCTCAATCCTAAAGGCCACGGTTTTGGGTTGTATCAAAAGGAAAAGGCCTCCTGCCCACACCCCTCCTTCCCCTCCCCACGAGGCACACCCAGGTTTAGAGGTTATGGAGGCACTACAAGTTGGGGACAAAGAAACAAAGAAAGAGAGGGGGGAAAAAAGAAACCCACATTTTCAGGAGTTGTCCAAAAGGTGTCCTTTGAATAAACCAGGGCATCTGGTGTAAAATTACTGTTGCTTCATTAACGGCTTGAAACTGAAAGAGGATAATCTTACAGCAGATAATTAGGAAGAAATTCCTCCCTGGGAGGGTGGTGAGGCCCTGGAATAAGTTGCCCAGAAAAGCTGCGGCTGCCCCATCCCTGGAAGGGTTCAAGGCCAGGTTGGACGGGGCTTGGAGCAACCTGGAATAGTGGAAGGTGTCCCTGCCCATGGCAGGGGGTTGGAATGAGATGATCTTGAAGGTCCCTTCCAACCCAAACCATTCTATAATTCTGTGATTAACCCTTAATAAGAAACAGAGCTTAGGTGACGTCACAGAGCTCTCAGATGCTTCTCCTGATTTTTCTGGCTTTTCCTACAAAATCCTTTCCCTGAACCCAGAGCTGGATTGGAAGCTCAAGGTCAGTTTCTTTCTGGGGAACTTGGACTGAGCTGTGAACTCTTAATGGGAATCTAGAAACAACCTAAAAGTGGAGCTGAGAAGATTGCTGCTGTGGGAACACTTCCTGCTGACCTTCT
>JAYRBT010000082.1:149888054-149901410 GCA_036023395.1 Myiotriccus ornatus | reverse complement strand
AGCTTCTCTGGGCAGCCTGTGCCAGGGTCTCACCACCCTCACAGGGAAGAATTTATTCCATAAACCTCCTTCAGTTTTAAGCCATTCCCCCTTGTCCTGTCTCTCCATCCCCCTGTCCAAAGGCTCCATCAAACTCTTCTGTAGTTCCTTTAGGTACTGAAAGGCGCTCCAAGTTCTCCCTGGATCCTTCTCTTCTCCAGGTTTCTGGAAGAGGTGCTCCAGCCCTCGTGGTCTCCTTTGGACTTGCTCCAACAGATCCACATCTTTCTTACTGGGGAGCCCAGAGCTGGATGCAGTGCTCCAGGTGGGGTCTCAAGAGAACACAGGAGAGGAAGAGAATCCCTTCCCTCACCTGCTGCCCACCCTGCCTTGGATGCAGCCCAGGACACGGTTGATTTTCTGGGCTGTAAGTGAACAACTGCCGGGTCATGATCACATTCTCATCCACCAGCACCCCCAGGTTGTTCTCCTCTGAGTTGCTTTGGTTCATCCTTGCTCGTTTTCGATCTGCTGGCAGTGTTCCAACTAAAAGAGGGAGCACCCTGGGCTCCCAAGTTTCTCCACACAGAAAAAGAGTTGCCTTGAGAACATGGCCCAGCTCATTCACCCTCACAGTTGTCTCCTCTACCTAAAGATCAGCAGAACATTTCATGCCTGGAACCAACAGTGCACCTCAAAGTCTCACTCATGACTCATCTAAGATAGGTTTGTAGCACGCAACAGAGAGCAATGGAAAGGTCCCAACCCTGCCAGTGTTTGGGAAGCACTCTCAGGTGTGATTTTTGGGGGTGTCCTGTGCAGGGCCAGGAGTTGGACTCGATGATCCTTATGGGTCTCTTCCAACTCAGGATATTTTTTGATTCTCTGATCCTACCAGAGCCGCAGAGCTGTAAATGCAGCATCCTGCAGACATCCCAGCTCAGGCCTGAAGGTGACCCAGCTGAGCTCAGCGCACCCAGAATCTTCCTGGGCAGTCCAAACCCACTCTGTGCTGTAGCTGGAGTCACATCCAGGGATATCTTTCAGTCTCTACCTCATAAATCTACCTGCAGGGAAGGACTTTTGTTCCCATTATTTAGATTAGGACACTGTCCCAGACACTTCCATCTTAATTCTTAAGACTTTCCAGACTAAATTCATCCATGTCCAATATATAACAATTTATTCCTGCATCCCTCTTGCCTCATTCTTGCATAAGTGCTCTGAGCATCCTGATCCAGTGGGTGGCATTCCTGCCCATGGATGGGGGTTGGAATTGGGTGGTCTTTAACATTGCTTCCAACCCAGGCTTTTCTATGATTCTGTGATCCCTGTTACCCCTCTTCCTGAAGAATCCTCTGTTCCTTAAGTTCACTTATATTGAAGTGAATGTAATTAAATATATAAATAAATATATGAATAAAGTGAATTAAAGTGAATATATTCCTTCTTAGCTTTCTCTATCCCAGGCTTCTAGGTTTGCTGTTTGGTAACCTCTCCATGCCACTGATGGATCAACTTCACAGCACCAGCACCAGCCTGAAGTCACATTTTTTGTGTGTGGGAGCCAAGGATTTTGTACCCTGTTTTGTAAAAGGCCCCACATCGATCTCACCAAAGACCTCTCCTGAGAACTCCTCAGCATCCTTGGGATGTTTGCTTTTCCAGGGCTGTATCACCCTGGGATCAGCAAACACAACCTGCCCTTTTTAATCCCTCATTTTCCACTGCCAAGCTCCAGCTTTAGAGCTGATTCTCTTGCTATTAATCCCCTCCCCAGATGACCTCACTCTTTGTCCCATTATATTTTTCAGCTCTCCATCCAATTCACCTCACTAACACACCAATCCTCCCCTGAATTGCCTCTACCTCCCAGCTTTGCGCTGTCTACAAAAGTCATTAGCAAAGCTCTATTTTTTAAGGCAGGGTCACCAATGGCAACATTAAATAAGATTAGTCCTAAGACAGAGCATTGTGAAACTCCACTAAAAACTGCCCTGAAAACTACAAGTTCTCTTCTTTTCAGAACCCCAGGTCATTTCTCTTTAGTAGTTACTTACCACATTAGTATTTTGGAAATGATCCACATTTTCTCCAGTTAATAATATC
The DNA here is from genome assembly GCA_036023395.1 of Myiotriccus ornatus. Lineage (NCBI taxonomy): Eukaryota > Metazoa > Chordata > Aves > Passeriformes > Tyrannidae > Myiotriccus > Myiotriccus ornatus. The sequence continues at coordinate 149,899,322 of JAYRBT010000082.1, read as the reverse complement.
CCATGTGGCACAATATTGATATTCATTGAAGTCTAAGTGGATTATGTCTAAAGCATTTTTCTCATCCATAAGAATTGGTTATCCTTTTTAAGGAAAGATATCAGACACAAACAGCCTTTGATAAATCTGTATTTCCTCCCACCTTGATTTATTTTCACCTCCTTTGGTTGTTTCTTTTCTTTAATTATTCATTCATTTTTGTTTTCAGGAAGATTTATTCTAAAGCTTGCACGTTTCTGGGGCTGGGTGGTTGTTTTCCTGCACCCATATATGGTCACTGTATTTATTATTTGACACGCAGATGGAATCACCCTCAACTTCATACATTTATTAAAGAGCTTTGAGATGGAGCACTGATTTCCTGAGCCAGCCCTTTCAGATATCAAGAGTGCTGATTATCCAGCTCCATATCTCCTCCCTTCTCCCCAGCTAAATGAAACTAGTTTAGAGAGTTTTGTTTCCACTTTGGTAATAGAAATTTCCATGTCCACAGTCCTCTTCCCATTAATCATCTTGTCTTTCCTTAGCAGGTTCTACAGCAGAGTCCTCACAGAAAACTGAGCTTGAGTAGACCTTTAACTGCAGGGTCATATTTCCATTATCTTTGATGTCTGCCCTGTACTTCTTATTCACCATTTTCTTACTGTTTTCATGTTTAAGTACTGAAAAATCCTTGTTCTCTATTTTAATTTTGTGAGGGTTAATTTGAATATACTTTTAGCATTGCTCCTGCTAAAATTTTGAGCTCTAAATGCATTTTCCTCTAGCGAGCTTTTCCCCCTTTGTAAGGTCTCTACTTGTTCCCACTTTTCTATTCAGGTGATTTCAATTGGAGCAGTTCCATTTCTGAGGAGCCTAATGAACCTCATCTTTGCAAAACACAGGTTTCTCACCTGTGGTGGTATTTTTTCAATTGCCAAGAGACAGAGATTTACTGAACCTTGAAATTGTTGGCCTAAAGGACACATCTCCTGTGATATTACCTCCCATATTTCACTAAACTCTAATAGAAATGTTTAAAATAGAATTGTAGAATCATAGAATATACAAAGGTGGAAGGGACCCACAGGGATATTCCAAATGGGGGAAGGCACAGGAATGTGCAGCCAAGGATCAGCTGAGAAGTGGAAGGAGCAGGACCAGCTCTGCTTTTGGTGGCAGCTCACACTGAGATCAGGTATAATGCAGATCAGAACACTGAATCAGGGGCATTTAAACCACTCTCAAGCACATGGTGGGATTTTTTTGGGGGTGTCTTGTGCAGGGTCAGGAGCTGGACTTGATGATCCTTGTGGGTGCCTTCCAACTCAGGATATTCTGTGATTCTGTGATATTCTGTACTTCAAATAAATGGATCAATGGGCCCACACTTACTTCTGTTGTGTTTGAAATTATATCACTTTAGGATCAAGAGGTCTGGCTCATTCAAGCACCAATTTATTAATATCTCAAGCTGCTGGACTATGGAAAAACATTTTCCAAAGTTAATCACCCCCCCTTTCTGCATTTCTCATGCAGATGAGTGCAGGTATCCTCACTCCATTCCTCTGCCCCAGCACTGTATTATCTCAATGGCCTGCAGGTGTGGAGATTTGTATCTCATTTTATCAAATCTGCCTGAGAAAAATAAAAGGAAAACACTAACTCATTAAAATTGGAGCACCAGCCTCACTCTGATTTCACATTGTTTAATCAAGCTGATCAATAGACTTCAGCTCCAATCTCCAAACAGATAAATAACCAGGTAAAACAATTTCCAAAAAAAGTTTTATTCTGATGATACGCAAGTAAATGAAAACACTAATTTCGATTTTACATAAAAGCCTTCAGGACACATTATTCAAAAGCACTTTGGGAACTGCCACAGGGAATTGATCCAAGGCTTATTGACTCGCCAGAAGTTCTTCCATTGACTTCACATTAACTGTGGGCCAGGACTGGAGTGGAGTTGGTTCACCGCTGGAGTGCAGCCACTTCTGATCCTTGGTGGAGGTTCTGTTCAACAGCACATCAGCACCAATAACTGTGTCAAACTTTGGGACACGTTGTCTTAATGAACTGCAGCTTAATTGAATCAGAGTCAGAGAATGGCTCGGGTTGGGAGGGACTATTAAATGTCACCTACTCCAACCACCCTGCAATGAGCAGGAGCACTTTCCACCAGACCAAGTTGTTCAAAGCCCTGTCCAGCCTAAACCTGGAATGTTTCCAGGGATGGGGCATGTACCACCCCTGTGGGCAACCTGTGCCAGTGTTTCACCCTCGTTATAAATTGTGTAAATCATAGAATCATCATAGAATCATCACAGAGTCACAGAAGGGACCTTCAAGATCTTCCAGTTCCAACTCCCCTGCCACAGGCAGAGACACCTTCCACTATCCCAGGTTGCTCCAAGCCCCATCCAAAGCAGCCTTGAACACTTCCAGGGATGGGGCATCCACAGCTTCTCTGGGTAACCTGTGTCAGGGCCTCCCCACCCTCACAGGGAAGAATTCTTTCCAAATATCTAATCTAAACTTGCCCTCTGTCACTGTGAAGCCATTCCCCCTCATCCTGTCTCTCCATGCCTTCATCCAAAGTCCCTGTCCATCTTTCTTGTAGCCCCTTTAGGCACTGGAAGGTACTCTGAGGTCACACTGGAACCTTTTTTTCTCCAGGCTGAACAACTTCACCTCTCACCTCCTGTCTTCCCAGGAGAGGTGCTCCAGTCCTCTGACCATTTTGGTGACCCTCCTCTGACCACACTCCAGCAGGTCCACACCTTTCCTGTGCCTGTGTTGCTTTCCCCAGCCCCCGTTCCCCTGCACTGCTGGTGGGAAGGAGGTAAATAACAAGAAATAAGGCTAATCCTGAGAAGGGACGGGTAGGGGAAAAATGCTTTTAAGATTTGGTTTTATTTCTCATCCTCTTACTCTGATTTGATTGGCAATAAATTCAATTAATTTTTGCCAAGTTGAGTCTGTTTTGCACACGACAGTAACTGGTGAGTGATTTGTCCCTGTCCTTATGTCAACCCCTGAAGAAGAGTGACAAAGTGATTTTGGTGTCCAGCCAGGGCCAACCCACCACAATACAGTGCTCCAGGTGGGGTGTCACCAGAGCAGAGCAGGGGGAGAAAATCACCTCCCCTGACCTGCTGCCCACACTGCTTTAGATAAAGATAATTTTAATGGATTCAGGATGGAGGGATTCCCTAGGATGCAGTATCCTCCTGCCCACAAACTGGAACATCTGTTCAGCCCTGAAGCAGAGGAAGGTTTACCTCGTGGATGCCTCTTTTGCATCATCCAGCCTCTTCCTTGGAGGTCTGCCATCAATGACAGCTTTGAAATGGCTGAATAACTAGGATATTTTACGGAAGTAAATTTACCAGAGCTGGGGATGAGGCAGTAAAGTTGCCCAGACACTGCAGCACAGACCCAGGTGTGATGTGCTAGGGTTGCAAGGCCAGGTCTCAGTGCTCTCAGTGCTGCTGTGTGTCCTCTCCAGTACAGACACAATGCACAGACCTGTGCTCATCTCTCCCACAACACGAAGAACAAAGCTGCCCTGATGAGAGCAGGATCTATTTGCATTTAGCCTTTATTTCCTTTATGAGAAAGGATGCTCAGCCTGAAAGGAATCAGTGACAAAACCTCTCCTCTCAAACATACAGCAGTAGCCCACTACAGTAGTTAGTGGAAACTCATTTTTGAGAAGAAAGGCAAAGTAATTTTCCAATCCCCAGGCAATCTATTCAAGAGCAAGGATGAAGCACAACAACCTCACAAAGGGCATCCACCGAGGGAGGTCACCTCTATTATTTCACTGGACACCCTCTAGGAAATAGCTCTTCCATATGAGGATTAGGGAAATTCAATAAAACTCCCTCTTCTTTATCACTTCAAACATGAGCATTTTGTTTAACCTTGAAGGTCCTCTGCAGTCCATTTTTACACCCTTTCGATGCTCTTCCCCAAGAGGTTGCCTGGGATCCCCTCTTTCATGTCATGGTGCTTTTTTGGCTGTTCCTTCATTGGCTTTATGAAGCTTGAAGGCCCCTTTTCCACACAAAAGCACAGCTTTGCCTAGAAGGATAGAAAGCAGCTGGAACCCAGCTGCGTGATTAACACATTTTTCTAGGACATGGGAATGGGAGTTTGGAAACCTCCCAACCTGAGAGACTTGAGTCCAAACCACCCACTTCCCACACCATGAAGACAATCTCTGTTATATCACAAAAAAAGGACAGATTTTGCATTACCAGACAGTCAGGACTGCGTCATTTGGGATCCCTCAGAACATGCTTTTGAGATGAGCTCCACTGGGGTGCTGGAGAAGAGTGGAAGTGTCATGAATCTCCTCAAATATCGGGAAGGAAAGCTCCCAGCTCCGAGAGAGCAGCACCTCTGGATATGCACAGGAGAAAATGTTAGATATATAACATTTAACATTCCCTATCCCTGGACTTCCCCTCCCTGTAAGTGTTCAAGACCAGACTGGACAGGGCTCTGAACCACCAGGTCTAGTGGGAAGTGTCCCTGCTCATGGCAGGGGTGTTGGAACCAGATGATGGTTAATGTCCCTTCCAACCCAAACCATGACATGACTCTATGATTCTATAATTCTAACAGCAAAAGCACTGACATTTATGGACACAGGTGCCTAAAAAACCCGTAAGAAACCCTTTTTCCAGACACTTTTGCAGAGCAATCATCCCAACCTTCCTCATGAAACAGGACACAATTGCTAAAATTTCTTAATTTGGGTCTCATTTCCAGTGCTAGAAGTAACAAGAGATCCCTTCAGTACTGTCAACCTGTAGTGTGAGCACCTTGTTAACCAAAGTGCCTCAAGTGAGTCTGTGTGATAAGTTGTTGTCTCATTTCTGGCTCCCACTACTGCTGTTGCAGTCACGACACTGAGAAATTTCGGGAGAACTTCAGAAATGCAAATAAGGGTGAAGGGAAGCATATTTCCCCCATCACAGATAATCTGCCAGCCATTCAGATGGGAGGGGAGGAGTTGATTCAGGCTGCTAAATTTAATATTAAGGCATATGCTCTTGGGCTTTGCGGTGGGATATCCTTAAATCTCCCTCACTTTGTCTTCTTCCCAGGTCATCACAAAGTTTAAATCACATTGAAAGGTTTTGGTTTCATTACTGTGCAATATTTTTTTCCCCACCTCCTCCAGAGAGATCATGGAGAAACCCTCATCAGTAAGGTGTTAAGACCATTTGAAAGAGGACAGCAAAATTAAGGTGCTTGGAGGATCAATCAGGAAAGCAGTTATCACTTATTAAAGGTATCAGGAAATACAAGATGAGACCATTTACTGTTAGAACATGTAAAGGTAGATGGAAGATTAGAGGAAGCAGGTGATGAGCAGCCTGTGGTCACAGCCCAAATGGGACACAGGCAAGGGAGGTCCTGTGTGTGGAAGGAAAATTTAGTCTCCTGGAAAAGACACCAAAGAGAAGGATCTCTGTGGCAAAGTTCTCTGAAATGCTTCTTTATCTCCTGCAGGTCCAGGGAGAGCGGGGGAGAGGCAGAAGATGAGTGCAAGACAATTTCAGGCTCGTGTGACACATGTAGGGCACCAGAAGATGGTACAGGAGAGACAGAGTTCATCTGAGGCTCTGTCACTTAAAATCAAGGAGGTTGTGAGGGAGCTTTTAAAGTGGGGAGTGAGGGGAGCCAAACGGTGCACAAGAGCATATGGTTTGGGATGACATTTCTCAAGATGAAGACACAAATGTGGTGCCTCTCAATGAAGAATAGGTCATGGGAAGTAAATAATCGAGGATAAAATGGAAAACAAAAAAATTGACATTTGAAAAGGTTGTCAAGACAGGAGCTGAAGTGGCAGTAGGTGTTTTGTAATGTAAATACTGGAAAACTCAGAAGAAAAGAAGATGGAATTGGCCTTTTTGAGCCTGAATGAAGAGGTGGAAATACATGTATCAAAAACCTGGTGGAGGGAAAACAGTCAAAGGGACACTATATCAGATAATCCACATGCTGGAAGGAGAGAGCAAAACATGTCAACAACAATCTCTGTGAATTGAAGTTCCAAGAAACAACAATAAAATAAAGACAGGTAGGAAAGGCAGGGCATAGAATCATAGAATGGATCGGAAGGGACCTTAAAGATCATCTCATTCAACCTCCCTGCCATGGGCAGGGACACCTTCCATTATCCCAGGTTGCTCCAAGCCCCGTCCAACCTGGCCTTGAATCCTTCCAGGGATGGGTCAGCCACAGCTTTTCTGGGAAACCTGGTCCAATTCTTCATCAGTCTCCCAGTAAAGATCCGCCCTGACACAACTTCAGGCCATTCCCTGGGGTCCTGCCACTGGTCCCTACAAAGCAGAGCTCAGTGCCTGCCCCTCCTCTTCCCCTCACAAGGAAGTTGCAATTGCAGTGAGGTCTCCCCTCAGTCTCTTTTCCAGCTGAGCACACCAAGTTCCCTCAGCCACTCCTCACACGGCTTCCCCTCAGGGCCCTTCTCCATCTTCGCTGCCCTCCTTCGAACACTCTCTAACAGCTTAATATCTTTCTTATCTTGTGATCTCTGGACTCACTCCAACAGCTCCACATCCTTCTTATTTTGGGGTCCCCAGGGCTGGATGCAGCTCTCCAGGTGGGATCTCACCAGAGCAGAGCAGAGGGGGAGAATCCCCTCCCTCCTCTGCTGCCCACCCTGCTGGGGGTGAGCCCAGGACGTGGTTGGTCTCCGAGCTGCCAATTCACATTGCTGGGTCACGCTGAGCTTCTTGTCGACCAATGCAAGTGAATTTGGGGACCCCAGTTACCTCCACAGAGACTGAGCCACATCTGAGCCTGAAGCAGCAGCTGGTGACTGACCCCAGAGGAAGACACGTAGCCCTTGGTTGCCATAAAAACCTTGTTTGAAACCTCGTCATGAAGTCAACATCCTGCAGCAAATTCCACGAGGTACCTCGGATCAACATCCCGGTGGGGCTGAGCAGCCCACCAAAGCTCTGCCCAAATTCGGCAGCAGCACTGGGCAGAAAGCAGCTCTTAAAAAAAGGAAGTTAAAAAGGGAAGGTAGAGGAATTAAATCCTTGCAGGTGTTGACAGCACTGTCAGGGTGTTGAGGAGGAAACAGGCCACTGCTGGTTTTATCTTGGAGAAAAAATTAAGCCAGAATGGTTGAACAGGAGGGTAAATGCTGCTATTAGAAATATGAAGAAATACAGAAGAAATGGGAGGGATAAAGATCCTAGACCCTGTTTGAGGAGAGAATTCAGAAAAGAACTTGCTGGAAAAAAAAATTATAATAGAACAGATTAAAAAGACAGAATAAACACAGACAAAGCAGCAGGGGCAGATATATTTACCCAAGAGTTCTAGAGCAAATAAAAAATTAAATATCTGAATTATTAACAACAATGTGCAAAGTTTCACTTAAAGCTTCCCTGGTACGTGAAGACTGGAGAGGATCCAGGAGAGATCCAGGGAACTGCACACTTATAAACCTGACATCTGAACCAGACAAATTAGTTGAAACTTTGATGAAGGAAGGCAAAAAAGGTTTCACTTCTGGTTAATTGTACCTTACAGAACTCTTGGGTTTGTTTTTTTTTTTAATGGGTTAACAGGCTTTAGGGTATCAATAACCCAGGAAATAAAATGTTTGGGGATTTAAAAAAAAAAAAAAGGTTTAACAAAAGGTATTTAAAGGAAATAAGCAGCCTTGGGATAAGATTATCCTCTTATCTGGTCCTGACTGATATAAATAATCTTTTAAAGGCAGGAAGAAGAGGGTGGGAGTAACAATTTGGTTTCCTCTAGTGCAAGGATTAACATCTTCAGATGAAGGTAATGGGATTCAAAATCAAACAAAGAAGAAAGTTCTTCATGCAGCAGGTGTCAGACATGAAAGACATAAATGGACATTTTTATGGGCTTAAATCTGGGTGGAGAGCTGGGGGAAGGAATCAGCAAGGACCACAACAGGGCCAGGACATCCCTGAGCTGGAAATAGGTAGAGTGGTCATAAGTATCTCCCTCGTGCTTTTCTGGCATCCATTTGTGGTGGTGGAGGGAGGAGATGGGCACCTGGGTCTGAAAAAACACTGATTTAAAAAAAAAAACCAAAACGGTTTATTTTAAACCAGAATGGATTTAAATTCCTCAGAAGCTTAATCAGTCCAACCCTTCCCCTTCTGACATTGCCCAGATTACAAAATATGTAGCTCTGGGAGAGGTTTCAGGAGATCTTCTATTCCATCCCCATCATCTGAACCATCACACAAAACACTTCCACCAATGATTTGTGATTCCATCTGGTTTTGGAAACTTCCGGCCGCTGCAAGTCCAGCCTTCCCACGTAGTTTGTACAAGTGCTTTACAATCCCCAACACCGGATAGTGCTTTTTCATATCTAAATTAAATCTTCTCCCAGCAATCCAAGCCAATTTAAGCCAATGGCTTCTTGACCTGTCCTCAGTGGACATGGAAAAGAGCTTTTTTTTCTATTTCTTTTTGCAGCAAGCCTTCATGTATCTAAGAAGTTATTTCCATTTCCCCAGATATTCAATTTTCCAGATCCAGCAAGCTCATCTTTGTTTGAAATTACACGGTCTAGACCTTGGATCTTTCTTGCTCTTGTTTTTTGAACTTTCTCTTACTGTCTTATAATGTGGATGGAAACCTTGACAGACGTTCAGCTCAGTCCTCATGAACACTGGGAAAAAAGTACATTTGCTTTCGGCAATGAATCCCCAAAACTTGGTGTTTGCCTTTGGGCATTTTTTAAATTTTCTTTATGAAATGGGAGATTTTATCACATTTCTCAGACCAGTGTTGTTATTTAAAAATGATTCTGCAGTGGCACTTGCAGACTGAACAGAGTGATAATGTGTTGTGGGAGATGCATGGAATCATAAAATCACAGAGTCATTTAGGATGGAGAAGGTCTCTAAGATCATCCAGCCCAACCATAAACCCAGCACTGCCCAGTCCCCCACTAAACCATGTCCTTGAGTGCCACATCATGCAGCACAAATGTGTGGAAAACAATAATCTTTGGCCTTGTAAAATGTGTAATTCAGGACAAAACCTATGAACTGGATGAGAGCAGAGGCAGAAAGGGCAGTTTTTGCCTCATCAGTGGCAGTAACTGCAGCTCTAATAACAGTAACAAAGTAGAGATTTGATTCTCATAGTGGAATTCAGCCTTAAAACCAGACAATGAACTAAACCAGAATTAAATGCTTTAAATCCAGACCTTTTCCTTATTTTCTATTTTTTTTATTTATTCATTTTTTTTTCTATATACCTACTTATATTTCAGGGGATCCTTGACAGGCTCACTTTTTTCACAAGTGCATCACAGAAAGGAGGTTTTCTGTTGTGTTCTGGACACTTCCATGCCTTTAGGTGTCCTAAAATGGTTTGGGTTGGAAGGGACCTTAAGGCTCATCCATTTCCAACCCCCTGCCACAAGCAGGGACACCTCCCACTAGACCAGGCTGCTTCAAGCTCATCCAACCCAGCCTTGGGGGAAGAAGTCATAGGGAAGAACAAGGCACTGGGACTTTCAGAGCTGGAATCTCCTCTCCTCCCATCCTTCATTCCAACAACTCCTGTGCCACGGCTCCTCTGCATCCACCAGTTTTCCCTCCTGATTATCCAGCATCACTGAACCGAGCAAAAGATCAGCAGCGTTTTGTCACGGAGTTAAGTGGGATGAGGGATTTGTTCCGACCTCCGAGTTTTCCCGGTTTAGCCTCGTTCCCTCGCCGTTGTGTTACATCTGTTGCTCTCAGCGTGGGCTCCTTTAGCCCTGTCAACATCGCTTTCCGCTGCCACTTGTCATCCCTGCTCCGAGCTCGGCTTAATATCTCCAGCTTCCATAAGCAAAGCTGATCACTGGGATTACTGAGAGCCTTGGACACGCTTTATTGATGGGGTGATTGACTTAGCACTGCCTGGGAGATGAAGTTTTTTATCTTGGCTCAAGGCTTTTATTTTCCTTATTCACATGCGACAAGACGCTTCCAGAAAAGGAAGGGTCAAATCCAGTGATTTGATAAATCCAGGCTTAATGCCACTAAAATCCACAGCTTTTGCAGATGTATCCAGATGTAACTGATGCAGGAAGGCACGAAGTATTGAAAATGATTTCTTTCTGGCTCGTGATTCCTCCCTGTGACGTGCCAGGTACTCCCCAGCTCGGGACACGTGGTTGCTGCCACTGCAGCGCTTGAGGAAAACATCTGTTTTTTGCCAGAATTTGCTCAGTCCTGGAATTCGAGTCTCCCTTGGACTTCAAATAGACTGAACTAAGGTTGTTGGGGGATTAGCTGGCTTTTTTTTCCGGCCTCCTTTTATTGTTGCCATAATATCTTTTTTTATTAGATTGCTCACAGGTAACAGCAGAGGGATGTGTTGTGATGAGCTCTGCGAGCTGGGCCGTTTTCAGGGAATCTCAGGTCACCACCATGGATGTCTGGGAATAGGAAATAGGAATCAGCCTTGTTTGTTTGTGAAGCATTCAGGCCAACTTGTGTTTGTCGCTGTGCTCCTCGCAGTTGACTGCTTTGGTGTAAAAGGCATTTGAGTGGAAAACAGCATTTTTATCAAAGAAAAAAACCCCACTCTTTCCAACTGTGTGTTCGTCCAATTAATCCAGGATTGGGAAGTTAAGCACTGCTCAAAAAAATAGCTACTTTTTTTTTGTCTAGCACCCTTCAGGAAAGCTGCAAGTCCAGCCCAATTACTGAAAATAACAGGGGAAAATAGCAAAAGGAGGGTAGAAATATGAGAAAGAAGGGGGGAATTCTCACTGATATCTGAAAGAAATTGGAGCAAATAAAGAAACTTCTGAAAAAAAGATTTGTTGGATTTTTGGGTGGGTTTCATTTTGTTTGTTTGATTGGTTTTTTTAAAGTCTGCTTCTTAAGCACAGACAAAAAGCTATTCTAAAACAATGATTCTTAGACATTTTTAAAATATGGAGAAATTTAGCTGTACATATTCCAGACAAATATTTGAGCTTTCTCCTTCAGGTGATCCCAATGATAAGATGCTCTTTGTTCTTCCCTTTTGGTTTTGCTGCTGTGTTTTCATGGATATTGGGAGTGACAGAGCAACTGGGTGCTAATGGGATAAATTAAGCAGTCACTGACTTTGTGAAGTGTAATTTAATTATCTCTCTTTTCCTGAACCTATAAATGCTTCCAGTCAATCCAAAACAGAAGTTAATAGTAGTTTTAATTTTTAAAATTATGTTAAAAACAGAAAAGAAATTATAAC
>JAYRBT010000082.1:149863893-149884516 GCA_036023395.1 Myiotriccus ornatus | reverse complement strand
ACACAGGGACAGCGCTGGCACGGGGGGGTGTGTGACATGGGGACAGGGCTGGCACAGGGGATGTGTGTGACCTGGGGACACAGGGAGTGTGTGTGACCTGGGGACACAGGGGGTGTGTGTGACATGGGGACACAGGGGGTGTGTGTGACATGAGGACACAGGGGGTGTGTGTGTGGCAATTGGGGACTGCGCCTGCCCTTGCCCAGGGCTGCGTGTGTGACAGTAACTCGGGGGCAGGGCTGGCCTTGTCCAGGGCTGTGAGCAGGGAGGGACACCCGTGCCAAGGGTGCTGTGTCCCACAGCCGTGTCCCGTGTGAAGGTGGGATGTCCCTGCGCCCACTTTGCCACTGTCCCACACCTGCTCCACACAACTATTTGTTATCCTGATTTATCAACCTCCAGCACGACGACGATGCTGGGAACTGTTCCGTGACTGGTCACAGGTTATGGCACAGTTTGAACCTCGCAGAGGGTATAATGATGCTTATTTACTATTTTTTCCCCACTTCCAGGCCCGAGTCAGGAAGTTTGAGGCAGTGGGATGGATGTGGAAGTACAAGGAGAGGAAGTAAAACTGCTTTTAAAAGTACAAAGCACCGCTTTCTGCGGCGGTCCTCGACTGCAGAAACTTTTTTTTTTTTTTCCTGTTGCTTTTGTACTTTAAAAACTGTTTGTGGCTGGAAGCTTTTCATAAAAGCTCCCCTGAGCTGCGTGGTACAATTAACCTCCGGCATCTGGCACCGGGGTGGACTTTTCCAGGGAAAACCTCCTGTTCCCACAGAACTCGGTGCCTTTGTGTGCAAATCAAAAAAAGCGGAGGGTTTGGGAAACCTAAAAGCACGTTTCATTCTGCCCCCAGCGCAGTGCAAACGTGCTGCAAAACCTCTGCTTCTTTGCATTTATGGTTTTCCATGACATTTGGAGCTCGAGGTGGATCCTCATGTCTGGAAGTGCCATGGGAACAAGAGGCTGTTTGTTTGCAAACCCTGGGGATGAGGCGAGCGTGGGGTGGTGGCCTCAAGGGCTGCTTTGTGCTCCATCCTGCTGAATCCTGAATTTTTACTGCCTCTGTGGTGTGGGCTGGGAAGGATTGACTAAATTATGGAGGTTCCCCTCACCCCATTTTTTCTTTTTTTTTCATTTATCCCCTTTTCCAGGCTGGTATTTCCCTTTGCAGGGGGGCTGTGAACATTCAGTGCTCCATCCTGCCTTGGTGGTCCCTGTGTTGCTGTGGTCAAGGTGCCCTTACAGGTCTTTAAATCACAATGACTTGGGCCAGCTCCTCTCTGACCCCTCAGTGCCTTCCTGCCCCACCATCTTCACCAGCTGTGACGTCCTTTTCCATCTCATCTCAGCTCCAGGTTGGATTCTGGACTTTTCCTAGGGTGCTAATCCTAGAATCACAGGATGGTTTGGGTGTGAAGGGGCCTCAAAGACCACCCAGTTCCACCCCCCTGCCATGGTCAGGGACACCTTCCACTAGCCCAGGTTGCTCCAAGCCCCGTCCAACCTGGCCTTGGACACTTCCAGGGATGGGGCAGCCACAGCTTCTCTGGGCAACCTGTGCCAGGGCCTCACCATCCCCACAGTGAAGAATTTTTTCCTAATATCTAATGTAAATCTACCCTCCTTCAGCTTAAAGTCATTCCCCCTTCTCCTACTACTCCATGCCCTTGTGAAAGTTCCCTCTCCATGGTGTTGAGGCATATGGGTCAGGTCATTAAATCCCCCATGACTCAGGGCAGGTGCTGTCTGACTTCTTGCTTCATTCCTGCACCACCGTCTTCACCAGCTATGACATCCTTTTGCATCTTGTCTCATCTCCAGTTTGGTCTTTGGACTTTTTCCAGAGTGCTAAATGTGCTAATTCCCACTTCCCAGTGATCAGCCAAGCAAGAAATAACCCCTCTTGCTCTCTCCAAAGCCTCCTACCTTGCTGATTTGCTTGTGTTTATTAATTAATAATTAAGACTTAGCCCAACCACCACTGAAGCAGCTTTGATGGACACGGGAGAGGCTGAGCAGTGCAGCCACGTGTCCTGCTTCCATCCAGGCTCCTGATCCCCATCTCCATCCCTGTTTCCTCCTGACTTGACTCACAGGGTGGGGAGGCCCTGGCACAGGTTGTCCAGGGAAGCTGTGGCTGTCCCATCCCTGGAAGTGTCCAAGGCCACATTGGACAGGGCTTGGAGCAACCTGGGCTAGTGGAAGGTGTCACTTCCCATGGCAAAGAGTTGGAACTAATGATCCTGAAGGTCCCTTCCAACCCAAACCATTCCATGATTCTTTGATTGCACATTATTTAGCTGAGATTCCTACAGAAACTAGAACAGAGATTTCAATATCAAAGTCCTTTATTCCAATCCTCTCTTGTGCAAGGAAACCTCATTCCTTTTCTCATAACTCTCTTGATTTAATTTTTTTTTTAATTAAGAGTATTTTAAACCTCTCATCATTTACTCCTCCTCATGCACCTCACAGGTGAGACCAGGTCTACCAACCTGCTCTGAACGTGGAGAATCTTTTTTGAGAGAGGAGGAGAAATAATGTGTCTTGATAAATCTGCACATTGATATTACAGCACTTCAAATCTAATTAAAAAAGAAAGAAGGAGTCAAGCTGAAAATGAATGAGTCTGTGCTTCCCCTTTGCTTATAAATATATATACCAAATGGTATTTTGAATTGTTGGTTCTTCTGGGATTTCAGGGATTTTTAAATAGCAAGTGTGAAAGGGTAAATAATATCAAGATAAAAATAATGCTTTTGATTCCCTGCCTGTGCCACGAACACATTCTGCTCGATGGAAATGGAATGAACTGTCAAAAAAAAATCTAATTTACTTTTCCCATCTTTGTTATCCTCCTTCCCACACTTCAGCTGGTCTGGGAAGCGGGGTGGGTTGGTGGATTTCAATGGACCTTCTGAGAGTTGCTGGTGCTGCAGGGGCCCGTGGAAATCCATGACACCAGAGGGTTCTGGGTGGGCAGGAGGAGCCTCTGGGTGTGTTTTATGTAGGGTTGGAGTTGTCATCAGGGCAAAGGCTGCTCTGGAAAGGACTTGTGTGTCTATGTCTGATCCCTGTGAGAGTGGATGGATGGGTGGATCATTGACTGGGTCCTTCCACCCTGGGCATGGTTGGTCATGTGTTTCCACCTGTGGTGTCAATCCAGGCAGGGGGGTGAACAGATTGAGAGCAGCCCTGCCCAGAAGGACGTGGTGGTGCTGGTGGATGAGAGGCTGGACATGAGCTGACAATGTGCCCTCACAGCCCAGAAACCACCCGTGTCCTGGCACCGGGGTGGACTTTTCCAGGGAAAACCTCCTGTTCCCACAGAACCTGTGTCCTGGGCTGCATCCAAAGCAGGGGGGGCGGCAGGAGAGGGAGAGGATTCTGCCCCCTGCTCTGGTCTGGTGAGACCCCACCTGGAGCACTGCATCCAGCTCTGGGGTCCCTGGCACAGGAGGGACATGGAGCTGTTGGAGCGACTCCAGAGCAGGCCACAAACATGATGAGAGGGCTGGAGAACCTCTGCTCTGGATTGAGAGAGCTGGGGGTGTTCAGAATGTACAAGGGAAGGCTCCAGGTAGACCTCAGAACCCCTTTCAGTACCTAAAGGCACTCCAAGAGACCTGGAGAAGGACTTTGGACAATGGCCTGGAGTGACAGGATGAGGAGGAATGGCTCCAAAGTGAAAGAGAGTAGGTTTAGATTCAATACAAGAAAGAAATTCTTCCCAGTGAGGGTGGGGAGGCCCTGGCACAGGTTGCCCAGAGAAACTGTGGCTGCCCCATCCCTGGAAGTGTCCAAGGCCAGGTTGGATGGGGCTTGGAGCAACCTGGGATAGTGGGAGGTCTCCCTGCCCATGGTAGGCAGTTGGAACTGCATGATCTGGAAGGTCCCTTCCCACCCAAACCATTCTCTGATTCCATGACCCCTGACATTACAGCCTGTGCATTTGCCTACAGCATCATCCATTTGGTCTGAATTTAATCCAGCCCTTCAAACATGAGCTTAACTCACAACTGAATATTGGGATGTGCCTCCATGGTGGTTCTTGGTGGTGGTGGGGAAATACTGCAACCTGTCCTCCAGTGGCATCACCAGCCTTTCCAACTGCATTTTATTTTGCAGCAGACTTTTGGACACGGACAGGTACAACCTGTGGCCACAAACTTGCTTTGGGGTTAAGGTTTGCAAGGTGGGAGGGAACCTTGTGCCCATCACTGGATGCTGAGTGCCCAGAAAGCTTCCTAGAGAATTTGTGCTCTTTTCCTTCTCCAAAGGATCTGGAAGTGTGTGTCTTTTGCTGTCAGAAAGGGTTATTTGTGGCTTTTAATAACACACTTTATTTCCAAAGGAATATGGGCAAGATAAGAATCCTACTCCCTATTTTTTTTTTTTCCTGCTTGCCTTGCAAACGGTGGCATGGAAGATTAAAATAATGCAAAAGAGTTAAATTAATCTGATTTAACACTTGCAGGGAGGTTTCTATTTAAAACCCTTTTTCTTCATAGTGTCACTAGTCAGGAAATTCAGTAGGCAGGTGCCATCTCTTTGTTGCAGTGCATGGGCACGTCCCTGCTTTGCAGTGTTTCTAATGGGGGAAAAAATAGCATTTAACTTTAAAAAAAAAAAAAAGGGGGCAGGATGGATTTTTTTTTTCCCCATGCCTATTTTATGTGCAGCTCCATTAAAAAAGTGAAGATTGCACTGCTTTTTTAAATATATTCTGAAGGTTGGTACCAAAAAATAAGAAGAACTGGTGTATCAGCAGGTGGTTTTTAATGTCTTTTTTTTGTTGGGATGCAGAGCTGTGGGGAAAAGCTCTCCCAAGGGCACTTGAGGTGTGTTGGCTGCTCATCTGCTGGGATGCTCCAAGCAAAATCCGGAAAATATTTTCCAGCTTCTCCTTGAATGAAGTCAAACCAGGCTGCAATGCCTATAGTTACATTCTTTTAGCAAATTTACCTTTTTTTTTTTTTTTTAAATAAATGCTTGTGCTGGGTTAGGTGGTGATTTCTTCCCTCTCTCTGTCATCTCTTCCCTAAATAAAAGCAGGAAATAACTGCAAAACGTTTTATGCTCTTCATTGTGTAGCGTTTGTTTTCTTCTTCTCCCCCTTCAAAGCCAGGGGTTGCAAAAATACGATTTTTTTTTTTTTGGAGGTTATTGAGGACTTCATTTGTCCTCCTTCCCCATTGCTGTGCACATTTATTATGATTCTAGTCTTGAATAACTTGGCCATGTATTTTTTTTCCCCTTGTAGGATTCTTCCATCAGCTGGTGCATGGAGTAAAGGAGTGCAGGAGACAGCCGTGCTGTAGGATTTTATCCCAGAGCTGTTGCCATAGTCCTTATTTCTGCAAAATAAAACATTTTCTTCTTCTATGAGAGACTTTGATCATGCTCATTGCTGAGACTTGTTGCCTTTTTTTTTTTTTCCCCCATTTATAATGAATCTTCTTGTGATGCTTCTGCGTGGAGGAGGGAGGTGCCTCCTTTATTTTTCTACGTGTGGAAAAAAAAAACGGGCAGATTTGGAGGAGTTACGACCCAAATTTTTGGTTTAACCCATTTCTTTGCTGTGTGAGATGTCAGAGGCTCAAATATGGTATGAGGGAACTCCCCAAACTGCCATTAATGGCTGCTTTGTGAAAAATCCCATATGGGCAGATTGCTCAGGAGCCCTGGGATGGAGGCATACACAGCCAGGAATGCTTTTTCCCTTAATCTTTCTTTCCCTCCCCCTGAAATTCCCGTATTTATTGGTGGTAGGACAAGGGGGAATGGCTTTAAACTGAAGGAGGGTAGTTTAGGTTGGATATTAGGAAGAAATTCTTCCCTGAGAGGGTGGGGAGGCCCTGGCACAGGTTGCCCAGAGAAGCTGTGGCTGCCCCATCCCTGGAAGTGTCCAAGGCCAGGCTGGATGGGGCTTGGAGCAACCTGGGATAGTGGAAGATGTGGAAAGGTCTAGTGAAAGGGGGTGGAACATGATGATCTTGAAGGTCCCTTCCAACCCAAACCCTTCTGAGATTCAATGATTTACCAGCATGTGACATCCCTTGACTAAGAGCACAGTCCTGGTGGGATGGTGGTGCCTGTCCAGCTCGAGTGTTCCCCAATTTTGAGGTGTCTTAGAGGAGAAGAAGCTCTTGGGTGGTTTGGGGAAGACTTGGATGATGCCATACGGGGTCCGCAAGCTGTGCAAAAGCGGCTTCAAGTTTAGAGTCATGGAATCATGGAGTGGCTTGGATTTGGGATGGGACCTTCAAGATCATCTTGTCCAACCCCCTGCCATGGATATGGACACCTTCCATTAGACCAGGTTGCTCCAAGTCCCATCCAGCCTGGCCTTGGACACTTGCAGGGATGGGAGGTTTTGAGGATCAGAGGGAGCAGGGGTTGTAACCAACTGTGGGTAATGGCAATTATGTTTGAGCTGAATTATTAACAAATGCTTTTCAGCATCCCATATCCCAGCCTGGAGATGTTCCTTATGCTCCAAGCTCTTCTAATTTAGGAGAGAGGAGAAAAAAAACCCTGCTGTGTATCTGTTTGGAGATGAGGGGGGTCAGTGAGGCTGCAGGAATGGTCTGACTCGCTGGGTAACACCTTGTTCAACAGAACACTGCACATGCCAGATTTTCTTGGGGAAGCTGAACATTTTCAGGTTTTCCTTCTTGCAAAGTGAATCAGGAGAGCTAAACCTTAATACAGCTTTTCACTTTATTTTTCCCCCACTAAACAACTGATTTGTGATCCCTTGTGACACTATTAGCTTCCTAGGCTCTCATGAGAACCTCCTAATTTCTAAAATACCTGATTTATACAAGTTTAAACACTCCATTAGATAGCTGGAGATGTGATTCACCTTTCCCAAATGTTTTGATGTCTTCTGCCTGATGTATTCCCCAGCTGCTCCTCTCCCCAAGTGCACTGGGAAGAGGAGAGACCCCATTGTCAGTCCCATCAAATATGCTGCAGGTAGTGGATGGCCAGTCCAAAAGTATGAGAAATTAAACTTACAAATATATGTATATTATTAAAACCAGTTAATTTCTCTATTATAATGCATAAGGTCATATATATAAAATTCACATATTTAAAATAATAATAATGGGTGTGGTTTTGTTTGCTTTTATGTCCTGTTTTTTTTTTGGTTTTGTTTTGAAGAACTGAAAATTCCAGTCTTTCCTCTGCTGAGTGTCCTTTGGATTGGTGCAGGCAGGATCAGGCCATGGTGAACATTCATAACTGTGCCTGACCTCCTGATGCTCCCCATCCTCTAAAATTCCATCTCAGGCAGGTGTCAAACTTATCCAGAATTGTAGAGAGAGTGAAAAATCAAGCCACTTTACCAGATCTACTTTTCCTAATGATAAATAAGGGGAAACCCCCCCCCCAAAATATTAAAATAGTGATGCTTAAATTATGTTGATGGCACTGCATGTTCCTGCTTCGATTTCTCAGTGTCAAGGACCTTCAGCTTCCATTAACAGCAAGTGCTCAAAGATGGAAGTAGGTGGCAAAATGTGGGTGTTGAAGCCCCAGAAATGCTGTCCTAAGCTTTTTTGACACATTTTAGAGAGCAACTGTGGGCTTTGCAAAGCCCTCTTAGGTATTGATTGGGGAAGTTTCATAAGTTTGGGTTGTTTTTCTAAAAATGTAATGCATTGCTGTCCTTGCCAAGTGCCCAAACTGGTCCCTTGGAGAGGCATCTTAGCACATGGTGTGAACAGGACTGTGATATTGGAGTAAACCAGGATGCCTTTGAGGTTGAAAAAGCAAACTGACAGTCTTACTACAGATATTTCCCCGATGAACATCTTCGGAGCCTCAAGCAGATGGGTTTCATAGAATCCTAGAATGGTTTGGTTTGGTAGAGAGATCTTCAAGATCATCCCATTCCACCCCTCTGCCACGGGCAGGGACACCTTCCACTATCCCAGGTTGCTCAGGGCACCATCCAGCCTGTCCTTGGACACTTCCAGGGATGGAGCAGCCACAGCTTCTCTGGTTTCTTCCCCTTTGACCCAAATACGGGGCAATGGAAGAGACTTCAATTCAGTGTTGTGTTTTATTTCCCCTCATGGAAATACCTGCAGTTTAATTGCCAGGATCCTCTTCCCTGTGCATGGAAACCAAGGTCTGCTTTTTATTTTTCTTTTTTTTTTCCCTCTTTTTGTGCTTTCCTTGCACATTATTCAGATGTCCCTTTGTTTCCTTTCATATACAGAGATGTCCCACAGGCTCTGAGATCTGCAGGCTTGCTCTTCTCTCCTTGGCCAGTTCCTTTCCTACTGCAATTTGCTTGTCATCCTTTTAAAAATTAATTAGAATTTCATATAATCTCATACTTGGAAGCAGGCCTGTGTGTCCTCCTCCTGTTTGTGAGGAATTTGGACACAGAATATAAAGAGAGTGTGCAAAAAGCAGCCAGGAGGTCCTCCTGCCCCCTGGGTACTCCCTGAACCTCCTGGCTTCGACCATCCCTCTTCCTTTGGCTCCTGGCAAGACCAGAAAGAGCTTTTGTATTTTCCTTGGTGGTTCCTTCGTGGCCTTGAGATGCTTCTGGCTTCTTCAGCCCCATCAGGCTGCAAGACCCTGCTGCTGGGAGGGTTTGACCTTTGCTGCTTTTCTCTGCCAGCAGAATGGAAGTTGCTTTTCAGAATCTCTGCTTCTTCCTGGGCCAGGGCAAAAATCTAATTCCTTGGAAGCAAAGGGTGGGTGTTTTTTGGGGTGAGGTGATGAGTGGTCTCCACTGATCTTTTACTTGCAGATCATAGAATGGTTTTGGTTGCAAGGGACCTTTCAGACCGTCTCATTCCAACCCCCTGCCATGGGCAGAGACACTTCCCGCTGGAACAGGTTGCTCAAAGCCCCATCCAAACTGGCCTGGAACACTTCCAGGGGTGGGAGCTCCTTGGCTACCTCCCTCTACAACAGCTTTGGTGGAGGGAGACTTATGGACCTGATATCTTTCTTGCTCCTCTCCCACACTCCAGAGAGGCAAATAGTTGTCATGAGTGGGTGTTATCTCGATGGACCTTATCTCAAAGCCTACCTGCTCCATGATAAAGCTCTTGTAGTTGACTGAAGTAATGTCCTCTGGTGGTTCACCACACTCCATTTCCATTAACTTGCCATCCTGGGCAGACTGAGGCTGGTTATTTTGGCTGCCTGGATCACTTTGCAGTTTCTAAGCAGACAAGGGTGACCTTGCGCTTGCTGATGTGGTTGCTCCGATGCCGTCTCCCCACGCGGCATCTCATAAATAGCTCCACTTCTCAGCTTCATTTCCCAGACCTGTTCACACCTTGCCAAAAATAATTACAACCTCTGAGACTGGGGGTTTACTGGGCGAGGGGGGAGGAGGGCGTAGGAAAACCTGCGATCCATGTTTTTTCCTGCGCTGTGTCATCAACGTGGTGCTGCCAGTGGGATCGGGATCTCCCTTCTGGGGCACGAATCAGGCTGTGTTGGTGTTCACCTTGTGTCACGAGGTTCCTCACGGAATCACAGAATCAACGAGGTTGGAAAAGACCTCTGAGATCGTCCAGTCCAGCCTGTGCCCCAACCCCACCTTAGCACTGAGTGCCACGTCCAGGCTCTGCTTCAGCACCCCCAGGGATGAGGACTCCACGCCCTCCCTGAGCAGCCCATCCCAAGGGCTGATCCCTCTGTCTGTGAAGAGACCATCTTAAATTCAGCAGCATCTTCAATTCACATCCCAGGCGATGCCTCCCTCACCTTTATTACCTCTTAATGTGTTTTCCCACATCTCGTGCTCGGATAAACCTCCCGCTTTCCTTGGCTGTAAAAACGGGCTCTTCCCGCGACCTTCCTCCTTCACCCGCTGCCTTCCTCCTTCCTCCATCCGTGCATTTTCTGCTTCTTGCCACGCTTTTTGAGCTCCTTGGAGCTCCTGGAGGGGCGGGTGGGTGCCACCACTCCCGGTTTTGCCGGTGGTCATGCGTGGAGCCGGCGAGGAAAGGCAGGAATATTTTTAGTGTGCTCCGCTCAGGGGGCCGCCCACGGCCCAGCGTTAAAATAATAGCGGGGACAGTGGGGAAAGCTCTGCAGCAAAATGTTGAGATGCAAATTGCCATCCGAAGAGCAAACCTCAGGGTGATTCTTGGCAGTGCTTCCAAGGCTGTGTTTGGAATAAAGATTACAGCAAGGGATCTCGCCCGCGGGGAGCGCTCGGGCTCATTTATCCTGGAGCTCAGCGGGGCTTGGGAATTCAGGGTTGGGAGCCAACAGGGTGAGACGTGTGCGCCTTTAAAAAGGTATTAGATTAGCATTGGCGAAACAAAATGTCACGTCACCTCTGTAGCTTAAATTTCCAGGGTTGCAGGAGCAATAAATTCAAAGTTGGATTTCGTTTGCAAGTGGTTCCTGGGTGCTTTCCAAGGAAGAGGTGGCTCTGGTGGCTGCAGAGATGGTTTGGGAGGTTTCGAGGCGTTATCTGGGAATAAATGGGCTTGTGCCAGATGATTCCGTGCTGCTTTGACTTTTCAAGTTGATGATGGACAAGCTGGCTGTTGGAAGCCTTGAAATAAGAAATCAGTAAAATGTGAATTCCTTTTTTGTTGTTGTTTTATTGTCACGGTGGTAAATGGTACAACATCTTGTGAACTTCGGAGTTTGTTTGGGGTTTTTTCAGCTCTTGGATGTTGTTAGAAATCTGTACCTTTTGGAGGCTGGAGAGGGACAATTTTGAGTGAAAATACAAGTAGTGAAGCTGATTTTTCTTTCTTTCAATGGAGCATGGAAGAACCACGAGGCTGAGACTTTGTGGGAACACGTTCTGACTTCGATACAAGTTTGCGTTGATCAGATCTTAATTTACTTGTATCCTTTAATTATCCATTCCAACACCATAAGACTTTTAAATATCAAATTTTAAGGATGTTCTGTGCCAAAACTGCATGCTTTAAGTGCAGATCCTGTTGGCAGGAATCTGAGGAGCTGTTGACTTGGCCTCCTTTGTATCCCCACCCTCCCTTGCCTGGTTTTTCCCTCCTTAAAAGTCAAACAGCAGTTGAAAAATAACAGAGCTCTTGAGTGTGTAGCCCCGTGAAGATCAGCGTGTCCCTCTTGCATCCCACCAGAGCTGAGGCAGTCAAAGAAAAACATCTTCCTGGTTTGGTTCAGGCACATCTTGGATCCTCTTTGTGATTGTCCTTTGCCGCTTCCTGCGCCTCTCTGGCATTAAATCCAAGCTTCTGGTTCTTCCAGAGCCTTCTCCTGCTGCCTTGTGCTTCGTTGGGATGTTGATTCTTCCCTCTGGCATCACAAAACTGAGTTCCTGACCTTGAAATGCTCCAGATCTCCATCCCTCCATTATTCCCTCTTGATGTTCTCATCCATGAACATTTGTAGGGATGCTCCTAATTTTCCTTGTTTTTTTGGTGGTATATCTTCAGGGACCCTCACAGCTGACTGTCGGGTCGGTGTTTCTGTCTTTCCAGATATTTCCCATCCAATCTCTGTTCAACATTTTCTGCACTCAATCTCCTGTTTTAAATTCTTTAACGCAGGAATTATCTCCTTACTCTGTATTTATACAGCATTTAATGTGATGCAGATGCGATTCCAAAGTGATGTCTTTGATAATACCTTTAAAATTGTTGTTTTGGTAGTTAACAATCTTGAGAATGATGTCATTATCTATTTATGTATATGTATGGTGTCCAGAGACAAAAGTTAAGATATTGCAGCCTGTTAACATTTAAAAACCTCACAAATAAGAAAAAATAATTGAAAAAATACATACTTTTTCTGGCCCTACCTTGTCTCCTTTGCTGGTTATGACATCAGCTGCTTTGTGTGTGGAGACTGAAATGACGAACTGTGATCTCACCAGGTAAGAAGTATTTTTGTAAAGCTGTGCATTTAGACTAATTCTGTCTGCTGTACAATGTGCTGAGGATTTGTGATCCTCAGCAGGCATTTGACAGATCTTAACTAGTTCTGCTCTCTCTTGTCAATCAAAATTAAACGCCCACCTCACTCCTTCCTACTTTCTCTCTCTTCCAGCCTTTTTATTTAGGTTGGTCATTAAAATTGCTCATAACCATAGAAACGAGGAAAACCCGCCCCTTACTTTCCAGCTCTTTAGTATGATATTCCTGTACTGACATCATGTGAGTTATATCCACCAGGGCTTAAAAAAAAAACAAACCACCACCAAAAACCCCAAAAACCTGCAGGTAGGAAGAGCTGTCATGAATTCCTCCCTGGAAAGGAGTCATTCCTGCAGGTGCCAACCAAGGATCATGTCCCTCTGGCATTCCTGGGTGGAGAATGTTGAGAGGGACACGGAGGAGAGACCCTGCTGTGGAAAAAACACCAGAGAAAGGAGAGGGAAACAGATCTGTGGGATGGAAGTGGTGGGAGGATAAGGAGAATGTGGGGCAGTGGGAAGCCACGGGCACGACGCAGCACGTGCTGATCATTTCAGTGTTGGTTTTCATCCTCCCAGGTGTGCTCTGGAAGATGGGCATAACATGGATATTTCTGGAATGCTGGACAACCAGATCTCTCTTCTTAAGGACCTGAATCCTCACATGGCAGGATGGGTTGTTCCGTGGCTTAGCTTGTTTTGAAAAATGTAAATGATTACTGATTTTTTGCTTGTACAGGCAGTTTACAAACACTTGACCCAAGGTTACATGAGGGTGATAGAAACTCTTCCCTTAGGGGCCACGAACAACCTGAGATTTCAGTGCTGGAGTCTGGGTGCTGTAAAAATAATGCTGTTCTCATTTGGAGCAGGATTGCCCTCCCCCTCCCCCCCCAGTTTTAATTGCAATGGATCTCATGAGTGTTAGTTTTGGTTGGGATTTTTTTACAAATGGAAGGAATAATCCATCAAATTAAATGAGCTAACTGCAGCTCCCAGCAGTGATGTGTGTTTGAGCTGTGCACCAAACAGGTATCTTTGCTTTGTTGTTTTCCTGATAGATTTCCAAAAAGAGAACCAAAATGCGTCCACAAAACCCAGAAAAAAACCCTCCCAAGGCTGTTGGGTGTCAATACACAGACGTTGTTGACCTGCCAATGTGCAGATGGCACCCAGTAGATTGGTCCTTCATGTCCTTAGATCATGGAATCCTGAAATGGTTTGGGTTCATCTTGTTCCATCCCACTGCCATGGGCAGGGACCCCTTCCACTCTCTGAGGTTGTTCCAAGCCCCGTCCAACCTGGCCTTGAGCATTTCCAGGAACGTGTTAGAGGAGGAATAGGATTTGTACAAGGAATCCTCCCTCTCTGTGGTGATGGTGCACACTCTTTATACGTACAGTGATTACAGAGAGGGAAAGCTGCCTCCTTGAGAAGTCACACCGTGTCTGGATGTTTGGAAGGTCTCCAGGATGGAGATGTGGATTGCTCCTGAGTTAGCTGGATGTGGGATTTTCATCACTCTCTCCAGAGCAAAGCTTGTCTCCTCCTGGGAAGGGGAATTTTGACCCTTGGCCAGAGAAATAATGAGGAAGAAGGGATGTGTGTGATGTAGTAGGAGAAGGTGTTGCTGAGCAACATCTTAAAATTTAAAGGTCTTGCTTATTTACCCTGTCTTTGAAAGCCGGGTGCTGTACTTTAACTTAAAGGCTCTTAATGATTATTTTTCCCCATGTGTTGGAGCTTCTGCCCTCGGTTTTTGAGGGTGTTGAAATAGGTTGTGTTCATCAAAGAGGAGGAAAGGGTAATTGGGTGGTTTTTCTCAGGGTATGAAAGCTCAGGGCAGGAACTCCTTCTTTCGCTGCTCGCTCCAGCCCCAGTGTCATCCCAGATAATTTGACTTTCTCCACCATCCCAGTCATGAGGAGGGATTAGAAAGCTTTGATCATTAGTCTGGGAGGCTTAGTCTTGTGTGATGATGCTCCTCCTGCTTAAAACCAGCCAAAAATATCAGCAGTTTGATTAAAACACTTTCTTTGAGGAATAATTGACTGTAATAATACTTTTATTTCCTTACTTTACACAGTGCAAAAATGCCTCTACCTGAGTCGCCTAAGCCATTCTTTTTCTTCTTTTCTATTTTATTTTTTTATTAAAGCATAATAAACTACATTAAAAGCATCTTAAATTCTCTCTGAAACATTAGTTTCCAAATTTGGACCAATAAAAAAAAAGAGTTGTGAAAGTGTGTGTGGGGAATGGGTTTATTATGTCATTAGAGTCTCCAGAGCTATCTGAGGTATTGGATCCTTATGGAAGCTGTTCCTGAGGAAACACCCTTGAGTTGCACCAGGGGAGGTTTAGGTTGGATATGAGAAAAATTTATGCATGGAAAGGGTGGTCAAGCATTGGACCAGGTTGCCCCAGGGAAGTGGTGAAATCACCACCCCTGGGAATGTTCAAAATCCCAGTGTTGGGTCCATTTGGTTGTCCCAGTTGTGTAATTCCATTTTAGCAATCCCTTTAGCTGCACAGGCTTTCTTTTTGTAGGAAATGTAGGGAAAAAAATGCTGACAGATCCTTTTAACTGGCTAATGCTGAATATAAAATATGAGATCACCGAGCAGGTGGAAATGAAAATGATGTGAAATCACGAATTGCAGGAAATTAAAATTACTTGCTGCGTTTCATCGGGCATCCCCTAATGTTTGCACCTTGAAATTAAAGGGAAGAGGTGGGTTTTTTTGTTTGTTCTCTTTTTCTGTGCGTGTGTTGCATTGTCAACAGACATTGTGTAGGCCAAAAGCAAAGCTTGCCTAATATATGTATATGTTTCTTTAACAAATTCACGGGGTGTGAAAACTCCCAAAGGCAGTTGAATCTAAAGACTTAAACCTCAGCCTTGGGAATCCCCGAGCTTCAGACTGGAGGAAACAGAGCAGATAAAAGCCCGTGTGTGCTTTTCACTTCTGATTTTCTATTTTTTTTTTTTTCCTTCCCCCTTTTTATCTGCACAGAGACCACACTGCTGAGCTGGGCCTCGGCTCCGTTGGGTGCCCAGCGCTGAGCGAGCGGCTCCGCAGCACGAGGGAGACAAAATTGTGAGTGAGAGATATTTGCTGTTTTCTTTCTTTGATAACCCTTCTCATTTCAGGGCTCTTTTTTTAAAAAAAATTGATTTTGGTTGCTTTTCTCCCTACCCTTTCACCTCGTTGGAGCTGATCTTGAGTGTTGGAGACCCATCCCCTGGGGTGGGCGTGTAGGAACGCTGTGGGTCGGCGCTGGCGGGTGTGTTCCCCTCTGGATGGTGTTTCCTTGTTTTAACAAGTTAATAGGACAGTCATCTCCACCCAAATTCTCCCCCCGAGCTCTGACCTTGGCTGTTCATTAAGCTCTGGGATGTCCCATGCTCACGGCACCTTGACTTTTGAGTTGGGCTTTCCGGCCAGAGCGTTCCTGGGTGTCCTCTGCCACTGGGAACAGATGGTCAGTGAAAGTCCCATTTTTCAAGGCATAACAGGCTGTGTCTGGAAAACCTGCAGAGTTCTTTAACAGCAGAAACGGTTTTCTTAAGCTGCACCTGCTTTTCTCACCTGGAATATCGTTAAGGGTCATTTGTATCGTGGCAAGGATAGTTGTTTCGTGTCCTCCAGCTTAATAGGAGGAAATACGTCTTTCCTTGGGTGTTTTTTTGGTTTGGTGTCCGTTCCTCCTGCTTAGAATGTTATTCTAGAATTTGAAAACACAGAGGGTTTTGTATATTTATCTGAATCAATTGGTTAGCTTGCATTTGTTGAAGAAAAGGTGGAAACAAGTCCTTAGGAAGCTCGGGTTTTTTAATTTTTTTTTTTACTATTTTCCTACCTTGATTTCCACAGCCTGGGGAGTGCTGGCATGTTCCAGCCCCACTTCATAGACGGAGCTAAAGAGATTTGTAATATTCAGTAAATAATATGCATAAATGATGCCTATTAATGTTCTGAGTAATCACCAACAACAGAGTAAATACGAGGTTAATGAGATTAACGGGAAAGAGGAACATAAGCCTTGACTGCACCTCCCTGTGGCCCCAGAGCTCGTGGTGGCCCCGTTTCTGTTGACAAGCCCAGCATGGCTGTGGATGCAGCAGTGCTTTTGCTGCTGTTCCCCATACAGGGCTTAATGAGTTCCTACTGCTGGCATTTTTCTTTAAATGCTGGATAATGTTATTAAATCCCACTCCTTGCAAGCAGATTTGAGCTATTATTTTGTAAATATATCTTTATTTGTGGCTTTTTTTCCCCCCTATTTGTTACTAGTGCTGGGGCTCAGTGATAAGGCCTTGCCTTCTGAAGTATTTTCTCAGACATCTGGTACCCTCTGAGGTGTCTCCTCAAGGCCACCAGAGGAACTGGCCCAACTCTTTTCTGACAAACATGTTGCTATCAGAATATTGTACTCAGAAATACACTGACATTTAACCTGTATTTTCTTATCTCGAGCTCCATCCTGACTTGATTCCATGTGTCCTTTGCCTTTTCCCCTCCGAGTGCTCTCCAGCACATGCTCTCCATCAAATCTTGCAGGGGGAGAAAATTCAATTTTCAAGCAAAATATGACTTTTTTTCTACTCTAGTATTTCTCAAGCCCTCCCTCTTTCCCAGGTTAGTGTGTTTTCTGCTCTCTGTCCATCATCCTCTGTTATCTTCTGCCAGTCTTCAATGTTTTCTCGATGTCAGTACCTCAGAATTGTTTATTTGAGTTTTCTCCACCCAAAACTGCATCTGCGTGGTTGACTCAAAGCCGCAGGCACCGACTCCCCTTGCTGGTCACTCGACAAACTGCAGCCTATTTTTTTTTTCCCCCTCCCTATTTTAAATGAAAATGCCTCACTGAGAAACCTATTTCGTTTACTCAAGATAAATGTTGTACTTATGGCTCTGGCTTTTCTTTTTATGGCTGTTCTGATTAAACCATGAACCTTCAATGTAAACAATTCAGGTAGAGTATGGGCACTGCATATTGCCTAAATGAATTATTCACCTCTTAGCTTTTGTTTTCATTTCTTGGGTGTTTGGTTTTCCTTTTTTTTTTTTTTTTTTAAATTTATTTTATTATTGGAAGTTCTTTTCCTCCTGTTTCAATTTCGTAGGGCAGTGATTTCTCTCTTCTATCATCTCTTTTGTGTTTCGGTGTGAGATTGACTGGTTAACGGATCAGGAGCACAAGTTGTGTTCTCCTCTGTCCTCCCAGATGCAGGGAGTGATGAGGGGAAAACCAGGAAAAGCCAGGATATCAGTTCCTCGCTCCAAGTCTGGTGCCACCAGCAGAATTTTGGAGTTTTTTATTGGTCATGGGCCGTTTCCACCACAGCAGGTTCTTCTGGTGACACCTGGGGTACACCTGCCTCGAAGGGGACAAGGATCTTTGCCCAGGAGGTATCAGGGCTCATGGAAAGAGGTTTAAATTAGATTTGAAGGGTGAAAGGGATAAAATCAGGCTTGCTGGAGATAAGCCTGGGGGTGGGATGCCAGTGTTTGAGGGATGGTGTGGTTGAGACGTCCTTTGTTCTGCCAAGTGCAGGTGGATATCCATGTGGAGATCCAAACACACCAGGGATGCTAATGTGTTCGAAACCATGGAAACACCTGGGAGTGGTCATGTAGGAATTAGGGTGTCTTACCCCAAAAGCAGTGGGATCAATAGCCCGACTACACCCACGCCCACAGCACGGGCAGCAAAGAGGAGGAGCTGGAAGCAACTGGAAATTTGGCATCACGGAAACAGTGGGATGAGTCGTGCAGCTGGAGTGGCGTGTCTGCAGAGGGACAGGGGAGGAAGGAGAAGTGGAGGAGTAAACCCTGTGTGTTAGGGAGTGTGTCCACTGTCTGGAGTTTAATGGTGACAGATCAGATGGTTTATGGATCAGAATCAAGGGAAAGGCCAGCAAGGCAGATATCCTGGTGGGATTTTGTTACAGAGCGCCCAACCAGGATGGAGAGATGGAACTATTGTATAAGTAGCTGGGAGAAGCCTCGTGATCGCTGGCCCCTGTTCTCGTGTGGGACTTCAGCTGACCAGGTGTCTGGTGGAAATACAACACAGCAGAGAGAGGAAACAGGGCAGGAGGTTCCTGGAGGTTGTGGAAGAGAATTCCACAGCACAGCTGGTGAAGGAGCCAGCAAGGGAAGGCACCCACTGAACCTGTTTTTTGGGAACAGGGAAGAACTTGTTGGTGATGTGATGGTCAGAGGCCGTTTTGGGCATAGTGACTGCAAAATGATAAGAGGTTTTTGTTCTTGGACAAGTAAGGGTTGGACTTCTGGAGGGCAGACTTTGGTCTCTTCAGGAGACTGGTTGAGACAGTCCCTTGGGAGGGAGTCCTGAGGGCAAGGGAGTCCAGGAAGGCTGGATGTGCTTTAGGAAGGAAACCTTAAGGGTCCAGGAGCAGGACCCCCTATGTACCAAAAGACAAGCTGGCAAGAAAGAAGACCAGACTGAGTCAACAGAGAGTTTTGGGTGGAATTAAAGGACAGAAAGAGAGTCTAAGACCTTTGGAAGAAGGGGAGGCAACTCAGGATATCTATAAAGATGTTATGAGGATATGCAAGGAGAAAATTAGAAAGGCCAAAGCCCAATTAGAACTTAATCTGGCTGCTGCCATAAAGGACAATAAAAAAATGTTTCTATAAATACATCAGCAAGAAAAGGAGGGTGAAGGAGAATCTTCATCCTTTATTGGCTGTGGGGAGTGACTCAGTGACGAAGGCTGAGGTACTTAATGCCTCCTTTGCCTCGGTATTTAATGGTAAGACCAAGTTGTTTTTGAGGCACCCGGCCCATGAGTCAGAAGTCAGGGATGGGGAACCAACCCATAATCCAAGGGGAAATGGTCAGTGACCTGCTACACCACTGGCACACACACATATGTCTCTGGGGCCAGGTGGGATCATAGAATCATACAAAGGTTTGAGTTGGAAGGGACCTTTAAGGGTCATGTCCTGCCATGGGCGGGGACACCTCCCATTATTTCAGGTTGGTCAGAGCTACATCCAACCTGACCTTGAATATTTCCAGAGGTGGGGTCTCTACCAACTCTCTGGGCAACCTGGTCCAGGGATTCACCAACCTCACTGCAAAAAACTTCTTCCTTTGAAACTAAGTTGTGGGATTTTGGTGGGAACAGTTCCTCCTTGCCCTGTGAAGACATAACAAAGGGCAACCTCAGGGAGAAGAAAGTAGGTCTCCAGTTTTCCTAGTGGGATGATCTCTCTCCCTTTTTCTCAGTCATCATTCCAGTTGGTTACTGGGGGACCAGTAGAACTCAGGGTTGTGGCCATGAGTCCCATTCCTGGTCAGCGTGCAGGGAAGTCGTGCTGTTGCTTCCAGAGGTTGCTGAGCTGCCGGACAGCAAGACCTCCATCGGGAACAGCACGATTGCTCATAGTTTCATTTTGATCCCTCTGGAAGTAGAAAAGCGATGGAAACACCAAATGTGTGTTTGTGAGTGCAGGGGAGGGACTCACACACACCTCCCATGTGAGGGCTCAGCACGTTACTGAGTGCTTAAAATTTCACGAGAGATATTAAGACTTGAGAAATCTATTTTGCTGCCTCGTAAGTGTGTGATTAAACCTTCCCCATTTCCTTCTCTTTCACTGTGGGGATCTTTAAGTCGTTGTGCTTGTTTTCTTTAGGCATCACATGGGAAGCAAAGAGTGGCTTCGTTATTCATTTATTTCTTTTCGGAGCTCACTCCTTTCTGCCTCTTTTATGCAAAAGCACTTTAATTGGTCTCGCAGACGGTCGAGGAGAGGACAAAGAGAAGGAAATATTTAATGCAGTGTATAATTCTTTCTGGTTTTGCCTCAAAATAAAAAGCCAATTTTCAGCGATTTATGTATCTAAACACAGTTTATGCAGAGGGTGCAGCTCTGTTTTATCTGCCCACTGCAGCAGGCTGATGCAAAGAAATCAATGGGATGAACTGGTTCAGGGTAACTCCCAGACTCTTCCAGTCACAAACACAGTGCCAGTTTCTTGCCACCCTGAGTGTAATTGTTGTATCATTTTTGTGAAATATTTGTGATTTTATTTTGTGTTTTAATTCAATCTCTTTGAACATTAAAAGCTAAAATGATGCAAGTCCATTCCTTGCTGTTCTATATTGAAGCACAATAACATCCCACTCAACCAGGAGTGTCCTTTGCATTTTGCAGCTCTGGGATGCTTTGGATGCAGGTGAGAGGGCTGTGACTTGCCTTTAATTTTCCTGGATACACACTGCTGCATTCCAGAGCTGATTCAAGCCTGGCAGTTGAACACAGATTGCCTGAAATGCAAAGCACCACTTCAGTGTCAACACCTCCCCCCTTGTCTATTTAAGGTGGAACAACTGGGGGGATTCGATGCTGTTGTTCACTTACCTTCAAGGTTTGAGGTCTGGATGTCTTTAACCTGCACATGCTGGCTTGAGTCAGGAATATTTATGGGCTGGAATGACCCTGCTTTGGTTCCATCACAGTCAAAGGTCAAGTCAAGTTGTGTGTATTTGTTGTGGCTGAGATATGGAATAAACACGTGTGGCTTAATCCACATCTCCATGGTTTGCTCCTTCAGTACTAAAGATTTCTGGGCATGTCTGGATGTGGCCTGTAAGAGGCAGGTGAGAGGCTTCTGAAAGCTCTCCCTGAAACAATGACCTGTGTCCATCATGCTGAGTTCAACCACAGA
>JAYRBT010000082.1:149848050-149863793 GCA_036023395.1 Myiotriccus ornatus | reverse complement strand
AAGAGGCAGGTGAGAGGCTTCTGAAAGCTCTCCCTGAAACAATGACCTGTGTCCATCATGCTGAGTTCAACCACAGAATCACTGAGGTTGGGAAAGACCTCTTAGGTCATACAGGTTAACAAGTAACCATCTCCACCATTAACTGTGTCCCTAAGGACCACATCCACATCCAGCTGAAGCCATAGTATGATGGAGGTGGATGGCAGGATGCCATGGGAATGGTGGAGAAAGGACCAAGCTTTAACATCCCATCAGAAACCTCTTCCTTGAAGGTAGACAGGGGAGAGAGGTCAGTTCCTGTCTTGGATAGCTTCAGGTTTACTGGAGAATAAAAGGAAATGAGAAGAAGATGATCAGCACCATAACAAGGCTGTTTCAGGGCAGTAGGTCCTGACCAAGCCTGATATTCCACAGAAAGAGCTTTGGGAAGCCCTCTGGAGCTTGGAAAGACTGGAGATGTGGACCGTGGGGTTGTTGTCACCTTCTTGTGCTGGAGAGTTTGTCCATTCAATTGATTTAAAATACTTGGAAGAGATTCAACTTTTTAGAAGTTGTGTGAATGTCTCAAGTAAGTGAAACCCCTTATTGAAACACCTTTTTGATAATTTGGAGGATTCCAGCTGCATTCATTTGAAATACCTCTTGTGCCATGACTTAAGAGTGCATTTTCAATATCTTTTGGGGTCATCCTTGTTTTTTTTTAATATGGAGCTTGAGAACGAACAGCCCCTGTCAGCCCCACTCCTTCAAAAAAGAAGGATGAGGAGAAGTGAGAAACAAGCAAGAAGAGCTCTTCATTAAACCTAAATTCACTTAGAAAAGTATCTCTGGAAGCTCATTCTGTACTTTTATTGCAAGGGTGGTGTTATAGTGCTCTACTGTATCAGAGAACGGTGTAACAGCACGTCCTCTGTCCTGAACAACTGCTCAGAGCTGGCGGGTTTTGTGTTCAAGCTCATGAATATTTTAGCTTCGTGTCTCCAAGGGTAAAATGAAGGAGTAGCTGCTCTGAGGGATTAACACAGAGTGAATTAGATGTTGGTAAAAGGCATTAAAAGCCACGATCACCGTGTTGAATCCCAGCGCTGGAAATGCGAGGAGAGAGGCTGCAGTGCATCCTCGTGTTGCAGAGGGACATCCATCGGATTGCAGGATGAAGAGGGGGCTGGATATTTGTTTAATGTGTGCTTAGATGACATGAAAAGAGGGGAAAAAAAAACCCAACCCCCCTAACCCTTCTAAGCAGCAATCATAAAAATAGTTGTAAGAATCCTCAGGGATGTCGCTTCTCTTTTCTCCCACAGTTTCAATAAGCACCACAGACCAAGTGCTTGTGCCCACCATGAGGATGATGCTTCTTGACCCTGGAAGATGCATCCCAGCATTTTCTCTCTTGTCTCCCAGCCACGAGGCAGGAATAACACATCCCATTGGGCAAGGAGAT
The DNA here is from genome assembly GCA_036023395.1 of Myiotriccus ornatus. Lineage (NCBI taxonomy): Eukaryota > Metazoa > Chordata > Aves > Passeriformes > Tyrannidae > Myiotriccus > Myiotriccus ornatus. Next base: position 149,862,349 of record JAYRBT010000082.1, on the reverse strand, counting down.
GCCCAAGGACTGGCTCACAGGCAGAGGATGGTGTTGTCCTCTGAATGTCCTGCTCCTACAGCATCACCACCAGGATGGGGCCAGGCACCATCTTTGATCTAAGTAGCCACTAACTGGGGGTGCTGAGATCTGTTTTCCCACTGTCATGGTTGTTCTGGAGTCCCACCAATGCCTGGAGCAGCCCAGCCCTTGTTTTCCTGGCTGGGCATGGAGCTGGTGGGGTGTTTTTTTTCTGCCACCTTCTCAGGAATCGCTCTCAACTCATCCAGATTTTTTTAGCAGCGTGCTTTCATCATTTGTAATACTAAAGGCTCTCCTGCAATGGAGGAGGGTTTGGCTGTTCTTTTTAACTGAATGTTTCACTGATCTGATTTACAGCTTGAGCTGCTGGGTGAGCAGGAGAGCAGAGAGGCAGCCGTGGGGTGGGGTGGGAGGGAGCACCGTGGGCAGGTCTTGAGTTCCCTCCCTTGTCAGGGCCCATGCATCACAGAGCTGCAGCCCAAAGATGCCTTTTTGCATCATTTCAAGCCAATAAAAGTCAGGGTTGCCCTCTCTTTTAAGTGGATTAATGGATTTCAGCCCTGTCCTACATTTTGGCATTGGTGTGCTGAGCCTGCTCCGAAGTCCGACTAATTCCAAACAAAACCCCACCAAAAATAATTACAAAAATATTTAGATTTTGGGTAGATGAAGTGTAGTCTTAACTCTATGAGGAAGCTTGTGCTTTCTCTTGGATTCAATTAATCTTGCTGCACTCCCAGCTGGAGGGGCTGAGTTCCAGCTACTGGGACATGGTGGGATGTTGGTTGGCGTGGTGGGGTGGAAGGTGGTCTCTTCTGGGCAGTGTTGTTCTCTCCTGGAGAAAGGGAGGCTGAGGGGAGACCTTATCCCTCTCTACAGCTACCTGAAAGGAGGGTGTAGTGAGGTGGGTGTCAGTCTTTTCTCCCAGCTCACAAGTGGCAGGATGAGAGGAAATGGCCTCAAGTTGCACCAGGGGAGGTTTAGGTTGGATATTAGGGGAGGTTTTCTCGTTGAAAGGGTTGTCAAGCATTGGAACAGGGTGCCTGGGGAAGTGGTGGAGTCACCATCCCTGGAAGTGTTCAGAAAACGTGTGGATATGGCACTTTAGCACATGTTTTTGTGGTGGTGTTGGGTTAATGGTTGTACTCGATGGTCTTGGAGGTCTTTTCCAACCGTAACAATTCTGTGATTCAGTGGCTGTGATGTGGAATGCAAAGCCTTCCTGGAGTGCAACCCAGAGCCAGGAGCACCTGAACCCTTCAATGACAGGTTTGAGTGTTCAGCTCTGTCCTAACCAAGTGCATAAATAACCCGAGGAGTGGGTTATTTTTGTACTTGGCCAACCAGAAAATTAAATACAAATACAGTGTTTGGGGCACAGGTTTGAAAGTGGGAGCAGATGAGCACCATTAGGTTGTTTTCAGAGATTTATTTATTTATTTTTTAATTTATTTTTTTATAGTTTGAAGTCTTTCACTTCCTTTAAGGAAGTGTGTTGGTGTCTTTCTGCCTCTTCCACTGCAGTAGGTTGGTTGAGTTAATCACAGCAGAGACAAGAGCACAGTTCACTGGTTTTCTCCTCTACCCAACCATCAGTGTGTGTGTTCATGAAGCACGTAAGGACTTAATATCTCAATGTCCTCAAGGAAAACACAGGCAAATTCACTGATTATCTATTTTTTTTGTGTGTGTCATCCAGTCAATCAATTATTACGTGTCCAAGTCCAGATTAGCCATGCAAGAAGAAGAAATAATAATGTCAAGGAACCCAGTGGTGAAAAGCAGCTCTTCTTTGAGGTCAGGGTGGATACCTGTGTTTTAGAGATCCTCAGTTGTTTTAGGGCAAGTGTGGATAGTCCAAATTTTCGAAAGGAGAGTAGGGTGAGATTCAGTCCTGTTGGATCGAGCTTCTTCGTATTTTCACAGAATCACAGAATATTTAGGTTTGGAAGGGACCTCTGGAGATCATCCAGTCCAACCTCCATGAGAAGGTAGGATCACATGGAGCAGGTGACACAGGAACACATCCAGATGGGTTTGGAATGACTCCAGAGAGGGAAAATTTACTCCTTGCCTGGGCAGCTGTTCCAGTGCTCTGCCACCCCCAATGGAAAGAGGTTCTTTCTCATGTTGAGGTGGAACTTCTTGTGTTTTAGTTTATGTCCATTGCTCCTTATCCTGTCACTGGACACCACTGAACAGAATCTGGCACCATCCTCTTGATACCCATTTTTGAGATATTTGTATGAGTGGATGAGACCCCCTCTCAGTCTTCTCCTCTCCAGACTAACCAGGCCCAGCTCCTGCAGTCTCTTCTCTCAAGAGAGAGTGTTTTCTCCTTAGAACTCCCAACTGGAGTTTGGGCCATGGAGGACCCACTGAAGTCAGTGGCAGTGCTGTGTGTCAGTTTGCTGGTGACATAAAATCACAGAATGGTTTGGGTTGGAAGGGACCTTAAAAACCATCTCCTTCCAACCTCCCGCCACGGGCAGGGGACCTTCCACTAGAGCAGGTTCCATGCAATGCAGACCTCCATCATGTTGTTCCAACAAAACCACAGGAAGAGTTTCTCCTTTACTCTAGAAGCTGTGTTTTCATTAGCTGATGGTGTTCAGGAGGGAAGAAGTGAACTCTTTACATTGCTCATCTCCCTTACCTCATTGCTTGTCTCCTGCAGCGTTCCCAAAAAGGCTGAGAGCTGAAGTGCAGCCAGCTCAGGGCAGCAATCCTTTGCACTCTGCTGGAGGGAGATGATCCTGGCTCCCCAGACTTCTGCACTAACAGGAATGAGCCATCTGGGAGGCAGGAGATGACTCCAAACTGTTCTTTTCTGTTGGTGTGTATGACTTTGCCAAGGAGGAGGTTCCTGTCACACTGGGTGCTGCTGTTGATGGCGCTGATGCAAAGTTTGTGTGCTCCATCAAAAGCTGTTCTGGGCCTCTGAGGATGAGGGTGCTCATGGCTGGGGTGAGGAAGGCTCTTGCATTCCCAAACTTGCTCTCTGCTTGCTCTTTCCCCCGAATGCCCAAATTAGCTCATTTTTCTGTTGTCTGTAAACTTTTCTGTTGTCATTCACTGCCCTCAATTTATCAGTGAGCTTTCCTGCAGCCTGAATGCAGTTCTTGGTAGTGTGAGCAATGTGAACTGTCTGCAATGATACCTCTCATCCTCCATCCATCTCAGCTTAGTTTTGTAGGAGGATTGTGCATTGTCACTTGGAGTTTGCTTTCAGAATTGAGGATGGTGATAAATAAATGCCTCTGGAGGATGTGGATTGCTTTAACCACCTCAAGATATGAAAAAAGAAACAAGAATGCGTTTTTAATTTTTTTTTTTTTCACTGATGCCTTATATAGAGCTCAGTGTCTTCTTTAACCTGTATTTTCTAGGGTTGTAGGCAAAGATGCTCCTGTCAGCTGATTTTCCTGCCTCACATCTGGAGATGCCAATCAGGGTCATTGCAGTAAAGGCAGCTGTGACTTGGTTTGAAGCTGCATTATTGCAAACTCTGCCTTTGCATTGCTTCCTCTGCACCTGGAATTGTTTCCCTCTCCATGAGATGGCTTCTGATTGGAAACCTACAGGTGTGTTGCTGTGTTTTTCTTAGTAATCTCTGGCACTCCCTTTAATTTTTAGACTGCACTTCAGTGGAAGGGCTGTTGAGATCCAGCTGTGTTGGCATCCACCAGTTCTGACTTGACTGCAAACAAGACCGTGTGTTAGATGGTGAAAGCCTTTAAAATAGGAAAGCAGATTCATGCAATGAATGATACAGTCTAGTTTTTGGAGTAAAGTGACAAAAATCAGGTCATTGTTTTCACTGAAGTGGCATCTTTCTGTTTTTCCTTTGCTCTACTTAATTATGGTCCCAATTTCTTCAACAAGGGGAGAGCAATGTGGATGCATTTGTTGGACACAACAGGTTTATGCTGGAATTAAACTGGATTAAGTTTGGCCACTGGATATTTGGGGAGCAAGAGCAGAGTCCTCAGGCCTCTGGTTGTGGGGCATCTGCTTCTCACAAGGGGTTTTTGGGATGCAAAACACTGATACTCTGGTGCTTGTCAGACTATGTCTGTGTGAGAAATTGCTGAATCATGGAATCACAGAGTGGTTTGGGTTGGAAAGGGTCTTAAAGATCATCCAGTTCCAACCCCCTGCCATGGGCAGGGACACCTCCCACTATCCCAGGTTGCTCAGAGCTCCATCCAGCCTGTCCTTGAACACTTCCAGGGGTGGAGTGTCCAGAACCTCTCTGGGGAACCTGTGCCAGTTCCTCACCACCCTTACTGTAAAGCATTTCTTCCTGATATCTGATCTAAACCCACCATCCCTCAGTTTAAGGTAGTTCTCCCTTGTCCTGTCACTCCATGTCCTTGTCCCCAGTCCCTCTCCAGCTCTCTTGGAGCCCCTTTAGGCCCTGGAAGGGGCTCTCAGGTCTCCCTGGAGCCTTCTCTTCTCCAGGCTGAACAGGCCCAACTCTCTCAGCCTGTCTCCAGAAGAAAAGTGTTCCTATCCTTACTATCTCACTCAACTTTCAGGCTGATAATTATGGTTTAAAAGATTTTAATTACTTTTTCTTTTTTTCTCCAATTTGATGGAGCTGCCCAGCAGTTTGAAGTTACAGGAGCAGCTGAAAGGGCAGGAGAATGGGACTCGTAAAAGTCAACATAGATCTCTGATGGTTCTTGTATCTCTGTAACTCTTTGTGATGATCATCACCACGATGCTGAGAAAGGCTGACAAAGTGACATCTGTCACTTCACAACCATGGGGCCATTTTGTTTGAAAATGTAGGAGAAGAATAGGCTAAGTGTCTGGAAGCAGTGCCGTGGGAACAAGTAGCAGAGACTCTTTCACCTGCTCAGAAAGATCTCCTGGTGAAGAATGTCAAAGAAACGCATCTCCTGTGACTTCTGCATCCCTTGTGACACAGCATCTCTCTTGACTTTTGGTAGCCTATTTGTGGAAGTCTTCAGAGAACATATTCTCCTACATGTTCTCCCATCTGTCTTTTTCCCAAACTCACTGGCCTTGGTGTGTGCTCAAGAATAGACTTGCTTTCTGCAAGTTATGTTGAGAAGGCAGTTAAGAATTTATTTTTTGACCTCCCTGTGTTTAGATGATGATATTTTTAGGATCTTATGTGATGGCTGTTCCCGAGTCGATTTGTAGTTTGGACTCTCTTTTCCCACTTAAACGCAGGAGTGAGCACTTGATCAGAGTCTTAATCTCAAAGATATTTTGGGGTATTCGGCCACCTGGACCAGGTTGTGAAAGAGCCCTTTTCATGGCACTTTATTACTGTTTTACATTGTTTATAAAAGTCTTTTCTTGGGAATGGATGAACTGGGGATGTAGCATTTACCAGCTCATCCATTCCTGAAAATGTGCAGTCGCTTGGCTGTGCAGCCCCTGAATAAACATGCAAAAAGGGAGCCCATGATATCACCCTAACCCCCAAAAAAGTGTGAAACAGGAAGGAAGGGATTGCTTCTCGATGTAAACTTTTTTTAATTATATTTTTTTAATTGCTTCCCAGTGATTAGATGTGCTTTTTATTCTTGTTTGCCACTTACCCCATCTTAGGCTTGCAGGCAGATAACTGGGGACGGTCTTGTCTTTTCTAAACAAGGGGTACTACAGGCAGAAACCATCTCAAAGGATCTTAAGCCTGTAAGATATGGAAAAAGCTCCCTATAAAATGACATCTGTTCAGGATATGGTGCATCCCTTGACTGCAGCATAATTAGACCCCAGTCAGCTGTGTAACTTCTGACATGGATTGGCATCTGCTTCTCTGAAGGCTTAATGGTGCCTTTAATTATAAGTAGTCTAGGAATTGCCTAGAGAGACACAGGGTTCATTTAGCTCAAGAATCTCTCTTTTGGATGGTGACCAGTAATAAGAGGCTCAAAAGAGGAGAAGGCAGAGTCCTGATGTGCAGATGTGGTGGTGATTTCCCCCTGGGTTTCTCCTGATGGTTAATCATTAAGTCTGGCTTCAGCATTTCGTGTCACAACTTAGTTGTGACAACTTTGGCTGGTCTTGTTATGAGTTTCCCTGGGCCTTTGGATGTTGGAGTTCTTGGCCTCCAAAACCTGTGCTACAGGTTAATAACTCAAAAAAAAAAATTCAAACATCTCTTGAGTATTTCCTGACTTTTTATTTTTGTTTTGAGGGAGATTTCCTGGCTTTTCCTGGTATGTGGTAGGAAGCAGAGAGATGCTACATGTCTTCTCTAAACTGTCCCTTACTGAGTTCATTTCTGCTGTGTTTGGTGCCCATTTCCTTTCCAAATCAAACTCATTCCTTCAGTGTGTCTCCTTCCTTCTCCGCAGCCTCCACTGGGGCAAGGAACATTTTTGCTGCTCATCTCTCACCTCCTTGCGAGCTCCCTCTCTATTAAAAGGAATAAGATCTAAACGACACTGCACCACCAATTTTACTTGATAATTTTCATAAAAATTTAGAATAGTTTGGGTTGGGAGGAACCTAAAGATCATCCTGGTTCGACCTCCCTGATAAGGGCAGGGACACCTCCCACTATCCCAGGTTGCTCCAAGCCCCATCCAAAGCAGCCTTGAACACTTCCAGGGATGGGACAGCCACAGCTTCTCTGGGCAACCTGTGCCAGGGCCTCCCCACCCTCTGAGTGGTGAATTTTACATTATAGAATCTATAATAATTATATTCTCCCTTACAATAATCTTGATATTATTCTGTCTTCTTTGCTATGCATCCCATTGCTTACCTGAAAGTATTAGCCTGGGGCAGAGTTTCTTTTTGAGGTGCCAGTGATGTCACCCAGTAGATAATTGAGCTAAATTTCCTGGATCACTTGCGTAAGGGGAAAGAAATCAACTTCCATCCTCAAGAAGGCATTTTGGGGACCATGGGCTTGTTGTCCCCTTCTTTGCTCATCAGTTGATGTCCCCCATGATCACAGAATCACAGGGTGGTTTGGATTGGAAGGGACCTTCAAGATCACCTCATTCCAACCCCCTTGCCATGGGCAGGGACACCTTCCACTAGTCCAGGTTGCTCATCCTGGGTGGGTTCTGTTCATTTCCATGGGCAGGCTCAGGTGGTGATGACACCACTCCCAAAGGACTTGAAGAAGTTGCTTCTAGCCAGATCCTGGCTAGAAGATGCAACACCAACCACTAAGCTCACCTTTCCACTCTGGGACAAGCACAGTCACTTGGAGGATCCTCCTGGTTCCTTTGCTGCCTTTCACTTCGATCTGGGAGCACTTTATTTTTCCCTCCCCCAGTCTCCTGGCATCTTTGTGAGGAAGGGAGTCATTGAGAGGGAACAATTTACAGGACTTTGTGGCACGGTGCCATTTTGTTCCAGTGTAATCACACTTGAAATATTCAGTAGAACCTCGTTCTCGAGTTAATGGGGGAGATTGGTGTTGGATTATGTCCCATGTGATTTTTCTCTGTGTGTGTGTGTGAAGTTTTCTTGCTGCAATGAGATAAATAAAAGAGTTATATCTACATTCATAATAGCTGGTATCAGAAGTGAAGAGCTTCAATTAAAATAGTTCTAGATTTTTATTTTCCTCACATAAAACTGTTTTATTATCTTACATCCTTCCGTTGCCCCCCCACCTCGTCTTTCCGCAATCCTAAAATCAGGATTCAAATTGTTTCCCTTTGCCCACACTCTGGATAAAACATCTCTTTCCAAAAATAGCAGAATGCTCTTACATTTCATTTGTTGCAAGAAGAGAAACAGCGATTTGGAGGTGAACAGCAGAGCGAAAGTTCTTTGGGAAGGCAGGAATTGCTTTTTCTCTCTCTTCTTGTTTTTTTGGTGCTTGTTGTCAGACCTGCACCAGTTGTGACCTGGTGATGCTGTGCAGGTGCTGCAGCTGGTGGAGGAACGACGGAGAAAGGGTTGGAAGAGCATGGGCAGAGTATTTCTGCATTTTGGGAGCTCCAGGGTTCATCTTTGATGGCAGGGCTGAAAGAAATGGAGGCAGTTTAGAGAACCATTTCAGGTGATTTTCGGTATCGGCCTGGAAGAATATAAATGTCCTTCCATCCAGCCTAAGGGAAGGAAAAGCAATTCAAGGACAGCTTGAATATCCCTTTTTCTCAGAGATTTCCAGCAGATTGCAGGATCCCAGGATGGTTTGGGTTGGAAGGGACCTTAAGTCCTTAAATTCCAACCCCTGCCGTGGGCAGGGACACTTTCAACTAGACCAGGTTACTCAAAGCCTGATCCAACCTGTTCTGTTTTAAAATCTGATGATATTCATGGGTTTTTTTTGGAGATACGTGAACAGTTCCTGCTGCCCTGTTACTCTTAAATTGGCAGAGTTTTCTTGTTCAATGCGTTGTTCCTTGTCCTAATTTCTAGGGAAGGAAGTATTCCTGATAGTCAAAGAAGGACACTGGAGCAGATAAAGTGTTATTGTATGATAATTCCTGCACTCCAAAGTTCCAGGGAACCTTTGATCAGTCCTCTGCATGATTATCTTAATATCACCAAGGCTGATAATGTAAATGGAGATTTCAAGCTTGACCTGATTCATAAATAGGATCAGTGAAAATGATGAACGTGATTGAGTTATTTGCTGCAGCTGCTTCCAGGGCTGGATTGATTTGAATTTCTGCTGACAGGGCACTGGGACACTGGGAAGGACATCCCTGAGTTTATTAACAGAGTGCTGGGGAAGGAGGAGGAGTGTTGGGAATGTGAAGGGTGGGCTGGCTGGGTCTGAAGCCTTGGGCTGATGGGAAGGTCTTCTGCAATAATTTAGTCTGGTTTTAGCAAAATAGTTAAATTAATATAATAACTTGAATTGAATGGTGTGTTCCTGGTACTGCCACTGTAGCTGGTGCCTCTCAATGTCTCGTTTCTTGCCTTGCTGGTTCTGTGGGCTCTGGATTGTTGTTGGCTTGGAGTTTGGGCACTTAAAGAAATAATGACTTGTTGATAAAGTGCTTAATTTGGGTTGTTTGTATGTTCTGGCAAAGCTTCTGTTGTCAGAAGATTCCCTGGTCCACGCTGGGATTTTGTCTCAGACACAGACACTGTGCAATGCTCTTCAGTGGAGTGCAGGGCCCAAACTGGATCCTGCTTTGGAAATCTCCCTCCTGCAGCATCTCAGTTGCTTGTCTGAACATCAGACTCAAAGCACTTTTTCTTCTTTTGTCCCAACATTTCACCTGTGTGTAACTTCCATCACAGCTCAAATTGGGCCTGAAAAGCTGGACATCACAGAAATTCATGCCTGTGACCCCGTCTGGAGGATTTCTTGCCCCCTGGCTCTTGATGTTGATGAAGAAGGAGCATCTCAGCAGAGTAGCACTTGCCAGTGAAGTCTTGAGCTAGGACGTTTGTGAGGACCTCAGCCTTCTCCATGTCCTGAGTAACCAGGTCTCCTGTTTCCTTCTGGAGAGGACTCACACTTTCCTTAGCCTTCCTTTTATCACAAACATACCTATGGGAGCTTTTCTTGTTGTCCTCGATGTCCCTGATATCCCTGGCCAGGGCTTTATCTTTTCTCACCTGATCCGTGTCTCTGTTCTTCTCCCGGGCTGCTTCCACCCTCGCTGGGCTTCCTTTTGCTGTTTGGGTTTGTCCAGGAGCTCCTGGCCCATCCTCACAGGCCTCTTGGCACTTTTTCGTGACGTCATCTTTGTTGGGATGCGTCGCTCTTGAGTTTGGAGGGGGTGATCCTGGAATATCAACCTTGGCCCCTCTTCCCTCCAGGGGTTTATCCCGTGCCTCTACCAAGCAGATCCCCGAGGAGGCCAAAATCTGTTCTGCTGAATTCCAGGGGGAGTGAGCTTGCTGTGCTCTCACCTGGCTGCTTTAAAGATCTTAAACCCCACCATTTCATGGTCACTGAAGCCAAAGGTGCTGCTCCCTGGCTCTGTCCTTGTGGTAAATCCTCCTTCTTGTGGTGTTTCCTCTGTAAATCCTGCGGGTTGTAACAGTCTCCTAAATCTTGCAGTTTGCTAAAGAAAATATCTTCTATATTTGCTTGTTTGTTAGTTTTAAGAGAGTTATTTCTATTTGACCAGCTTTGCAAAGCTCTCTGGGTGTATATATAGAAATATAGGGAGATATATTTCATTCTTAGCACAACTCCTTATATGTAAATATATGTTTGGGTTTTTTTTTTTAATTCTAAAGAGCTGGTTAAACTTCCCCCACCTGTTGTGAAGTGATGCTTCATTTTTATCAGAGTCAAGATCTAAATGCACATCTAGAGGCAGTCACTCTTCTCATTCCTGCACTTCATCTGTACAGCACCTGAGATCTCGTTGTCTTTAATTTCTCCCATATCCCAGCCAACCTGGTGTTGACAGATGCAGCAACCCCAGCTCAGCTGATGTTCATGGATTTGAAAAACGGAGGTTTTCCTGGTGCTTTAGCTTTGGGAAGGGGGTTTTAGTGCACCAAATTTCTATGGGCATCTGAACTACAGCCTCATTTTTCATTTCTTTGGGTTTTTTTTAATCTACATCTTTTTTTTCTTTCCTTTTTTTTTTTTTTTTCTTTTTCCCCAGCACTACTGCTTCTTATGGGCCTTTTAAAAAACCAAAAATAGTGCATTTTTTCCTACTCAAAAATCAGTGTCTGCTGCTGGGAAGGCCTTTTACAAATGCCGTGCAGCGCTGCTGCTGGGAACAGCCTCCCATAGCAACCTCCAGCTTGAAAACTAAAATCTCATCACCCCATATGACAGCTTTATTGTTAGATTGGCATGTGAACCCTTTGGAAGGGGTCTAGGTGGTGGTGGAAGAGTTCCTCTGGATTCTGTCTTCAGGTGTTTGTTTTTTTTTAAATTATTTTGTATTTTCTGGGGGCTTTTTATCTCTTCGAGTTTTGCTTTTGTTCCTTCCACCCCCTCCCCCCTTTTTAAAAGATTTTCTTTTTCAGAGAAAATAAGTGTTAGAAAAGTGAAAGACGCCATTCTAGGGAAGGGAGGAGATCTCAGGTGATCATGGCCATCAGTCCAGCAACTTCACAGGATAATGGGATCACAGAATGGTTTGGGTTGGAAAGGACCTTCAAGATCATCCAGTCCCAACCCCCTGCCATGGGCAGGGACACCTTCCACTAGCCCAGGTTGTTCCAAGCCCCGTCCAACCTGGCCTTGGACACTTCCAGGGATGGGGCAGCCACAGCTTCTCTGGGCAACCTGTGCCAGGGCCTCCCCACCCTCACAGGGAAGGATTTCTTCCTAATACCTCCTTCTTCCTAATTTCTATTCTCTGTTTTCTACTCAAGAGCAAGGTGGAGTCCTTGCTGGAAAACTGTGACAGCAGCGGATTTGGGCTCAGGTTGTGCCTTTTTGGGATTTGTGTTTCCTGCACTGACACGTGTGCCATTCCTGTTGTCCAGCCCCTCTGCAGGCTCCTGTCACACCTCCCTGCTGGCTTTGCTTCCTCAAAACTTATGTTGATGAAGGGAGGACCTGAAGGTCCTGGAGAGCCAGGGGGAACTCCTGACGGTAGTTTTGGGACTTAAACCAGGATATTCCAGATGCAGTCTGAGATAAATCTGGTGATGGGAGTGTTTTTGTCTTGGCCTTTTTGTTGATCTTGGCATTAATGACCTGATGGATTGGAAGGACTCTTCCACCACACCAGAAAACCAGGTTGGACAGGGCACTGAGCAGCCTGTTCTAGTGGGAGGTGCCCCTGCACGTGGCAGGGGGGTTGAAAACAGGTGATCTTGAAGGTCCCTTCCAACCCAAACCGTTCCATGGTTGTGTCATTCTGTGAGCAGATGGACACGTGTGGCTCGCTCTGAGCTGTTGGGGCCTCTCTGCCTGCAGGGCAAGAGGCACAAAATGCCTCGTGCTGTTGAAGATACCAACTTCTGTGATTCCCCCCTTGATCATGTTTCCCTGGGGCAGAGATAGTCATGTCCACACTTGGGAGCCACCAGGTCCCTGGGAAGAGCAGCGTCCCTCCTGCTCGCCGCCCGAGATCTGGATTTCTCTTCCCAAGCTCTTCTGGGGGAGAAGGAGGCTCAGCAAATTATTTTTGGGTGGGGGGAGAGGGGATGGCTTTCTGTGCTGGCTGTGAGCAAGGAGCTGGCCAGGCTTAGGCCCTGGGAAAGCTGCAGTGACAAAGAAAAGGGTTTGGAGTCCATGTGAGGAGTTGCTTCGCTTTATCTGTGATTCCTTCAAGAGCTTTTCAAGCTTTTCTAAAGGCTTTGTGAGTCTCTCCATCCTCTGTTTAAATCCTGTTCCTCTCCATCCCTCTGCACTTCACAGGGAAGCAAGAAATGACTCATTACACAACCTACAAGGGAACCTTAATGAATAAATGCATTTAAGAAAAAGAAGAAAAGAAAAAATCAGAGTTTTGTCTGGGGCAGTCTGGTGCTTTTGCTGTCTTGAACTCTGAAAGAATAAGCTGGGCTGCTTCTTTTTATTTGCTTTTCATTAATTGAGTCACTTTAGTGCTGTTAAGACTAATAGGACTTTGTTGGGACTGGAGCTGTGGGCTTGTGGGTTGCTTTTTCTATTTTTGGTTTTATTTGGGTTTAATTTGCCTGAAACATCAAGAACAAAACTTGCAAAATCTCCCAGGCCTCTTGCTTTTCCATTTATCTTCTTCCCTCTTCCAACCTTGGTGCTGGCAGCATCCCATGAGGATGAGGAGCAGGTCAGTGCCCTGCAGTGCTTTTTGGGCACCCTTGGCATTAATCAGAGTACAGTGGTGTGTTTTAAGGCACCTGTGGTGTTTTGGAGGTTGGTGGGATCCCCTTGCCTTTTTTTCCTTGCCTTTCCTGCCAAACCTCTGAAACAAATGTATATATTTACCTCTGTTTGCTGCCGTGATGGTAGACACCCTGGTGATGCTCCTCACTTTTTCTCCAGTAATAAAATAACCCCATAGACCTGTAGTTTTCAAACTAGAGCTTGTGAATCCCCTTTCTTGCTTCTAAATGTTCTGTGCAGGTTGGGATAGCTCTGCTTGGAACTCCTGAATGGGGCAGGATGACAGTGCCCACAAATAAATAAATAAATAAATATATATATAATATATATGGACATACATATAATATATATAATATATAAATAAATACATGTACACATCTATGTACATATGTGTTTATATAATTAGTGCATCACATCAATTAAAAATATTTATCAAATATATAAAATTTATTTAGTTGATGCAGTGCATGAGTTTTGCAGTCTGTGGGAGCAATTGGGGTCATTGCCTGGGGCTGGTGGTGATAAGTGGGATTGCACTTGGGTTTAGTTAATGGTGACTGAAGGTGTCCCTGCCCTTGGCAGGGGGTTGGAAGGAGATGATCTTTGAGGTCCCTTCCAACCTAAACCATTTATGATTCCATGATTCTGTGAATCTTCATTTTGAAGGTTCTCCTTGAATCCAAAAGCTCATTAGAGCTCTTCTGCTCCGTGAGCTCCAGGTCTGGGGTTTTTTTTTGTTTGTTTTGTTTGAATACAGGAAAGCAATGTTTTCAAAGGGAGGGAAGAAGGTGAGAAAGAAGTGTGGGTGCTGCTCTGAGACGGAGCCCATCCATTTTTGTCTTGTTATATCTCATTTTTACTTAATGCTGTTACATTATTTCAGCTGTGCTTGGTTTCAGATTCGCTGCAGAGATGAAGTTGCTATAACAACATGATGATTCATAGAAGGCTCAGTGCAACAATCTGCTGGATTTTATTTTCCTATCGTGACGACTTGGATGTTTTTGGTGGGGATTTCTGTCTATTTTCAGACAGACCTTTCCGTGAGCTCCCTGCAGTGACTTGCTCTGGGTTGCCTGGACTCCAGGTAGTGATACCTGTGCTTGTGTGACAGACCCAGACATCTCAAAGTGCTTCCCAAAGGTCAGTGCTGCTGTGCCAGGTTGAGGCACGGAGATGTGGGAACACCTTCAGCATGTCAGGTGTGCAAACACAGCGTCTGTATCTCTGCTTAGGTGGTTCTCCATCTCCTTCTTGCAGTCATAGAGCTGCTAAACTGATGAACTTCTGAGAGCCTCCTGATCCTTGTTGTTTAAAAAGAGAAGCACAAGTTAAGAGCTGATTCATTTCCCCTGGAAACATATTGGTCAGGTTTTATTTTGCCACCGAAAAGTCCTCTAAAATCACCGGGAAGTTCCAGGGGAGATCCAAAATCAGTAATAGAATCATGGAATGGTTTTTGTGGGAAGGAACCTTAAAGATTGTCCAGTACCAACCCTCTTCCATGGGCAGGGACACCTTCCACCAGCCCAGGTTTCTCCAACCCCCATCCAACCTGGCCTTGGACACTTCCAG
>JAYRBT010000082.1:149831700-149845860 GCA_036023395.1 Myiotriccus ornatus | reverse complement strand
TCTTCCATGGGCAGGGACACCTTCCACCAGCCCAGGTTTCTCCAACCCCCATCCAACCTGGCCTTGGACACTTCCAGAGATGGGGCAGCCACAGCTTCTCCGGGCAACCTGTGCCAGGGCCTCACTGTCCTCACAGGGAAGAATTTCTTCCCAATACCTGATCCAAATCTCTCCTCCTTTAGTTTAAAGCCATTCCCCCTTGTCCTGCCCCTCCAGGCCCTTGTGAAAAGTCCCTCTCCAGCTCTCTTGGAGCCCCTTTAGGCACTGGAAGGGGCTCTAAGGTCTCCCAATGCCTTTTCTTCTCTGGGCTGAACACCCCCAACTCTCTATTCCTAGCAGAGGTGCTTCAGAAGTTTTGATTAATAACTATTTCTTTTATTAGTTGTTTGTTTGTTTGTTTTTTAAATTGCAGTCTGCAAGAACAAAAATGTTTTATTTAGGTCTTTTAATAGAAAAGAAAAAAAAAGCAAAAAAAAGCCCGGAATTAGGGATGATTGATTCTTCTGTGGAAGATGGCAAATTGTACAGAAATATCTACTTCCTGCCAATTTCAAGCTGCTTCTCCTTTGCAAAGAGCAGTCGTGATGGGAAGCGTTTCAAGGTACCTCCAGACACTTTGTCAACTTCTCAGTTCAAATCTGAGACTTGAGCAACAGAAATAAATACCTTCAGCATCGTGAAACCTCGTGCCAAGAGCTTTCTTCTTTTCTCTCTCCTCTCTCCTTTCTACCTCAGTGTTGAGAGTTTCAGATAACACAAAAACATCACAGAATCATGGAATGCTTTGGGTTGGAAGGAACCTTAAAGATCATCTCATTCCAACTTTCTTCCATGGGTACGAACACCTTCCACTAGACCAAGTTGCTCAGAGCCCTGTCCAGTGTGGCCTTAAATAATTCCAGAAATGGGGAATCCACAGCCTCTCTGAGCACCTGTTCCAGTCCCCCACCATTGTTATAGTAAAGAATTTCTTCCTAAAATCCAATCTAAACCTCCTTTCCTTCATTTACGCCTTCCCTGCTTCATTTACATCTGTAAATGGAATAATACGCCCAGACAACTTTCTTGGAGTTTGGGGTTTTCCCAGTCTTAAAGATTAGATTTATTTTTTAATGAAGTGCTTTGTTTTCCTGCTAAAGAATATAGGATTAATTGATTGATTTTACTTTATTATTATTACTATTATTATTATTACTGTTTCATTTTTTTCATGTAGTAGGGCTTGATGCCTTTTGGAAAAGTGCTGTTCCTCTTTGCACAGTCCCCTGCTGATCACAAAACCATCTGGAGGTGACAACATGCTTTTTTGCCCAGCCTGCCTGTTGAGCTGGTGTCCCTTTTTCCTGCTCAACAACTGGGATGGAGTTGATCCCGTGTGAAAAAGGTCCGGGCTCTCTGTCCTGCCTAATTGTGTTAAGTTGCATTTGCATCCTAAAGAGAGTGACTGGGAGGGGATGTTGAAGCCTTACATGCATTTTTAAATTCATAAATGCCATCAGTGGAGTCCGGAGCAGTCAGATAACTGACTCCAAAGGCCTTGCTGAAAGGCACTGATGTCTTCATGCCTTTGTGAGTTGTCTTCCCCTGCCCTGGGTCTCCAGATCCTGCACGGGTTGCTGCCAGCTCTGTGAGGGATAAGGAGGAACCAGAACTGTGCAAACAGCTCTGGGGGCTGTGATATCTGTGCACCATCAAGTGAATGGGACAGTTTTTGGAGGGATCACCTTCTGACATTGTTCCTGTGGCAGGAGCTTTGTTACAGTACGAGAAGCTGTTTTCAGATCTCTCTTCCACCATCAGAGGACCCATCTTCCCCTGGTGCCTCTGAGAATGTGCCTTACCAATCCCCACTCCACTTCTTCAACGCTTTAACATTTGGGAACCACAGTAAAAGTGCAACAGAAGTGGAGACAACGGAAAATACAGTCCAGTGTGTTCGCAAAATTTGAAGCATGTGAAGGAGGCAAGTCAGCCCAGTGTGTGAGATACTGTGGGCATCACTAGGGGATGTTGCTTTCACTTTGTTCCCAGGCATAGTTTTTATTCCTTGACCACACTGATCACCCCACCCTGATCCCACACAGCCTCTTCCATGCAGCAAGTTGCAGATTTCTCCTCCCAGACTTGGTGGTGGAGCTGGAACCCTGCTCTGGAGTCTGGCAGCAGCTGTAAGTGCAGCTTCCCATCAGCTCCTCCAGCTGTCGGAGTTCTCTTGCCGTGACGCGGAGAAGTTTCCGCCTGAGGGATTTCAGGGAGTGAGGCGAGGGCGGGCGTGCATTTTGATTTCAGTTCTGCCTGACGGAAGGTGCTCGCCAGCCCATCGGATTAATTTTCAAAACTCCTCAGTACCGTGCTTGTTTTGCTGGGATAACACACCGGGTTCACTGGGGAATAAGCAGGCAGAGCAGGAATTTGGGGAACAGTAAAACCAACCACGCAGACAGAAGTTAGTCTGTACAGCCTGTCGGTAACCTGTGTGTTCCTTGACCCCATTCCTACCCCTGGGAAAGGGGTTCTGACCCCCCTGGAGGATCTTTGCATCCTTTTGGATTGCAGTTACTGGATTGGAAAAGCTCCAGTTGTCCAGCTCTAGCTCAGCCATCTTCCACTGGTCCCATCTGCTCATTCATCCTCCAGGAGAAATGGAGCCGCCGTCCTGCCAGCAGGAACTGTCGGAAGCTATTTCCATGTCTGGTGCCTGGGCATGACGTTGGGGGAGGCGTGGAGAATTCCCAGGAAGGCAGTTGAGTAATGGAGGGCGATGGGTCCAGATGGAGCAGAGGCATCTTCACGAAAAGGCTGCTCTTCCTCCTCTTCGGTTTCTTTGCAGCTGAGCTTTGACAGCGTTAAAAGGACCATTCGCTTGGTCCCTGCAGGGTTTGTAGGACCAGGCTTAAGGATCCAGCAGCGAGGATGTGAGTGCTGGAGCGAGGAAGCCTGGATTGATCTCTCCATATCAAAAAGATTGTTATAGTAGAGTGTTTTTGTTGATTTGTCTTCATTTACCACCCCAGAGGCTCCTTAGGTGCTGGGGACATGATGTACATGGTGGTCGTGGAGCAGCTTGGGGACAGTCCTGGAGAGCCCACCAGGCAAAATCCCTGGGTAGAGCAGCTGTGTTGGACATTGTGCAAGCGAGATACAATCTCTGCCTCCCCCTCGTGAATTGTGTTGTTGCTATTTTTATTCATTTTTTTAATAAATATTGTGTTTGTGTGCCTGGATGACATTTTCCATTCAAAAAGGGAGGGGAGGAATGAACGTGTCACCCACACCCAAGGTGCTGGGCACATAACTCAGGAGAATTACTCATAAACCTGCAAACCTCGTTATCCAGCTATGAAGGATTTCTGCCACCAATTTCCTCAGTCTGGCCACAATCCTGAAATTAATCTCACCTAAAGAGTCAGGAGCATTTCCTCTCTCAGTGCAGGCAGAAATCGTTTCATTTTGTGGCTGAACCCTTCCGACAGAGAAGAAAAAGGGGACAAACATAGGGGTTGAACCCCTTATGACTTTGTTGGCCTTGTTTGAGCTGCTCTTCCTCCTGCCTTTTAAAGCTTTGGTGTGAGGTTCTCCCAGCCTCTCTTCCTTTCTTGGAAAACCTTAACGTGTTTCCACCCATCGTCTCCAGCACCAAAATACCTTCTCCCGGTCCTTGGCCATCCCCATGAGCGGCCGACCTCGCCCTTGGGCACACTCATCCCGGATGTTTGTCACCACGTTTGCTTCCCAGATGGATCTCCCCTCTCCGAGTCTGCTGTTTAGCTCTGCTGGGGAAAACACAGCTGCCCTGTGGTTTGTTTTGCACATGCCAGTGTAGGTGGAGCAGATTGGAGAGGACTCAAGGCACCTGGGTGACTGCTGAGCTGGGGAGGGTGAGGTGGTTTCCCCATTGTAAACATCTCAGGGGAAGGGGAGAGGGATCACCCCTTTTGGGTAGCAGATGGGATCTGGAATTACTGGTATTTGGATCTTGCTGCTTGGGAGAGCTCTCTTCAGGCTCCCTGAAGTTTGTGTTGCTCTATTTCTTTCTCCTGAGGGAGAGTCACCCAGGTTTTAGCTCCTCTTAGCAGTATCTTGCAGTAAACAGAGATAGTGAGCGTGGGATGGTTGAAACCCAGACCTAAATGCACCTCTTACATGCTCTTCATCATACTCTTCCTAAATTTCTCTTTCTGGAGAAGGAGAGGCTGGCAGCTGAAGCCACAAATTCCCAACCCTCAGCCCCTGCTGCTTGTTTTCCTTCCCAAAGAAATGAGGTGAAGGAAAGGGGACTTTGGGATGCCCAGCAGAGGGAACATCCTTACAACCAGAGCAATGATGGAGTGAAGTTGGTCCTAGGATGTCCTAGGCAACAGGGCTTGGAATGGGCTGCCCAGGGAAGTGGTGGGTTCTCTGTCCCTGGAGGTTTTTAGGATGAGACTGGATGTGGCATCAGTGGGTCTGGGAACCACGGCAGGGTTGGATCAGGTGTTGGACTTGATGATCTCAGAGGTCCTTTCCAACCCAGCTGATTCTGTGAATAGAAGGGAACTGGCAGGCTGAACGCAGAATCATAAAATCATGGAATCATAGAATGCTGAGGGTTTGGAATGGACCTTAAAAATCATCTGGTCCCAACGTCGCCTTGTCCCGCCCATGTCGGTCACTTTTCCCAAGCAGCAAGTGACAGGACAGGAGGAAACGGCCTCAAGTTGCACCAGGGAGGTTTCAATTGGATGTTAGGAAAAAATTCGTGATGGAAAGGGTTGTCAAGCGTTGGAACAGGCTGCCCAGGGCAGTGCTGAGTCACCATTCCTGGGGGCATTTAAAAGACCTGTGGATGTGTCACTTGGGCCATGGTTTAGTGGTGGCCTTGGCAGTGCTGGGTTAATGGTTGGACTCACTGACCTCAGAGGTCTTTTCCAACCTGAAATGATCCTGTGATTCTGAGAAACTGAGAGCATTTCATCTGTCAGCTGCCAGCTATGGCTGGTGGCTTTTAAAAAGTTTGTGTTTTCCCTGTGAAGTGAGTTTTACCTTGCCAAGAGGACATGAGGGGGCTGCTGGGCATGTCCCAAGTGTAGGATGGTGAGGGATGAGGTGGATTTACCACTCATTTGCTAATGAACACTATGGCAAACAAGAGGGGATGGAGTGGGAGGACTGAGCTGAGTTGGCTGATGGTGATTTTCATAGGTTAAACGGGCAGGTAGTGGGGAATTACATCCTCCAGCTGCAACAACTCAATAAGATCAATGCTTACAAAACCCCTCACACAATTTGATCCAAATCCTGATTAAACCTCTAGGCTGGTTGTTGTCCCCAGCCTGCTCAGTAACACGAATATTTGTTGTGCTGCCTTCTGATGTTTCTCACATCCAGCAACAAGAAGCTGCTGCTCCAGGAGGGGAAATTCGGCTGCCACTGCGTGTAATTGGCTCGGTGTGTTTGCACAGAGGTCACTCAAGGCTGGGGTTGCTGCTCTGGGCAGATATAAATCATTGCTGCAATTTTATCTCTGAATTTTTCTGCCTGGGGAAATTGCATCCTGTTTTGGTGGTGTTTTGTTTTTTTTTTTTTACTAAGCTCTCTGAATGGAGAATGGAGGAAGTGTGTAATGTTTATATAAGAAGTGTTTATTAATGCAGTAGGATTTTAAAAATATTCAGCACAGAGCAGTATAGGAGCTAAACAGAGTGTGTGAAGGGCTTCCTCACTGGTGTTAATTGAACAAAGCAAGGAGGTGTATTAATTAAAAGGCCTTTTGTGAGCTCTGGAGAGCTGCCTGGTGCTCATCTAGTGCAGGACTTACCTCCCAGTGTTGCTTTTTCCTTGCAGAATTGGGTGCTTTTATAGCCAAGAGGTGTTGTTCCTGGAGTAAAAGCTAAATCTGGAAGTTCTTGGAAGGTAGGGATGTGTGTGTGTGTGTTTGATGGCCAGAATGAGAGAGAAACAACCAGCCAAGACCTTGATTCAGCAGGGCTCTCTCTTCTTTCAAGTTTGACAGACACTGAAGTACCTAACTGGATTGTGGCCAGAGTGGCAGGTTTGGGATTTTAGAGAAGGCTGAACACTTAAGCAAGTGATTCCCCTTTTCTATTGAAGGTTTTAATTCACTATTTGTTATTTTTTCAGGCATCTTGCAACCAATTATAGCCCTCCTACTTCTGTGCCTCTGCTAATCTGGAAATATTAAAAACTCTTAGCAATTTTAGAGGGTTTATTTCTGATTTCTTTTAAAAAGAAGATGCTGTTCCCGTACTCAGCAGTGATGTTTTGAGGAACCAACACTTGCTTTTGTACCCGTTCCTACAGCCCACCTTGGAGCTGGACACCAGAGCTGATGGTGTCTGTGTCCTTAACTGGATAGTGAAATAGTTTTCTTCCCAGTACTAATCAGTTGTTTTGCTTTTCCTTCCAGATTAGAAGGAAGTCTAAGACCAGGGGAGCAGGACTAAGGAAGCAGTTGGTAAGAGCATCTCTTCAGGAGAGGGTCCCCTGCACGTGGAATGGTGGGGCTCAGGCAGATGCAAATAAAATTTTGTCCTTGAGAAATTTTTTTTTTTCTTTTTTTCTTCCAGTGGATTTCATTTATAGGATTTTCCCTCTCTTTTGGACTGAGTTGTGAAAAGTGAGAGCTGGTTTATGAAGTTTTGATGGTGAGGCTGGGGAGGGAGTCCCAGGGTTTTGCTATGATTTCTCACGTGGAGAGCAACCTTCTCCAAGAGCTGTCTCAGAGCTTTGGCCATATTTTCATGTTCTCCCTGTGTTCTCATTGTGCTAGTCCTTTGATGGTTTCATGTCTTTGATTTCTAGAGTTTGCTATGTACAGAAAAAAAATGAAATGCAGGGAATGGCCAACACATGAGTGTTTAAAGATGCCATGGAGAATTAGAGTCATAGAAGAGTCTGGGTTGGAAGGGACCTTTGAAGGTCATCAAGTCCAACTGTCTTGCCATGGGCAGGGACACCTTCCACTCCATCAGATGGCTCAGAGACCCATCCAGCCTGGCCTTGAATGTTTCCAGGGGTGGGGCATTTACCACCTCCCTGGGCGACCCTATGCCAGTGTTTTGCCACACTCATCACAAAAAATTTCTTCCTTCTCTGTAGTCTGAACCTCTACCCTCTT
The DNA here is from genome assembly GCA_036023395.1 of Myiotriccus ornatus. Lineage (NCBI taxonomy): Eukaryota > Metazoa > Chordata > Aves > Passeriformes > Tyrannidae > Myiotriccus > Myiotriccus ornatus. The sequence continues at coordinate 149,838,743 of JAYRBT010000082.1, read as the reverse complement.
TCCATTCAAAACCATTCCCCCTTGTCCTGTTGCTGCAGGCCCTACTAAAAAGTCTGTCCCCTATTCCCTGAAGTTACTGAAAACCATGTTATTCCGTGGGTCTTCAGTTTTAATTTCATGTTCCTCCTCTTGGATCTCCTCCCTTGTTGGTGTCCTGTGCAGTGTGACAGGCAGGGAGGGGGTGCTGGTCTTGTGCCACACTGGTGGGATGTGCTTGTGTCCCTTGGATGCTAACTAGTCCACTCCCAAGGATCTTGCTTTTTGCTCCAGCAGCACATTCAGGAGTGGCAAAAGAGGCAAAGCCAAGCTCCACTGGCTTTTTCTGGGGCTGTTCTTTCCCTCCCATCTGTTTTAGCTCCCCTTGGAGCTGTAGGGAGCTACAGCAGATTTACAGGACTCCTCCCTGGTGTCCCTTGAGGCAGCAGCTCTGATTCCTCACCTGCAAGGCTCGTGTCTGGGGAGGGAGCAGTGCTTTGTGTAATTCTCATTTCCCTGTGGCAGCACCGGTGCTGAGTGAGTGTGACAAGTGTCCCTTTTGATACGGGTGATGTTTCCCTAAATTCTGGTGCTCGTTGCCCCTGGATCTCCTTGCAGCAGTAACTGCAAGTGTTACTGCTGTCCTGAATAGTCCCCTAATTTGGCTTGAGAGAGAACATAAATTGTCCTCCTACAAGGGTCTGGACTGGAAACCAGAGGATTTGCCTTTCAGTATGAGCTACTCGTGCCTTAAAACATACCTTGCTGAAGGCATCTTTTCTCAGCTTTACAGGTTTCCCTTTCCATCTCTTGCTTTGGTGTGCACTTACTTCTGTGTGGCACAAAGGACTGGCTACATGGGAAGAAGGCCAAGAGGGCCAGTGACGTCCTGGCTTGTGTCAAAAACAGCATGGCCAGAAGGACCAGGGAAGTGATTCTCCCTCTGTTCTCCCCACTGGTGAGGCTGCACCTCAAATCCTGTGTCCAGTTCTGGGCTCCTCATGACAACAGACACGTTGAGCATGTCCAGAGAAGGGCAATGGAGCTGGGGAAGGGTCTGGAGAACAAGTCTGATGAGGAGAAGCTGAGGGAGCTGGGGGGGCTCAGCCTAGAGAAAAAGAAGCTCAGGAGGGACCTTATTGCTCTTTACAACCACCTGAAAGAAGGCTGTAGCCAGGTGGGGGTCAGTGTCTTCTCCCAGGTAACAAGTGATAGGACAAGAGGAAATGGCCTCAAGCTGCATCAAGTGATGTTCATGCTGGACATCAGGAATAATTTCTTCATGGAAAGTGTTGTTAAGCACTGGAATGGGGTGACCAGAGAGGTGGTGGAGTCACCCTCCCTGGAGGTGTTCCAAGAAGTGACTGGACATGTCACTTAGTGCCCTGGTCTAGTTGACAAGGTAGTGATCAGTCAAAAAGTCGACTCAATGATCTTGGAGGTCATTTCCAAACTGAAGGACTCTGTGATTCCGTTATTCTGTGAATGTGGCCTCTGGGAGCAGCCAAGACCCATGGTTGGAAAGCTGTAGTCAACCACGTGATGGTGAAGATTGTTACAGCAGTGAGGGGGGAAATAAATCTTGTGGCATCTCTGTGTCTGTGTTCTGCTTTTGCTGAACCTGGAGTCACAGGCCTGGGCCTGGAGTCACGAGCCTGGTGCAGGGCATTGTTGGTGGTGTGAATAATGAAGGACACCACGCCAGGTGTGATGAATGTGAGAGCCCCATCACCCTTTGAGAGATGCACTGATGGTGTCGGCCAAGCTGGGGCCGAGATATCTCTGCCCAGCTGTCCTCATGGTCCTTGGATGTGCTGACAGCATGTTGGCCCCCGTCAGTGTGTTGACCTGTCCAAGCTCACAGCTGTTGCTGTGTCGTCTTTGTGCTCTTGGACACTTGCTGATCTCCCTATCCCCACTCCACGTGTACCCTGGGTCTGGTGCTCTGCCTGTCAGTGTGAGGTGAGGATGAGGAAAGTGGGTGGGAACTGTTTGGGGAGAGTCACCCCAGCTTTAGGTTGGGTGTGGGATGCTCTTGTTGACGCTCTTGGAAGCCCCCTGTTTCATAGCCACATGCGGTGTTTTGGGAGCAAAGCTACAGAAGGACGTCTCTTGCAGCAGAGAGACCTTGTCTCTTCCTGCTCAGATTTGCTCTTTTTCACCTGCTGAGACCCTGAAAGTCCAGGTAGTGGAGTTGTTTTCAGCTCCCTGATTCTCTGTGCCGGTGAAGGCGCTTTTGCTGGAAGGGATGTGCAGGGCACAAGCACAATGTGCTCCCTGGCCCCAGCCCGCTTCATCCACATGACCAAGTGTTTGCTGGAGGCTGCTGAGGTCTGGAGAGGCCACTCCATGCTAAGTAGACCAGCAGGTCCTCCCTGGGGACGTTGTTCAACTGGCCTGACCCATTCTTCAGCCATTCAGGTTATGCAAGTAAGAGGTTGACTGGGGCTAAGCCGGTGCCTGGGTTTGTGTCCAGGTGGGAGCACTGAGCATCAGCTTCACTGCTCAAACTTTTCCATATGTGACCAAGTCGTTTTATTTCTTCTCCTCCTCTCTGAGTGGTCACTTGTGCTTTCATGTAGAGGTGATTGGAAAAATCACCTTTTTGTATCACTGCATAAAAATACATATGTGTGCACAAAACTACATATAAAATATACCTTTGCTAGTTAAACCAAACAGAGATTTAATATCTATGTGTTGATGCCCTTATTGTGTCCAGGTCCTTGCTAGATCTTGTTGCATTTTTTTCACTATCCCCACCCTGATCCTTTCAGGTGTTGCTGGTGAACTTCACAAATGCTGCTTTTCATGTACGGTTTCATCACGTGCTGATTTTGTCTTTGGGGGCAGGAAGGAATTGGGGGTGTTGTTTTTCCAAGGGCACATTCTGAGGCTCAAAGCTGATGAAGGGATGAGAGGAAATGGCCACAAGCGGTGCCAGGAGAGGTTTGGATTGGATATTAGGAAAAAAATCTTTGCTGAAAGTGATGTCAAGCATTGGAAGAGGCTGCCCAGGGAAGTGGTGGAGTCACCATCTCTGGAAGGACTTAAAAGATGTGTGGATGTGGCAGTTGGGGACATGGCTCAGTGGTGGCCTTGGCAGCACTGGGTTAATGGTTGAACTGAATAATCTTAAAGTTCTTTTCCAACCTAAACAATTCTGTGTTTCTATGTGGACTCACTGGTGGACTTGGCTTTCCACTGCTCCTCTCCCAGCGGGCTGCTCTGTGTCCTCGTCCCACATGTGATTCCTTGAGACACTGCTCTGTGGGATGCCATCGAGTGTGTGTGGAAAGGAAAAGAATCCATTCTGCAGCATCCCTGTGCAGCTCTCCCAGCTGTCAGCACGTGATGTGCACAGTGTGGTGACCCAAAAACCCTTCTCCCTGGGTGGTGGGTTAATCTGATAACCACCCCCGCCTGCCTTTGGGCTGGATGTGCCGAGGTTTGGCATCAGTACACCCCCCCACCTCAGAGCACTGGGCAGCGTCTCCAGGCTGTTGGCATATCCTGTGTTTCCTCAAGCCAGCTTCTTGGCCAGCATTTCAGCACTGGGGTGGTTTCTGGCCAGATTTCCCCGGTGTGGTGGTCCCTGCTCGGCGAGCAGCGCTGGCTTCTCCTCCGCAGAGCCTGCGGCTTCCGTCCTGCTGCTTTTTCCCTGCCTCCCAGTGCCTGCGTTCCTGCAAGGGAACGAGATAATCACTGTGTCGGGTTTGTAGCAAACCCTCCTCAGAGTGACAGCCCTGGGCAAAAGCCTGTTGATGTGTGTGCTGGGGATGCTGATTTGCTGGGCCACCATCCCAATCTCCTTAGAGCCGGAGGAAGTGCCGCTCTGAGCTTCCTCGGTTGTCTTTCTGGAGCAACGCTGCCTCCAAGTAACCCCGGGATCTGCACAGATTCCCTGGTCTTCCCTGAAGAAGTAGGAAGGTGTTCTCCCACTCTGTGTTTGGCAGGGCAGAGCACTGCAAACAGAGGGGAGCTTTCCGTGGTTGGATGCGAGCGTCGCTGTCTGGCTGTGGGAGGTGTCTGCCGTGCAGCACATGGGGAGAGGGTTTCTTGTAATTTGGGAGAGCTCCTCAGATGGGGAAAACCTGGGTGTGAAGGGATTTGTGATAAGAGGGCTGTGGAAACTCTCCTGAGAGAGTGGGGGCTGTTCAACCCAGAGAAGAGAAGGTTCTGGGTAGACCTAGAGCACCTTCCAGTGCCTAAAGAGGTCTCCAAGAGAGATGGAGAGGGGCTTTGGACAAGGGCCTGGAATGCCAGGATAAGGGGGAATGGCTTCACACTGCTATAGGACAGGTTTAGATTGAATATTGGGAAAGAATTATTCCCTGTGAGGGTGGGGAGGCCCTGGCACAGGTTGCCCAGAGAAGCTGTGGCTGCCCCATCCCTGGAAGTGTCCAAGGCCAGGTTGGATGAGGCTTGGAGCAACCTGGGATAGTGGGAGGTGTCACTGCCTGTGACACTTGAATGAAGTGATCTTGAAGATCCCTTCCCACCCAAACCATTCCATGATTCTGTGATTTTCCTTGAGATGTGGGGGAAAAAAGGGAAGTGAAATGACAGTTATTGCAGTAGCTGTTGCTGAGGGCAGCTCCTGAATGCCTGTCAGCATCAAACTGGGGTTAATCCCCACCAAATATTAAGAGGTGGATGAAAGCTTTCCTGTGCAGTTCTTTGGACCAAGCACTGGCACCTGAAAACACGTGGAGTATGGAAATTCCATGTTGTTCCCAGTTCTCACTGTACTTAGCAATCACAAGTCAGCTGGGGGCTGTTTTCCAGCCTATCAATGTCCTCTTTTGCTTCTAAGGTGGAGTGGGGGAAAGATGAGTGTCCTTGCCCTCCCTCTGTCAAATGGCTACAAACTTCTGCTTGGGATCCTGTGATGGGGCCGACGATTTACCTTGATCTGTTTATGTACCCGTTTTTAAAAGGAAGAGAGGGATTGATTGATTTTTCTCTTTTGACCTGGAATTTACGGAACCCAAGTTCCACAATTAAGAGCAGGTGCCTCCTTTGTCTCAAGGCAAAGACATCTGTGCAACCACCTTAAAACTTCTGCAGGGAGCTGCCAGTTAAAGTGTCCCGTGTCAGGCTGGAGTTTTTGGCTGCAGCCTCCAGTTTTTCAGGGCACATCAGCATATTTTGGATTGTCTGCATCCCCGGGCCTTACAGCTTCCTGTTTACTCCCTGCTGCCAGGTTTGGATTTTTTCTGGGGGGGTGTGTTTTAAAAACACCTCCTCCACAGCCAGGCAGGTTTGGGGTGGCAGCTGGTGCACTGGGCGTTGTGCAAGGTACCTGCAAAAGAGGCAGATCCAGATGTCCCTTCTGTTTTCCAGAGCAGCGAGGAAGAAGCTGATGTGAGTTACTTCTGCCTTTAGAGATCCAAAATGAACGTATTTATCTTTTAGCTGAATGGGGTGGCAGTTCTCCAGCCACCTTGCTGCAAATTAAGGGTTGTTTTCTGTCCTCTCCCGGTATGTAAAGGTGGAGATACCGTGTATGGGGTGGTGTTAGAGAGGATTCTCTGGGAATCACAGAATGGTTTGGGTTGGAAGGAACCACAAAGATCATTTTGTTCCAACAGCAGAATCCTCTTCCAAACCCACACACCGTTCAACACTGTGATCAACGTCCCTCAGATATGGATCACAATGTTGAGCTGTGTGTAGGTTTGGGAGAGGATTTTCCTGGCAGCTGCAGAACAGAGGGAAGGCAAACAAGCAGGGATTGCACAGGAATAGTCTCCAGAACCCTAAAAAATACTTTGATGAGCCAGCATCAAACACTGAGACAAGGAAACCCTGTGGCACCATCCAAATCTGCTGTTACATGAATTCCAAGGGAAAGGACACCACTGTCTTCTAAAATGACAATTTTCCTATGAAATTTGAAATGCTGGTGAAATTTCTGATGAATTCCCAACCTAACTCCTCTTCCCACCTTCATCTTCCAAACAGGTACAACCTATAGCAGGGCAGGAGAGTTCACAAAGTCAAGAAGGGTCAAAATACAGTGCCTGGCACTGAGGGAATGTTTTTCCATTTCAAGATGTTTTGAATCAATGTTTTTTGCTGTTTTAAAGTGGTTCTGAAGGTTGGTTCATGTCATCAGTCCCAGTCTCCTCAACAATATAATTGCCTGAGATGATCTGCTCTGGCTCAAGCTGGCCAGCCAGGAAGGATCTTGCCGTGGAAACATTTGAGTTAGGAGTATATTTTGAGTTAGAAAAAATGCTCTCTGTCATTTTTGAGACAGCAGCTGGGAAGCAGAATGAAGAAATCTACTTTTTTTTTTTTTTTTCTAGAAGTGAACATAAAGATAAATAAGTGCAGAAAGAAATAAAGAAAACCTGCAAACAGAGAGTTAATAAGTCTCAACTTCAGTGCTTTTGTGTGTGAATATTATTCCAAAGGCCTCGCTGGGATCAAAGCATCTTTGCTGAATGCAAAATATTGTCTGTGCCCGCCGGCGCTGCTGCTTCTCAACAAGGTGCAGTTGTTCAGTGAGTAGTTACAATTTGGGGGGAAAAGATCTAGAAGTGATTGAAAAGTAATTTAAAATATCTGTGCTTTCCCATTAAGCTGTTGCCAGTGGCATTAAACAGTCTGTTTCTCCCCCTGCACTTATTCCCAGCCTTTTGTCGGGCTGTGGGTGTTTGTGTGGTGGAAGACATAAAATTACGTCACGTGTCGACCAGAGCTCAGCAACTGAAGCACATGCAAGAACCTCTGTTGGCAAACAGCAACCTGTGGCTGGGGTTCATTGATTTCTCTAGGAATTACTAAATTTGGCATAGCAGTGTATTTTTAAATAGCTCCAGACCCTCCCAGTGCCACTTAAGGAAAGGGTGTTATTTCCATTCTTTCTCCGCCCCTTAAATTGAACTGGGAAAACCATGTGTTAGATCTTCTCCCATTTCCCCTTCCCCCTTTTCCCCTTCCCCCTTTTCCCCTTCCCCCTTTCCCCTTCTCCCCTTTCCCCTTCTCCCCTTTCCCCTTCTCCCCTTTCCCCTTCTCCCCTTTCCCCTTCTCCCCTTTCCCCTTCTCTCCTTTTCCCC
>JAYRBT010000082.1:149821119-149831642 GCA_036023395.1 Myiotriccus ornatus | reverse complement strand
TCAGCTTTCTTTTAGCTTAAAACCATCACCCTTTGTCTTATCACAACAGGTCCTCCTAAAAGGTTTCTCCTCATCTTTCTTATAGCCCCTTTAGGCACTGGAAGGGGCTCTGAAGTGTCCCTGGAGCCTTCTCTTCTCCAAGCTGAACAACCCCATCTCTCCCAGCTGTGGAATCCTGTTCTGGCACAGTGGTGGTTCCCAAATGCTCCCTCTGAGCCCCCAGCACATGGTGTTGAGCTGTGCTTCCGTGATGGATACCCACAGGCTGTGCTGACCGTGGCAGTCAATGCAGTGGGGAGGTTTTTTTAGAAGAAACTGCTTCTGGCAGTGTCCAAGGCCAGGTTGGACGGGGCTTGGAGCAGCCTGGTCTGGTGGAAGGTGTCCCTGCCCATGGCAGGGGGTTGGAAAGAGATGGTCTTTAAGGTCCCTTCCAATCCAAACCATTCCATGATCCTAAATGCTATTCCTTGGCTGATCTGAAGTTTTCCCAGACTTGCTCTGCAGAGGCTTTTGGCCTTTGCTGGACTAAGTGGTCTTTTCTCTGACAACCACTACAAAGCATGACAACTCTGATAAAGAGCTCAAATTGTCTTCTAAGAACTGTCTTTATGAGAACCTCTGTAATCTCTGCTGCTGCTTTAGTGGAACCCTAATTAAAAGCAAATTATGGAAGTTTACTGTCTAACTTAGCAGGTAATTACCTATGGTGAGAGAGGAATATGGGGGAGGAGAATCTACAGGCTGATGGGTTATTTGCAATACACTAAAAATTTGGGGTTGTAATTAATTAGAATAAAGTGGGTAGTGGAGGAGCTGACTTGTGGTGTTGAAGGGATAAACAATTTTCTCCTTCCAAAAAGCCAGAAGAGTGTGTTTTGAAGTAGCTTTTGAAAGATAATATTTACAGGACTGAAAGTTGATAGGCTTTCTGTTATGTCATAACTAATCTTGATGGTGAAGAGCTTTGTGGCTCTGTCACACCGAGTTAAATCAGCTTTGGCAAGGCTGTGACAGGGTTTGTAAGGATCTGGTGTTATCCAAGGAGAAGTGCCCTGGCAGAGCCCCGTGCTGTGAACCCACCTGTAATTCCTCCATGGTTTCTGCAGTAGCATCTCCCTCTAATGAGCACCAAACAAACAAAATCCCAACTTTTGAAAAGTCATGACCTGGATAAAACTAACCTTGACTTTTCTGCCTTTTATTTCTTTAAGTTCTTCAGTGGCTTGTTTCATCCTGTTTCTGGCTGCAGATGTTCTGAGAAAACCCCGAGCTTTGATGTAAAATACAACTCTGTGTTTTAAAAACTCTAGATTTGTTTACTTAAAGCAATTGGCCCTTTATTTTAATACATTAAATATATATCTATGTGTGTCCAGCAGACCTGTAGATAATTTAATAGCTTTAATGGTGACACTTCATCTCTTTCCTGAGCAGTGATGTGAGCTATGGGGCTGCTTTGTTTCTAAGCACATGCAGTTGTATGAGCTTTTCAATCCCACTGCCCAAATGGAAGATTGGCAAGGTTTGTCCCCTATGGAAAGATATCAGGGAGCACATGATATGATTAGGAAAGGAGTCTCAGGAGGTTTAAGAGTATCCACTCTCTTATTTTTTGGTTGGCAGGAGTTTGGTGCTGTTTGGATCTTGCTGTTAGTGAATTTTTAAAGCTGTTGGCAAAGTCTCCTTTTCCTGCGTGTCCTCAGCCAGCATCTTGGATATCTTGGAGTGGGGTTATGATGAAGAGAGAGCTGTTTCAGGTTATGCTTTTGTGGCTGCATCTGTAGGTCCAGATCTTCATTCTCTTCTTGTTGGATTAGCTCAGCTCATGGGAAATGATTGGACTCTAAATCACAGAATGGGTTGGGTTGGAAAGGACCTTCAAGATCACCTCGTTCCAACCCCTTGCCATGGACAGGGACACCTTCCACTAGACCAGGTTGCTAAAAGTCTCATCCAAACTGGTCTCAAACATTTCCAGGAATGGGACATCCACAGCTTCTCTGGGCAACCTGTGCCAGGGCCTCACCACCCTCACAGGGAAGATTTTCTTCTATCTCTTGTCTAACCCCACCTTCTTTCAGTTTGAAGACATTCCCCCCTGTCCTGTCACTCCATGCCCTTGTCCAAGGTGCCTCTCCAGCTCTCTTGGAGCCCCTTTCACTACTGGAAGGTGCTCTAAGGTCTCCCTGGAATCTCTTCTCCAGGCTAAGTTCACCAGGTGCATGTTCATCCCCTGATCCTTTAAATGTGTCCTCACTCCTGCCAAGCTTAAAATATCACTGTTGCAACACTGAAAAAACCTGGTGTTGAATGATGTCCTGATCTGCTTGATCTCTTCTGTGTTTGTGATGGATATGGGTCCATTGCTTGTTTGCTTGGAGAACCTTCCTGATCCTCAGCCTGCAAAGAAACTCTTTTCTTGAGTGCGAAATGCAGCCCTTACACTGACCATTCATCACCTCCTGGGCTGCTCCAAAAAGCAGAGTGGGCAGCAGGGTGAGGGAGGGGATTCTTCCCCTCTGCTCTGCTCAGGTGAGACCCCACCTGCAGAGCTGCCTCCAGCTCTGGGGACCTGTTGGAGCGAGTCCAGAGGAGGCCACCAAATTGATTTGAGGGCTAGAGCACCTCTCCTGTGAGGAAAGGCTGAGAGAATTGGGATTGTTCAGCCTGGAGAAGAGAAGGTTTTGGGATGACCTAATTGTGGCCTTCCAGTACCTGAAGGGAGCCTACAAGAAAAACGTGGGCATGAAGTGACAGGACAAGGGGGAATAGCTTCAATTACCCCTTGGAATGGCTGAAAGGAAAAAAATCTTGATTGTGGGTATGGTGAGGCCCTGGCACAGGTTGCCCAAAGAAGCTGTGGCTGCCTCATCCCTGGAAGTGTCCAAGGCCAGGTTGGACGGGGCTCGGAGCAACCTGGGATAGTGGAAGGTGTCCCTGCCCCCCATGGCAGGGGGTTGGAACTGGGTCTTTAAAGTCCCTTCCAACCCAACCCATTCCATGATTCTGTGATTAAAAAAATACACAGAACTTTAAATCAGTTTTTAAACACTGTAGCTCCTTGCCAGCCCCACAGTGGGTGTGAGGGAAGTAGCTCTTGGCAGTGGTGGATGAAGGCACCTCTTCTCCCTGGTTGTCTATGGCAAAGTGCTATTTTATGAAGTCCTTTGCCTTTGGGGGCAGAGTGTGTTCCATGAGTTTAAGTTTGCTCAGCCTCCCCCTTTTGTTAAACCTGGTGTCACTTGGCTCCACATCAGAGGTGTTTTATCCCCTCCAGCTGAGGAAGAACGGGCTGAGTGAGATGGATGGAGGTGCTGAGGGAGATGCTCAGAGCTGGACATGCAGGTCAAGCCACCACCCTCAGCTGAACACCCAGGATTCTGCTCATTCCCTGGGTGAGCCTGGAAGGACTGTCCAACCCTAATGCTAAATTTCCTCCTGCATATCACAACTGGGCCACTTCTGCCTTGCAGTTGGACACAGCATAAATTTACGTAGAGGAGGAAAAGACTCAGCTCCTGTGGGAGGTCTGAGGCACTGGATTTTACTCTTTCTGAACAAATTTCTGGTTTTCAGGCCTCCAGCCATTGTCTGGTCTTCCCTGTGGGTTCAGCAGAGATGTCTGGGCCACAGCCTTGTTTTTCTTGGCTCTTTGCTCAAAGTAATTCATGGACCTCTGGGGTGTCTGGGAAAGAGGAGCTGGTAACTGCTGTCCTAAGTGTCAGTGCTGTTGTTTTGGGGATGGTGTATTTATGTGCAAGCATGTTTTGGTACTTCTGTAAGCACACAGTGGGATCCTTGGGGTGTCCTGTGCAGGGCCAGGAGTTGGACTCAATCCCTGTGGGTCCCTCCCAGCTCAGGATATTCTGTGATTCCACTGCTGTGGCTGTTGCCTGTGTGGTCCAGATTCATCACCTGGGCATGATTGTGGTGGTGCCCACCCTTAATGTCCATCATCTCCTATTGGTTTAATCTGAATTTTGCTCTTCCCCTTGAGCTGGGGAGAGTTTGCTGACCTGTTTTATGTGGGAGTGCCCATAGCAGGGCTCTTTCAGGTGATTGTTCCTGGTTGGGCACTTCTCTGGATGTGAATGGGATGAGCTGCAGAGAACTGTGTGACACTGCAGCCCACAGCTTTGGTGTTTGCTCCTGCTGGAGCCCTATTTGAGACCTTTCTGAATGACTTTGGGAGTCAGGGCTTGCTGCTATAGTTGTGCCACACAGCCCTACTCTTGGCTGTAGGGAATAGCTGTTGATGGGACACTTTTTGAAATATTCCCATTTAATAGCAATGGCTGAGCTCTGAAATGCAGTGGAGAACTTAAAGAGTGGAAGTGAAGTGATAACATACCTAAAACTTTTTGACTTTTTTTTATGTTGAGCTTTCTGGCTTTCATGTGTTGCCTGATCTTGCTTGGACTGTTGACACTCATCTCTCCTGGCTGTCACATTCAGTGTAGTGGAAATGTTAATCCTGCCTGTGGTTGCAATGCCAAGATTGATCTTCAGGTAAAAGTACATATAGAAACCATCTTAGGGATCTGTTAAGTCTGAAGAACAAATCTGTACATGATGCTCTGCATCTTTGCTCATGTTATGCTGTGAAGTCCCATCCCAACAGCCTGTGGGAGATGGTTCATGTTGTCTTCTCCATCTACAGAACTCACACAAGACGACTTCAGAGGATCCTCTTCTTTCTTAGTTCATGAAACAAGGCTCCCACTGGGATCAAGGTGTGTTTAGTGGTCATATCCTGCCACATCTCCAGTCTGGGCTAATCAGCTTCCCCTTGTTTAGACTTGCAAGAGATATCTCACCAATATCTGAGATATCTCACGACCTGTTGGAACACAGAGATGTCCTTTACTGTCCTTTGTTTTCAGGCCATACCTGTGTAGAATTTAAGCCATAATCCCAATTCCTTGAAGTTTTAAGCAGCTGTCTCACTGTGCCTGATCTCCTGTCTGTGCTGTCACACCTGCCTGTCAGGAGGAAAGTCTCAGTGCAGCCATGGATGGCAGAGATTCCTGTGCCAGAGGTGAATGTGAAGTGTTAATGAAGGACAAAACCCCAACCAGTGTCTTGCCGTTCTCCAGGGTGGTTTTTCTATCAGTGTGTCCGGTGGGGGTGAAGGAAATATTTTTGGTTATTTACATGTTGGTTGATTTTGGTGAGATCTGCCATGGGAAGGGGGTCAGGGGCTTGACTTGGAGTATCCTCTGTGAGGGACAACATCTGGGGTGGAACACTGTTCTGTCTCAGACTTTTTAACTACTTTTATGGATGGATGGATGTGCTGGAGGACAAATGAGTCGATGGATACTGTGCTTCCAAGTCCAAACTTGCAACAGTGCACCAAGTTTGGGTGTCTAATTCTGGAATTAAATCTTCCAGTCCCAGGACCCCCCGATGTTGCTCTACTTGGGTGATGCTCTGACTCTGGTTCTTCTGTCACCACAGAGGAGGACACAGCCTGTAAAACTGCCTCAGTTGCTCCAGATGGAGCCTGAGCATGCCCAAAAAATGCTTTCCCACCCAGGGAAAGCGTGTCAGGCCCGTGGTGGCACATTTGATGTGTGTGTGATGCCGAGCATCTGACCTGTACTGCTTTCCTGCAGAAATATTTTGTCAGGATATTTATTATTTTTTTTTCTGCCCCCCATATTTGATGAACAGTGTGCAGACTTCAGAAGCATTTGGTTGAATGATAAGCTTTATACCTCTGAAATGGAGCTTTTGTGTCTGAACAAACCCGCGCTGGGACTGTTGGAAGGAAAACTCGTGATGCCACTGAAGTCTTGGAAAACTCTAAACCTGCTGTCCTCCCTTCACCTCAGTTTCTCAGGTGTGACAAGCTTGAAAGCCAGAGACCTCTCTCTGTCTGCACACTAGAGCTGACATGCTGAGTGTATTTTTGGAAAATGAAGAGCAATTGGTTTGTCACTGAAGGAAATCCCACTGTTGCTTTTTTTTTTCCCCCTCCCCCTTAGAAGTTAAAGAATTTACAACACTGTTTATGTGCTGAAAGCAAATGGTAATAAATTAGTGCCTGTAGCCAATCGTCCTTGTAGCACAGGAAGAGTTGTGTTCATGAAGGTGGTCGAACATGCAACAGTGTCCAGAGATGCCTGGCAGCGTTTCCAACAGGCTGGAGCCCCGTGTGATTTATCCCAGGGCTCGGAGCAGGCTGGAACGTGTGTCATAATTAGTGTAATGTACCCTGTAATGCCTGGGAAATAAATTCCTCGCTGAGGCTTTCAGCCCCAGAACACGGGATCTGATGCAGATTCCATGAAGATGAAGGGGAAAAAAATAATCTAATGTTGTAAAGGCCTTCAGGTGACATAAACACAGAATCACAGGGCGGTTTGGGTTGGAAGGGACCTTAAAGATCATCTCATTCCAACCCCTCTGCCATGGGCAGGGACACTTTCCACTAGCCCAGGTTGCTCCAAGCCCTGTCCAACCTGGCCTTGGACACTTCCAGGGATGGAGCAGCCCCACATCTTTGCTTGCAAGTTCTTGGTGTGGCTCTTTTGTAGCACTTGGTAGTTTTAGAGAGAGGATGAGTGAAGATTGGGTTTTGAAGCTCTGTGAGCATCTTCCAGTTCCTTGTCTCTGTTGCAGATGGTATTTAAATGTACTGAAAAACATAATTTTCACGTGGGAGTGGGTCTCCACATGGACTTCTAGAATGTCTTCTGGTGCTTTGCTGAATGATGCAGCCAAAATCATCATTTTTAGTTGTTTGGTTTTTTATTTTTCACTTGGATGTACTGTAGGACTATAAATTTACTAATGTTACCAGTTCATAGAGAAGGAAACTGTCTCCCCAAGGGCTTTTGGTGTCAAGTGGTGCCAAACAGGACTAAGCTGAGACCTCTGAGCTTTGTTTCCTGGCTAAGATGTCCTCCAAGGGCTTGGGAAAAGGGGTTTTCCTAGTTGATGTAGGATAAAATTCGTTACTTCCTAGTGTAAATACTTTTTTAAAAAATTATTTTTACAAAGAGCCTTTAGTATTCAGATCCTTATTAGGACAGATTTTCATTTTTGAGGCAAATGCTGTGGGGTTTTATTCCCCACTCTTTTTTTTTTTTGTTCTCTCCCTATTTGGCATTTTCTCCGAAGATCAGGAAGATTTGATTGGGGGTGGGAGAGTCAAACCAACAAATTTAGCTTGTCTGTCAAGCTTCCTCTCTCTAATACTCTTCTCTATGTAAAGGATGACACAAAATCAATCTCCCCTTTGGCTTCGGCAGCTTTTGCTCAATGATCGTTATTTTTTGTTGGGCCGCGTTTTATTCCTTAATGTGTTTGCAAATCCATCATCAGATAACGATATTTGGGAAGGAGGAGATCCTCCTTCCATCTGAACTTCTGAGTGCTGGGATGTGAATTCCTGTGGCCTTTTTCTGGCCTTTTATGATCATGTCATGCTGCTTTTTTTTTTTGTTGTTTATTTTTTAATTTTAGACAGGGATACCAGAGGAAGGAGTTGAGTGACAGCCAAGAATGAAGAATAAGGATGTTATATTGAGGAATGGGAGGTGCCTCTCATGTTCTTTTTGAAGCAATAAATTTATGAAAGCTTCTTCCAGATGTAGTTTAATTTCTGCCCTGATTCTCTTAACTTTTCAGGTCCTCCATCATCTTTCTGATGGACTGTGAAAGCAGCTGCCTGCTTGTAAGTGAAGTGACCCAAAACATGAGTTCTTAAAACCACTGTTCCCCTGGTGTAATTAATTTTTTTTCCTGAACTCTTTGATTCAATGCAAGCTCTTTCATGCTATAATTTTTAATTTCAATAGGCTTTTTTTAGAGCATTTATATGTGTAGAATTCTGGGTTCAGGGGGAAAAAAAAGAGGAAAATAAAAGCATGTAGATATCATTGAGATTCTAATCTGAACTGAATGAAATGTTAATGTGTTTTGTAGTCAAAACCTTGCAGGACCTTCTCATTTCCCCCCCACATGATAAAGATGAATTATTAGCCCTGTAAAGACTGAGGAATGTGATTTTTGTTGAGAGAGTGTTGGAGAATCAACTCATGGCAAAGAGTGAGGAACAGAAGGACTCAGAGCCAAAGTGAGCCTCACCAGCAAGGGGGCACAGAGGACGGTGATTTAACCTCCATCTGGTTTACTGGAAGGTCATTCTTTGCCTAAAAGTTCAAACCAGTGAGTTTTAAGCCCAAATTTAGTGAAGGACCCAAACATGAATCTGAAGATGAGTCAGCTGAGTGTCCTTGTGCCAGAGAAGCCCAACCAAACCCCACGTTAACAAAAGCCAGTCCTTTAACTGGAGCTCCTTCAAGGAGGAGCACTGACACAGACAATTCCAGAGTTTGCTTCCATCCTAAACTTCTCTTGGACTGTGAGTTTGTCTTATTTGAGGGGAGATTGTTAAGGTGTTCCCACTCCCTGAAGTGAATCCGCAGAGATTTACCTGTTGTTCGGTAGGAAATTGCTGGACTCCACAACACCTCTGATGGTAACTGTGAAATTATCCTTCTTCCAGCTCTACCCTGAAGCTGTTGAAGAGATTTATTTCTTGGGCAGCTATTCCCAGACGGGGATTTTCGTTTCTCCTAAGTAGGATTGGAAGCTGGGCAGGAATGTGGCTGTTGGGGGTGATGAGACAGCAGTCGGGAAATGGGTTATGAACACAAAAGAAATGTCTTCGTTAGAGTGATCTGGGAACTGGTGGCATGTGGTACCTTCTTCCTCTTGCACCAAGACTTTTGCAGTCAAATTATATTTAACTCTGTCTTCAGTTTTGTCCCACTGATCTTTTTGGTGAATTGTGGTTGCATTTGAACCTGTAGGTCTAAAAAGCTTCTTGGGATGGTTTGTTTTGTTGTTTGTGTTTTTTTTTTTCCTTAACATGGAAGGAAATGGCAAGACATTGTCTAAAATGACAAGATAAAATCTTCTAAGTTGCCAGTTTCTCAAGATGTCTCAGCTCTTGAGGAGACAAACTGCTCTCCTGAAGGTATTGCAACCCACTTCTGAGAGTGGAAACCTTGACATTTTCTCAAGATGTCTCCTTTCTCCAGCAATGATTAATTACTGCTCCTGTAACGAGATGGATTGAGTGGCCTGATGTAAATCCAGGCACGTGGAGACCTTTGTTCATCTTTAATCATCTGCTGTCCTGTGCCATGGTGGAATAAATTATTATTGTTATTATAAAAGCTGCAATTCATCTTCCTGCAACTGAGCCTCAGGGCTAAGTTTTTATTTTGTTTGCCTTTATACATAAATATTTTTGTTGTTGCTGTTGGTTTGTTTGTTTTTATTTTTTTTTGTATCTCTCTGTATAAATGGAATTAGGCGTATTTTAATGAAATTAAGAGTATTTTGCAGTGGTTCTGTAGCCACGCAATTACTTCTCATCACAATCTCATTGCAGTGGTTTGTCTTCAGAATTACCCAAAACTCTGTGTACAGTTCCTTCTGCTCTTGAATATTTGATTTTCAAGCACACAGCCCTTCTTTCCCATCTTCATATCCCCTCCCTTGCTGCCTTGGCAGGAGCTGTTATGAACACACACAGGTATTTTGTCCTGATGAGATATTTGGCAGGTCTTTATTAGCTTTTTCAGTGCCTCCTCTCCTGATGTGAGCTGAGGATCAGAACCTGGGTTTATTTTAGGAGACTTATAAGACAAAATATAAGCTGCTTCAGTTCCTTCTCTTCCTCTGTGCACACAGTGGAAGCTGCTGGAATTATATCTCCTAACAATACAGCCTTTCATCTTCTCCAAACTGTGGTGTATATATATATATAATCCAGCTGGTTGGTTTATTACATTTTTATTGCTGTCAAATTTCTCCAAAGATTAGACTGGGAGGGGAAAAAATGCCTTCAGAGAGAGCTCTGTGGAGGTGTGAAATAGCCTGTGAGGAGGGGCACTGGGAGCACCACGGCGGGAGTTATTGGAATGCCGGTCCAGAGGATGGGAAAACACCCCCTGAGGGTATTGGTGCCTGGCTGGGATGGATCAGCCCATGCTGGGGGTCATCTCCTCCAGGTGCAGGTGCTCACAGGCTGGGTGGCTCCTGCTGGGAGCAGAATTGGCTGCCATGAGGTCTGTTGGAATTAAAACATCTTTGAGCCGCATTTCCTGAGGAACAGCTTAAGTTTCCGTGTGTTACTGGGTTACAGATCGTGTTCCTTCTCACTGATGGCTTCTAAGTGGTTAATTGCTGATGTTCTCTTGCTGTTTAAATGATTTAATTGCCTCTCTCCCCAGAGAGACCTTTATTGGAGCCTTTCAGTACTTAAAGGGAGCTTATTAGAAAGTGGAGGACAGGGTTTTTAGTGGGCACAGAGTGGTGGGACAGGGGGTAATGGTTTTGAACTAAAGGAGGGTAGATTTAGGCTGGATATTAGGAGGAAATCTTGTATGCTGAGGGTGGTGAGACAGTAGACCAGATTTCCCAGAGAGGTGGTGGATGTCCCATCCCTGGAAACACTCAAGGCCAGGTTGGACGGGACTTTGAGCAATCTGGTCTAGTTG
>JAYRBT010000082.1:149810334-149821019 GCA_036023395.1 Myiotriccus ornatus | reverse complement strand
GAGAGGTGGTGGATGTCCCATCCCTGGAAACACTCAAGGCCAGGTTGGACGGGACTTTGAGCAATCTGGTCTAGTTGATGTCCCTGCTCATTGCAGGGGGGTTGGGACTCGCTGACCTTTACAGGTTCCTTCCAAACCAAACTATTTATGATCCTGTGATTTCTGGGCATACCCATTTTTTTGTCTAAATAGGACTCCTGCAGGAAGATAAAGGGTTGAGGAGGTGATGATCTTATGGAAAGTGGAAGGACCAAATGCTGATTGGTACAACACAGCTCTTGAAATCAAAAACTGATGGTTATTTTTTGCATTTTCAAGGCTTTTCTGCTGGACCCACTACCTTTCTCTCTTCTTTTTTTTTTTTCTTCGATCTGTGTGGGCACACTCCAGTTCTGCTCAGCAAAGCCCCTGTCCTGCAAAGACTGACTCTCTTTTCCCATTTGGAGGAAAAGAATATCTTTTCATAGGCCAGGGGAGTGTGGGGTAGAACTGCTGCAGCAGAAGCTTTGAAAGCTCTGCCTCTATAAATGGCAAGGACAAATTCAGCGCTTTTAAAAGAAATAATGATTTCAATGTACAACTTGGTGGAGGGTTGAGCTCCATTTGCGTGGTTCTACGAATGCAAGCAAGAAACCAAGTTATTTCTAAAGGACTCAACAGCCCAGCTTTGCTTTCCCTTAGCAAAGCTAAATATATTGTGCAGGGTCCAAGTCCCTGTTTTCCTCCACGCCAGAGAATTTTCTGTTCTTTATGCATTGCTCCACTTCACCAGAGAGGGTTTTCTTTGGATCAGGCAAGTCCTGATTAATTCCTTATACCCACATGGGTGTGAATCCTGGCTGGATCAACTCATCATCATATTTTAAGCTGATAGGATGAGCTCTGTACACAGGTTGTCACACGGGGTTCTTCCAGAGACAATCCCCTCCACGGAAAGAAGTTCCCTTTGCTTTTTGTGGTTATTAAAAGCTCTGGGGCACCATTTGCAACACTGTGGGCCGAATGCTTTTTAAAAACATATTTTCCAAGAAAAAAAAAAGTGTTGTCTGGCCCTCTGTATGATTTGATCTGTTATCTGTTGCCTTCCCTGCAGAAAGTGCATCGCTGCATTTCGGCGATAACCTTGTTCCTGTGTATCTGAGGCAGCGCCGCTTTGGGTTTCTGTAGAGCCTTTCATTGTGGCATCTCCAGCAGCTTTGCAAGTCTGCTGGAAAGTAGGTCAGTTTATAATAGAGAGGCTGAGTTTCAGGTTTTTCTGTAACCAATATTTTGTTGCCTGTGAGTGTTTCTGGCCGTGGAGAAGTTGCTGACTTTTCCGCTTCACTTTGCGGTTCTGAACCTGCTCCTTCTTGCCCCTTGTGCAACTGCAAACCACTTCTGGGGTGTTTGAGGAGAGATCTGCACTCGTAGCTGGTGCCAAACTTCCATGCTGAGCTTTTTTTTCCCCCCATAGAATGGTTTGGGTTGAAAGGGACCTTGAAGATCATCTTGTTTCAACGCCCCTGCCGTGGGCAGGGACGCCTTCCACTAGCCCAGGTTGCTCCAAGCCCTGTGCAACCTGGCCCTGGACACTTCCAGGGATGGGGCAGCCACAGCTTTTCTGGGCAATCCTTCTGGTCCCTCACCACTCTTATTTTTGCACTTTACAAAGTCCCTTCATCTGTGTCTCCAGGAATGCTCAGCACCACAACACAGCGGGAAGCAGAATGTGAAAATTCATCTCAAATGCAGCGATTAAACTCGACCTTTTCTTGTGTTTGTTTTATTTTGCATTTTGTAAGTATTTTTTTAAGTTCTTAGAGTTTCCCAGGAGAAGGCTGATCCATGGGTTGCAGGGAAAAGGAGCAGTGCTGCAGGAGGGCTTGTGTCAGTCCCAGTAACATCTCCTGCTCTTACTGAATTCATCGCCTTTACCAAAGTGTTCCAAAAATAGTTTTGAATGTTTTACCCAGAAGCTGTTTTTGCTTCCCTGCACTCACACCTTGAAGTGCCCTTGTCATAGAATCATGGAATTGTTTGGATTGGAAGGGACTTTCAAGATCATCCCATTCCAACTTCTCTGCCATGGGCAGGGACACCTTCCACTAGACCAAGTTATCCTTTGAATTTGCTGCTAAATTCAAGTGTTCCCCCGCTTTGGCTCTGGACACTCCCTGAAGTAAAGCAGTGCTTGCCTTTCCTTGGACATCACAAGTGAAATACTGGGAAATAACATCCTCATGGCGGATATCATCCCAGAAGCATCAGTATTCCTGGATTTCTCTCGGGACTGTGCAGCCACTGTGATCCCCTACATGCTACAGGGTGTTTTTTAATCCTCATGAGGGTGTGTAAAGAGGCTTTAGTTTGTGGAAAGATGAGGTCTGTGGTGAAATCTGCACTGGCCTCTTGGAAGAGGAACTGGAGAACAGCATTTGGGTGTGTTTGGCACCTGGGTAGGCAAAACACGTGGTGTTTTGAGGAGTAGTTTTGAGTGGTCCTTGAAGAGGCAGACAGACAGACAGACTTCTGTGAATTTGTAGCAGTTTAGGCGCTGCAGAGTTGACTTGGGACGTTGTATCCCATTTCGAGCTACTTTTATGGCATTTTGTAGACATTTGATGGCTTTCTACAAGAGCCACCCACAAGAGCATCTGCTTCTGTGGCTCTGCTATGTTTCTGCCCCTTTTCCACCTACTGTGTGCTACTAATCACCCAGTTACCCTAGAAAAGGAATGGGAGAAGGATCCCATGTTTCTGTGGTAGCAGGGATTTTGTTGGATGAAAATGCTCAGGTGAATTTAGGATGTGGATCATGCAAGCAACCCACCCGTTTCACGCTCTCTCTGAAGTCTCTGACTCCAAATCTGGCAACCAGAGAGGATTTATACATTTGGATGTGACCACTCTTCTCTTATTGGACTCGATACGTGATGTAGAGGAGCTGCAGGGAAATCCTTTGGACTTATGGATGCCTTTTAAATGTCATGGTTTAGATTGGTTGGCAAAAAACCTTGTGGTCGTGGTGTCTTCCCTAAAAGACAAAGTCTGTGGGGCACAGGCTGAAAAAAACACTGAGCTGAGGTGCTTTGGAATGAAGGGGGAAGCATGGAGTGCTCCCAGAAAATTTTGGTAGAGGCCCCTGTTGCCTGTAAATAACTCTGTGCCACTGCAAGTTTGGGAAGTTGGGCTCCAAGAGTGTTCCGGAGAAGCAATCTGCTTCCTTTTCCAGCCAAAAGATGTCAATGTCTAATCCATTTTTGGTCCGTTTCTGCTGTCTCTCCAAGCGGTGAGGATGTGTTGATTCCCAGAACGTGGCATTGCTGCCGATTCCAAAGGCGTGACATCGACGGGGACATGCTTTAATGTCCCCGTTAAAGCACCCAAATGTGCTTTGTTTGGATGTGCTTGTTAAAACTGGTCTTCTCCCCTTTCCCCACAAAGACCAGAAAGCTTCAGAGAATTACAAAGTTGCAAACAACTACAACTCTCTCCGTAAATTAAATGGGAAATAATTAAATATGGGTACATTTGCTTTTCCCTCCCTGTTGGGGCCTCACAGCAGTGTAAATTAAGAATTTCCTTGTTACATCTACCCTGTTTTGAAAATTAATGCATGAAAATAAAGAGTAGAGGCATCAGACCCTTTTGAGACAGGTTCTACCCACAGTCTCCTCTTTCCATGGTCTTGGACGTGAATAGTTATCCAAATGGTCCATCTCAGCAACAAGTCTAATAAGTGCATTTAATGAATGTGATATATGTGTGAAGGTCAGCAGCGCTGCACTGAAAAGAATTCAGATCATGCTGTTTAAAAGGACTGCAAGAGGTGTTGCAAACTACAAGTAAGATTTATTTCTTTGAAAAATAATTATCATCCTTGCAGGCAAGGGAAGGTGCCTGCAGTGAGCTTTGTCCCTCACAGACTTGCTGTTTTAAAGGCTCTGCACTCGTCTTAAATAACATAATTCATTCCCAGAAAAGCTGCTGCTCTTAGGTAGTTCAGAAGTTGATTTTATTTTTGCCTTTTTTTTTTTCTTCTTAATAAAATCAATTAGCAGAATACAAATGTCACTGCTATAAATAGTCTGGAGGAACTCAATGGTAGTTTTAGACAGGATGCTCTTGTAAGAGAGCACAGCTAAGGATGGAGCCGTGGAAGGAGGTGGATGGATGCTGAGCTGCCTCTTGGAAGTAGCAGAATTCAGCCTTTGATTGTTATTTTTCACCATGTTACGTCATTGCTCCCCAAACTCCAGTTCCTCTGTCCTTTGTGAGGTGTGAATTGTCACTCAACTGAAACAGCATCATCTTTGTGTTTGGGGAGAGGAGGAGGTTGAGAAAGTCCCTTTGGAGTTGGGTTTTTTTTTTTTTTTCAGATCGTGAATTGTCAGCCCAGGCATGTCTGAGGAGGGAAGTGAGGCTGGTGGCTAAATATATGTAATGATTTTTTTTAATAATATATTAGTTTTTAATTCCTACTGCAAAAGGCTTGTTCCTCTTGTTAAACACGTGGCTTTTTAGCAGCACAGCTGCCAAATTTTGTCTTATTTGTGTGACAGCACACAGATAAGCTTCAGGGCAGGTGGTGAGGCTTTACTGCAAGTAGATACTGCCCTCAGCTCCCCGGAGTGTTCTCATCCTGCAAATAATCATGGAACCACTGAGTGGCTCGGGTTGGAAGGGTCTTAAAGATCATCCAGTTCCAGCTCCCCTGCCATGGGCAGGGACAGCTCCCACTAGCCCAGGTTGCTCCAAGCCCCATCCAACCTGGCCTTGGACACATCCAGGGATGGGGCAGCCACAGCTTCTCTGGAAAACCTGTGCCAGGGCCTCCTCACCCTCAACAGGGAAGAATTTCTTCCTAATATCTAATCTGACCCTGTCCTCTGTCACTGGGAAGCCATTCTGTCTTGTCCTGTCACTTCATGTCCATGTCCCCAGTCCCTCTCCAGCTCTCTTGGAACCCCTTTAGGCACTGGAAGGGACTCCAAGGTCTCCCTGGAGCCTTCTCCCCTCCAGGGGAACACCCCCAGCTCTCCCAGCCTGGCTCCAGAGCAGAGGGGCTCCAGCCCTTGGAGCATCTTTGTGGCCTCCTCTGGACTGAAACTTCTTTTGCACTCAGAATGTGCTCCTGGCTCTGTGTGTGTTCCTGTGCTTACGGGGAGGATTTTATTTGCCACTTGGAAAAGAGATGATTTCTGCTGAGGAACTCAAACTGATAAGGGATGGACTTCATAGCCACTGGTGCACCTTGGAGATGCAACCCTTGTACCCTTCACCTGCTACTTCACCATCCCTTTTCCCCAGTGCCTTTTTTCTTTTATTTATGTCTGCAAGTGGATAAATATAAAAATGTTGGGAATAAGTAAAACAGTTTACTGGGACACAGCCAGCTGTTCCCCACGGCAGGCAAGAGTAAAGTGCCTTTTAGTCCCTCTGTGGTCTGGAAAATGATTCATTTTATTCCAGAGCAGATATAACTGAAATAAGGTGCTTGACTCCGTCAAAGGTTGCAACCAATAGAACAAAGCAGGACAACCAAGATTTAAACTACCTGATATTATTCACCTTCCTCTCTTGTACTCACAGGCTAATGTATTTATATATTTTGTGTTGTGAGGTGAATGAGAGAGGGGTTATTCTGTGAAACAGTTTGTTGTAAGAAGGAGAAAAATCTGCATGAGTGGAATGTGCTAATGCTGTTTCCATGTGGGATGTCTTTATGGTTCTCCTGCCCCCACCAGGACACACACACACATCCCCAGCCAAACTACAAAACCACTTGTTTTTCAACCTAGAAGTCAAAGCAGCGTTTATCCACTCTTCAGGGAATAAGGAATTCGATGTTCTTGTTTTGGATGTTTCTATTGCATCAGTGTCCTCGTTACCTGAGAGAGAAAATCCAAGTGGGATTCAGCTTAAGGAAGAAAAACTCAGTTTGTCTGTTTAAGTGGTGTAACTGATGTCTTGGTGGGGAGATTATCACAACTCCAGGACAAGTCAGAATCTTTATGGTGAATATTGATGCCAGGGAATATCCAGTGTGATTCCTGTGAGTAAACATGGCTCTTGAAGAACTTCTCCAGTCCTCCTGCATCAAAGGTCCAATAAACCCTTTTCTTCCCTCTCTGGGTCTCTGTTGATTAAGGAAACTTTAGCGTTTTTTGGGTATGTTCTTTGCCTTATGCATCTCCCCTCATGCCACACATTACAGCTGATCTGGAATGTGCAAGAGCACCTGCTGAGAACTCCTGTTTTACAGGCAGGCCATTTTCCTTAAGCAGCTGGAGAGGGTTCCCCATCAACCCATGGGGAGTAGTTTATTCAGCTCCCAGCCACGTCCTCTCCATTGCTCCAGTGGCCCAAAAAGCCAAGGAAAGGCACTGAGACTGAGCTGCCTGCCCTGCTTGCCATGGCTTCTCAGTTGGATGGTGCTTCTGGACGTCAGCTTTTCTCCCAGGGAACCCACAGGTTGGTTTCTGTTGCCTGTGGGCCATTTTATAACCATCAGGTTGTGGTGGTACCACTGATGGTCTCACCTAGTGGACCCTTTGAATGGCCCTTGGGGCAAACCGTGTCTGGGGAGAAGTGTCTAGATATGGAATTAGAGAATCATTAAGTTGGAAAAGACCTCCAAGACCAAGTCCAGACTTTGGCCAAATACCCCCACTCCCACTAAACCGTATCATCAAGTACCTCGTGGACTCTTTTTTTGAACACTTCCAGGGATGGTGACTCCATCCCTTCCCTGGGCAGCCTGTTCCAGTGCTTAACCACTCTTTCAGTAAAGGAATTTTTCCTTATATCCAACCTGAACCACCCTTGGTGTAACTTGAGACCATTTCCCCTTGTTCTGTCACCGGTTGCCTGGAAGAAGAGGCTGACCCCCACTTCACCACAACCTCCTTTCAGGGAGTTGTGGAGAGCAAAAAGGTCTCCCCCCAAGGGAGTTTGGAGGTGGGAAGGTCCATCTGGAGAAGCAGACCCTGGAAGACCTCATACTCCTGTTGAGAAGCCTTCCTGATGCCTATTGGTCTGGTTGTCCCCATGTGCAGTGGCATTTCCCAGGAGGCTCCCGGTGTCTCGTCTTTCTGTGCCAACTTTTGGCTCCCTTGGCAGGTGATGTGACATCCTGGTGTCTGTGTGACATCCAGCACAGAGGGGCCTGAGCAAGACCCTGCAGGTCCCACTTGCAACTCTAATTTAAACACCATCAAGACAATGGTGATTTGCTGGAGAGCCACATGAACTCATAGGATTTTATTGCCCAGGTCAAAATAAGAGAGAATTAGTGACAATGACTGGCTGGGTGGAGTTAATTAAATCATGATTTACGGCTTGTTTGCTGTTTTCCTGAGTGCGAGTTGGCAGGATTTTTCTCTAAATCCTGTTTGAACTTGGTTATCCTCAATTGCTTCATCTAAAAATTTCTCTTGAGCTCATATCATGATAGATTATTCGTGAGCAGTTCAGTGCCAGCAGCAGAGATCTGAAAATGGAAACATTTTGCCTGAAAGTGCAAGCGATGCTGTGCGTTTGTGTTGTCTGGCTGGACGGACACGAATTACAGTTCTGGATTGCTCTTGACCTTGTGGTGGGATGTGCTGTTGGATGAACTTGGAGGCTGCTGGGGGGGTGATCCCAAAGGAGTTTGGGAGAGCGTTGCAGAAGGCAGGAGGGGCAGGAAGGTTTCCCAAACAAACCAACAGCCCCGGGGGTATTCGCTCAGAAATGTTGTCCTTGCCTTGCTTCTCTCGCTGCCTTGTTTGTGTGTGGTTTTATTTTACTCAAAGTTCATTGAAGGCTTCCCTGGAAGAGCCCCTTCAGCCATAACCTTTAAAGCTGCCATGTGAAGTACAGGGGTTGTCAGGGAAGCCACTCTCTGGAAGTGACACGATGGCAACACAGTCGAGGATTTCATCCCTCTCCGTTCCCTAAGCGTGCCTTGAAAATCTGCATTTAATTTGTAATTTCCCCACTCCTTTCTACAACCTCAGTGCTCCACATCCACCCTGAGATCTTGAC
The DNA here is from genome assembly GCA_036023395.1 of Myiotriccus ornatus. NCBI lineage: Eukaryota > Metazoa > Chordata > Aves > Passeriformes > Tyrannidae > Myiotriccus > Myiotriccus ornatus. Next base: position 149,813,012 of record JAYRBT010000082.1, on the reverse strand, counting down.
AGTTCTTCCCACGAAGTTCCAGGCAGAGCAGTCTCCAGTCTCCTTTGTGGCATTCACTTTTTGTCAGCCAGTGGATGCACGTGCCTTTTTTCGTAGTAAAAGTGAATGTCTCTGACTCAGAGGAAAGGGGATGAATTTGGTAAATGTGTTTTACACAGCCTGGCTCTTGCTGCAGGAACCCATCAACATCCAACCAGCCCCATGTCAGAACAACCCCCCACCATCACCTTGACTTATCAGTTCTTCTTCTCCAGTTAAAGCTCTGCTGTTCTTCATCTGCATCACACTTGGCCTGGGGGACCAGAACATCTTCTTTGCATTGTCCAGTCAGTGATGCTCAGGACAGGCAGCTCCTGCTCCTCGTGCTGAAGGTGCTGGAGACTGGGGCTGTCCTGCTGAAGCTCTCAGGAGCAGCAGGAGTTATTCAAGGCAGGTGCCTGATCTTTCTGTCCTTGGCCTCTTCAGCTCTGAAATAAATTGCCTTGCGTGTTATAATTGCATTCCACCTCCCTCCCCCTTCCCTTTCCCTCCCTGCTCCTTCCACCCATCCTCAGTGTTTAATTTATGCAAGTTCTGCTGCAAAGGAAACTCTGAATAAATAAAAAAACCCACCAACCCTAAAGTGACAGAGACAGGAGGGGAATCCCATTGCTCCTTACGTCATTCCCACCCATATTTCGGGAAAGGATGGAAAACCTTGCAGTGAACATGTTTTTTGGTGCAAAACAGAGCTTTGTAAATGCAGAAGTGAATGGGGTAGGGAGAGAGCTGGGATATTCCTTTCTCTGAGCATGCCAGGGGACCAAGGATGAGGTTTGAGCATCCCAGGTGCCCAAGGGTGAGGATGAATGGGAAGCAGATGATCTGATTAATCTTCTGGATCAGGTTGCTCAGAGCCACCATCCAACCTGTCCTTGAACTCTTCCAGGGGTGAGGCATCCCCAACCTCTCTGGGCAGTCTGTGCCAGTACATTTTCCATGTTATAACTGCACACATTGCTTATTTTTATTCCTTTCCCTGGTGATTTGAATCCCTTGTAGGCTGGTGCTGCTTGGTCTCTCACGCAAAGTGACGCACGTGGAGCCTGGAGGTGGAGCTGGGAGGGCAATCCCTGCCCAAATAAATCCCAGTTGATTGCTCAGTGCAGCCTGGCTGGTCGAGAAATACAACCTTTCCCTAGTTGTTTTTTTTTGTTGTTGCCATTAGTTCTTTCTATTTTGTGTTTGGTTTGGTTAATTTTCCTCTATGCAGAGCAAAGTCAGGACAGAGCAGTGCAGCTCCTCTGAACGTGAGCAGCTCCCAAGAAGATTCCAGGAGCAAGGAAAAAGGTCACTTGGCAGCAGCACCTGCCATCATTTGAGGATGCTCCAGAGGCTCCAACGTGACTTGCTTTGTTGTTTCTGTCTCATCAGCAGGTTTTTAATTAATATGGAAAAAGTCCTAATTCAAGCTTCTTTTTTTTTTTTCCCTTTTCCCCACTCTCCATCTGTCAAGAGAAAACTGGTGAGAGCTTCAGGCCATGGAAAATGCCCCAAAGTTTGGGAAAGAAGCCAGGCCAGGGATGGGAGCGGCCTCTCTAATTGCATTAATTCCATCTCCAGTTCTTTGCATGGTCCAGCATTCTTTGTTGGTCCAGCACCTTTAAGAAACTGCTGCTGCAGTGTGTTGGTTTTATAACTCAGAATAATCTTTAATAATCCCTATCATTTTATATTTATATGATAAGTTTTCTCTGGCAGCGTTCTGTGATTCACATGTCACGTCCAGAAATGGTGATTCTGTCACGGAAAGAAACAACACACCCAAAACTGGATTTTCTTTTTAATTGAGGTTTCTAACCTTAATTACAGCAGGCTGTTGATCCAGCAAACTTTTTGCTTGAGGAAGAAATCCATCGACAGCATTTTCACCTCATTGAAAGACATAAAAATGAAACCCTGGATATTTTGTTCTTGTTTGCTAATGCAGAGAAACAGCAATTTGGAGGATGAATAATGGAAAAGGAACGTGGTAGTTGGTGGGAGAAGTGAGTCAGTCCTGCCTGCTGAAGTTCACCCAGAAAGAAGCACCTCTTGCCATGAATGAACGAAGGAAAATGTGTTTGGATGTTATTTTTAATAACTGATGTGACATTTGGAGTTCCTGGGTGGCCATGAGGGAATCTGCGGTGTGTGCAGAGAGTGAGGCTGTAAAATGGAGCTGTGCCCCAGTGAAAAGTAGTAGTAGAGGTGTCCTGACACTCTCCAGAGGTTCTTATGGAAGTGAAATAGGGAGATTTGGGCTTTTCTGATTCTACACCCACTGTTGTATCTTCCCACTCCAATTCAGTTTGGTTTTGTTTTTTTTTTGTTATTTATTTTCTGATCAAGATACACAGAAAGCTGGTGGTTTGATGAATCATGACTTTGCTGGGTAAGGCTAAAAATTGTGATTTTTACAGGGACAGGAGGGAAAGAGGGACAGTATAGTGACAACCTGGGGAGGTTGGAAAGTTATATGTATCCTTTGTCTTCCCTTTGCCTTTTTCCTTCCTTTCCCCTTCCTCTTCCTCTTCCCCTTCCCCTTTCCTTCCTTCCCCACCCCTCCCTTCTTCTTCCTTTCCCTTTCCCTTTCCCTTTCCCTTTCCCGTTCCCTTTCCCTTTCCCTTTCCCGTTCCCTTTCCCTTTCCCTTTCCCTT
>JAYRBT010000082.1:149775499-149802150 GCA_036023395.1 Myiotriccus ornatus | reverse complement strand
TTTTTTCTGGGTGGATTTTGCAGTTTCTAATAACGTTTGAACCTTTAAATTTCAGAACCGTCAGCTGAGCTTGAAGAGTCCTCTCTGTGTCCATCAGGCTCTGTTAGCTCTTGTACCTTTTTTTGGGGTTTTTTTTGTAATTAAATAGCCACTGAAGGAAGCCCGTGTGCAGTTTTGCAAAAACCACTGGGTGTAACACACGGGATATCTTGTTCATGTGCTCCTCTTTGGACCAGCATGGAGAGAAACACCCCGGGGGGTTTATCTGTGTTCTCTTTATTGGTTGGCGTCTTCTCTCAGGCAACAAGCAACAGGACAAGAGGAAACAGCCTAAAGCTGCACCGGGGGAGGTTCAGGTTGGACATCAGGAGGAATTTCTTGCTGGAAAGGGTGGTCAGACACTGGAAGGGGCTGCCCAGGGAGGTTTGGAGTCCCCATCCCTGGAGGTCTCCAAGAAGCGACTGGACGTGGCTGGTTGACAAGGTGGAGATCAGTCACAGCTTGGACTCGATGATCTTAGAGATCTTTTCCGACCTAAATGATTCTGTGAATTATGTTGTTCATAAAGTGCTCAGTTAAACTTGCTGCTATTTCTCCTCCCCTCACCCCTCCTTTTTTATTTTTTTCCCCAAGAGCTGGTTTTGAAGGAGTGCGCTCGGATCTGGTTGCCATGGTGTGCGCCTCAGGTCTCGTACAGCTCCTAGAAAGCACAGCCTTGGCTTTAAGGACGGGTGTTGCAGCCCAGACCCTCAGTCCTCACCTGCCTGAAGCATCTGTGGGAGGAGGATGCTCTGCCAAGGATACAGAGCCCGCCACAAGGGGATGGGGAGCAGCCCTGTGCCTTCCTGAGTGAAGCCAATGAGTAGAGATGTCTCTATCCCTTGTGTAGAACCTTCCTCGAGATAAATGCCACGAAAATCCTGCAACGCTGGACAAGTTTTCTCTGCCATATGCTTGTGGAGGAGTGTTTTTCTGAAGCTTTTGTGTATGACTGGTAATCATAGATTGCTTTAGAGAGACATTTCTGAAAGTGTGAAGGGAAAGGAAGGGCAGCATGCTAATTTGAATTAATTGTAGTGCTTAGCAAGTCAACATCCAGTGGAAACCAAATCGCTATGTAGTCTCTTATTTTGCTTGTGAAAGGCATAATGCTGCATCCAGCAATGAATCCAAGATCAGCTTGAAAAAGATGGGATACGCCCCCAACATCTAATGTGAAGTCTTGTGTCATGTCCTGATCGGTGAAATGGGTTTGGAAGCAGATCATAATGTGGTGGGGTTTGCTTGTTTGCTTGTTTTTTTCCCTTTTAATCTGCAAATAGATGAGTGGAGATATAATTTGCTGGGCTGCCTAGAGCTGAAAACACCCAACAAAGACCAAAATTCAGGTTTGACATGTGCATTAGGAAGGATTTCTTCATCAGAAGGGCTGTAAAGTGCTGGCAGAGGCTGCCCAGGGCAGGGATTGAGTCACCAAGCCTGGAGGGATTTAAAGGATGTGGAGATGTGGTGCTCAGGGACACAGTTTAGTGGTGGCCTTGGCAGTGCTGGGGAAAGGCTTGGACTTGGTTATCTTGAAAGCCTTTTCCAATCTAAACAATTCTGTGATTGTTGTGGAAGGAGTTCATGTTTTAAGGTCTTTGGCTCCTTTACTGGAGACAGGGGGAAAGAAACAAGTTACACAGCCTTGAGCAAAAATTCTAGCTATGAGCTGGACCTTCATCCCCTGATTTCATCCCACTGCCTTCACCTTGTTACCTTTTCCATCAAATCCACTGGTTGGATGCACATCCTGAAAAAAAAAAGGGTTGAATTACTGAGGTTGTTGTTGCTGGTGCTCAGTCACATCCTTCTCCAAGTCCTGCCCGCACCAACAGGATTATTTACAGTTTAAAAGCTGCTCCATGCTCCTCTGCTCCGTCATCCACAGGAGCACAACAAATACACAACCAGTCTAAATAAACTGCTCCCTCCCCCTCGGGGAGCTGAGCTCTGTCAGTCTGGATGTTGGCAAATGGAACGTACGGATTTAGGAGGAGAAAACCGAGGACTTTTCAGCTGACCTTAAATGAAAAAGAGGATGTTTTACCCTTATGACACATGATGAAGCATCTTTTTGGTCTCTAGAGACAGCACTGTCGTGGGACTGGGCTGTTTATTCACCGTGTGAGTGATGGTGGCATCAGGCTGTGCTTATCCGAGCTAAGCCTGTTTTAATGATCAAACTCTTGAACTTGGAATGTAGGGAACAACTTCGGGCTAAATTAAACACGAGGGACAATATCTCTTTTTTTTATAGAGTTTTAGAATCAATGTTGATTAATTGGAGTCACCTGCAGTAATTACAGCTGAGATTAAAATCTGTTGGGTTTGGGTGGGGTTTTTTCTTGTTTGTTGGGGTTTTCTGGGGGATTTTTGCTTTTTTTTCCTTTTTCCTAAATAACATTATTATATCTTCCCTGAAAGGGTTTAAAAGCAAAAAATAAAACCAAGACAGGTGGAGAGCCTTTGGTTTCCACCTCATCAAAAAGAAACGTAAGTTTTGGTGACAGAAGATCTGTAAATATTTTATAGAATTCAGCCGGGGATCCATCTGGACCAGATTTCTTTTTTTAGCCTTTCAGTTCTTTCATATTTTCTCCTAATTTTATCTGCAGAGAGCGTCTCAACTTTTTCAACTAGTGGAAAATGGATTTAAAGACTCTTCCCTGCAAAAAAATGGCCTGTTACAGGCATGTTTTTCCTTGGAGCAGTTTCAGGTGGGAATACCCCTCCCTGCTGGGGTGTCACACGCTCTGTTCTGCACTGAAACAGTTTATTCTGAAACATCTGCAATATGTACATTGCCTGGCAGAATTTAATTGATGGAGGCTTTTATGATACTTAGTTGAAACAACAACAGAACCTTCTGATTTTTATGGGCATGGCATCATTAGGGGCCAGATTCTCATACCTTTCGTGGAAAATATTTACTCTTTGGATTGAGGCAGTAAAAAGAGGGAGGCTCTGCTCAATTTGAATAAATATTTCTGGCCTCATTGTGGAACGAACCCATTAGACACAACTCCCTGCACTCTCCCAGTGCTCCCATGATCTTAATTGCCTGAATTGTTTGTGGTTTCATTTGACCTTAAACTGTTTCCTTTATGCTCCAGTTGCAGTGTTTTTATTTGCTTCCTAATAGTGAAATTGGGGGTTGATTTGAAAGGTACAGTGGGTAAGCTTTTCTATCTTCTTTAAATTTAAAGAGAGTTTTCATCTTTATGGAGCTGACGTGTCTTTTGAGTAATATTTTTTTTCAAGTCGAATGCGACTTAATCAGGTTATTTATCAAGGGGAATACAAATCATAGGATCATAGAATGGTTTGGGTAGGAGGGGACCTTGAAGCTCATTCAGTGCCAACCCCCTGCCATGGGCAGGGACACCTTCCACTAGCCCAGGTTGCTCAGAGCCCCATCCAACCTGGCCTTGGACACTTCCAGGGATGGGGCAGCCACAGCTTCTCTGGGCAACCTGTGCCAGGGCCTCCCCACCCTCACAGTAAAGGATTTCTTCCTAATATCTAATCTAAACCTGCCTTCTTTCAGTTTGAAGCCATTCCCCCTTGTCCTGTCACTCCATGCTTTGTAAAAATGCCAGACAGGAGCAGCCACGAGCTTGTGAGTGGTTCTGGAAACGGAAGGGTGTCCTTGGACTTTGTGTGATGTGTCTTCAGAGGAGCTTTATGTGCTCTGGGGTCTCACCAACCACCACATTCCCTCCCACCAGGCTCCTCTAAGAGCTCTCCAAAGAGGTTCAGCCCTTCAGGGGAGATTGGAAAGGATGTGGACATCATGCTCCTTGGGAAGATCCAAGCTGGGGAGCTTTGCCCTGAGACTGTGATTGGTTTAGGTAAACATTTTGTGCCTGGTCTGAAGGCCCATGTGGTCTCCAGCTCATTCATCTTTCCCTTGCTTTCAGGAGCTTGGACTTTCCTGTGGTTTATTCACATGGGGAGGGAAGTGGCCAAACCCATTAGAGATCTCCCAAATCCTCCACCGAAATAAGTGGGGAAGCAAAAACCTGTGGAAAGGATGAAAAGTCCTCCAACTCTTGTCCAATTCATTTTTTCACAGGGGTTCTTTCACTATCTTTGTCACTTCAGTTTTTGGGAGTGGTGGTGACAAATCTCCTCCGTCCACCATTTCTTTTTTGGACATTTCTCTTCCTGCTCAGGCCATTCCATGCTTTTCACCTCGTCCTTGAATTTTCAGTTTCATTTTCCCTGTCAAAACCCTTTTTGCAGCTGTAATTTCCGTGGATTATTTCCTATCTGTGTAGGTTTGGATAGTTTCCCAAAGCTTTGAATGTAACACAAGCAAACGGTGCAAAAGAACATTGGAAATACAAGTTCTTTTGGTCCATGTCCCAAATCCATTACAGTCTCCTTCCTGTTATGTTTTATTTGTTCCATTTTCAGAATGGTGCTTTCTTCAGGCTGAAGAAGGCTTTTCAGACAAAAAAAAAAGAATAAAATAAAAGTTAAAAACCTGGCTGTCTGTCTGAAAAGGGCAAGAGGAAACAGTTCTCAAATGTGGGTCCTGTCATTTACGTAGGGTCAAGCCACTAAAAACACCCACCAAACAATAAAAAAAAAAAGGGACCAGTGAGATTAGAAAGGCTTGGATAGAGAATAAAAAAAAAAAATCCTGTGTGGGAGCCTGTACTTCTCCTCTGTGTTATGGTGTCATGGGAATGCCAGTGGGATGGGAGTGCTGTGGGCATCCCCATCCCTGGCTGAGAGCAGATCCAGGAGAGCAGGGTCTGTCTCTCACCTCACCCTACTGGGACCTAACTGTTTTTATACCTCATAACCACCTTTGCTGACATTCATCCCTTACAGGGATGTAATTACACAACATAATTACAGTATTTTTGTTAAAAGCAGTAAAGTGAAGCTCAACACAGATGCATCTTTTTCACGCCCCTCATGAGGTGTGAACTTGGCACCTGTTAGCTCCTCGTGCCTGTTCCTGGCTTTAGTCTCCAGAGAGGCTTTACCTTCATAAATGCACTGATGGATTTAGGTTTGAGCCGTCCTGAATACAGAAGGAAGCTCGGCTGTGAAGCCTTGGTGTGTGACAGGCCTCTGGCAGTGCTCTTGCTTTCTTCTTTTCTCCTTTCTCTTCACTCTTGGGTGATGGAGATCTGGTTGTCTTCAAATATGGCCCTTGGGGTTGTGTCTGACCTTGTTTGTAAGTCCAAGTTGCTGGGATTGAGTGGAGGGCACAGTCATCGTGGTCATGGAAAGAGGCAAGGCACAGCAGCTGGTCAGAAGAGGCAAATTTCAAGTACCCTGGCAGCTCTTGAGCAGTCCAGTTCTGTATTTTCCTGAAGGATTTCCTTCTGGAATTGTCATGTGAAGAGACAAAATGGGTCAGGAGAGAGATGTGCAAAAAATGAACCAAAATTAGGCCTGTTACGTGATTAGTGGTGGCTGGTTTGCGAAGAGCATGAGAACAGGGCAGACAAGGCTTCTCCCAGTGTTTTCCCAAGTTTCTTCAGTCAGAGGTGGTACATTTAATCCCACACAATGTATTTTTATTCTTCCTTTTTTTTCCCTTCTTCTTCTTTTCATAGGCCTGTTGCATTTTTAAGCCCGTGCAAGATTTCAGGATGCACGACAGCCCACGGAATGAAGTTTTTCCTTACTTAGTCTTTACTAAGAGGAGGAGTATCTCCTTTCTTTCATTCCTGTCTCCTGGATTTGCTTCCTTACCTCCCCAGTTCTTGCACTGGGTAAAGCAGGGATGATTGGCCTTTTCCAGATGACTCAGGAATTCATGGGGTGTTATTTTATGGGCTTTTCCACCACTCCAACGTTCTTTTCCCAGTCTGACATGACCTCACCTGTTTAGTTCTTCTGCTGCATCAGGAAGAAAGTGGCAGAATTAGATAAATCACAGAAAAGAGTGGTAATAATGATAAACTTAAAGGTAAATTTTAAGGGGTTTTTTTGTTGGTTTTTTTTTTAATCTGTGGTATGTTTATGCTTCCTAGGAGCTGCCATCTTCTCCAGTCCCTCTCTCTACTGAAAAATAGTCATCTCCTGTGTATTTTGGCTTGCTCTCCAGTCTTCAGTGACTGTGCTGACTTAAGTCTCTCCCAGTAGCTGCAGGTGCTCAGATACTTTTTGCAGACACTGAGAAGTGAGTATCAGTCTCTTCTTCCAAGTAACACGTGATAGGACAAGAGAAAACATCCTCAAGTTGTGTCCTCCCTCAAGGAGAGGTTTAGATTGGATATTAGGGAAGATTTCTTCACTGAAAGAGTTGTCAAGCACTGGAACAGGTTTTCCAGGGCCATGGTGGAGTCACCACCCCAGGAGGGATTTAAAAGACATGTAGATGTGGCAGTTGGGGACATGGTTTTTTGGTGGGCTCGTCATTGCCAGGTTAATGGTTGGACTCGATGATCTTAAAGGTATTTCCAGCTCAGAAAATTCTGTGATTTAGGTGCCTTAATTTGGAGGTGGTTCCCACCCTTCTGCCAGCCTGGAAGGCTGTGCATCACCAGACAGGTCTGCCAGCCCCACAGGGCACCTGAGATGGCGCTTGGCACCTTTATTTAGACATTTCCATCCCACACTGTGTGTCCTGCCTTCATCAGGGTCTTATATATATATATGGATAATTGCCTAAAAAATACAACAGAAGAAAAAAAAAAGTAAAAAATGCAGTCTGTGTTTTTTAAGGGCAAATTTTCTCTCCTGTGCAGGGTTTGCCAGTCAGCTGGTTTGCTTTGGCTCCTTCAGGGCTTGGAGTCCTTCTCGCATGAGTCACGCGCTGCAGCGGAGCCGCTTTTCCTCCTTGATATTTGCACTTGGCTCCCTTTGGTGCCATCATGTGCTAGAGGAGCTTATCAGCAGGAAGGAGGAGTCCTACAATGGGAACAAAGCTGGGAAATGAGCTGAAATAGGGCTTTTTATGGTCTCTGGTTCGTAGCTGATTGCGGGCCTGACCCGTGCGGCTCTGTCAGCGTGAGGGTGGATGTACCCCAAAATGTTTGTCTTCAGGGTGAAAGAAAGATGGGAAGGGGATGAGTTGAGCTCTCCCCAGGCTGCCTCGTGCCATGATCTGTCTCTGCTTTGAGACTGGAGCTGGTCTGGAGAAGAGAAGCTCCTTTGACAGCACATATTTACACATCCAGATGCTTCGTGCTCTCTATCTTGTCATCCTTGCCTGTGAGCCTTCAAACGAGGTGAAATCTCTTTTCTCCTGCTATGCTAATCCTGCACTTGCCTGCCCTACTCTGCTGCAGGCAGGAGTTGTGCCAGGAGGCTCCATCGTGGAGAGCCCCCCCCATCCGTGGCAGATGAGGGTGGTTGTTAGTCATGTTTTTCTGGGATTCGGGCAAATTTGTGGCTGTGTTTTTCTGCTGCATCCCTCTGGTGAATGTCTGTGGTCAAAAAAACATCTCAATTGCTTGTTCCTCAGTCCACATTGCTTAATTTTCATCCTGTTGCCTTGTTGCAAACAATGCCAGCAATTCCTTGCCTGCCTGTGATTTTGTTCCCACTGCGGCGCATCCCTTGCTTTAGAAACTTTTATTTTATTTTATTTTATTTTATTTTATTTTATTTGAGGAGGGGAGAAGCTGAAATGCAGCCAGTCCAGGTGCCCACCCTTCCTCCTGCCTCAGGGAGATTTTGTGTTGTGGTTTAAAAACACAGGCAGAAAGTCCTTCTGCGAACAGCAGATTGATGGGGTATTTAAGAACCACTTGAAAGAATTAAGGGATCAGCCACGTTCTCTGTCGGTGAGGGGTCTTGGCAAAAGTGAATGAGTTGGAAAATTGACAATGGTTGTTTTTCCTCAAATATGCCTGGTGGCCCAGTGCAGGTTCAACAGAGGGTTTTTAGCAAATTCACTTTATTCTGGCAGGAAAATCGTCTCCCAGCCACTGCTGACTCTGGGCTTGGAGTCCTGATGAGTGGCCACAGAACCCAGTGCAATCCTGAGGATCTTTCTGCATTTCCTCATCGTTGGAGCACGTGGATTTTTTTGCCACGTGGTTTTTTCCTTCATCTCCCAGTGTGGCCGTTGTTCAGAAATCTTTTGTACTCGTGTGAGGAGATGTAGGTGGAGTAACTGTAGAAGCACAATGGGCAGAGCAAGGGATAGAAATGTCAGAAGGGCTCTTGTCAGCAGAGGCTAGTGGCAAGGTGGGGATCAAACACAGGTTGGACTTGATGATCTTGGAGATCTTTTTCAAACTTAATGAATCTGTGACTCATGATTCCATGGTTAGGCTGTGGTTACACAGTAGTTGTCTCCATGCCCATGTTCCAGTTAGTCACTGCTAGGGGTTACGTTGACTGTTTTCTCCTCTCTCTATCCCTGAAATATTTGGAGATATCTCTTGTTCTCACCTCGACTGTGTGGGTTTGTGGCTCCCTCTTTCTATTTTCCACTGTGGACTTGGCAGTGCTCAGTTGACAGTTGCATTCAATGATCTTAGAGGTCTTTCCCAACTTGAATGACTCTGTGATTCTGTCTTTTCCAGGGTGTCCTTTGCTTCCATGGCACCGTGGGGGTGTCCCAAGCCACCCTTTGTCTGATGTCCATGTTCACTGACATTTGATTTTTTTTTTTTAAACATGTTTCATTTTACTTTCCTGAGTGTTGACCTCTGAGTGGAAAGAAACTTGAAAACTGCTGCACAGCACCTGATTGGTTTTCTTTCAGTTCCCAGTTAAAAAAATAACCCAAAAACCAAAACCAAACACCAAAAACCAAAACAAAGCCAAAAAAACCCCCCAAAACAACCCAAACCCCAGAAATCTCAGAAAACCCCCAATGAAACAAAACAATTACAAGAGAACACCAAGCAGAACACACAGCCCTTCCTTGCATCTTTTTCTCTCCTGGGCATTAGGATTTGGAGACCCCTGTCCATCATATGGCCAGTGTGATAGTATTTTAATTCCCTCCTCTCTACAGCCTCCACATTTAGGACGAGAGGAAGTGCCACTGGAGAAGATTTAGATTGGATATTAGGAAAAGTTTCTTCACTGAAAGGGTGGTCAGGCAGTGGAACAGTGGAAGTGGTGGAATTACCACCCCTGAAAGTGTTCAGGACGTGTGGGGATGTGGCACTTGGGGATTTGGTAGCTGTGGACACAGGGGTGTTGGTTAATGGTTGGACTCAATGACCTTAGAAGTTTTTTCCAGCCTTAATGGTTCCATGATTCTGTGACCCGTTGACTTGATTTACCCTGTGCTTGACTGACTTCCACCATCTCCCATGGCCTTGGTAGGAAGCCTGAAACGGAGATACCAAGTTGTTTTCTGTTCCTTGGCCAATCACTGCCAAATGTAGAAGCAGACTCCTTATTTCCCGCCGTGTGCCGTGTCTTCACCAGAGCACAGCACTTCTCATTTATCCTTCTGCAAGGTTTATTTAAAATGTGGTGAACACTGGTGCAGATGAGACCTTAGGCTGATGTGTCTTCTCATTGTGAGCACTGAATAGCAATATTCCTACTTTGGGAAGTGGTGCATAGGAAACGAGCCATGTTTGGTTATAGTGGAGCAGGATCCTGGGATTTAGGAATCTATTCCTTTATTAATTCACCATTTTGCCCTGCATCTTCTGCCCCCACAGCATTTCAGCTCTGTCTGTCAAGGTGTTTCTGCGGGTTCAAAATCTGTTGCCGTCCTCAGATTCATTTTTCATTATTCTGTTGAAATCCAATATAAATTTATAAATGCCATTTCTCATTTTGTTGAGCTGACCTGGTGTGTTGCAGTTGGTCTTTGTCCATTCGTGCGTGTACATCTTTTATAATTAATAAGTTTACTCGAACGTCAGAGTAGCAAACTAGACACCAGTTCCCTCTTTCCTGAGTTCCTTCTCCCTGGTTTTTCTTGCAGCAAATAGGTATTAATATTCATCTTTTGTAAGCAGTGAAAAGGCAGATGAAACCTGGATTCTGAACTGACTGGAAATTTAATTTTGCTGTTCACTGAAATATGTAATACTCCTGTGTTTGTCGAGCATATGGATAGATTAAGACTGTTCTACATGCAAGGTTCACAAAAAGCAGACAAGAGGGCACAAAACAGCAAATAGAAGGTGGCAATGCAGGTAAAAAATAGAAAGAAAACCCTTGGTGGGCTAGAAGCAACACAGTTTTGGGGCGTTTGTACTCAGGCAGTTCGGGGTTGGAAGCTGCCTGGATCATCTAGACATGATCTAGATCATCATCTCCTGCAGGAGCCAGAAGAAATGTTGTTCAACCATGATATTAATGTCAGTTTAAAAAATAGGAAGGGTGACATCACATCTTGATCAAGATGAGCTAACAGTGACCTGGCACTAAGTCATCCAAGCACTGCCACCCCTCTAGTCTGGAGCAGTGGGAAATGCGACATCCAGCTCGGTGGCCGCAGACTCCAAAGCAACTTTGGTCTCCCGAAGACTGTCTCCTTCTTTTTCTCCTGATCTGAGTTCCTCGGTATCAGGGAAGCCTGATTGTTTTTCCAGGTGTAAAGACATTTGGGTCCTGAGGGCTGACCTTGTTTGTGCAATCACTCTGTCATTTGTCACGCTCGGCTGCTGCTCTGGGGCGCCGAACTGTTTCAGGGTGTGCTGCCTCGTGCTTTGAAGATGGAAGGCATCCATCTTTCCGTGGCATCTGTGATCCTTTTTGCTGGAAAACTTTTTTCTAACAGGTAGTTTTGCTCTCAGAAGTTTATACAGCTTAAATGCAGGGGGGGAGAGGGTCTGTGAATCTGAGGCTCCCAAGCTGAACAAAATCCATCCAGCCCTTCTTCTTGGCATTTGCCTGAGGCCAACCTGTCTCTGGTGCCATGGAGCAGGATTTGAAGGCTGTTTTCTGTTCTCTTGTGAGAAGATGTGCATCAGGCTGATGAGCCTGTGTATTGAAGTGGCAGCTGGGACTGACACGAAAGGAGCACAAGAAGCTTCCAGATTGCTTTCCTCACCTCTGTTCTCCGTGTCTGGAATTTGTGTAGTGGGAAATGGATACAGGTGACTTGCAGGCATCCATTCCTTCCCACCTCTGGTGCCTGTGTTTTCCTTCTCCTCTCTGTTGCATGTCAGCCCATCTGATCTGAAGTCCTCTGACATCAATAGGAGGCCTTAGGTGGAGACACCATGAGCTTGGTGGGGGTGGAGGTGCCTTTTTGATGGGCAGGAAAGGGTCTGGTGTGCCTGGTGAGTGCTGCTGGCTGCAAATCTTGGGGATGACTGGCTGATGAAAGGAGGGGCGAGGCAGAAACTGTTCCTGTTGGCTTTGCATAGTGTTGCTGAGCTGGTTGAAAAATGAGATTAGGCAAAGGCTGCAACCAAATGTGCTGAGAACAGCCAGAGCTCTCAGTGCATCAGAATTAGGAGCACAGTGAACCCACTGTCTCTATTTGTGGCTCGGTGTGTATCTCCATAAAATGTCATGGATCTCTTATCTCGTTGTCTCTGACCTCTCAGACCATTCTGATAGTATCTGTTCCCAGGACAAGGTGCTCTGCTCCTGGAGACATCTCCAATGGCAGCTGTACGGCGGGCAAAAAGACTAAATCCGCTGGGAAAGCAATCAGATGCTTTCCTCAAATTAGGCTTTATTTTTTTTTCCCTCATTGTTTTTTAGCAAATGTCAAGAGGGGCAGAAACAGCTCATTTCTGGGATAGTCTGTGCTGGTTTTCCTTTGCACCTACTCCACGGTGCCCTCGGGCCGTGAGTGTTCTTCAGCTCGGTGCTTCAGCTGGAGGAGGGGAGACAGGAGCAGGTTCAGGGTGTTGAGTCAGGTTGTTTGCAGTCCCAAGTGATGTCATGCCAGTCCAACGCTACAGAAGCTTCTCTAGAAGCTTCTGGGAGTCTATTCAGTTTGCACAAGGTCTGATTATAGATCGAATTCCTCAGGGTTTAGTTGTTGTTGTTTTCGTTGGTCGTATTTTGTGTCTCGTCAACCCAGGCTAGACAGTGAGGTCCTCGGGCTGTGGGGACAGGGATGATTTCACTCTCCAAGGACCTTCCATCAGTTTTAAAACTTAGTTGGGAAGCAAAGTTGGAGGAAGCAGCTGTATTGCTGCACCCCCTGTGCTGCTCCATGCAGGACATCGCTCCTGGACCACTCCCCTGCCAGTCAGTTCTTCAGCTCCTTGCACTGCTTTCCTCACCTTGCCTGCCCAGAGCCACCCCAGAACATGATGTTAATATTACAAAACATCACAAAAGATCCAGAAGGGAATAAATTGCCTCAAAGCATGGACTGTAAAAGAGGAAAGTCATCCCCTCCAGCTATTCTGATTGACCTCTGACAGCCCTGTTATGAGGCACTTGGGGATTTGGGCAATTACACCAATCCAGTGTTAAAATCATTGAGTTTAAAAAAAAACACAACAAAACAAAAGTGATTCAACAGCAGAGCTTGCTCATGAATTCAGGCTTTCTGAGAAACAGGCAGGAGGCATTTTTCCCAGGTGAACAGCATAAAGGTTTATCGAGTTTTGGTTTTAATAATTGAGAAAAACCCAGAGAAGATAAGCTAAAAAGCAGCATGTCTGTGACACGAGGGACAGAGTCAACTCTGGGAGCAGAAGGCTTTGCCAATATGGCCTTTTCTCTCATGGCCTCAAAAAACTTTCGTATTAACCAAGTTAGTCCTGGTTGAAGATTTCCCTGCTCATTGCAGGGAGGTTGTGTTAGTTGACCTTTAAAGGTGCCTTCCAACCCAAACTGTTCCATGATCTGTTGTACTCTGCCAACAGGAGGGATCTGTATCTGTCTATCCATTTTTTATCCATTTTATCCAGATATTCATTTCATCCATGAAATGGAGGCAGCTGTACGGAGAGCAAGAAAATGCTGAGTGTTCTCCCTTGTGGTTTGTGTGTAAACAAGTCTCCTAATGAGAAATGAAGGGAGGAGGTCAATCTGTTTAGTTCATCTGAGAGAAGGTTAAGAGGCAAAAAGAGTGATCAAACAGCAAAGTTGAAGAGTTAGGAGAAGACACAGCTCTCCTAATAGCGTGGCTGGGGCTGATCCTCCATTAACTGCAGCCTCTGAGAGGCTCTTGTGGAAAGAGGAGACCTGGTCTGAGCAGAGGCTGCAGGTTTTGGTGGATAGAGATGATTCACGTGAAATGATCTGCTCTTTCTTTATGAAGAGGGTCAGGCTGGTTGGTAAAAGGATTCTATCTGGGTGCAAAGCCTCAGAAAAATCTCTCATGTTGGTTATCCAGAAGTGGAGGTGTCACCATCACTAGTCACTTCTGAGTGAGTCAAGAGGAGGCCACAAAGATGATGTGAGAGCTGGAGCATCTCTGCTCTAGAGACAGGCTGAGAGAGCTGGGGTTGTTCATCCTGGTGAAGAGAAGGGTCCAGGGAGACCTCAGAGCCCTTTCCAGTGCCTAAAGGGGCTCCAAGAGAGCTGGAGAGGGACTGGACAAGGGATGGAGTGACAGGACAAGGGGGAATGGCTTCACACTGACAGAGAGCAAGTTAGTGAAGGTGTTAAACAGGAATGGACCCAGTATTGACTCCAAGCAGTGTTGGCCAGTCTTATCACCTCCAGGTGTAAGGAGACCTTTCTGCTTTTTTCACTTTTCCCAAAGATGCTCTGTCCTTCCTCTTAGGCTCTCCCAGTGTCTCAGTTCATCCTTCCAGCTTTGGTTTAGAGCTATTCCCATGTCTTGTCCAACAGGAATGGAAAGAATGTTTCCCTCCTGTCTGTTTTCATCAGCCTTGCACAGATTTGAAGGCTCAAGTTTTCCCATCAGTCTTCTGTAGGAAAAGCAATCCCTTTTACTCAGTCTCTCCTATCAGGTTACGCTCCCTCTGGACTCTCTCCAGCCTCTGACAAGGTCTTTGCTGGGACTTGTTGCCCAGAGCTGAGGATTCTGCAGTGTGGGGTCAAGCAAAAAGTTTGCTTTTCACATCCAAAGGACTGTAATCCTATTTATACATCCCCTGATGATGCCTGCCACTGTTACAGGAAATGTCACTGCAGATTCCTGTTCAGCCTGAAGTCCAGGCCATCCTTCCATCCTCCTCTGCAGCACTGGCCAGCAGTTCCCCATCCTCTGTTGATGCTGCTACTGAATTCAGGCCCCTGCAGTTGAGCTGAATTATGCAGTGTCTTATTTTCTCTGTTGGACACCACCTGTGGTTTGTTAGGATCGTTCTGAAGGCTGGAGGTGTCCTGTAACCTCCCTGTCTGGTGTCATGTGTGTGTGTAATGAGACTCATCCCATTTCCATCACCACTGCTCAAAATACAGCTGGAGAGAGCAGAGTGGCCACAGTTTTAATGGCTTTAAACTGAAAGGGAGCAGGTTTAGATTAGTTGTCAGTAAATAGTCAGAGTAATTGTCCCTCAGTCAGCTAAGAGGGCCATGAATGGCTCTCAAGTTGCTTCAGGCATCATAGGAGGAAAATCATAGAATCCCAGAGGTGGGAAAGAACCTCAGGAGTTCCTCTTGTCCAACCCCACTCCTCAGAGCAGGGGCACCTGGGGCAGATTACTCAGGCCCATGTTCAGTCAGGGTTTGAATAATGATGGGGACTCCACAACCTCTCTGTGCAGCCTGTGCTGATGTTTGACCACCCTCAGTGCTAAAAAAACCAAACACAACAAACCACAAAACAAGCATGAGAGCCACTCCAAATCCCCCCAAAAATCAGCTTTTTTTTTTTTTTTGGTAGTTTTTGCAGTGGAATTTCCCATATTTCAATCCGTTGACTCTTGTCCTGTCACTGAGCACCACCAAGAAGAGTCTGACTCCATCATATTTGCTTCTTTCCATCAGATATTGAGACACCTTAATACCACCCCCCACACACATCCTTCAGTTCTCCAGACTGAACAGTCCCAGCTCCCTCAGCCTCTCTTCGTAAACCAGATGCTCCCATCCCTCAGTCATCTTCATGGCCCTTCACTGGATTCACTCCCATATGTCCATGTCTGTCCTCCTTTTCCAGTTCTTTCCAGTGTGCTCATGTCCAACTCAGCTTTGAAAACATCTGACTTGTCTGAAGTGCTGTTCTGGTTTAACTCCAGCTGGGAACTTAAGCAGCACAAATCCACTTTCTCACCTCCCCCACCAGGATGGTGGAAAAGAACTGGAAGGGTAAAAGTGAGAAAGCTCATGTGTTGAGACAAGAACAGTTTATTAATTGAAATAATAATAATAATTGAAATAATATGAATAATTCCTTCCATGCTGAAACCTCACCTTTCATTCCTACCACTACTAATTCTGCCCACCTGAGCGGCTCTAAATGGAGACTGGTGGGTGTAGGAGAACTCTTAAGTAGTTTTTCCTGCTTGGTTTTACTAGCCAGTTCCCTTCCCAGTCAAGAAACATGTTTCCAAGAAACATGGACCAACCCTTTCCTTGAAATGCTACATCATATTATAATTATGGCATGATTGACTTCCACAGAATATAGAAAGCAAGAAGTAGTTGCATGTTGTTAAAATACCAATTCATGCCTCTGGTAGGATGGATGCCCTTTTAGTCTGGCTTGATTGTCATTGTTCCTTCATTTGTATTTTATGTGATGAGGATAAAACTGTGATAAAATCTTTTTTTCTTCTTTTTTTCTCCTTTCTTTTTTCTTTTTCTTTTTTTTTTCCCCCCCTGTGTTCAGTGTGTTAGGAAATGCTTGTTCCAATTTGTACGAACTGCCTTCACAGCAAATTGGACAAGTCTCCCTGAGGAGCAGTAGAAAAAAGCCCTGGGAAGTGCCATGGGGATGGGGAGGGAAATGCTTTTATTGCCAATCAAGTTAAAGGCATTTAGATCTGCTCTTAAATTTCCCTGTAAATATATTACTGTGGGGTAAGAATGTGACTCCAGAGCTGTGTGAATAAGGGATGTTTCAATGGCTTAGCAGGATGGGGTGGGAGGTGGTTGTTGCTAAAAAGGTTGGTTAAGCTGAAACAAAATATTTCATTTTCAATTCTATTTTTCCTCCATTACAAGGAGAAAACGCTTTAAAATGGAAGCATGCTCTGAAAAGGATAAATCAGCATGAAACATTTGGAGTGTTCCAAAAGCCCTCCCTCTCCCTCCCCTCCCCTTTCCACTCTGTTGGAGAAAAAAATAGACACATTCACTGTTTGCCAAAGCAACTCTTGCCCAGTTGTAATCAAGTCATTTTACAACGTGGTGTAGACTTTCACTCCGTGTTTGTTGTTGTGTCCTGGGGAAGTCGTGGCAGCAAATGCTTCCACTTGCTTATCTCCGAAGAGAAAGGGTGGGTCAGGATCAACCTCTGTACAGAGGCTGTTTTCAGGCTCTTTGGTTGCCCCACATCCCTGCTTGCAGGGGATTTGATCTGTAGGCATGATGGGAGGTAAAAATAAAAAGAGAATTCCTTTTCACTGCCCCAAAACTTTCTTTTGGCTGTGTTCCATGTGCCCATGTTTTCCCAGGTAAGAGTTTTGCTGGGTCTTGGGTTGGGTTTTGTGGTGACACCTGGGAGAGGTGAGGTTTGTTCCCAGTCCACTGCAGTCACCACTCCCCAAGCGAATCTTCCACAGTTTCTTGGGGTGTTTCGTGGTAACCATGAAGAATTTGCATCATGACATCGTAGAATCACAGAATGGTTTGAGTTTGGGGGGGATCTTAAAGACTCTCTAGTTCCACCTCCTTGCCATGGGCAGGGGCACCTTCCGCTATCCCAGGTTGCTCCAAGCCCTGTCCAACCTGGTCTTGGACACTTCCAGGGATGGGGCAGCCTCAGTTTCTCTGGGATAGCTGTGCCAGTGACTCACCACCCTGTGAATACAGAATTTCTTCCAAAAAGCTGATCTGAGCCTCCCCTCTGTCAGTCTAAAGCCACCACCCTTTGTCCTGTCACTCCATGCCCTGCTGAAAAGCTCCTCTCCACATCTCTTGCAGACCCTCTTTAGGTACTGCAAGTTGCTCTAAGGTCTCCCAGGAGAGAGAATAATTGCAGAGTGTATTTCCACGGAGCTTAAAGTTTTACGGTTTCACGGGGTTGACATGACAATTGTTGTGTTGCTGAGTGTCCTGCAAACCCTTGGTTTACAAGTTTGCTGTTTGGTTCCTCCTCCTCCTCCTTCTCCTCCTCCTCTCTCTGGCTGCTTGGGCTCTCACAGGTTTGGTTTCCACAAGTTTGGACTGCAGGCTGTTTCCCTGAAATGAGGGATTTATGGCCTGGGGGCACCTGCAGCCTCAGATGCCAATTATGTGAGTAGCTGGTACACTGAGGCCGGCAGGGGAAGCTGCACTCTGGATTTTCTCTACTTTTTATGGCTTTGGCTCCCAACCCTTGCTGTCTCAAGGCAGTTGCACTTTCATCCTCTTTCATGTGCCTGGCCCAATTAAGGCAGGATGGTGAGTGATTCCTTTTAGTCCAAGAGTTTCCCTGTCTGGCGAATCTCAGCAGTGATTTTTTTTGCCTGGTTTTGAAACTCTGAGAGAAAAAAGGAGCATGGAGTACAACAGGTGCCTGAGGCCACTGGACTGTTCCCAGCACAGAGCAGAGCTGGGGATTTCTGGTGCTCTGCTTTCCCTGGAGGGCAAACCAAAGGAATGCTCGCAAGTACACGGCTCTGCCAGTGCATCCCAAAAGAGGCTTTAGCCTTTTCCTGAGGTATTTATCAATCCATACATCAGAGCATCATGCCACATGTGTCATAGAAACTGGAGGGCACAAAAAGGATCAGAGAGGTGGAGCACGTCTGTTGTGGAGACAGGCTGGGAGAGTTGGGGTTGTTCAGCCTGGAGAAGATTGTTCAGCCTGTCTGGGGAGACATTACTGTGGCCTTTCAATGCTTAAATTGGACTTACAGGAAAAATGGGAACAGACTCTTCAGCAGGGCCTGTAGTGGGTAATGGTTTTCAGCTAAAAGAGAGTAGACACAGAGTAGATATAATGAGGAATTTTTTTTTTTTATGGTGAGGGTGGTGAAACCCTGGCACAGGTTGCCCAGAGAGGTGGTAGATTCCACATGCCTGGAAATGCTTAAGGCCAGGTTGGATGGGGCTCTGAGCAACCTGATCTAGCGGAAGGTGCCCCTGTCCATGGCAGTAGGATTGGATGATGTGACCTTTAAATGTCCCTGCCAACCTAAACCACTCTGTGATTCTGCCGTCGCACTAAAGGTGCTGCAGTGATTGCAGGAGAGGGTGGTTTGTTGGCTGAGTTAGTTTGCTTGTCCTTCAGTCAAAAAATGATATTTATATGTCAGAGCAACCCCTCTGCATGAAGGGGGGTCATCTCACACCAATGTGTCCCAGTCATCTCACACCAATGTGTGCTCTCCATTGGACTCTCCCAGAAGGCCACACTGTCTTTTACCCTTTTTTTTTTTTTTGGTGGTATTCACACCTGTTCGGTTTGGTTTGGTTTTGGTTTTTTTTCATAGCCTTGGTGTAAGAAAGCAGTAGCTGGGTTTGGTCCTGTAGCACTTTCCATCATCATCTCCGTGCTTAGAGCTGAGCTGTTTATCCCATCAAAGCCTTGGGACACCGTTGATGTGCTGGAGGCTTTCTGTGGCCATGGTGAAACCCTGTGGAGGGGGAGGTGGGAAGGGGGGCTGGAGGAGTCTTTCTCTGACAGTGCTGCATTGATTTCATCCTGCTGCTGCTACCTTAGGCCCTGCAGTTCTTTTAATTTTAATTTTTAGGTTTTTTTTTTTTTTTAACCAGCAAGGAAAAATAACCCTGGCTCCAGTGTTTTTACTGGAAGCCCAGGAGCTTATGATATAGCAGCAAACTGTCCCTTTTGAGAGCTCATCAAGCCTGCAGTGTGATGGATGGACTCCCAGCCAGCTGTGTACTGGTAATGTTCCAGAAGACAGCATTACCTGTTTTTTGATTGAGTGCTTAGTCTTTGCCCACCAGCTCAGGATCTCAAAGCATTTTGTGGGCAGCGAGGAATTAAAAGTTGGCCTTTAAGAATGGAGAAGATAAGACACAGGGAGGTCAAATGACTGGTTTGTCCCCAAGATCGTTTGTAGCCCAGAAAACCTGGATTTTAGTGCTTTTAATTTTTTGCAGGTGGACATCCTGGAGTTTGGAGATTGCCCTGTATTTTTTATTTGTCCTTTCAGTCCTCTTGTTTTCTTAGACTACTGGGGTTTAACTGACTTTTAACACGGCTGTGTCTGTCTTTTTGTCTGTTTTTTTAGGTTTGAAGTGTAATCCCACATCCATCACTATCTAGAAAATGTCTTATGGATCCATTGATGGGAGTGGGTTTGGGAGCAGGAACCCATTTGGAGGCCCTTCGAGACAAGGCTATCAACCTCTCGGTAAGGTATCGATCCCTTGCTGGAATTTATTCTCCCTGACTCCCTGAGGAGTGAAGTTTTCCTTGCTCAGGTTCAGTCTGGCTGGTGTATAAATACCAAACTCTCACCAGGGGTCATTTCTGACACTGATTTTTCAGAGGTGGAAACCAATCTTGTTGAGTTTGATTTGTGTGATGAGGCCCAACGTGTTTCTGTGCTCGGGGTTTGAGGCTGCAGCTAACAAGGATTTTGGAGGAATTTCGGGGGATTAAAAGGAGAAATGTGGAGTATTCTCTAGATTTGCTTGTGTCTCATCTCCCCATCAACTTTGCAAGAGGTTGGTCTGAATGGTTGATGTGGGGCTGGTTGTGGGTGCAGTGATGGTGGAGATAGATGGGGAGATGTACAGAATGCAGTGGGCTGTGCTTCCCCAGGCAATAAATAACCCTAGTGCTGTGGAGTGGAGGCTGCTTGAACCTGGGAAAGGTGCTTGGATGTGGCAACAACAGGGACAAAAACTTCCTCTGGAAATGCTGAAACCACAAACAGTGGCTTCCAAATGTCTGTGGATTGTTCCTTGTGGCATGTTTTTAAGCAGAGACCAGATGTCCCCCCACCCCACTTGCCCCTGAGGACTCAAGAAATGCTAGAGCAGAAAGGAAAAAGCACCCAGGTGCCAACCTGCGTGTCTGAATTGGTCCCCAAGGCAAACCTGCTCTTCATGAAAGCAAATTCATTGTGTAACTGCCATAATGTGGAGCACAGTTAATGGTTAGAACCTCCTGATTTTGTGTGTTGAAGGTGTTGACTCTGCTGTGTCCCATTCCTGACCTGGGCAGGTTGTAGGAGGCATCCTTTGCCAGAACTTGGGTAGCGCTGAGGTTGTCCCTGTAGATCTGAGGCTGCAGGTGGAAGGTGGGTCTCATCCTGCCCAATTCTGAGCAGCATGGGGAGGTAAAGAACCCACATCTGCAGCCGCCCAGATGTGCATCAGACCCCAAACCAAGTGGACAGTTGCTGTAGGGCTGGTTTGGGTTAATCTAGTCTGGCTTTCAGCAAGTCTTGTTAACTGGGACACATCCTTCATTTAATTTTGGTCCTGGGCCTGGCTTGCACTGGAGGATGAGGCTGCAGGGCCTGCAACGTGGGCACAGCTTGGAGTTGAGACCTTTGCAGAAGCATCAGGAAAGGGGATCGTGTAACATCACTTTGCACCAGGGAAAAGAACATCCCCCCTCTCATCACCAGCCTTTGATTTCAGCTGTGCCGTTCACTGATGCAGCCTGAGTTGGTTTTCATGTTTTGAGGGTTGCCAGTGTTCTTTGTTTTGCAAATAGCTGTTCTCCCTGGATGGAAATCCGTAGAAAAGCAGAGGAGTTTCTCTCGGTTTTCTGTTTTCTTATGAGTTTGGGTGTAATTATGATTTTTCTCTTTGAACGGGGAGAAGGTATTGAAGTGAGTGAGAGCTGCCTGTTCAGTTGTAAATAGTGATTTCTAGGCTATTCTACAAGGCAGAATTAAAGGCATAAAAGCAAGGAAGAATGGGATACTTGGGCACAATCAAAGAACCGTGAGAAAAGAGAATTGAAATGTGGACTAGACAAATGATGAATCTCAGTGCATTGTAGCTTAGGTTAGAAAAAACATGAATATTTATTGTGCTGTGTGAAAAGACCACTGGTTTTAATGCAAATGCACAGAATAGCTCAAGACACTTTCAATCTCTAAATATTTGAAGAGATACCTCATTGTGCCCAGCTTGCCCATCCCTTGGCAGTTACTGATGTGACACTGAAGTCGCCCTCGGTGGTTGCAAAAAGCAGATGGTGTAGAAATATCAGCTTTTTTGGAACAGCCATGGGCTGTTGGCTGCCCAGCTGGAGCCTTTTAACACGTTGGCTTATGGCTTGGAGCTGAGGGCTGGCTTCCACCCCCCATGCATACACACATCATCTCAGGTGGCATTCCAATGGACACAGCTCCAAGGTCTTCCAAGGTTGATATTCCCAGCAAGCAAAAATTGGTTGGTCCCTTGTCTGGGTGTCCCTGTGGAAAAGATTGCAAGGGGATGGACCTGTTTGCACTGGCCAAGGCGACTTGGAGGTGTTTCCTTCCTGTGTGTCTCAATCAGGGGTGGGTTCGTTCGGCCTTGAGAAGAGAAGGTTTAGGGGAGACCTTGTCACCGTGGCCCAGTATTTAAAGGGTGGCTACAAATAAGGTGGAGACTCCCTTTGTGCAAGGAGTCACATGGAAATTATGAGGGGTAATGGGTAAAGTTGCTCCTGGGGAGATTCAGATGTCAGGCACTCAGACAAGAGAAACATTTTGTGCCGTGAGAACAAACAGCCTTTAGAATAATGTCCACAGGGAAGTGGTGGAGTTGTAAAATCCAGCTGGATGGGGTGCTGGGCCATCTTTTGCAGGCCGTGTTTTTGCCAAGAAAGGTTGGATCAGATGATCCTTGTCATCCCTTTCCAACCTGGCATCCTGTGGTTCTGTTCAATGTTCATCTGCACCTCTGTGCCTCCTCATGTCCCTTCGCCGCGGGAGACCAACACGTCGAATGCCTTTTGCTGTAACGTCCCCAAATATTGCCATTAATTAAGCGTCAGGAGAGCGTAATGCAACACTAATCATCTGCCTCCTGCTTCTGGAAGATGGATGACTGGTTTGCTGAGAAAAAACTGCCCCCTTATTAGATCATGGAATGGCTGGAACAAAAGAGCGCGACCTCCCCGCCGGCATCCGTGTGTCTGCTCACCGCGGGGGCAGAGCTCGATGAGCACGCTCTGCATGTGCTCTGAGCCTCTTCTTCTCTCTTCATGTCTAATAAATAAATAAATAAAAACAGGCTCCAGACTCTCTGCAGGTACTTCATGTCCAGTGGTGTGGTCCAGTGGTGTATTCGGGCGGCCAGCGGGGTTGAGGTACCACAGCCACAATGGTGATGGGGGTGGCACTGATTGGTCTTTAATATGAAAGAGCAAAGAAAAGGGGGCTTAGATTTTATTTGGTTTTGTTTAATAAAGGGTGATACCACTCTGTCCTTGTACCTGTCTGTCCATCTTGGGCCTGTTTCCTCTGTGCTCCATTCTCCCCAGGTTAATTACTTGGAGGAGTTTCCCCTTGGCCCTGGACTGACTTGATGATGGACTTACAGCCCCTCGTCAGTTTAACCTCATGTGGGGGTTAAATTTGCTGACCAACCTAATTAGAGAGATCAACCTAATTAGAGAGATCCACAGGCCCCATTTGCAGCAGTTTGCAGGAGAATAGCAAGGCAGTTTCTTAGGGAATCTGGTTTGCCTGGGATTCCTTGGTGTCAGACAATTCTAGTTCAAACTCTGGTTTTGATGGTGGATATCCAGGATTTCTTGTGGAAAACAAAACCAGTACACTTCATTATTATCATTATTATTATTATTATTATTATTATATTTGCTACTACTACTCCTTTTGGAATTGGGAGGAGAGAGAGTTTGACTCAGCAGAACTGAAATCTTCTCTAGACTTGACCAAGGAGCACCCTGAGGTGGGTCACAAGAGGGAACACCAGGATTACTTGGAGTATATCAGTGCGTAAACTTCAAAATATTTTTCTCAGTAATATGCCATGTCTAAAGATAAACAGCCAGAAAACACCACAGAGCAGTAGGAATTAAACCCAGGATTCTTACAATTTTAATATGTGCAACATGCACTGTCTCCCCTCTTCAAGGCATCTTCCCAAAACCATCTTTTCTGTGGGGAAAATGAACAAAACCTGCCTTGCACAAGGAGGCACATAGGTCAGGGGATTTAAATAGCTTGAATTAAAATGCCACAAGCCAGGACATTTTTAACACTGCTTTTATTAACCTTCCTGTAACCTGGGCTTTAAATGCCACGTTTGAAAAGGTGAGGTTAATCTCATATTCCAGCAGTGCCTCGTTTCCAGGTGTGCTCAAGGGACTGGTGGGTCACTGCTTAATTTTGCTGTGACTTCATTTAGAACCATTTTTCCCCCAGTTTCTCCTGGAGATATTGTGTGGGACTCTGGCCAGAGCGGGACTCAAGATATATCCCACATGAGTTTTTCTCCTTGTTGGATAAGGTTGGTTATCTTGACACAGAACAAAATTAGATTGGCCAGTGAAAGTTGTTCTTGGCAGTGTTCTCAGGGCATATATCACCTAATTATCATCTCAATACTTAGAAATTGTCAAATGAATTTTTCTAACATTTTTTTTTTTTCCTGGAATTGAGTCTATAATTTTCTTTGCTCTCCCCTCTCTACCACTATTTCCTCTCTGGAGCACCAACCATCTCTTGGGAAAGTCACATGTCAGTGCTGGAAATGCTCTCTGTCCTGTCATAGAATCACAGAAACATTTAGGTGGGCAAAGACCTCTAAAATCATAAAACCAACCATTAATCCAGCCCTGCCAAGTCCACCACTAAACCACATCCCTAAGCACCAGATCTACACGTTTTTTAAATCCTTCCAGGGGTGGTGACTCAGCCATTTCCCTGGGCAGCCTTTTCCAATGCATGACAAGCCTTTGAGTGAAGATTTTTTTTCCCAAATATCCAATCTAAACCTCCTCCTTAGCAGATGAACTGGGAAGGAATCCACTGCCAACTTCACATCTCCATGTTCCAAAGTGCTGAAGCACAGAACAAACTCTGAACTACACAAGGAGTCCCCCTGAGGTTAATTAACATTAAGCAGGTGGTTCATCCTTCTGCTGCGTTGGGACCCGAATACTGCGTCAGTTTTGCTTTATCTTCCCAAATTAATTGCAATACTTGGAATGCTTTGTTGAAGGGACCTGGAAACCCTGGGTTGCTGCAGTTTGTGGCGTTGTCCAAACGGTCTGGAAGAAGATCTAGGTCTGGTTGTGGCACCTGTTCCTCTCTGGAGCAGTGAGGAACAAAATCACGCACCTAAATATCCTTAGGATGGAGTGTTAGAAAGGGTTGAAAGCACTGAAAGAAAGGAAGAACAAAACTGCTGGATCTTCTGGGGAGATTCAAACCTACTGTGCAATATCAGGAGTGTTTTATCAAAGTCCTAAACTGATGGACTGGGCCATGTCCTGGTCATGTTCACCATTATAACCAAAGTGTTTTAGGAGGGAGGCCTGTCAGGTGTGGAATCATGGAATCGTTAAGGTTGGAAAAGGCCAAGATCATCAAGTCCAACCTCCAAGGAAGGAAGGGCTGAAGATGTGACCTTCTGTAGCACCTTTTCTCTGGCATCATTAGGCGGGTTCACAAATATTTCTCCAGGGTTGCCACCCGGACTGCAAAGGAAGTCATTAATAAAAGTCTGTTATATAGAGCAAAACCGTAACATGGCTTGTTAAATGTTGTGTGAAAAGTTTCTGAGAGTCTTAATGACTGACTTCTGCTTCTAAATTTTGGGTTCTATCTTATTTCCTTCATTTTATGGGGACACAGTAGTTGAGGAGTGGGTGTCGTATTTAATAAGTCATTAATAAAGTGCAGGGTAAAGTTCAGATGCAAACAATACTAAAAAAATCTACTAAAAAATCATAATAACATGATCTCTCTCACTAGACAACCCTAAACCCCCATTTTTTGGTGGCATTTGCAGATGAATTATTTCATATTGTTTCTTTGCTATTGTGCGAGACTTCCAAATGTTATAAATTTACTTTCTTAGTCTGTTTTCACTAGATTTAGAGGATCTTCTCTGTTTTATATCCAGTTCTTAGAGATCTTAGCAATGATTTAATGAATTAATAAGCCTAAACATAGGAAAACATATTAAAGAATAATGAACAACGTGTTTTATGGCAAAAGGAATTGCCAGGAGACTTAACTTTCATACACAAATTGACTTAGAAACTGTTGGTTTTGAAAACCTCTGCCCTATCCCTTCTGGCACTTCCAACATTATATTAAATGTTTTGCTATAGTCTCAGTATTTCAGGAAATTTAAGTGGTTATGCATTTATTTATAGAACTAGCAAAGCCAGAACACAGCACTGGAATAAATAACTGTTTTAATGAAATATCTGAGGGTGAGCTGACAACTTCATAGCATTAAAAAAAAAAATAAACCAAACCAAAAATCTCTTGGGTAAAGAAAAACTTTCTTTCTCTACCGATTTTATTTGCTGCTCTTGGTCCTCCAAAGCCATTTTAATGTTCAAATGTAGAAATCGTGCTGGTGGCCCCAATATTTGACATAAAATCAGAAATCAAAGCCCTTGGCCTCTCCTTAGGCATCATTCAGCTGGAAATGCATTTAAATATCCTCTCAGAGGAGTTTGCTTCATTTTCTACGTGATTCTGGTGGGACTGGGAGTCGTTTAAGATCCTCTCCATGCAGCCTGCTTGTCTTCAAGGGTAGAGGTGCCTTGGCAGGGACAGCAGAGCAGAGTGGATGCTGCTGATGGAAGGTGTCCCTGCCCATGGCAGGGAGACTGGAACCAGATGAGCTTTAAGGTCCCTTCCAACCCAGACCATCCTGGGATTCTGTGAATGTGCTGGTGGCTCCTTTATTTTCTCAATGAGTGCCAGGCTGTGAACCTCAGACCTGGAGCTGTCCTGCTGGGATGGCTTTCCAGGTGGGTATATTTTCCTAAAGACTATCTTGAGCTTCAGTTTCAGCTCCTGAAATTAGTAGAGCTCTAAGGTTTTTTTTCCTTCTAGTTGTTCCCTCAAAAGCTTTTCCTTGTCTCAGGTGCAGAACAGAGAAAAGTTTTATTAAAAAAATAAAACTCAGCTCTTGCCCCATGTAAAGTTTGTACCTGGACAAGACATCAATGATTTTAAACCGAAGGAGGGGAGGTTTAGATTAAATATTAGGAAGAAATTCTTCCCTGTGAGGGTGGTGAGGTGCTGGCACAGGTTGCCCAGAGAAGCTGTGGCTGCCCCATCCCTGGAAATGTCCAAGGTCAGGTTGGACAGGGCTTGGAGCAACCTGGGCTAGTGGAAGGTCCCAGGTAGATGATCTTTAACGTCCCTTCCAACCCAAACCAGTCCATGTTTCTGTGATTCTCTGACTGATGCTCCCAAGGTTCTTTAATACAGTGGAACATGCAGTTAATCTCGCTCTCTTCCCAGGGGGGAAGCAGATTCAGGCTCCAGCCAGGCTAAATGCTCTGGGCAGCAATTGGCCTGAGGTTCTGCAACATCTTTGCTGCAACATGAAGGGAAGAACCCCCAAAGTTCACTGGAAAAGGTGGTGTGCAGGAACAGGCTGTCAGTTCTGACACAGCTTTCTCCACTCCGTCTTGTATTCCCTTCCTGGGAATGTGATGGCAGATTTTATTGTCCCTGTGGCTTTTTTTCCTTTTTTTTTTTTTTTTCTCCCTCCCCCCCCTTTAGTTATTTTTTGTTTGTTTGTGGGGGTTTTGTTTTGGTTTT
>JAYRBT010000082.1:149758549-149775038 GCA_036023395.1 Myiotriccus ornatus | reverse complement strand
TTTTTTTTATTTGTTTTTTGGGGGTTTTTTTTTTTTTTTTTTTTTTTTTTTTACTATGCATATCAGGAAACCAGATGAGATTGAAATTAAGTTCAGCTTGGTGTGTCCTAGTTTGGATTGCAAGGCTGTCCATGTACAGTAAGTGAGCACATGCATGCTCTGTTCCTCTGCTACTGCCACAGTAACCCCAATAAATTAGGGAATGGACATTCCTGGGCACTGAAGGAGCTCAAAGTGTGACTCTGCTTTGTCCCAAGCATTCCGCAGGTGGGACTCAGGCATTGACAGGGCTCAGATTCTTGGCACAGGTGAGGCTGTAAAACAAACTTTATATGAACTTTATATGTGTTGCTTCAGGGATTTTGTGGGTTTTTTTTGTTTTTTCTGGTGCAGAATTTCTGCTTGGGGTTTTGGCTGGGAAAGGGAACCAATCTAAAGAATCTAAAACCTGGGATAAAGTTTAGGAAGGGAAAACTTGAACTCTGCTGCCTGTGCTGTTGTGATATGGAAAGCAGGTGCTGCAGGGCCCACTGTGTATTTGAGATGTTAACATATTAATATACTAAATATTAATATTATTATTAATAACAACTTGAAAGTACTAACAATATTTAAACTAGCAAAACCTCTGTGCATGAATGCAGCTTCTGACCTACCAAGCCACTCACCTTTTGGAGAGCACAGGAACATCCACGCCCTGCTCCATCATTTCTGCTCCCACCTGAAGATCTTTGAGCCTCCAACAAGTGGGGCTTTTTCCTCTTGTTTGCTTGCACAGTCCTGGAGAAACCCAGACAATCGCTTGGGCTGAATCACCTCCTCCTTTTTAAAGAGAGGGTTACAAAAACATCCCTGTCTTATCAACACTGTTTCCAGCAAAAATCCAAACCATAACCCCATACCCACTGCCATGAAGAAAATGAACTCTATCCCAGCCAAAACCAGCATATGGATAAACACAAATTTGATTTAAGCCTGGGCAATACCGAACAGCTGACCTGTTGTAAAACTTATGCTGGGAGCAGTTCCTGTTTGAAATTTATATTGCTATTTCTTCCCTGAAAGCGCATCAAAATACTGAGGCTGGGAGCTGCAAACCACTGGTTTTCAGTACTGAGAGAGGAATACTTTTTGGGTTTTTTTTTTGACAGAGGCAGAAAATCCTTTTAAATTTTAACACTCTGGACTTGAAAGTTGTAAAGTTCCAAGTCTTGGTCACTTCTGTCATTACTCTGAAGTGTGGCCATGTGCAAATCTCTTAAATTCCCTTTGTCTTGTTTTCTTCCCCCTCTTAGAGTTAATATTCAATTAATTACAATCTTAAGGATGTGGAATATGTCTTTCTTAATTGATTAGAATAAAAGAATTTAGCATCCTTTGTGTAAGAGTGCATCTTCCTTTTTCCCTTGCAAGTGGAGTTGTATAGTATTAACTTCTGCCAGGAAAATGGAAATGGAGGTTTATATAGATACAGGGGGAAAAAAAAAATGTAGTTGTGGATTCCTGTTCTCCAGCCCAAGTCTAAGGATGTATTTATTTGCAGAATATACACAAAAATCACTTCTGTACATAACAGAGGAGCAGACACAGCTGACCCAAATACGTGTGACACAAACAGCATTTGAGTTGAGTGGGGGGGGGAAAAATAGGAGGAATAAAGCTTTTATCCATGCTGTCAGTGCAGGAATATTATTGCTAAATATCTCTTCTTCCAGGCTGATGTTGGCTTGGAGACTGACACTGGCAGCCAGGAGTGGGCAGGGATTAAAGATCAACAGTGGGGAAGGACTCGACAGATGTAAGCAGGTAGATTGGGGATTAGGGTGAATTAGTGGGGATGGAAAGCATTTAGGAGCAAGGAAGGATTTTCAACTGGATGTTGGGATGTGTGTGTTGCTGATCTTCCCTGAATTTCTCTGTTAGAGTTGGATCTTGATGTCTGGGATTCATGAGAACTTCTAGTGCCTGAAGGGAGTGAGAGTCCTACATGTGGTTGCAGTGGGGTTGGAGAAACAGCTTGCAGAGATTTTGGGGTGTGCAAGGGGTTGTATAGTTGTTTCTAAAAGCAATTTCCCACTGTTTCCTTATGCCAAGCTGGAGAATACAGGAGGAATAAATCCAAGTCCTTCTGATTTTGTACATCAAGGCACAAATGCAGTGAGCTTAGCCAGGAAAATATCTCCTGCTCACAGACTGAGCCCTTTGCCTGCTGTATTTCCCTTGGGGGTTATATCCTGAGCTTTGGAACTGCCATGATTACCCTGGAAAAGGCATTTTTCCTCCCCATTCCTGAGCCTCAGGGTTTTCCTTAGCCAGACTCTCTTGCTGTTAAATCTTGACTATTCCCTTGAGGAAGGGACTAGGCTGTTCAGACCTGGACAAGACATCAGTGGCTTTAAACTAACAGAGGGCAGGTTTAGATTAGATATTGGGAGGGTGGTGAGGCACTGTAACAGATTATCCAGAGAAACTGTGGATGCTCCATCCCTGGAAATGTCCAAGGCCAGGTTGGATGAGCCTTGGAGCGACCTGGAATGGGAAGGTGTCCCTGCCCATGGCTGGGGTTTGGAACTGGATGATCTTTGAGCCCAAATCATTCTATGATTCTAAGGAGGTGTAAACTTGCTTTTAAGTTTTAAAGGAAGTCCTTGAATAAAGCACAACTTGGCAGTGGACACTTATGGAGGTTTTCTTTCTCTTCCCTTGGAAGAACCAGTGAGCAACTGTCTCCTGTGGATGCACCTCTCACTTCTGCCCAAGATGGTTTCTTAGCCTGGAGAAACACTTGG
Organism: Myiotriccus ornatus; assembly: GCA_036023395.1. Taxonomy (NCBI): domain Eukaryota; kingdom Metazoa; phylum Chordata; class Aves; order Passeriformes; family Tyrannidae; genus Myiotriccus; species Myiotriccus ornatus. The sequence continues at coordinate 149,772,249 of JAYRBT010000082.1, read as the reverse complement.
AGAAAGTGTGATTTCTTCTGTCCTGTAGCTGGGGGAGTTTGGTACAGGTTGTCCTCACGGTCATTTTGACTTGCCTGCAGCTTCTTCCCTTGTCTGAGATGGAAGTGAAGCAGCTGGAGAGGGAAGTGGGGCAGGTTTCACCCCTCAGAGTTCTGCCTCTGCATACACATGGATGTCAGGGCCGGAAAAACCAGTCCTGAAGGCTTGAGGACAGCTTGGAAGAACCACAGATCATGCTGTTAGTAATGACAAGCTATGCTTCAAGTTGTGAAGAACAGGGCCTGTCTCCCACAGCCTTGAGTTGTATCATCCCAAGCAGGACCTGCATTTTATTCCCAGGTTTTGAGGCCTTTCTTGCCCTGAATTATTAATTTTTTTAGAGAAAGTCAGGGCCAGGAATGGCACTTCTTGTTTTTCAGGACAATTTGCCATTGTCATCCACGTCCCAGTCCACAGAGTGACGAGGAGTGGACAGGATGGCTTTTCCCTGGTGATCACTGGGGAATGTCCTAAGTTCTCCCAAGTCTCAGAGCAGCTTCATCCTCTTATCCAGACCCTGCTTTCATGCAAGATCTTTAGATGAACAATCTAGAAACACATTTTTGGGATATCTCTCTGCTTCTTACCTTTCCCTGGCTGCTGAGGGCTGCTGGTTTTTTTCCTTTCTATGAACACATCCTAAGTACATTAAAAATGCTTTAATTCCTCCTAAACCCAATATTTTTAATGGAAATCAAGCCTGCAGCACTCTGAAGTGGGAGAAAGCAGATGATTCTTGGGAGATACTGTATCAGGATCAAAATATTCACAGTGGGCTTTTTTACAGCTCCTATCCTGCTTTCAGAAACTGCTTTTAAGGTCAGACCTCACAGATCTCCAGGTATTCAGTGATGCAGGTGGGGGTGTGGGAATGGATAATCCAAGGCCCCTTCCTGCTCTGGAAGGTTTTTAAGGATCTCTTAACATTTCAATCAAATGCCTTTTATTATTTTTTTTTTTTTAATAACAGGTCAAACCTGAGAGCTCCTGAATCCCTTGGTGCTAAAACGGGATATTTGACATGAATATTTCTGGCTGTTTGGCCATTGCTGGCTTTGAAAGCTTCACCCAGAGATCTGGGAGTGTGTTTTCAGAGAGGCAAAAGTTTTCCCAGAGCTCTGGATACACAGACTGTTGTGCAAACACATTCAGGGACTTCCCTTGGTTAGGTGGGGAATTTTTTTTGGTTTTTGGTGTTTTTTTTCCCCATAAATGCTTTGCTCAGGTCCTTACTGGAGAGCAGAAGGAGCCTGAAGAGCTGGTCACAGCCACGCTGCAGGAAATGCAACATCCTCTATCCCTTCCCCTCTCCAAACAGAGACACAGGAATGGAAACAGGGATACAGCTGGCAAAGTAGGGGGACAAAGTTATTTAATGAAGATTCTTTTTTTAAAGTCACATAGAAATCTGAAGATTTTTAAAGCCATAAATCCGTCTTTTGGGGTTGGGAAGAGCCCGTGCCTTGTGTGAAACAGATCTGGGGTGTATGAAGTGGTGTGGAGACAAGACCACTTGGAATCCTCTTCCCCCCTTTGAAAAAGAAAAGAGGTTTTAAAGGGGAAAACCAGCCCTGGGTGCCTGAAAATTTCAGACCTCCCACACTTTTCCATGTGCGTGGAGGCAACAAAAGCGATGAGCTGAATAAAATAGGATTTCTGCGCCACTTTCTCCCACCTCCAACTCCTTTTCTATTATTATTTTCACTTCTGTGAGCTGGTATAAAGCAAAGATTGAGAAAGAGGGTTTGCTGTAAAGCACAGTTTGCAAAGAAGTTGGGTTTGTGCCAGAATGCAGCAAAAACCTCTTTATTGCAATATGTAGTAGTCAGTGTTTTAGATTTATTTCAGGTATGGCGAGAGTTAAGCGGTTTGGGGAAGGAATTGTCTGCTGCTTTTCCTGAAGTGCTTTACCATCCAGACTGTAGCCAGATGGCTGGGACTTTGAACAATACATAAATAATTCCAAGCCAGGATCTAATAACGATAAAATCACTAAAAATATACGGAATGTGCATACCTGGGGGTGTGGATGTGTGCTGGATGTACATGTGGACGGGTTCAGTCATATTGTCCTTTCATACCACTGCCTTTACAGTCCTGTTGCTGAAACAAAGTGAGTTTTTTTAATATTTTTTTAAATATAATTTTGGATTTGTTAGCATAATTTCAATATTTTCAGTGATTTTTTTTTTTTCTTCATGGGGTTTTCACATTTGTTGTTCGTTAGTGAAGAAGAAACCAGGCCCTGTGAACATCCTGACAGGGAGAAAAGGTGCACGTTGATGTGCAAGAGGAGTAAGAAAATAACCACTGAGGCAAACAAAGTTTTATTTTAGGAGATTAAATTTCCTGGAGATCAGAGAGTTTGGGTCACTTTGGATTTGGGATATGCCTGACACCCCATGCTCCCATAAGATGAGGGTAATTGAGTTGTTAGTGTGTTTTATCTCAGTGCTTCTTTTTCCTTCCATACCCTCAGATTTGACTTAGTAGGAATGCAGCTTTGCTTTATTTTATTTTATTGTATTGTATTGTATTATATTGTATTTTACTTTCCTTTATTATTTTATTTTATTTTATTTTTTGCTATTTTATTTTACTTTATTTTATTTTATTTTTTTTATTTTATTTTACTTTATTTTATTTTATTATTTTTATTTTATTTTAATTTCTTTTCTGTTTTTATTTTCTTTTTATTTTCCTTTATTTGTATTTCTTTATTTGTATTTTATTTTATTTTTATTTTATTTTATTTTAATTTAATTTTAGTTTAATTTCTTTTTTATTTTCTTTTATTTTTTATTTTTATTTTTATTTTCTTTTATTTTTTATTTTTTATTTTATTTTTTATTTTTTTTATTTTATTTTATTATTTTATTTTTATTATTTATTTTATTTTAATTTAATTTTAGTTTAATTTATTTTTTATTATTTATTTTTATTTTTATTTTATTTTTTATTTTATTTTTTATTTTATTTTATTCCTTTTTATTTTTATTTTATTATTTTATTCTATTTATTGTATTTTAATGTCCAAGCCATGAGCAGCCATTTTCTCCAGGAGAATGATATGGGAAATGGTATCAGAGACTTTATCAATCTGTCTCCATATGTATCTTGCTTCCTTGACTTGGCAGAAAGGAGGGAGAGGAATATCATCATCACCACTTGCTTGGGAGCTTTCCCTTCCACAACGATCAGGAGACCACCTGGACAGTCAGGAGACTTTGTAAGCTGCTCCATCTCCTCTGCTGTTCTCCTTGAAGTCATTTATTTGCCTGGGGTGATTTTTTGGGGTGTCAGAAAACAAAGATGACCTGGTGGCCTCTGGTCCTAAAGGGTTATAACACAGAGGTCCCGATAAGTACTTAAAGGAGCAGAGATGTCGGATTCCAGCATGAGAAGCAGCAGAATTCCTGGGAGGAGGCTCTTCCAGGCCTTTGAATGACCCCCAGTGGCCGAGATCAGTTTTCTCTGCAGCTTTGCAGGAACCCATGGCCGGGGAGGGAAAGGCTTTGCAGCAAAACTCCCGTCCAGAGCTTGGCTGAGCAGGAGCCAAGCACCGAGAAATAACGTGGGCATCATCTCCAGCCTGGGACACCACACACCTTCCTTCTGGCAGTGATGGATGCTGGGCTTTCTCAGCTCCCTGAGCTCGGCTCCCTCTGCCTGTGCCTGGATTTAGAAGACAAAAAAATAGATCGGAATGCTGGCTGTGCCTCCTGGGAGGAGCATCACCAGGTTTGCAGATGGAGTCTTTGAAAAATAAACAAACTCGGGTCAGTGTGCTCTAATGCAGGAGCTGTTCTGCACCTTTTTTAACCTTATTATTTTCCTCTTTTTTTTTTACCTCATTATTTTCCTTTTTTTTTTTACCTCATTACTTTCCTTTTTTAAATATACTTGATAACCAGTCTCCAGACTTCAGAGGAAATCTGAAGCTAATTCAGCATTTGGATGTTCTGGTGGGCTTTGTTTTTTTTTTTTCTAAGAGAGGATGTCTCTAGTCCTAGGTTAAAAATTAGAAAATGTAAAATGCCTGTTGATACCTGCATTGATGTCAAACTTGTTATTGCTTTGCTCAAAGACAACTGGTAAAAGAGAGGTTGAGAAACACATTTGAGCTGGAACAAGGAGGCTTGAGAAGCAAATCAAGTGCCTGAGGATGTTTCTAGAAACTTGTTTTTCCCTCATGGCTTGCACACATGAGGGTCATTAACACGCAAGGCTCTGTAGTCACAAACCCTAATATTAAACCACGTGAAGAGATTATTTTTTGTGATTTAGGGATTTGTTTTAGGTGGTTGTTAGGGACTTGTTTTGGGTGGTTGGTCCAAAGTTGGTCACGGAGGAGTCAAAGTCCCCATCAGTGTGCAAAACTCCCTGTGGGAAGGCATCACCGTGGCCAAAGTTTGTCTGAGCACAAAGAGGGACAAACCATTCCTGTGGCCTCCAAGAATATACACAACTGTAATGAGGAATATATAAATGCAAGAGGATTAAACCCTTCTCCTTCAAGGTATTAAAAGAAACTCCTAAAAACAGAAGGCTTTGAAGGACCATTCCCACACAGGTGACCTCTCCAGTTTGTAGCTTCCCCATGGGTCCTACAGGCAGGTATTTAAACATGAATTTCTATCTGATCCCTTGGCTCAGATTTTCTATCATACCTGTGCTTGCCTTGGGAAAAGTTTTGTGTGGGGAAAAGTCTTCTAAATTTTCCACTGGAAAATGTCAAGACGGTTAAAGAGGATAAAGAATCAGCTGTGGCTGCCCCATCCCTGGAAGTTCAAGGCCAGGTTGGACGGGACTTGGAGCCACCTGGTCTAGTGGAAGGTGTCCCTGCCCATGGCACGGGGCTTGGAATGAAAATGATCTTTAAAATCCCTTCCAGCCCAAACCATTCTATGCTTCTATGATAAAACTGTCAAGAAATGGGACTGTCATCCCCAAGGCAGAAGAAGTGAAGAGCAGCAGTTTGCCCTGTCTGCAAATTTTAATTTCTTTGCAGCAATTAGGGGCAGAGCAAGGTAAAGTTGCAGCCCCACTTGGTTAAAAGCACCTTTCCTGGACAACCTGCTCAAACATTGCCCAGTGTTAGTACAACCACCCACGGGATCAGAGGAAAAATATTTTGTGCCCAGTGAGTTTCCCTTTCCTGAGGCTGGAGCGGGAATAAATCATTTATTTTGTTAATAGGAAAGCATTAGTGTGGGACAGAGCAGAGTCCTCATTTAGACACGATGCCCTGATGTTCCCAGTGCTTACATTTTATGCAGGATCAAATACTGACCAAGCTTTCGTAGTAATTCTTCAAGGTCAAGTTCCTGTGTCCGGAAAAGGACCCAGCTGAGTGGGAAATTCTGCTTGATTGAAATCTGCAAAGCATAACCCGTGTCCTTGCATCTGCAGTGACATAATTTTGCTCTGGGATTTTGGAGCAGGAGCACGTAAGGAGATTGCAATACAGCAGGCGTGTTTGATGTCCTGTCCTAAATCCCAAACTATTAACTTAATTAATGTTGTAGGCTCTTAACACCTTTCCCTGCTCAGGAGCTGCCTTGCATGAGGCTGGAAAATGATGCTGCTTCACCTTTCTTGGCCTTGTGGAGGCAGAAATTTGTGCTGTTTGGTCTGGATTAATTATTTCCCTCCCAGGGTCCTGATCAGTCTTTGATGGAGAGCTCCACGTGGGCTTTTAGCTCTGGGGTTAAGCAGCTTCTTGCCAGGGGCAGCTGCACCTTGCCAGTGTGTGTAGAGCCACATTTGTAGATACACAAACCAAAATCCACTTTCTAAGTGTTACAAGGGTGTTTTAAAGGGTAAATGAGGGGTTGTTTTCCCCACTGAAAAGGTGGATAATATAATTATGCACTCTTTTTGGTTTGAGTGGTGCTGTCCTCTGACACAACCAGCCTGGTTATGTGCAAGTGTTTGTTTGTTTCTTCAGAGAGGTGCTGGTGCAGAAAAAGATGCAAAATTGCTCCAATTGATTTGCTGTTTGTGTGGATGAAGGGGAGGCTGAGATGGTTAAGCTGCCATCTGATGTGGAGATTAAATTTTCTTTGAGCCGTGTAGTGATGTATCACTGAAGATGAGCTATTTTGAATAGGTGATTTCCTAATCAGACTCTTTTTAGGTATCTTTAAAGTGTTTAGTTTGGGTCTGCAGCTTGTCTGGAAATATTTGGGGCCTGGAAGAAGTGTCCCCATAAGAAGGCCTCCATCTTTCCTCCATAAGGAGAGAAGAGGAGAGAGAGGGGAATGTAGAAACTTGATTTTTCTTTGGTGTTCGGGACAGGACTGGAGAATTGGATATCCCCAGGTCTTGCCTCAGACCTGACATTAATTCCTTCCCCATTTCTGGGCAAAATCTGAAGCAGCACTTCTTTCCCTAATGATGTTGATAATTTGTGTTTCACACTGCTCTTCCTTTTGTAATTTCGAAGCATATTGAGGATCTCGCTCTGATTATGAAAATTGCAAGGAAATATTTCTGTGTTTCCAAGCTGTCAGACTGGGCAACTAGGAAAAAAAAAAACAAAAAAACCCTACATTCTTCTTCTTAGGAATCAAAAGGCTGGTAGAGGATGGGGGAAGAGCTGGGGTGTCCAGTCTCCTGCCAGATGATGCCTTAAAACACACATTATATAGATTTTAGCCCAGACATTTTGCCTCTTGTTAATTCCCTCGCTCCCGAGGGCGTTTCATCATTGTAAAGGTCTCGTTGCAGATTTTGCTTTGAGTGCTAAAAGCTTTGCTCCCCTCTTGCCTTCCTCTGTGATTTAAAAGCCACAGATGCTGATACATCTCTGAGACAGAATCTATTACACTTTTCCTGCCAAGCAGAGCTGTGGCACTTGCTTTATTTCCCTCCTCCCAACTCTCAATTTGTTCTTTGTTGGTGCTCAGCTGGCCACGCTGCTGAGCACCAGCAGGGCTCCCTCTGTGCAGTGGTTCCCATTAGCTGTCTCCTTCTTAATTTCATTACCCATTTCTAATGGATATTTAATGTCTGAGCTGAATTTACAGTACCGAGGAAGTGTTTTTGGGGAGGGCATGGTTGACCATCCACCACTTTCCTATAAGAAGATCTCCAGGGTGGGAAATTATTTTGTTGGTGGGTTTTTTCTCTTTTTTTTTCCTTGAATGTGGATGCTGGAGAATTCACACGTGTGTACTGAGCTTCCTACCAGTTTCTAGCAATAGCCAGTTTTCCTTCTTTATTCACAATTGTTTGAATATTTGGTTGGATGTTTGTTGAGAAAGTCTTTGTCCACTTGGATCTATTCAGGTGTAAGAAGGTTGCCCCGAGAGGTTGTGGACTCCCCATCCCTGGGAGCAACCTGGTCTGGTGGATGTGTCCCTACCCATGGCAGGGGGGTTGGAACTGCATGATCTTGAAGGTCCCTTCCAACCCAAACCATTCTGTGGTTCTTTGATAGTTCTGGGCCGTGATGATCCCTGGGGATCATAATGGGAAACAGAGAAATCTTCCATTTTCTGAAAAAGAGACAAAGACAGCAAGACCTCTTGCTGTTGGCCTAACATGGCGAGAGAGGTACCAAGTGCGGTGCATCATCTCTCCCCTCTCTCATTTTTTGTCCCACATAGGGTGAATAGAATGGCAAAATTGCAATTTCTCAGGCGTGAAACCTTGTGTGACCATATTTTTAGGGTTAAAGCAAACAAACAGCTGAAGAAACCCTCCAAATAAAACCCCCAACCAGAGCCATCTGCTATCTGGAAAGTTTCTTTCTTTTGCTTTACAGTCCTAGCTGGGAAAAGTTTTGAAAGGGGAAAAAGTTTCCTCCAAGGGCCAATTACCATAAAATGAGAAATAAGAAAATGAAGACTGTTAATATTTATGTGAACAGCAGTGACCAAAGCTAATGGAGGGGGATCAGTATTCATCCCCTGGAAAATAGAGGTTATATCTGCCTCTTATCATCCCTTTTCTGCTGAGCTTCTGGTGTATTTATTCACTGTTTTATATCCTCGGCAAAGACTTAACAAGTTGTGTTTTCCCACCACACAGGGTCAGGCAGTGAAAACAGAGTAGGATGGGCAGTGCTGCCTTTTGGAAAGGCAAGGACAGAAAAGATCTTGCTGATGCTTAAGGTGTGTTGTTGTGATTTTGAGGTTTGTTAAAGCAAAGCCTGGGAATTGTAATATGTGTGATCTGCTCCATCAGGTATTTCCTGGACCACAGAGTGGTTTTAGCTGAATTCCTCTGAAGGGAATGAGTGTTTTTTCCTCCCAGTGTAACTGATGTGCTGAAAATAAGTCTTCCTTCTTTTCAAGGACAGCTGCAGTAAAGGGAGCTTTGGGATGAATTTCCCCCTTCCATGGCCTGCAGTCTGCTCCACAGCAAGAGGGGATGGAAGGGTTTGTTTTTGTGTTTGTTTTTTTTTTCTTTTTACTTTATAAACACTATTTATGTTACAAATACTCCCAGCAGCATTTGTTAACTGTGAAGAAAACCAGGAGTGTTCAGCACTCTGGCCAAAGCCAGGCTCTGGGTTGCAAATGCATCTCTCCCCCTGGAGAGGAAGGAACAGAGGTGTGAGTGGCTTTACCACAGGCAGCATCGAGTCACTTTGTGCACTTTGCTGGAGGGTTGCTCAGAGAAACTGCGGAGCCCACGGCTCTCACTCTCATTTTCACGTCTTTACCCACTGGAGAGGCTCCTTTGATACGTTCTCCTGATGGGCCACGAGGCTCTGTGAGCCACCAGCTCAGCTGCCCGTTTGGGATGGCTGGATTTAGTTTAGAGCTGCTCCTAAGTTAATCCAGGCAGGGCTGCTGAGCTCAGACACGCTGCCCTGATGTGGCTGCAAGCCTTCAGTCTGTGTCTGGCAGGTTTGTGTCTCTTTGGTGGGTGGGGATTTGGGCAACCTGGTCTAGTGGAAGGTGCCCATGGTTGGGGTTTGGAAGAAGATGATCCTGAAGGTCCCTTCCAACCCAAACCACTCTATGAGTCTATGATCTTTCATGTCTTGTAAGGAAAGAAAAGGAGGAGATGAGAAAAGCGATGCTAGCTCAGTACAGGTGCTTCCTCACAGACTCAGGGAATGCTGACAATTATGCCAATAAAATTAATTCCTTGCCCTTGGAGCCTCCAGAGGATTCACTGAAATTGGTCGGTGTTCTTCCCCGTGCTTCAGCGATGCCAAAAAATTGTCTAAACACTAATCACTGGAGTCTGTAAAAAAAAAATAAAAATACAAGAGGTCAAAAGAACAGCTAAATTTTTGGGGTTTAATTTATTTTCAGCACTAGGGGGAGGAAAATTTTCTGTTACTTGCAATTTGCCCACAGCTTAGAAATGTAAGGAAATATATGTAGCTGTAGAATCATAGAGTGGGTTGGGTAGGGAGGGAATTTAAGGATCACTGAGTTCCACCAACCCTGACATGGGCAGGGACACCTTCCACTAGCCCAGGTTGCTCCAAGCCCATTCCAGCATGGCCTTGGACACTTCCAGGGATGGGACAACCACAGCTTCTCTGGAAAACCTGTGCCAGGGCCTCCCCACCCTCACAGGGAAGAATTCCTTCCTAATATTTAACCTAAATGTCTCCTCATTCAGTTTAAAACCATCATACCTTGCCCTATCACTGTCTTCCCCTGTAAAAAGTTGCTCTCTTTCTGTTTTACAACCCCCCTTTAAGTGCTGAACGCACATATTTGGGTATATCAGACACACAAATCAGGTAGACCAGGCTTTGTTCTTTGCACAGAAGGACTGGTAGGACTTAAATATGCTGGAAGTAGAGAATGGTCACTCATTTCTTCAGAACTGTAGTTTCCAGGAGGGGGTTATATCTGTCCTTTCCGGGGGAGGGTTGTAAATGAGTCTCCCTAACAAGGACACGGCGTGGTGTAATTTCCATTTTGAGAAGACAGACTTCACAGACTGGCTGAAAAAGACAGGCCTGGCTGCCTCAAATGAATAAACACCCTCTAATAGGGTGCCTGCCTTTAATCCTGGCCGTTTTTGGGGGGCTCCAGCCTTGCCTCACGGGCCAGTGAGCTCGCTGTTCTTGGAGGAGCCGTTACCAGACATATGTCTGCGGGATCGGGCCCACCCCAAAGAGCAGATTTAATTACACGCATGGCGAGCTCATGGACTTGCTGGAACAAAGAAACATCCAGTGCAAGCTCTTCTGGGGAGGAAATGTTTAATCAGGCGTGTTTTTGTGCAGAGCTTGGCGTCGGGGAGCAATTCATCCCCAGCACTGGTGCAAAAATGGTGATTAATAAAATTATAACCACTTATTCCACTAATACTAGGGTTTAACCAGGCTGGTTGTGTCTTTTTCCCGATTGGGGAGATAGGAGATAGGATACAATTATTTTCATATACGTGAAGCTCGGATAATGTGATAGCTCAAATGCTTACTCTCTAGTTGCTGATTTAATTATATGAAATGTCAAGTTAGTTTAAGAAATACTTGGGAAAACCCCTGCCTCTGTCAAGTAGGAATATGCCAAGTGTTTCAGAAGACAACTTGTACCTTACTATTAGGAAAAAAAAAAAAAATCAGGCCAGAAAGCAACACTGTGCAATGTGTAATGTATCTTGAATATTGCAGTAAAATTGGAGCAATAGATGGGATTTTCTTTCATATTTTGAAGGGTGAATAAAACAGCTTTGTGTTGCTCGTGGTGCGTCTCATAGATGCGTTTTTATTGCTGCTGGGTTTCAAATACGGTGATTAAAGGTAGAATCAGGAATTTGGTTGCAGGGGGCAAAAAGTGTTCACTGGGTTTGTAGTTAATGAGGTCCCTCAGAGGGACCTGCATGTGGCACGTGAAGGTGAACTTTGCTGCTGTGTCACTGGGCCCAAAGAGCAAGGATTAATACTTCAGCACCTGTATATCTAAAAGAAAAACAGACAAGTTGAGGGTTCTGCCGCCACTGGGTCCTCTGCCTCGAGGAAATGAGCTTCTGATCTGCAAGAAAGACCTGGGTGAATAAAAGGAGTGAATATGCCCTTTGCTGAGATCAGAGAGTGCTGGGAGTTCTGAAGGGCAGGAAAACCACATTTAGTTTAACGAGTTGCTGTGGTTTGTTTATCTGCTGACCCTGATGCCAATGTGAGATAAAACAAACTCACCTAAACCTTTCACATGGGTGCCAGCAAGGCCAATTTATCTTCGTTTGCTGTTGGCCTTTGGTTCCATCAGTTCAGTGGTGTAACTTGGTTGTGCACTGAAGTCCAAGCCCTAAATACTGACACCAATCGCTCTCCTTTGGCACCAAGAACTCAGCTTACAACTGCACGGGGCACCCCACAAATATCCCTCCCCACTGAACCTGAGTTTCTAAGAGTGATTATTGAATTTCAGAGGTGTCCTTCTGGTTGGATGCAGCCCCCTGCCAGATGTGGATGGTGCCTGGGTCACATCGTTCTGCAAAAGCCGGGCCACTCCATCAGCCCTCAGACGTTTACTTCGGCCTAAACTGCTTTTGAGATGCAAAATATTTGGAAATCTCTTCCGAACACAGAGGCTGAATTTAGTAACATCCTTGTGGCATTATTGGATCAACAAGCACTTTGCACACCAGTGTCATAGGAGTGTTTGAAGAAATAATTGGTTGCTATTTTTGGGGTAGAGCTTAAGGAGAAAATATTAATACGAAGTGAGGAACTTTGTCAGTATTTAAGAAATACTTTGCCAGACTTGGGAAGATAAGTGTCTTGTCAAGAAGAACAGACAATGGCTTCTTTTACTAATTATGGACAAAGACTGTCTGAATTTTAAGAAAGCTATCTAGAAAAAGGGAAAACTTTTACACAGGCATTAAGAGTATTTTTGGTGCTCTTCGAATGATGGTTTTGCATTCTCGATAGGTTTTTGCAAGATCAGTGATCTCTGGATGGGGGACTGAATGTATGGAATAGTTGCAACGTGATTAACAGTGGAATTCTCCTGATGTGACACCCAGCCAAGGCCAGGTTGGATGGGGCCCTGAGCAACCTGATCTGGTGAATGACATCCCTGCCCATGGCAGGGGGGTTGGAACTGGATGACCTCTAAGGCCCCTTCCAACCCAAACCATCCTCTGATTCCACCACTGTTTGAGACTAAAGTGGTTACAAGGCTCTTCAGCAGCCACAGGTTTTCTCTGTATGGTATTGTAGATACTGAGACCAGCTCTGGATGGATCTTGGAGGTCTGTTCCAACCCTAATGATTCTGTGACAGTCAGGTCCAGTCAAACCTCTGGAAAAGATGTCACAAATTGTGCTGATAAAGGAAGAGATTCATTTCTTATAATAAGCCAGTGGTACCATTGCTGCTTCTCTGAAGACTCAGATTTATTCTGGGGAGTTGAGAAGCCCGGGTTTCTTTTCCTCAAACCTTTGGAAGTCATCCAAATTCAGCCTTCCAGTACCTAGAGGGGGCCTACAGGAAAGCTGGAGAGGGACTTCTTACAAGGCATGGAGTGACAGGACAAGAGGGAATGGTTTTAAACTGAGAGAGGGTGGGTTTAGATTAGACATTAGGAAGAAATTCTTTACTGAAGGGTTGATGAGGCCCTGGCACAGGTTGCCCAGAGAAACTGTGGATACCCCATCCCTGGAAGTGTCCAAGGCCAGGTTGGATGGGGCTTGGAGAAACCTGGGATAGTGGAAGGTGTCCATGCCCAGGGCAGAGAGTTTGGAATGAAGTGATCTTTAATGTCCCATCCAACCCAAACCATTCTATGATTGATTCTGTGGTTTCATTTAGCAAATTCCAAAAATGTTCAAATAGAAAGGATCAAAGGTCTCTTCTAGTTTAAAATATTGAGTTCTTCATCATAACAGAGGAATTTATGGTGAGTTGTTTAAGGCTACGTAATAAGAATGAATGTTCCTGGACTTCTGAATGAGTTGGAGCTGGAACTCCAGTTCCATAAATCAGGGTTAGTTTGACCCATTTATGAGAAAGTAAGTTATTTGTAGGAGCACCATATGCGTCAGTCTTGTTTCTGCAAGCAGAAGGAGTTCCCAGCAGAGGAGGTGCCTTTTGCAGGTCTGGTCTCAAACAGTGCCAGTCACTGTGACAGTCCCTGAGAGCTGCTGTGGGTCCCTTGTGCTGCTCTGTCTGTGTGGGTGTGTGTGACTGGGTGATGTTACAGCCCTTCCTCTCCTTGAAGTTCTTAAATCATGAACACACATCTCTTTTTGGTTGTTACCTCCTTTAATACACGTAAGGTGTTGTCAATCAGTTCCCAAAATTGACATTTCTGTCTGTATATAAATCCACGTATGGATTTTTTTTTTTCCTTTGTTTGCCATATATTCTCTGGTTCTGTGGATTTGTTTAGGTGCAATTCCTCGGAACACTGTGTTAAACCTCCTGTCCCTGGTCCTGCAGACCCTGGCAGGGCTTCTGAGTGATCATTTGACTGGCACGAGGGCTGAGTCCTCCTGCCAGCCTGTCCGGATGGCCAGAATCATGGAATTCAGCATGTTTGTACAAGGAGCTTCGGGGAGATAAAAATGGTGGAAGAAGTCCAGAGGGGAAGAAAAAGAAAAGAAAGAAAAGGAAAGGGAAAGGGAAGAGGGAAAAGGGAAAGGGAAGAGGGAAGGGAAGAGGGAAGGGAAGGGAAGGGAAGGGAAGGGAAGGGAAGGGAAGGGAAGGGAAGGGAGGGGAAGGGACTGAA
>JAYRBT010000082.1:149731136-149741355 GCA_036023395.1 Myiotriccus ornatus | reverse complement strand
TTGGTATTTTCCAGTACATTGATTTATTTCAGTCAAAAATGAATTGTCCTTTTAACTCTCTCCTAATCCACCACCAGCAAAAATAATTAAAAAACCCTCAAAGTGATTTTCTTTTATTTAAAAGTGACTTAATACATCGGAATTATGCAAAACCTTTTCAAGTTTTTCTCCCTACTGTTTAAAAATGGAGAAAAATTCTTAATTGTAAAACTGTCCAACCAGAATCACCTCCAGAATCAGCAGCTTCTTAATCCAGCTCTGCTCTGCACTTACTCTTCGTAAAATTTGGCTTAAAATTTTGAGTCTATTTTGCATTTAACCATCAAGGAAAATCAACGTTCTCCTTAATTGTCCTGTCTGAACAAAAGCCCCTCAGCCCCTGTAGGGGTTTGTGGTGAAAACAGTGATTCTCTGAATTACTTTATTCATTTTAAGGGATCTGAGCAGGTGAAAGAGGGCTGAGAATCCCCCCAACTCATTTTGCAGGGGCTGCCAGCCGTGCAAATCACTTTTAACCATCATTTTGCAGCCATTAATTGATGGGCTTTTTATTTTAGTAACAAGCTGTGAGTCTCTGACATTTCTTTCTACTAAATCAACCAGAGCTGCTGTTTTTCGTGTAGAAATTAGAAGGCAGTGTGGGTTTTTTTGTTTTGCTTTTATTTTCATGCTGGTTATTTTTTACTTTATTTTTTCTGCTGCCTGAAAAGCAGTGCAGGATGAGAACAGGTTTTTCTGGCAGCAGTGTGGTTTAATGCAGACATAGAGGGCATCAGGCTGATGTTCACTTTCTAACATCTCTAACAAGCTCGAGAAGGAAAGGCTGAAAAGCACAAACTGTCACCCACTGCTGGGAAAAAAAAATCGGATAAATTCCCAGTGGCCCTGCAAAATCAGGGAACTTGCTCGTAATGCATTAAAATAAACTGTTGGGGTAGTAATTTAGCAAAGTTTGTTGGTTGGTTGGGACTTTTTTCATGAGTTTTGTTGGGTGTTTTCCTCCCTATCCTCAGTTGGAAGCAGCATTTGTGCTTCAGCTCACCACTTTTCTTTTACTTTGTGCTGTGTCTCGTCTTCTGGGTGACACATTATGCCAGAAACTTTCTCTCGTGCTGTTCCTGATGCTGTCTGGGATTTCTCTGCTCCTTGTCGAGATTGTTTGTGCAGGCTCCCCAGGGTTTAGGTGGTGGGTTTGCTGTTCAGTCACAAAATCCCCCTTCAGAGCTGGAGCAAACTTGGGCAGGGCTGTCCCTGCTCACGTGGCCGCAGGGAACGACGTGGTGCTCACCAAGGAGGAATTCTCCCCTTTGGCCAGCTGAAAAACGAGTGGCCAACACATTTCTTTGTGGGGTTGGAACTGGGTGATCTTTAAGGTCCCTTCCAACCCAAACCATCCTATGGTTTCTCGTGGGTGCAAATCTCCTTGTCCAGACTCCTCTTACAGGAGCTGATACCCTGGCTGAGTGTGCAGTTGGGCTGTCCTGGGCACATGAGATGAGCTGCAGGGCTGAGAAGATTCCAGCACTAGTTTTGCACCTAAAGAGTCTCATTTCTTTCCTCTTCAGCAGTTTGTTATCAGCAGATATGCTAAACAAGGAAACAAAAGTGAATAGAAAACGTCTTAACTAGAAATAACACAAAGCAGATCTGATTGAATCTTGATTGCACTGTAAAAAGATAATTAATGATAGACCCAGAGAATGGTTGAGTTGGGAGAAACCTTAAAGATCCATTCCAAATGCCATTCCAGGGGCATTTCCACTAGACCAGGTTGCTCAGGACCCAATCCATTTTCCCTCGAGCACTTCCAGGGATGGGGCATCTACAGCTCCTCTGGGCAGCCTTTTCCAGTGCCTCCCTGATCTCTAACATTCCCTTGTGCTTCCTTTTCTCTTGGAACCCCTCCTTAAGAATACACAGATATGGAATTTTGTGGCTGAGTTTTGGTGTTGTGTTTGGAATTACACGGGGAGGGAATTCCCTCGTGGAGAGGATGGGAATATGGCAAAGCAGCCCTGGGTTTAATGCTCCTTCCAAGTGGCTTAGGAAAAAAAACCTTAGTTCTTGGCTGATTGAAATGGAAGTGCAGCCCTTTTCCTCAGGTAGACTGGGGAGGAGAGAGTTCCTCAGTTCTGTGTCTTCCCTAATTTCTGAGTTTGACTTTCACTGCAAGTTGATGCTCATCCTTTACCTTCGTGAATTCCACAAGGGATGATTCTCCATGGCTGGGCTGTCCCTTCTGATGCCACCAGAGCACACAGAGCACAGACACTTGCCAAGCTGCAAAGTTTGGTCCCACTGCCCTGGACCTCACTTACATGGGAAGCTTTTGCCTGAAGAGCCTTTTTTCCTCAGCTTCCTAAACTTTCCTTGGGGATAGGGTCTGTATTTAACATTTCTCTCAGAAATATGTGTTGCATATATATGTAAAGCTTCTTTATTATTTTATTTCCAAGGCTTTTCCAAGGCAGAACCGTGCTGAGCTCCACTTAAAACTCACAAGCTGTACTGGGAACATTTGTGCTGGGGACACTGTACACTGCAGTTACTCCTCTGGGAATATGTCAGTTAAAGCACAAATCTCAGAGTCTGGAAAAAGGCTTAGGTATTGAAAGTGCTTCAGAGAGCCCAAGACAAAATTTCATGCCTGGGTGGGGTCCTTACCAACCTGAAATGACTCTCTCTGCCTGCTTCATCTCCTTGGCCTTACCCACTCATGGAGTTTAGGCCCTGAATTTAACTGGGCTTAGATATTAGAATATCTGTGTCCTATAGCTGTAGTAGGACTTCCAAAGGAAAAAAAAAATCTTAAATAGATGAGTTTGTTTTGTTTTTTTTTCTTTGATTTTCTCAATATTTTTTCTTCAAGTGTGTCTGATGGGGAAGTAAGTTGGGAGCAGGTAAATTCTGTAGGGTGAGGCTGAAGTGGAGGGGCAGGCACTGATCTCTTCTCTGTGGTGACCAGTGACAGGACCCGAGGAAATGGCCTGAAGTTGTGTCAGGGGAGGTTTAGGATGGATAATAGGAAAAGGTTCTTCCCCCAGAGAGTGGTTGGGCACTGAACAGGCTCTCCAGGGCAGTGGGCACAGCACCAAACCTGCCAGAGCTCCAGGAACATTTGGGCAACACCCTCAGGCACGTGGGGGGATTCTTGGTGTTGTCTTGTGCAAGGCCAGGAGTTGGACCTTGATGATCCTTGTGGGTCCCTTCCAACTCAGGATATTCCGTGTTCCTGTGATTCCAGGTTTTCTCTCGGTGAGAGGAGGAGGAGGAGGCAGGTACTTCGACACTTATCCCATCTCCTTTTTGGATGGGTGGGATGAAATCTGTCCTTCCACCTGAGACACCTTCAGGTAAAGCTTCATTTCCAAAGCTAGGAAAAGATTTATTTTGTGTGTTCAAAAGAACTTGGACAAATCAGGAAGATGATTTTAAAAAAAAAACCAAAACAACAATCAAACAGGAGTTTACAAGTGTTCATGTGAACAGAGATCTTGAGTTAACCCACAGGTAATTGTGTTCTAGAATGCACTGACCCCACTGTGTGAGAAGGGGAAGAGGATTGATGCAAACACCAGCCTCAGGTCATTTTTTAAACATGGAATCCCCTCGGTGCCCCCTCTTTGTGCTGAGGAGACCTGGGTATTTTAGTCCAGGTCACTGCCTAAATCTGCAGCAAAGACCCTCAGAGCTTTTCCACGTGGAACAGCATCACGTTTTCCAACGCTGATGAAAATCGTGTTGCCTGATGAGTGTGATTTTTTGCTTACATTTTCCTTCATCACTTATTTCACTCAAACTTCAGCAGGAGGAAATCAAAAACCTCCTACGTTCGAATGCCAGGAGCGACTTTGCAACATTGGACGTGATGCTGCTTCTCTCATTCCCTTCCATTTCCCCTCCTGTTTTAAGCTCTTTTCCTTGAGGAAAGGAGCTTTGTTCAAGCCAATCCCTTCTATCCTGCTACTTGTTGAAGGTTTTTTGACCAATTCCAACAAGAGAGCAGAGGTGACAAGGAGAAATGAGGTTCCTGCGGGGTGTATGAAATGGAGAGGCAGCAGAGGACCCAGCCAGTGTTCTTGCAGTGGAAGAGACCAAAGGCTGGTGTGAAACATGGGACCAGACACCAGAGTCGACAGAGAGGAGCACACTGGGAAGTACTGGTGTCTGGGGTGGGTGTAGAACCCACCAGTTCTTGCTTGTCTATTTTCTTAAGCATCTTCTTCTTCCCATGACAACCTGCTCCTTCGTCTTTACTCTTTCCCCCCCTTTTCCTCCTTCATTTTCTTCCACCTTCTCATTTTTATGTCAGTTGTTGCAGAAAAAGTGAAATAAAGACATGAATTTACCATTTTGCTCCAGAGCAAATCTCTTACTCTTGGGCCAGCAGCCAGAAATCAACCTCTTCCTCTCCCCGAGTTAATTTCCCAGTGCCAGAGGCACATGGATCGTGGATCATAATCTTCAATAAAGAGTTTCTCTCTTAGATATTTCTATGAAAAATCTTCAAGGTAGGGATTGAGGCCTTGCAGTGGCTCCTGTGGTCCTGGAGAAGGAACAAGGTGCTTGGTGGGTGAGATTTGTCCATTCAGCTGGGCTGTGAAGGGGTTGATCCCCAGGGCTGAGTGCAGTGGTACTTAATCCATATTGGTGGAGGTAAACTGAGGATTTGGGGTGCATGGTATGAAATCAGAGTGAGCAAGTTGCTCCCTACCTGCTCTTTACTCCCTGCAGGTGTCTCATGGTAAAAAAAAAAAAAAAAAAAAAAAAGAGCAGTTTGGATACCAAGGAACTTTCTTTTTGGAGTTTATTAAGCAAAGGATGATGCTGTAACTTCACTTAAAGCTTTCAAAGGAGAGATTCAGGCGCAGGAGATCTGTGACTTTCTTTGGCAGAGCACAGATATAATTCTTGGTGGTGCTTTGGGGATAAATACATTGCCCTTTGGGGTGCTGAGTTGCTTTGCTACAGCTGCATTAAGTGTTTTAAGCAGAAATATCAAATTCTTGTTGGAGTTGCTTTAATTAGTGCTGCTGCTTTTCTGGAACTTCTGAGTTATTTTGGGTTTGCTGCAGAACTGAGTTCAGAGAGGCAGTTGACTTCACCTGGCTGCAGAAAAGCCATTAGGAGCTTCAAATTAGTGTGAAATAATTAATAGGCAGGGAAGATTAACGTGGCGAACACGGGCAGTTTTCATTAACATTAAGCCAGAGGATGTTCCTGTAGGTGCCTTTACCACGTGTGTCATCCTGGACCTCAACAATTCCCTTCGGGCATTAATTAGATCCAGATCACTAGAGACAAGACCTTGTAAGCCTGGTCGTGTTTTGTATTTGGCTTGCCTGGAAGAGGAACTGAAAGACGTTCCTGCTCAGCAGCTTGCTGGGATTTCCCCTTTCCCTTCCAAAGCCGCTGTCCGTGGTACTTGGAGCTGTCACAGCTCCTGAGAGCCCCACGTGCATCAGGAGCATTTTCCCCCCTCCTGATCAGGATTGGAGGGGGATCAAACCACAGATTCCTGTGCTATATTTTGCTCCAAGCCCTGACACCGCTTCCCACGAGTGGCCAGTCCTCACCCTGAGTGTCTCCCGTGGATGGAAGTGTGAGGAATTAAATACAAAGGAATAAAGAATAAATAAAGAATTGCACTGAAACGTGGAAAGCAACCCACTCTTGAGTGTTCTCTGGAATAGTGGTGGCAGAAATCCTGTGTAAGGCTTGTATGGATTTTGAAGGTTCTCAACCACTCTCTACAACCACCTGCAAAGGAAGTTGTAGCCACGTGGGGTTTGGTCTCTTCTCCTGAGTAGCAAGTGATAGAACAAGAGCAAATGTCCTCTAGATTTGCCAGGGGAGGTTTTTGTTGGATATCAGGAGCAATTTCTTCACTGAAAGACTTGTCCAGCGTGGGAAGAAGCTGTCCAGGGAAGTGAATGACTCACTATCCCTTCAGGGATTTAGAGGATGTGTAGATGTTTTACTTAGAAACAGGGTTTAGTGATGGATTTGGCAGTGCTGGGCTAATGGTTGGACTTGATCCTAAAGGTCTTTTCCAACCTATATGATTCCATGATTCGGGTTTTGGTTTTTTTTTTCTTTTTGGCGTTGATCCAAAGTGTAAGGAGGTAACAAAGAGGTCAAGATTCCACCTCCTCGTAGCAGAAAGGCTTTAAGATGGTGCTGCATGTGCAGATTTAAACTTGCTGCTGCCTCACTGATTTTTACCTGGAGGAAGCAATTCCTGGGATAAAGCACCCCCGGAACACCTCCTGAGTCTGTCTTGGCAATACAGGTATTTCCAGGACTGCAGGAATATGGATTATGAGAAGGATCTACCCCATCACCACTGGAAGAGGAAGAGAAAATCTGGAGTGAAGTTGAGCCTGGGAAGAAGAGAGGGGCGAATCTGCTTTAGGATAATTTCTCATTATCCTACACTGTGTTTCGATTGGTAATAAATTCAGTTTATTTCCCCAAGTCAAGTCTGTTTTGCCTGTGACAGTAACTGTTGAGTTACTTTCCTTGTTATTATCTTAACCCACAAACCTTTTGTCATATTTTCTCCTCCTGTCTGGCTGAGGAGAGGAGTGACAGAGCAGCTTTGGTGGGCACCTGCTATCCAGTCATGGTCAGGCCACCACACTCAAGTAGAATCATCTCCTTACAGCCCCTTTCCCAGCTGAGGCCTCCCCTTGCAGTTGACACACTTTGCTTTGGCAGGGGATGGGTTGAAAAGCTCATCTCTCCATCTGTTGCACCTACCTGGGTGTCTGTGCAGCTTTTCAGGCTAAAGAAATAAGAGTTACACGGGCAGAAATAAGATTTAAATGGGCAGATAAATGCCATTGTTGGGTGCTGCTGCTTTAGGAATTGGTTGGATGTTGAGCTGAGTGACCTGGTCTAGTGGAAGATGTCCCTGCCCGTGGTGGGAGGCTCTTTAAGGTCCCTTCCAACCCAAACCATTCTGTGATTTCTACGAGTCGCAATAAATGCAACAGGTCATCACCATTTGCTGGGTGGGGACAAGGCTGAGCTGACAGCAGAGCAAGTTGGGTTGTTCTGTCTCCTGCCAAGGGGTTTTTCCTGGAAAACAAAAGAGGAAAATAAATGGAGAGTGTAAAAATGTTTTTGGAGCTGTCCAGTTAAGGAGTTGAAGGAGAAAAGATTTGCATGGGGATTCTGTAACGTGTCCACTGCAAAACCTTCCCAGCCTTCGGGACCCACAGGGTAAATAAAGCTCATTTTTTCCCAGGTGTGACCCTGAACTCTAATAGTGTCAGGACATCTATATAATGCATATCAGCATTTAGTGCACATCAGAAACCTCATACTCCCTCTTAGGGAATCATAATATTTTAGCATTTCCTTGAGTAATCAAAGATGTTTAGTTTTTTGTTAGGCACAAATGTACTTCACATTCACTTTCCTTCTCAGCCTTGGGTTGTCTGCCTTAGCTTGGCAGTACAAATGCACTTTTGCTTTGCTTTCTGCTGCTGTTTTTAAATTGTTTTGCTTGTCTGCTTGAGCTGCTGAATCCTCCATGAGTAGCTACAACATCTTGGCTTGACGTGTTGAAGCTCAAAACTGGAATAGTTAAAACCACCTCCTGGTTACAGCTTTCTTTCCTTTCGTAAAATAAAAAACAAAATGAAACCAGAACTGGCTGTGACATCAAATAAAAGTCCAGGGGAAGGGAACTGGAAGCCACATTCAGTGGTGGTTTTCTCAGCCGTTCTCCAAGAATTGCGTTTTCAAAGTAATTGTTTGGAAATTCTGGCCAAAGGTTTTGTCTGCCTTGATTTTTTTTTATTTTTAATTTAACTTGTTGGTTTTTTTTGAGTTGTGGGGGTGATACAGTGCTCTCTGATAGATATATTTAAATAAATCTCACCCTCCCAAATTAGCACCTGAATTTCTGGGTAGTTTTGAGCTTCATGGAACAACTCTGGACTCGTAGTGTCGCTCAGTGTTTCTTTCTGACGGTGTCACAGGGACTCCAAAATGCAGGTGTGCCTTCCTTGGAATCAAACTGGCAGTCCTTGGAATGAAATTGGTGCTTCTGCAGCCCTTTGCAACACTTGGGATATTTCATCTTTACTTTTGGGGTAGTTTGGGCGTTTTAAATGTCTCCACACCGAGGGATGATGTGAACCTGCAGGAGTGTCCCCATGTGCAAACACACTGAAGTCTGCAGTGTGCATTATTTTGGGAGGTCTAATGCAATAATTGACGATTTGAAGGAGTTGCCAGCTGTTAGTTTGGTTTCTCATGGTTCATCTGGGGCTTTGTTCAACACCTGAGTGCACATGGACCCAGTATCACGGGCCAGCCTAAAAATCTGTTAAGACAAATTCAGTGTTTCTGAGGAAAGAATGCAAACAAAGAGATAAAAAAACCCACCCTCCCCTCGAAAAAAAACAATCAACCAACCAAAAAGACCCACCACCCATCCAAAAAAGTCTCTGTCACAAAATGTGTGGCCCAGCCCTCTCAGAACATGCAATTGGGAATTCAGCCAAGCTGAAGCCATGTCTGCTCATCTTCCCATAACTAACCTGGAGCATGTCAGCACCCTGGAAATCCAAGGAAAACGTCCTGAAATGGGGGTCATCACTGGATGTAAAGATGTAAAAATCTTATCCTGTGCTGCTCTTCTGCCAGTGATTTAATGAGAGCTGGAGCTTGTTGGTAACAAGGGAAATTCCCCAGGGGATGGGGGAGCTCCAGCTCATTTCTGGTGTTGCACAGACTCTATAAAGCAAGGGAAAGTGTCTGAGACAGTTGATTTAGGAGGAACTGCAGGAACAGAAGAGTCCAGAGTGGGAAAATCTCTAGCAATGAGCCCCTGTGCATTTGGGTTAAACACCCTTTAATACCCTGGATTTGTGTCAACCTGAGAGGCTGATCCATGACTTTATTTACAGCTGTTCCAGGGCTGAACCCTCTCACATGAGTGTGAGAAGCAGTGGGAAATCTGGCCTTTGGATGTGGAGCTTGTCCTCAAGTGCCAGGAGATGCATCCTCAGGACTAACCTGAGCAGTGCATCAAGTGGGGTTCTCATTTTATTCCATTTTCCCGGGTTTTTGCCTTGCTCCATCACTGACTTTCTGCTCTTCCAAGCACAGTTTGGGCGTGTGGGTTTTTTTTAACAGCTTAGGGAAATCTGGTTGAGGGGTGCAGAGTGTGTTATAAAAGCTGAAGATGTGAATCATAGCTCCTCTTTGAGTCTCTGTCATGCTTTGTCCCAGAGGAGCATCTTGCTGATAGCAGGGGCTGTTTGAATGCACTGCGGTGTGTCGGGTGTACAAACCCTGGGGTGCTTTTGGATCTGACCAAAGTTTTAGGTAGAGCAGCTTCTGGGAAGCCTGTAAGAGCTGACACAGCTGGGCAACAGAGTAGGGCTAAACCATCTGTAAATCTGCCAGTTTAAACCTTCTTTAAGTGATGTATCCTTTCTCTTTAATATGGCCATAATTAATGGCCTTAAGCTGAAGGAGGGTAGATTTATATTAGATATTAGGAAGAAATTCTTCACTGTAAGGATGGTGAGGCCCTGGCACAGGCTGCCCAGAGAAGCTGTAGATACCCCTCCCTGGAAGTGTTCAAGGCTGGATGGGGCTCAGAGTAATCTGGTCTAGTGGAAGGTGTCCCTGCCCATGGCGAGGGGGTTGAAGGGTTGGAACTAAATGGTCCCTTCCAACCCAAACCATTCTCTGAGTCTATGATTCTATAGTATAGCCCAGGCCAACCTCACATCGCTCCTTGTCAGGAGATGATGGAGATGTGGAGAAGCTTGGGATAGTTTCAGGGGGTTTAAAGTTGGGAAGTGAAGAAATTAAGCTTAAAAAAAACCCCCAAAAAACCAAAACCACAGCAGCAATAGCAATTCCTGGCACTGACTCACTGCCCCTTGCAGTTGGGCTATCAGGAAGGAACAGGAAGAAGAGGAGCATCTCCTGGGGGTTAGAAGTCCCAAAAGTTTTCAGCCCATGGAGCAGCTGCACTCTGCTTGCTGCTTCCTCCCTCTTTTATGAAGGCAGGAGCTTCCCCTCCTGCTCTGGGAAGTGAAAGGGTAAGTGATGCTGTGATTGTGGTTTCTCATTCAGTTGGGGTTCTGATATTCCCACTTGATAACTGAGTTTCTGTCGGGGTTTTGAAGTTGTTAACTCACTGGTCTATCATTGGTTTCTGTGTTGCCATAGTTATTATATTGTCTCC
>JAYRBT010000082.1:149716225-149731036 GCA_036023395.1 Myiotriccus ornatus | reverse complement strand
GGGACGGGCGGCGGGGGGGTGATCTCAGCCCTGGAAACCTTTACAGAGCAGCCGGGAGGGACCCTCCAGAAACCCACAAAAACTACAACAAGTTTCCAGTTGCTAATAATTCCTACAAATGCTGTCTCAATCTTCCTTATCCACCGTGTTGCAGCAGCATCTTCACTGTCCTGAGGGGCTGGTTTGCCAGTCCAGTGCAAGCTGCACAGTCAGACACTGTGTGAAACTACAGCAAACCACCCTCCCTGGGCCAAATTCCTGCAGCAGGGAAGAACCTGCACCCCCCCCCCTCCCACTTCAAAGGCCCATCCCCTTTTCAAAGTGATCAGCAGCCTCCAGTATTAAAATATCCCTTCTGGTTTTGTCTCCACAGCCACCCAGATTGATCCCAGCGAACTGCAGGAGCTTTTTCAGGAGACTTCAGCCAACGTGTTCCGAATTAACTCCAATGGTGCGTATAATGAAAGGTTTCCCAGCCAGTTGTGTGCTGTCCTGCTGATGACTCCTGTGCCTGTACAGGGTGTGTGGCAGCAACTCTTGTCACAGAGCAAATATTAATGCAGCTTTTCTGCTGCTGCATCTCCCGAGCAGCAGCACATGTCCAATACACAGTCCTTTATAAGATGTAAAAATATTCCGCCATATGTTCCATTAAACAGGCACAGATATATCCCAATCCTTGCTGATAGCACATCCTTTTCTATTTTTAATTGTGTCATCTGTTACAATGGGGAGTTAGAGTGCAGAAAGGTGGAACAAGCCAGACTTATTTTCTAATATGCTGCAGCACTGCTGTGTTCAGAGCCTGTCTTGTGAGCTTGCAGAACATCCATCTCCCTTATAAAAACACCAAGACTCCTGTTATTCTTCACTCTGTCGACTGAACAGGGATGCTACTCCTGCTCCTGGATCCCCAGACCCCAGAGATGCAGAGTGCTTCCCACCTTTGGAGACAAGCTCTGGCTCATCAGTTTTGTCAGATTAGGCTGGAGGAATTTATCTTGCAGACAGATGTAAACTAACACTGCTGAATGGAAGTTGATGTCATGGTAGCCCAGTTCTAAAATACACTGATGTCAGACAGGACTCAAAAATTATTGGTGCTGATTTGACAACAGGCCCTGAAATTGCTTTGGAATCACCAGGACACCTTCTGTGGCTGTTCTGTCCCGTGTCTGTAAGGAGTGGGTGGCAGAAAGGCCTGGCCTTGGTGCAGGGAGAGGATTTTGGTGCCTCCTTGTTTGTACAATCATCCCCCAGTGTGTCCCAGGGGCAGAGCCGCAGTCCTTGCAGCAAAGAGTCCTTGCTGGAAGAAGAGTGGGAAGCAAAACTTCTAAAACGCAGTTATGTCTTCTCTAGAGGAGCTGTGTATGCTCTAACTGCCAGGAAAACTCCAGCACGAACTTTTCCATGACTACAAGGGTTTTGTGCCCCTTCTGTTGGTGACACACATCCCATGTAAACAGGGGATTATGGCCCCTATGGGAGCTTGAACCTCCCAGCTGTGACCACGGGTACTTGGCTTGAAGGTGGGTGAACAACCACACCAAAACACCCAGAAATACCTGCAGAAGCATCACTTTTGGTTGCTCCAGCACTGATAGTTTTAATTTGGCAACGGTAGTGATGAATGGCAGGAATTTCTGCTCCAAACTGTGAGGGCTCAGTCTGCAGCTTTGGAACCTGCTGGTGGGCCTGTGTGTGCTGTCACAGACACCAACTCTTACCCAAACCAGCCAGGTTAGGCCTGATTTGGTATGTCTCTTCTGTAATCAAAACTCCTGCTGTCATGGAGTTTATCCTGAAAAAATCTCAAGATGAGTGGCACATCCCTTTTTTGAAATGCCACAACCCAATTTCTCTTTTCATTCTTTGTTAGAATTGCATTAATCCATTCAATTATGGTTTGAACAACCTCTCTTGGTCTTTGTTTCCCCTCTTGAGATGGTGATGATGTGTTTTCTGCTAAGAGTTGCATGAGTTGAGTGCTCTGTGAAGCAGGTAATGACAATGCCTGTACTTAAAATGCTTAAAACTACTTTGCAAAAGTGGAGACGCAACTGTTGGAAGTCTGGAAAACAGACTTTAAAATCCATGCCATCCAAATTTCTGTGTGAGACATCTAACAGGACTCAACCACGGTGTGTAAGTACCTCTGTAGGAAGAAAGACATCAAATAAATAGCAAAGGACTCATTAATCTCAGGTTCTCACACAGAAAGAGATGAGGAGATAGGAGTTAAAGCTGGACAAATTCAATCTTTCTGTATGATGATAACTGGCCATTAGAGCTGCTTATGGAGGGGACCTGATGGATTTGGCTTTGCTTGGAACCTTTAAATCAGGATCCGAATGTCTTTTTATAAGATATACTTTAGTCCAGCTGCAGTCTGGAGTCTTGATGTAGGAGTGATAGGACAAAGTTTTATGGGAGGAAATCAAATTGGATAATCAGAATTGGTCTCTCTGGCCTTTAAAATCTATGAATCTATGAATTTATAATGCCTTTTAAAGTGCTTTCAGGTTGAAGAAATGCCCATAAGATACTCCACTGTTGTTGCTCTGTTCACCACCTGCATTATTTTTTGTCTGATAAAGTCAGTTTCATTCAGCTTATGTGTGTGTTTTTTTATATTCTTTCCCCAAAAATTGATAGAGCTTTACAGGAGAGGGATGCTAAAATTTGGCAGAGTTAACCCACTTCAGGGAAAGAAACTTTCAGGGTTAGAAAATGGGGAAGAACGCCCATGATGCTTTCTGCCCTGTACCAGATGAGGGGTTTTACTCCTTCTGTGCTGGGCATGTTGTGTAGAACAGCCTACAAGCTGCATAAATCCCATCACAGCTCCTCTTTTCCTTCTTTTCCTGCCTTGCCCCCCCACCCTCGGGGGTATTTCAGGTTCCCCGTTGTATTTGGAGACCAAACCGCGCACCTGAAAGGTTCTTCTCCCTCCTGGAACGCTAAAGATCATGGGATCATGGAATCATTAAGGTTGAAAAGGACCTCCAAGATCGCCAAGTCCAACCTTTGACTGAGTGCCACCAACCCCACTAAACCGCGCCGACCTGTTTCCAAAACGCTTCCAGGGATTGGGATTCCACCCCTTCCCTGGATCAGGCTGTTCCAAGATGTCCCAAGTCGCCCATGTTATGCTGCTGTTGTTCTGATTCCAAACATTCCAGGTTGTGGGCAATCTCAGCAGTATTTTTTCTGCCTTTGGGGGATGACTATTTTTAATGAAACAACAAGTCAAGTTTGTACCTGGATTTTAAAGCACCATTGAATTTTATGGAGTAACACTGCACAGGTAATAAACACCGTGTGCTTTGTCCCTCTTTGCACTCCTTATTCTTTTTTTTTACAGAGTTCTGAGCCTTTGGGGTGATTTAAACCATTTTTTGGTCACTTCAGGACTTGCTTCCTGACCGAGGGGGATTTTTACAGCCCTGAGCTGATCGGGGCTGATCTCACACATCAATGATTCCTGCTCCCTTTTCCTGCTGTGAAAATGGAAATTTTCCTCATGTGTTGAATAAAAATCTTAGTCAGGACAGCTGGTTCTGTTTATGTGCTACTGGGTCACTCTCCTGCCAGGTCATGAGCTTTATAGACTTTTTTTTAATGCCACCTCTTACAGAAGTGTGAAGGGGTTGGAGGGAGATTTTTCCTATTCTTTGCATCTGCCTTATTTCTCTAAGTCTTTTGGGGCTGTCCCTGTTGACCACAGGGAAGGTCCATAGTTTCATAGGATCAGAGAATGGTTTGGGTTGGAAGGGACCTTCAAGATCACCTAGTTCTAACCCCCCTGCTGTGGGCAGGGCCACCTTCCACTAGACCAGGTTGTTTGATAGTGCTCTGACTTTTGCAATTTTCATGGGTTATTTAATTTAGTTGATTTTTTTTCCTATTAGGACAGAAAGAAGCCAAAATGCTGGCTGAAATTGTCTTATTTATGCCTTTTTTTTTTTTTTTCTGTGCATTTTTATCAAGGTTTTGCATTTTGTTCAGTGTACAGCTTTTAGCTGCCTCTCACTAAGTGTCTTGTAAATAAGTAAAATAAATAACACCCCTAAATGGGGTTGCTTTGGTGCATCCTGTGTGATCAGTGGTGGATGTAGTGAAGGAATCAGACCTGTTCTGGCCAGATGGAGATCCTGAGTGCTCTAATGAGTCTCTTCCCTCTCTAATTCCTGCTACTTGCTCATTAATGACTGCACATAACAGGTTGGTGCCATGCACAGTCCAATTACCTTGATCTTAAGGGCTGAGCTCAGGTGTGATGGAGTCCCCCTTGCCATCTCACAATGGTTTCTTATCCCCCACTGATTTAAGGATTGAAACTCAGGTTCTGTAAATCAGTGCAGCTCCAACAGCAGTGATCCCCTGTGGATGTGCCTCATCCTGCAGGACCAGCGTGTGCCAGTTGAAAAGGAAGAGTACAAGGCTTTTAAAATAAGATGCTTGTTTTAACAGTGGCTTCACAGCATGTGCCCAGCACAGCTTGATGTTTTGCTTCTCTGGTGGAGCTCCTGCTCGCATGGTCAGGACTGGTAAATTGAGAGGGATTTTCCACACCCAGCACAGGAACTGCACAGATTTTGACAACGTGATTCGTGGTCAAAGCAGGTTAGATTTAGCCCAGAAGAGGTCAGACTTAATCACAGAATCATAGAATGGCTTGGGTGGGAAAGGACCTTAAAGATCATCTCGTTCAAATTCCCTGCCATGGACAAGGACACGTTTCACTAGACCAGGATGCTCAAAGCCCTGTCCAACATGGCCTTGGACACTTCCAGGGGTGGGGCAGCCACAACTTTTCTGGGCAACTTGTTCCAGTGCCTCACCACCCTCACAGTCAGGAATTTCTTCCTGAAACATAATCTAAACCTGCCTTTAAGTCCCTTTAAGCCATTATCCCCTGTCCTATCACTGCAGACCCTGCTAAAAAGACTCTCTCCATCTCTCTTGGAGCCCCTTTAGACACTGGGAGGGGCTCCAAGATCTCCCTGGAGCCTTCTCTTCTCCAGGCTGAGCAATCCCAGCTCCCTCAGCCTATATCCATAGGAAAAGGGCTCCAGCCCTCTGAGCATTTTTG
This sequence comes from Myiotriccus ornatus, assembly GCA_036023395.1. Classification (NCBI taxonomy): domain Eukaryota; kingdom Metazoa; phylum Chordata; class Aves; order Passeriformes; family Tyrannidae; genus Myiotriccus; species Myiotriccus ornatus. Next base: position 149,725,941 of record JAYRBT010000082.1, on the reverse strand, counting down.
TTGCCAGTTCTGGACTTGCTCCAACAGGTCCCAGAGGTGGTCACAGCGTTCCAGGAGGGGTCTCATGGCAGGAGAGTGGAAGGGGGGGAATCACCTCCCTTGATCCACTGTTTTGATGCAGCCCAGGCCATGGGTGATTTTCCTGAGATTCAGGAGTCTTAGTCCCGCTGTGTTCCAGGTAAGAGCTGCACCAAATGGTGACCTTTGACTGCCCATCTTGTCATTTTGGGATGACTGACCTTTATGTAAGTGTGTAAATACTATGTTCAAACCGGAATACTGGGTAAAATTAATAGATAGGGACTTAAACCTGAGTCACTTTCTCACCAGACTGACAAGTGCTTTCCTCATCTCTTGCATTCATGTCTCAGATTCTTTTCCTTTTATGTAAGTTTTCCAAAATCCGCAGCAAATCTGATAGCTCATGGACTTGCCTCGGTGTAAAATGATGTGTGTGTGAAGTTTTGAATGGTGTTTTACAGTAGAAAATCCTCTCCAAAGCAGGCAGTAGCAAAACTCACTTTGGTTTGTCCTGATTTTTGCAGGCCAGGTTGGGGAGGTTCATGGATGCTCCAGCTGCTGTTTTTCCTTCTGGAGTTGCACACGTGACATTAACAAGTTCTTACAAATTCAATGTCCACATAAGTCCTTTCCTTACCTTGACTTTACCATTCCCCAAGGACCACACACTGCTTTGTTCCCAAGGGTTGGGATGGGCCCAGAAGTATTTTTAGTTGATGCAAAATTCTGTATTTGAAATGGAGGGCATACAGATTGCATGGGAGATTGGTTTTTTAGGATTGCAGAGAGGGGAAGAGAAGGAGTTATAATATCCACGAGATCTCTGCATGATCAGATCTGTTCTACAGAAGCAAATGGTTATTAGTGAAAAATTCCAATTTATTCTTTAGAACATTGTGCTTCCTGCAAAGAAGAATAATTATTAGCTCTGTTATAGACAATTCCTTGAGGCTTTATCTTACTGAATCTCCAAACTCTGCACTAAAATCTGTTAGAGAGATCCAGCATTTGGGGTAGAAATATATGCTTGTGTTCAAGGTTTGTTTGAATATTCGTGTTGTCCAGGCACATAAGTTACTTTTTGTGCTATTTAGTGACTTTTGGTGTCAAGCCAGTGGAGTCCAAAAGAGAGGAGAGGATTTTGTCTGTCAGTGGAAATATAATTAAGTGGCTTGTTCAAAGTTACAGGCCAAGTCCAAGTCTGCAGACTCATTAAAACAGAGGATTTCTTAAATTTCTGCAGAAATAATTGAGCCATGTTTCTAATCTGCTCTTCTTTCTTTCCTTAAATATTGAAGCGTGACTGATAACGGGTGATGAGTTTTTACAACTGGGAGCGTCCTGAGAAAAATCCCACATGTAAATATCAAGAATGTAATTTATTTAACATGTTCCATTGCGGAAAAATCTTCAAATGCTTTTCATACGTGCTGTGCTAAGTCTAGAAGTAGTGACCTGTTTTTAATTTGAAAGTGGATTTGAGACAGTGAAATTCAAGGCTGTAAAAATACAAATGTGCTCCTGGTTTTCTGTTACTTTTATATATTCACAAACATATATATATATATATATATATTAAATCTGAAGTCATTAAAAGCAAAGCAAACCATATTTGCACCTTCCTGGTGTTCTTAGGGTAGAGTATCCTCCTCTCCTGATGGAAAAGCCCCAGTATTTCTCCAGCTCCAACACAGGAGATGATCACAGAGAAGGGCTCCATTTTAGAATAGAAATAGAAAAGAAAATAGAAATAGAGAAGATTTTGAGTGTTAAGGTCTTGAACGAGAATGAGGAAGAGTGAACATCAAAGTTCTGCCTCTTAATTTTTATTCAGAGCAATAAATAGTTATTATGCAACTTCTTGCCTCTTCACCTGGGGGCACTTTTCCAGCTGGAGATGCTCCGTGCACAGCTCTGTGCCATCCCAAGGCTGGAAGAGTCAGAGATCCGTGCAAGGTCCATGGGATGGAGGTTTTCTTGCTGTTGCAAGGGGTCATATTCCATCATGTCGTGGCACAGATTCATGGATTCACCATTTATGCATCCAAGGAACTCAGTTTATCCATTCTGGGGTAATGGCTGTTGTTGGATGTTGTCCCCTTTGTCTCATGGGTTACTTGTTCAAATATTTCACTGTATTTTTAAAAATAAAACAAAATAAAATTACCAAACAAACAACTGAACTAAAATCCACTATTTTTTCCCTCTGGAAAAGTGTCCTGCTGCTTTATCTTTTCTTTCTCTGCTGTTGACAGTGACCTCTCTGGAAAGAAGTCTTCGATCTCTGGGGACCTCAAACGATACTCAAGAGCTGCAGGATGGACTGTGAGTTTATTTTAAATTGCTGCAGATCTTTCTTTGTCCCAGCCTTTTCATTTTCTCCCTCATCTATCCTCACCTTTTCTTCAGCCCTTTTATTATATCTGGACATTTTTTGTCAGGCTCACTTTTTTTTTTATTATTTTTTATTTCTGTTGGTGATAAATGGTGGTAGAATGTGTATTGATCCTATAAAGCTTTGCTTATGGTGGTTCCGGGTGGCAGAGAATGGTGGTAGATAAAGAAAAAGATGACCCACAGTGAAAGGGCTTTCTGTGGGTCTGTCTGTGTTGTTATTTTTTGTTGATTGTTGTTTTTTTGTTGTTGTTGTTGTTGGGGTTTTTTATTTATTTTTAAAGTGAAGCCAGAGTAGGATGCTGTGGTTGTTTTGGCTGGGATGCAGTTATTTTCCTCACAATGGTGAGTAGGAGGCTGTTTTGGACTGGGGATAAAAGCAGTGTGGATAACCCAGGGATGCTCTGGTTGTTGCAGAGCAGTGATTACACAGAGCCAAGGCCTTTCCTGCTCCCCACCCCACCCCACCAGTGAGTGGGGCGTGAGTGAGTGGCTCTGTGGGGTTTAGTTTCTGGCTGGAGTTAAACCACAACATGTGTTTGTGCAACTTTTATCCCTCTTTCACTTTGCCAAAGTCCGTGAACCCAAGAGAAAAGAGAAAAAGGGACTTTTGACAAGGGCAGGTAATGATGGCCCAAAGGGGAATGACTTTGAACTGAGACAGCAGGTTTAGATTGGATATTGGGAAGAAATCCTTCCCTGTGAGGGTGGGGAGGCCCTGGCACAGGTTGCCCAGAGAAGCTGTGGCTGCCCCATCCCTGGAAGTGTCCAAGGCCAGGTTGGACAGGGCGTGGAGCAACCTGGGATAGAGGAAGGTGTCCCTGCCCGTGGCAGGGGGTGGAACTGGGTGATCTTTAAGGTCCCTTCCAGCCAAAATCATTCTATGACTCCACGAAAGAAAAAAAGAAGGAAGAGGATATTTCACAGGTGGAGAAGTGGGTTGTGGGGTTGAAAGCTGCATCACAGCATCCCAACACTGACAAAAGGAAACTTCAGCTGCAGTTGCAGCAGCTCCAGTTCATTAAACCCCCTCTCCCAGAGCTGTGTACACACAAACACACACAGTTGGCTTTCACTGCACGTGTGCTAATTAGGGAATTAAAATGGCTCTTCCAAACGTAGCCCAATTTATTAAAGGTGCCTCCCTTAATGCAGCTTGCAGGCAAAAATCAAGTGTTTTAGGATGTGGCTCCGATTTCCTTTATATAACTGAAGTTCCTGCTGAGATTTGGCTGTGAAGAAAGGGGAAATTAGGGTTTATTTCTTTATATTGCCTTTATACAGCTGTAGTTTGCCTGATGGACCTGACTGACCTTCTCTGTGCAATAGAAACTCTCCAACTGGTTTTCAATCTTTCTTCTCTCTCCATTGGTTTCCTCAGGGCATCAGATCTGCCCTGATTCACATCTAGTCTAGTTTTGCAAACCAGAGGATTAAAAATAGTAGTAATAATAATAATAGTCAGAAGATTTGAAAGTAAATTTAGGAGGTTGGAGAGGATGTAGGAGTACAGAGTCAGTCTGTGGAGATCGATGTAATCAGGAAAGATGTTTACATGGACACAATTATTTGCAGCACAAACCACCTTAATCACTGGAGATCCTTAGCCCAGGAAAGCCTTGTATCACACAGCTATTATGTTTGCTCTCCTAAATTACTCTTTTTTTTTTTTTTTAATTTAAGAATCAATTCCTTGACTTTTCAGAGCACTCCAAAACCATGGCTAGATAATTTCCTTCTTTCCTGAGCAGTTACATAAATAGGCACTAATAAGGCACTAATTGCACTAATTATTTTTGATCTCAGAATTATCATTAATTGTCCAGGTAGTCGAGTGCAGCTTACTTTTATTTTAACCATGCTTGCCTACCCCTGTTATCAGCCCCAGAATTCCTCCAGCTGTCTCCTGGTTCATCCCTTCTCCCCATTCTCCAGCAGGTCTCTCCTGGTTCCTCCTATTTGGTTTGTTGTGTCTCCAGAACAAACAGTTCCAGGGTGCTCTGCAGAGGAGGAGCAGCAGCTCTTTTCCCCTCAATCCTCTCCTAGAACTGAGGTGTCCTTCCCTTGCCCCCTTTTCCAGGCAAACAGCCTCGAGTGCTCTACAGGAATCTCTGGTTCTCCTGAGAGCTGCACCAGCAGAAAGCAGCACCCCATGAATCACAGGGCTGGCAGTGCTGATATATCTCTGTTCAGGGGGGTCAGCTCTTCAGGTGAGACCTTTGGGGCAGCGTTTTCTGCTTCCCCAGCTGCAAATCATGGCTTAATCTTCCTCCTTTGCCACTTGACCCCTTTCCTTCAGAGGCTGATGCATGTTTCTCCTTGAACACCCTCTAACTTGGGAGATGGGAGCAGGGAGTGAACATTTGGTGGGTTTATAGCCTTGGCTATTAGGGAAACGATGATGTTTGTGGGTATCTGAATAGTAAAATTGCCACACTTTCTACTTTCTTAGTAAGTGACTCTTACTCTGCCTAAAATGAGGCTGTTTTGCAGATGAGGGGAGGCAGAATATTTGGGAATAGGGATTAATGGTGATCCTGCCACACAGGGCATTCAGCTGCTACGGTTTGTATTCTTGCTTACCTGGCTGCAGGGTCCTGCTAAAACACAATAAACCCAAAGTTACCTGATTCCTTTTCAAATTCACCCAGACTTTCTGCCTCCTAAGCACAGGGCTCACAGAGGCATCAGATGAAGGCAGATTTCTGTCAAACTGGGCTGTTCCCTTCTCTGAAATGGTTTCTCTCCTTCTGAGAGCAGAGTCATTCAGAATAAGGGTTGTACCTGTGGCGAGTGACTCTGGGAGAGTTCATCCCCAGTGGAATGCCAGCTCCAGTCAGAGAGGCAGACTTGGCTGCTGAGGTGATCTTGGTCTAAAAAAATCAACTGGTTTGTTTTCTGAGATGAGGGGGTCCTCCAACATTAGGCACTGAAGGTAATTGGCTTTTAATTTAGGCAAATCAAACTGAATGCCCAGGTCAAGCAGTGACAGTGAAAATCAGTCTCTTCTCTTGTGAAAAGAGATAACCCGAAAAGAGATACGCCTTGTTAATCTCCCGACATCCTCCACAAACTGGCTGGAAATGAAAGCATCCCTGTAACCTGGGCTATGCTCTCTGAGAAGTATGATAGAAGAAGGAAAAAAACCCTAACAAACAAGGCTTTCATTTTTTTCACAACCTGACCCTGTCTTATTGTGATCTCAAGAGAAGTGGCCGTGCAGGCTGCAAGTAGCACTCGTTGGCTGCCTGGAAGCTATGAGACTGAGCTTTAAGTGGCATGAAGGGGCCTTGATGTCCTTTCCATGGGGGCTGGCTGGCCGTGGCAGCAATCCATGCTCTCCAAACCAGCCTTCCAGCATCGCTTACCTCAGTGAGGAGTTTGATTCCTTGCTGGGCGTTTGACCTTGTCTCGCTGCAAGGTCAAGAGCAGCAGAGCAGTGACTCCTCCATCACAGCTTATTACCCATTTTCAGGTGGGTCTGGGATGTAGCCCAAGAGTCTTCACTCTGTGGCACCTTTGGATGCTTTACAAGTCGCTGGCAGAAGCATTTCCCTGTTTAAGGAGGAGTTGCAAGAAAGATATTTTTGGGGCTTTTAGCACTGATGAGATTTGCTAAAAAATGTGTTGATTTCTCCTGATTTGAGAAAAAAAAGCCTTTTAGCTTTCACCTCCTTCCTCCCATTGGCATTAATTTCTTTTAAAAAGTGAACATTATTGAAATATATGGGATTTTTTGCTTGCACCTGAGAGAGGCCTCAGCTCTACATCTGTGCAGTGTGAGAAAATAAAGCTGCTTTTCTCACTGAATTGATGCACAGTCCTGGCTAAGACGGTGCATGAAAAAGAATCCCTATGGCCACGTTTCAGAGTATTTTCCACACAGGAAAGCTCAGTTTGAGATCTGAGCTGCTACAGGGTGAGACAAGTTCTGGAAGAGACTGAAAGTTCAGCCTTTGTGTTGCTGCTCTTCCTGTGTTTTGGACAAAAATTAACCTCACAAAGCACCAGTTTTCCCTGGGCATGCAAGGCCTATTAAAATGCACGCATGGATTGCAGGAATTAAAGGGAATTCCATCTTCCTCACCCTTCCCCAGGGAAATTTGCCACACCACCTGAAAATTTTTTGAGTGATGAGTAAAAGCACTTCTTAAGTTTATTTTGCCACCACATAATCCTAAAATCACTGGATCACTTATGGTGAACCGCTGTCAGTTTGGGATGCTTTTGGGAAGAGAAGCATCCCTGGACGAGCTTGAAGCCACTACGAACAGCAAGAGTCGATTAAACTGTGGCAACGAGCTCTTCAGTGCTCTCAGGCTCAGTCTGAGGAGCTTTGGTGGATTTGCAGAAGCACTTCTGAAATCCTGCCATTCGGGGTATAATCAGTAATTTTGAGATGGACTGGACTGAGCTGTGAGGTTTGTGTGGCGCAGGTTGTTCACACCTTCGTGTGGATAAGACACCAAAAAGAGGTGCCTCCGTCACCCCAGCCTGTGGTGTCTGTCAGGATTCAGCTCATCCTGAGAAGGCCCATGGAATGGTTTGGGTTGGGAGGGACCTTAGAGACTGTGTAGTTCCAACCCCATCCTGCCATGGGCAGGGACACCTTCCACTATCCCTGGTTGCTCCAAGCCCCCTCCAGCCTGGCCTGGGACACTTCCAAGGATGGGGCAGCCACAACTTCTCTGAATCTGATGAGGTCGTTTCCCTTCAGGGTGAGTGATTGAGACAACTCAGTTCCTTCCCACCTAACTCATGTTACACTAAGAAATGCAGTAACCCTTGGCTTTTTGGGGAGAGCTGTGGGATCATTTGTGCCTTAGCTGGACCAAAGTGATCTTTGGACATTCCCAGTTCCTCTGTGTGCTCCAGGGAGGATGAATGGTTATCCTTATGCCTTGGAGCCTCATCAACCTGCTGCAGAGGTGGATGAATCCATGCCCTTCAGCTTCTCTGGATAGACATGAAACAATAAAGGCTTTTTTTCTCAGTTAATTTTATCATATTTGTTTATTGTTTCCTTTTTCATTCCCTATTTTACCATTATGTTTGATAAGTTGGAGGTGTAGCTTAAATATTTATTTTTTTTTTAAGCTTCTGTTAAAAAGGTTTTAATTCCTCTGGAATACAGATTCATTTAGAGCCGAAAGATATTTTAAAGTCATAATTTACTGAAAGAAGATTTGTTCAAGTAAATCAGACAGAAGCTTTTAAGTGTCAGCATGTTTAATTAAGGGTAGGATTTAATAATATTTTATATGTTTTTGTTGTACTGCTCATATAAGCTTACAAAAAAAAAAAAAAAAGATTTCCATAAATATTTTGAAACGTCGTTTTGATTCCGCTAATATGTTAAACCCTTCAAAGTAATACCTTCCCTGTTCAACTCAAAGCAGTCGGATTAACTTTATCTATCCTCCATTTATCGCTGCTCCCATCAGTTCCTGACAGGAAAAACCTTCTAGGTCTGGCAGGAAAAATGGGTTGCCAGATTGCAACATTTGCATTTAACTGTCTAATACACTCGCTGCATTAATAACTGTATTTATGTGACAGATCTCCCCCTTAAGAATCCCAGAGCTCCAGATATGTGACAACCCTGTGATAAATGACAAAAGCTGGGGATGAACTGCAGAACTCTCCAATGATGATAAATTCATCTGCTTTTGACCGCCTTCCCTGCTTAGAGAGGTCCTTGGAGTATCCCCTCACATGCCTGAACAGCTTCTAATGGTCACTACAAATCAATCTGTCAGAGAAGTTTTTCTTTCCAGTGTTTTCCTCCCGGATTGTCCTTGCCAGAGGTCTGAGGTGGCCAAAGCAACAGTGGCTTCCCATGTCAAAGTAGCCTCAGGACGTAAGGCCGTGAATTTTAAACCCTGTGGTGATGGAGCAATGATTACTTGCTTGTGGCAAGTGATGGATGCTCCAGGAGAGGCAGGATGGGGACAAGGGAAGACCAGCTCTCTCCTCTTCTCCACACCCCATGCACCCCTTTGGTGCCCCAGGTGAAACCTGGATGCTCCTTTGGCATCCCACGTTCAAGGGAGAGGGAGCACCCAGGATTTGGAGATGCTCGTGGTCCAAAGGAACAGCAGAAGTCAGGGGATCCACAAAAGCTTAGAAATTTTTATTAGGAAATCACACACTTGGCATGGAAATTGGTATAAGTTAGGCCCTGATCTCCTGGTGTGAGCACAAGGCAGTGGGATTTGAGTAAAGGACAAAAAGGAAGAGAAAGAGATGGATTAAAGGGAGGAAGGGAGGGAGGGAAGGAGAGAGGGAGGAAGGGAGGAAGGAAGGAAAAGAGAAAGAAAGAGAGAAAGAGAGAAAGAAAAAGAAAGAAAGAAAGAAAGAAAGAAGGAAAGAAAGAAGGAAAGAAAGAAGGAAAGAAAGAAAGAAAGAAAGACAAGAAAGAAAGACAAGAAAGAAAGAAAGAAAAGAAAAAGAAAAAGAAAGAAAAAGAAAAAGAAAGAAAAAGAAAGAAAGTCTCATCCTGCTGTTTCTCACAGTGAATTTTAACCAACAGTCCTTGCTCAGCTCCACAGCCGTCCCGCTCTGAATGTCTGAGACATCCACATTAACCCCTTCACCTTCTCGGCTTCTCCAGCTCCCATTTTGGAAGCCAACTTCATCCTCCAGAGAGAACTCTGTTTGTGGCATGAAAATTTTCCACTCCCAGAAGTGTGGCTGGATATTCTTGTGTGTAAAATTGCTGCCATGTTTGGTCTTTTCATAAATTCGTTCTTAGATATTTATCTGGGAAATGCTGATTTCCCGCTGATGTTGTTCTATTTTTTTGTTTGTTTTATGGGTGACAGAAGGAGGGATAAATAAGTAGAATAAAATGTTCCCTCTCTTTTAATCTCTTAGGCCACCATGATAGTTTTTCTGATTTTTCACAAGCCTTTCTGAGATTATTCATTGAAAAATATGCAATTTTCCCTTCTTAATGTTACCAAAATAGCAGCTTTTTAGTTTGGAGGTATTATCTTTTGCCATTTCCCTGCATTAGAAATGAAATGTGGTATTTGATTAGGTTAAAAATTGGCATTTTAAGTCAACAGAGAAAAGTTCCTCCTCCCTCACCTTGAGAAACAAACCAACTTCGAATATTTTGCCTCTTTCTTCCTGCAGAATTAGAGATGGTGCAGGCCAAGTTCCCATTCTGTTAGCACAGCCTGCAGGGGGCAAATAATTTTATATTTGAGGAGAAATATCCACGGGCAGGAAGTTTATCTAATGACTTGTGATCTTGATTGGAGTGGCTTCCTTCTGGGCTTTTAAGTACAAGTTTT
>JAYRBT010000082.1:149699646-149712971 GCA_036023395.1 Myiotriccus ornatus | reverse complement strand
CACGGGCAGGAAGTTTATCTAATGACTTGTGATCTTGATTGGAGTGGCTTCCTTCTGGGCTTTTAAGTACAAGTTTTTTAAACGTTTTAGACCAAAGAAAAAATAAAATTCTTGAAGGGGGAGGACAGTGGAAGGAATTAGTGTCCTCTGCAAGGTTTGCTGGGCTTGAGGAGCGGGGGGAAAGAATGAAAACAAGTAGAGTCCAATCTCAGGGAAGAGTGGGAGGATCCACCAAGCACTTGCTTGCAGGACAAGTCACCCTGCATTTTTTCCCTGCAGTGCTCTAAGGGATGATTCCTTTCCCACCATTCTCCACGAGGAATAAACCCTCTGAGCAGACACCCTTCCATCACAGGGGGCACAGCAGGGGTTTAGCAGGTCTTCAGGCTGTTGGTGTGGACATTGGGAGTTTTAGTTGAGTTGGTTTTTGGTGAGTAACACTTTAACACTTCCGGAGAGGAGGAATGGGAGATTGGAAGGAAATCTCGTAGGGGATTGTGTTTAAACCCCTTTTCCTGCCTTGTTTGATGTGAAAATAGAGAATAAAGAATAGAGAATAGAGGAGGGGATAGAGAAGGGAGAGGGGAGATGGGAGAGGGGAGAGAAATGATGATGATCAGCCATGAGTCCACAACTTCCTCTTGAATAACAAAGCTGAAGGTCAAGTGCTTGACAAACGTGTGTTTTATTTTGAAATAATTTAAACCTCAAGGGGGTTATATGTGTTTACCAGGACATCTTCTACTGCTGTCTGCTTATATTCTCTCTTTGTTCAGAAAACACAGATGCAATTTGTACATGGAGACTTTCCCTGTTCTCATCCTGTGATCTTCATGCATCCAGTCTTGCAGAATAATGAACAAGTAATGTCATGCCTCTTTCCTAGACTGCAGTGTCACGAAATGGTAATTTTATTTCTAGATTTAAGATAATGAAGTTCTTCAATACACTCCTTAGGGGTTAAACTAACCGAGGAGGGATTTTCGTCCCCCCTTAAAAGTTATTTAATTAATATTGATACAGTAAATAAGTCCAGAAGGTTAAGATGTCACAGGTGACTCCCTGTGCTTTGCCACAGTAAACAGTTCCATGAAGTTTGAGTGGTTTTGAGTTGTGAGTACCACGAGTGCTCTGCCACTTTGGTCCCATGGCAACAATCATGTTATGAAAGGTGCAGACAAAGCAAACTTGTTAAAACATTCAAACAAAAGGTGCAGCCTCGAATCAGTGGGGTTTGGGTTTTTTTTCCAGCTGTATTTCTCCTCTTCTTTTTCTCAAGCTGCAGGAAACAGTAACCCTGTGTGCCAAAGTCTTGTCTAACGCCCTTTTAGGAGGTGTTAAAAATGATAATATCCCCCATTTCGGTGTAAGAAATGGAGGAATCTGTTGCCTTGAGAGGAGCTGATTGTGGCTGGAGTCCAGTCTTGCTTCATGGAGGCAAAACCTGGGCTGGGAGAGAAACACAAACATAGCAGCAGAGGAAGGAGCAGTAGGTTTTGTTTCTGGTGCCCACTCTCTCTTCCAACCCAAATGATCCTGCGCTCCCAAGGCAGTGCAAACTCAGCCAGGCCAGGACAAGCCAGGGTTGTACCAGCAGAGAACAGGGCTGGTTGGTGTTAAAATGATTGTGTGTGGATGGACTCCCAAGAGCCGAAAGAGATTTGTGAAATCAATACTTGGAGAGCTTCTCTTACGTGCAGGATTGCAGCGTTTTCCCACCCCGTGCACTCAGCTCCTTTCAGTGTAATTACCCAGCAGCAGAGCCTGGTGCCTGTCATTTTATTTTGGTGTGTTTATGGCACTGCACACGACTGCAGTTGTGCTGTTACACAGCGAGGATCGGGATAAAATCATCTCAGATGGTTCAACTGGTGCTGATGGATCATTTCCCTGTACAGGCCATTTAACTGTCTGAGGGAGCAGATTGCAAATGGGATTTAATGTGGGTTGGTATTAACTGCTGAGATGGTGGAGAAGGTGGGCAAAACAGCTGAGTTATTCGCCAAAAAGCAGGTTACAGCAGCAAGTTGACAGGAGATTTCGATTATAATGTTGATAAAGCCCCTCAAGTCTCTCCTGCTTGATTTGTGACTGGAGTTAGAAGGAAAATCCAGCTTTGTCACATTGTCTGAAGAACAGAAATGAAAGGGAGTAAGGTTATTGAATTGCTGAGCATGGAAAATTCCCTCAAGCCCTGTAGAATAATGTGTTTCAGTGATGCTGTACAGGTTGTAAAGGTCAGTTTGCTCTTCAATTACAAATCTAGGTTTAAAGGTTGTAAAGGACAGAGGAAAAATAGTGATTTCTTTTTTTTTTTTTTTCTTTTGTAATTACCTCTCAGAGTGCTGATAATGTTTCAGACTCATATGTAAAAAAATTTCACAGCTCTATAGCAACAGGCATTTTAAAAGCCTTGGTGGAAGTGCAAAAAATCCAGGTCCCAGTTTTTATTTCTTCATTTTACAGATGGACAAAATAAGCCTTTTAAATTTTTAAGGCTTTGCAGTGAACTAATGACAAATTTGGAAGGAGTCCGTCATGAAAGGTTCAGTCAAATACCAAACCAAGTTTAAATAAAAAGAAGCCACACATTTTTTATTATTATAATTTTTAATTTTTTTCCTATCCTTTTCTAGCAGGATTCTGGTTGTTTATCATCTTTATTGGATGTGATTTCACACAGAGCTGCGAGAGCAGGGTCTTTGCATCCTGGGTAAATCTACAACTGACCCAGCTGACAAGAGAAAAGTTTTCCCACAATGAACAAATGACAAAAAAACCCACAATAACCTTTCTTTCCCTGCAAAGATTTGATTGGAATAGAGTAAGAAATGTCAGTTTTAAGTAGGTGAGCCGATGCATTTTGCCCAGCAAAGGGTACTTTGCCATCCCATAGCTCCATATGTGTCTCTTTTCCTTGGCTCTGCCTGAGTGACCACGCTGCTAACAAGCCATAAAAAGAGAAAGCAGGGCCACAGGGTGAAGGTTACTGCATTACAGGACCAGGCCATGCTAATTATAGCACTGAAAAGTGACTTTTGAGTGGATTCACCTAAATTACTACATTTCTGGGGGTGGTAGAGGGAGGGTTTTTTTTTCCTCTCTCACCAGCCAAGGGAAGCTCCCTCTATTTTATGTGTTTCTTCATTCAACCAATTATGCCCGTGAGATGGACAACTAAAAAAGCATCTGTTGCATCTGTTTTTATGGCAAGAGCGTTTTATGAGCCATGGAAGTTTCCTGCGTGGGGGAGGAAGATGAAGGATGGAAAATGTGGCCATAAAGAAACAAAAAAAAAAAAAGGAAAAGAAGAAATCTCGGAAAATGCTCTTCTAAAAGCTGTGGGCTGTGTGTGTGCACCTCCTGAGCTGCCTGGCTTTGTCCACACAGCAAAGTGCTGGGCAAATGGACTGGCAACAGGATGGATGGGAAGCTCTCTTTGTGGTTTGCTGCGGATGCTCTCGGGATGAGCAGCTGGATGGTGGCAGTGGAAACGCTTTTGGGTGCACCTGCCACCCTGCACAGTTCCTGTAACAGGTCCATGGCACCTGAGAAGGGCCAGGATGCTTCTCCACATTCTGCTTCTTGGGAACCAAGGAATGGATGGACGTTTTGGGCAGAGGTGGTGGAATTCAGGGAGATGGCTTTTCCCTATCCTGCCGTGTAGGAAACGCCACCTGGCTCACTGCCGGAGAAGGAGAGAGGAATCACAGAGTGGGGGGCAATATTTGTTGTGTGTCCTGGGCTGCATCCAAAGCAGGGTGGGCAGCAGGTGAGGGAGGTGACTCTGCCCCTCTGCTCTGCTCTGGTGAGACCCCAGAGACCTGCAGAGATACATCCAGCTCTGGAGTTCCCAGCACAGGAAGGACAGGGAGCTGTTGGAGCGAGTCCAGAGGAGGGTCAGATTAAAGGGATGGAGAAGCTCTGCTGTGAGGAAAGGCTGAGAGAACTGGGATTGCTCAGCCTGGAGAAGAGAAGGCTTCAGGGTGATCTTATGCAGCCTTCTAGAACCTGAAGGGGGCTATAAGAAAGATGGAGAGAGACTTTACAAGTGCCTGGAGTGACAGGAGAAGGGGGAATACTTTCAGAGTGAAAGGGAAAAGGTTTAGATTAGATATTAGGAAAATATTCCTGGCTGTGAGGGTGGTGAGACCCTGGAACAGGCTGGCCAGAGAAGCTGTGGATGCCCCATTCCTAGAAGGGTTTAAGTCCGGGTTGGATGGGGCTCTGAGCAACCTGACAGAGTGGAAGGTGTCCCTGCCCTGTCCCTGCCCACGGCAGGGAGGTTGGAACTGGGTGATCTGTAAAGCCCCTTCCAACCCAGGCATTTCTATGATTCCGTGATTCCACGTGTTTTCAAGTATTTAAGCTGTTTTGTTGGGGGGGTTGGCATGGGAGACACCTTAATGCCAGGACCTGATCTCGGCTTTGACAAACTGACACCACACAAAATCCGTGGCCAACCCTCCCCATTTCCCATAACACAGCTCTTCCCACTGTGATTTCTCCTCTAGAGGCAGCTGTGGGCTTTTGGATCGCCTCTCCTCCCAAAATCTAAGCTCCCTTGCATGCTGAGCCAGGAGAATTTGGGAGGTGGCTTGGAATGCTGCCACCCAGTCATCCCAGTCACGCTGCCAGATCCCCGGTCGTGGCCCGAGAGGAAAGTGCTCGGCGTACACGTCATGTGGGATGTTTAGTGCTTGTTAGTCACAGCCAAGGGAATGTCAGCTGTGCTTCATCCTAATTTTTATGAAGCCACTGGGGCTCGTTTTCTTTCTGCTCGAGCAGTGCAACCAACAAGCATTATTTTAGCATTGAATTGTACTTTTTTTCCCCCCCCAAGTATATAACTATGGATGCATTGTGCATGTAGGTGTGTAGATATCTGTGTGTCTATGCACAGCACCCCTAGAGAAATACATAAAACATTTTGGTAGCTGTATAAAATAATCATTTCGTGTTGTGTTTCCGAGTGTCTTGTGTGTCAGTGTGAGGGGTGTCTGTCTGCCAGACAGACACATAAACTGAGGCACGGAAAGAGATGAAACAAAAAAAAAAGATTGAGATTTTTGTTTATTTATCCAAAGCCCCATTCAGCAGCTTTAGGGACACAGTTTTGTGGCCAGTGGAGCAGTTACAGTGCGTGATCCTTCTGCAATGTTTTCTGCTCCCACTGAGAAGGTTTCCTCCTTCTCCATCCTGCAACATAGAGGTATCAGATATAAAAATGAAAAAGTCTGGTCTGGTGGAAGGTTCCCTGCCCATGGCATGAGATAATCTTTAAGGTCCCTTCCAACCCAAACTATTCTATGATTCTAATAAAAACAGAGATTATTTTATGTGTATAGCAGGAATATATAGTCAAAGAGTTACAGACCTCCTCTTCCATTTCTAATGTGTAAAACTCATTATATATTGAATATTTTAATTTTGGGATCTTCTCTCATTCATGATTGCTGACTCTTTTTTTTTCTTTGTTGTTGGGAGATGAAATGGGTGTGTACAATGCTCCTCTCGCACTTGTCAAATGGCAAGATGATGGATAAGGAGGAAAAAAAGAGATGCTCGTGGTTGTCAGCGATGCTTAAATCCTACTAAAAGCAAAACACACTATATTTGCTTGTGGAGACACTTCTGAGTCCAGCTGTGAGATGACAAAGTGATTGTGCAGCTCTTAGAAACCCAGAGCATCTCCTACTAGTTGTCCAGATTCCCCTTTCAGGGGAAGTTCAGTTTTCCCTGGACTGGTCCAAAGCAATTTTCCCAATCCACCATTCCCAAAAATATACACCAGCCCATACAAGCACCTGATTCCCTCTCTGCATTCAGCAGGGCCTGTGACAGGGGGAGGGCTGGGAGGAGCTGGGTTGTGCACGAGCCGCTGTGCCTGCTCAGCAAAAGCAGATTATTCCCCTGCAGGTGGGTTGTGTCCCCCAAAAGTGCACCTGGGTGGTTTCCCTCTCCAGTCTCTTCCCTCCATATTTTGCAGGACTCAAGGCAAATGACAAGTTCTGAAGGATCAAAGGCATTTATTGCTGTTGTAGCAGCATGGAGTGTAGCTCTGTTATTCAGAGGTTTGCTGCTCGTGGGGAATTGAGTCTTGGACTGTGCTCACATTGATCTTTTCCCTAGGTTTTGGAAGGGACTGCTCAAACTCAGTCTTTGTAGGCTCAGCCCTAACTTCTTATTATTTTCTAAAGCACTGAGAAATTATTCAGTGCTGATTAGGTTTAAAATAAAAAAGTCCATGAGAATTAAGAACCAGCAAAGAGCTGGTTCCTGTGTTGTGAAATGCAGGATGATCTGAATAGTTCACCAGGAGCTGTCCTTGCTGGATCATGGCCAAATCTGCTTTTGCATGTCGATCAGCGCCTGAACAGGAGAATTTATGAACTCAGCTGGAGCTCAACGGGAGCCACAATATTCCCAAATGGCATTAGGGTCTTGCAAATTGTTCTCCTCACCCCTTGCAAAAAGAAAATGGGAAGAGGAGGAGGAGAATAAGCAGGCAAGATGACCTGTATGTGAATATTGCCCTGGAAAGGAAACTTCCCTCGAGTCTCCCATGAGACCAGTGACCATGGGCCATGTCTGCTGTTGCCCAGAGAGGTTGTGGCTGCCCCATCCCTGGAAGTGCTCGAGGCCAGGTTGGATGGGGCCCTGAGAAACCTGGTCTAGGGAGTGACATCCCTGTCAGTGGCAGGGATTTGGAACTAGAAGACCTTTAAGGTGCCTTCCAACCCAAACCATTCTATGAGAGGCTCCACAGTTTCTGATGTTCCTCTCTGAGGTTTCTCTGCACACACAGGGCCTTAGGATGAGCTGTTGGACCTATCAAGGAAACGTGGCAGCTCAGTAAATGATGGTACAGGCAGCATTTTACTCGTCAGTGATGGTGCAGACGAAGGCACAAAGAGGGGAGTAGGATCTGAAGGAGGCATTAAATCTGGCATTTGTAGAGTGGGAAAATCATCAGCACTGAGGGGGAGCTGGAACATGATGGACTGTTTATTGTGAGAGAGGAGAGGTTTATGACGAGCGTGTGAGCAGCTCAGTGTTCTCCCCATTGCCTTCTGTTTTCATGGAGGAGCGGAGTTTCCAGCTGAAATCAAAGCTTCCCTAAGCAAGAACAAAACAGTGCTCAGAGAAACCAGGAAAAAACAAATAACACAAGTAAGGGACCTCATATTATATTTTAAACTACCCTTGGCACAGTGTAAGACGACTGTAAAATTGCAAAGATGCCTAGAAAACACAAACTTTGAATAATTCCTGGGCGAAATGAAGAACAGGATTGACTTCAAAAGAATGCTGCACATGATGAAGTGGAATAAAATACAGAAAGCTGACTCCAGCCTTTCATTTGCACCCATAAACATTCATGTTGGGTTTTTTTTCAGGCCCTTCTTCCCTCCCTCATCAGTGTGCAGCCATTTGTGTACATTGGTAAGTTTTTTTCAGTATTTAAAGAGGGGCTGCTTGGTATATAAATGTCTGAGGGCTTGGGAATAATGCTCACTGTTTGTAATGAGTTGTATTTTCCTTCAGTTGTGGGTTAGGATTATTTTGTGGGTTTGCTTGTTGGGGTTTTTCAAGGACTGGAGTAATTTTTAATCCAATTTACTTGTCACAGCTGTGATTACTCAATATGGGAAACAACAATGGACAGATTATTTTTAATCCTTTTTTAATCATTTTCTCCTCTTTAGTTTTTCTGCTGTTAACACATGGCTGCAGAATCTGAGCTGTGTATTGTGGAACATTTAACTCTGACTTCTGAAAAACAGATTGATGAGAATAAGGACAAACAAGAACAAAAAAAAAAAATTATACAACGCTTTGTTTAGCTGTAAGGCCTGAAGTCTGGCCTCATGGCCATCCCAATCCCTATTTTATTCAGAGAAGGGGTGCTTAGAAGAAAAAATGTTTTGTTTGTGTATAACCCACAATTATTTTATTATTAAAGGATTTGTAGCAATGCCTTTAAAATGCTGCAGTGCAGAATTAACAATTTGGGGTGTCACCACCTTCCTTCTTGTTCTTGAGTGTTCTTGGGGGAGAAACAGAAGATCCCTGACCCCCTCCATGCCCCAAAAAAGCACCTGACACCGATTGAGGCTTTCAGGTGATGTTGTGGGTACAACACTCCATGTTATTTTAGCCATCCACTTTCCAAGCACCTCTATAAGAGGAAAACTGGAATGCCTGGGTAAAAATGGACATATGAAACCTGTTGTCCTGCCCTCTGCTCATTCCCAGTCTCCAGATTCCTCCTTTGTCCTCTGACAGAGGGGTTACTGCTGCCTTTCCTGGCTGTGAAACTCCCCTTAATGTGGTAATTAGAGGCCACCTGATTTAAACACACTAAAAAAGTCCTGCTGTCATTTATTTGCTTATTTATTTGGGGGCTTTACTCATTTGTTTGCTCTGATTAATAACCTGAGTAGTTTGCAAATGTGCAAATGGCTGCAGTCCCTCCAGGGTGTCCCTGCCCCATCCTGGGTCTCTTCTGTTCCTCAGCTAAAAAGCTCTGCTGTCTTCAAATTTGTTTGTGTGAATTGTCGTGAAAATTTACATTCAAACAAAAAACAAAGAAACAAAATAAATTACATAATAACGTGCAAAAAAAAAGTGCTATAAAAATTAATCTGGTCTAGCCTTCACACTAGTGAAGTAGCTGGGCTTAAATTTGGTCTTTGACTTGAGTTCTTGACTAAAGCCAGTGTTTGTGGGTAAAATATTGCGAGTGAAATTCCGAGCCTAAAATAATTCATCGTGGCCTGAGCATTTGGGTTTGGCACACCCCTGAGTTTATCTCTTTGCTGCCTCCATTGCAGTGATGTCCCAGCTCCTGGTATTTATTACGGTTTTAGTCAGCAGTCGTTCGAATAGCAAAGGAAGGTTTGTAAAACTCCTCCAGTGTTTACTTCACTGGGGCAGCAGCTGTGCTAGGAGCAGTTGTAATAGTAATGAGGATGAGAAAGATTGCTGGGAGGTATTTTAGTCACTGTCAGAATCACTATTTCACTTCCCAAACAGGGCTGTGTCTCTCAGGTCAGCACTGGAGAGGTGTCTGGGGACTGAGGGACCCAACAAAATACACTGAGCTCATCAATTTGCATGGGAATGTGTCCCCGGCATCTTCCAGGCACCCCAGCCTTGCAAGACCACAGGGCTCTCCTTTTTATTCTTCCCCAAATCTTTCTGGGGAGGAAAAGAGAGCACATTATTTATGTGAAACTGTGGTTTTGTTGTTATTCCACTGGATGTTTTCACAGTCTGATTGTCCGAGTTATCTAATTACTACAGAAAGGTTCATTAATATTACAGTGAAAATTGTTATTGCTGGTACTTTTGTTTTGTTGGTTCCCAGTTATTCAGGTTTTCTGTTCTCTTTTGCCTCTCTGAAGTTGGTTTTATCCCAGGGGTAGCACTTCTGTCATGACCACTGATGAGCCACGATGACTTGTGTTTGCAGACTAAGATGTCTGGTACTCTCAGATGTGATTACACTCATCTGTACCTCATTTTAATCTAGGTCTTAGACAGAATAGCTACTTGTTATTGCTATAAACTGACACAAAACTAGAACAAATCTGGGCAGTGGCAAATGTCCAGACAATTGTAATTGCAGCTAAAATAAGCTCAGATGAGCTCAGGTCAAGACAAGCTCAGTCAAGTCCCCGAGACCCTGGGTCAGGTCAGGCCAAAACCTGTGGCTTTTTACTAAATAACATTAAAATCAAATCTAGTGACTGATCTTCTGGTCAGACTGGCAAGGAGAAACAACAGATTTTGGTGTGGCTAGTGAAAAAAATGTGACTTGTTGATTTGTAGGAAGTGGGCAAATGACCATAACCCAGGTTATCCCAGAAAACAGGACTGAGACCAGTCTTGAGTCTGTGTTATAAGGGTTAAGGTCAGTGTAACAAATGACACCGTGTTTTGCCCAGTCCTTCCAGATTTGGGAAACAATTTTGAAGCAGGGAATGAATGACTCTGAGTGACCAATGTGCCCCTAATTAGAAATGGCTTGTGAGGACCAAGCATTATAGTTCTAAAAAGGCATAATCCTGTTGACACATTTGGAGTGTAGCCCCTCTTTTCAGGGTTATTCACTAAATATGAGGGCAAGCAACAAATGATACTTAATATTCAGTGCTTCAGTACATAGCACTAAGGAATAAAAAGTCTTCCATAGCTTTTTTTATTGCCAAAAACTCTTCTTCTTCTAGTGGGTGCAAATAACATTGGCACGTGTGTGTGTCCTTGAACAAAAAGAAGGATTTCTCTATACAAATAGAGAAAAAGTGTTGAGGACTTGCATAGTTTAATTAATGCTGGGTTTATGTTTCTTTTTTAATTTGGGGTGTAGGCGGTGCTCACTATTTTTTTCGTGCCTGATAAATTTCAATTTACTCCCTCTAAAAAAATAATATCAAAGGGAAACATAAAATACCAGCTCTGTCATTTTTCAATTCAAAGGTTCCCTTCAGGCTGCCTGTTCTCCTCTTTCCTCTGTATCAGCTGGATCTAGATATGGCCTCAGTCTGGTACACTGATGGTGGACAGATGAGGTACAAACCTTGGTGTACACTTGTGGTTATAAAGCTGGGCTCAAGCTTGGCTTATCTGTGTTCTATTTAGGTCATTGAAACTGTGTGACTACAAGGAGTTTTGAAGGAAGGGGGAGAAAGGAAGTGGGGAGGGAGAGGAGAACAGGAGGTGGATGCTGTGTGCTGATTTTCCTGCATGAAAGACAGGTCTTCGTGGATGTGCTGCACCAGGAGATTCAATAACTGCTTGTAGTTTAACAACCAGCCCCACTGAGCCTGACCAAGTGTCCCATCCAACCTAAATTAACCCATGTTTCTAAGATAAAGAAAAAAAAACCTGGTATTTTCCAATGAGGTCTCATTTCTGTTGCCCAGACACGCGGACAACTGTGTTGCAGAGAAACTCTGCCACACACAGAATTTGATGAGGCCACCTCAAGATAAGATTTTCTTGCCCAAAGGATTATACTGATCATGTGCAGCTCTCAGTAATACAGATTTAATCTGGTTTATCCTCACCCTCTTGTTGTGGTTTCAGCTTCGTTATCTTTTGTGTGTTTTGTCCCACCTTCCCACCACGCTGGTTTTTAGCCTTTGCTTTCAGAAATAGCAAGATTTTCAATCAGAGACTGCTCTATCTGCTCTGTCTGTCCCACAGCTTCTCATTCCCCCCTGTTTTAAGTCAGCATCTGACTCCTTTGCTTCTCCCAAAAAACCTTCCCAGAGAAGGAAAAGTAGAGGCTGTTCGTGGCCTCTCTGCTGTCACCACCAGCTGATGCTTGTTTGGAGAGGTTTTTGGTAGGTTTTCTTTTTACCTTCTGGGAGTCTCCTGGAGTTTCCTTCATTTTTTGGTGCTTTTTCCAATTCCAGTTCTTGATTTACCTCAAAGGATCTTTCACTGTCCTCCCCTGACACTTTGGATTGTCCTGGCACTGAACTGAACTATTAGGAAATTACTGAACTAATGAGAGTTAAAACATTTTGTCTTTCTCTGTCTGGCAGGGTGGCATTCAAACTCTGTATAATCATCTGCACACACTGAATCCTAAATTTCGTATAAAAATGTAATTTGTTAATTAAACTTTGTCACGAACGCTGGGGCTAATGAGCTCGTGGCTCATTACTCGTGTGGGGACAGTCTGGGTGGGGATCAATCACTTTGGGATGCAAAAGGCTTTGTGGAGACTGACCTCCAAAATCCAGGTTTTGAGGGATATGGGAGGAGAAGGCTTTTTTTTTTTTTTCCCCAGGAGCTACTTCAAAGCACAGTGTGAGCTAATGCAGTGCCAGACTGAGAGCCCTGTGTGTATTCACAGGAGACAAATAGGATGGTGCTGATCTCTGAAGAGGAGGCAAAAGGGACACTTCTGCAACCCAGTTAGGGTTGCACTGTGGGTTTTTCCATGAAGAAATGTCTCTTATGAAATCACAGACTGCTACCAGCCGGCTCCAGCAACGGGAATCAGAGAGTCACGGAATCATTTAGTTTGGAAAAGACCTAGAAAAGATCATTGAGTCCAACCTTTAGATCATCCAGACTAACCTTTATTTTTTTTTAGCCTGGTGTTATTTTCAAGAGAAGAGACCGGTGGAAAACACAAGACCATTTCCTTGCACAATCCCAGCTGGACCACCAGGGATTAGGGCTGGAAACCACAACCCTACCCCTCTTCCCAGAGGAACCTTCACCAGAGTCCATCAGTGAAGACCCTCATTGTGCCACTCATGGCCAAACCATTGCTTTGTCTTACACAAAATACACAAAAGGGGAAGAAAATTGAAACCTGTTAAACCTTCGTATTTGACTTGTAACCTCAGGTGTTATTTCCCCAGGGGTGGAGCCCTGGGAGGTCTGGGCTCATCTCAAACACTCACCAAGCCCTGGGTGCTGGGTTTCACCTGAAATGAGCCCTGTGGGCTGAAAGCAGCTCGTGGGGGAGTAAAGCTTGTTTGTGCTGAGGATTTGATGTGTTCAGAGCGGTGAACACAGCAAAGAGAAATCAGCAGGGCTAAAGCAGCCAACCTTTCCTGCCTGAGCAACCAGACATTTCCGTGCTCATTTAATACATCTCTCACCATCTTCCACTTCCTCCAAGGTTGCGACATGCCAGCCTGGGTGGACACAAACCTCGTGGCTCATCCAAAATGCCAAGGTTTTGTGACCTTGGCTGCCTTTCAGGGACCAAATTTGAGGTCCTCAGCACGCTGTGCCCCTTCCTCCCTTCCGTGCACAGCTGAGTTTCCACTGCTGAGCCTCAAATTAGAGGTTTTTCCTCTTTACATTAATTTTCTTGTATTAATGGGAAGGGAAAGAACAGTTGTGGTGCTGTGTGTGTGAGCAGCCTTACTGCTGGATTTACAAAGCAGCTCAGAAAAGCAGTACTTAATGTATGGAGGCATAAAGTGAGGAGGAGGAGGAGGAGGAGGATTGTGTCAGCAGACCAAGCTTAGGCTTTGCCTTGTAAAATGGGTGTTTCATTACTGTGCTGTTCAGCAAGACCTGGTCTAGCTCAGACTGGGTGTTAAGAGTCGGCATCTTTTATTAGACCAAGTGTTAGAGCTGTAAAAATAGATAAGTTTTCTTTAGATGTACAGGAACTGTCTTGCAGGCCTAAAGCTTATTCCAGCTCTACCACTTGTTTTGATAAAAAAAGGTTACCTTTGGCTAAAATGTCTTCCATATGTTCCCAGACCAGCACAAGCACAGCAATTTACTATTTGTTACCTTGGGAGAGGAGGGAGATTATCCAGGGTAAGGAATAAACCCCT
>JAYRBT010000082.1:149682735-149693645 GCA_036023395.1 Myiotriccus ornatus | reverse complement strand
GTATGAAAATTTAACTAGGGAGCTTGGAGAAGGAAGATGGTTTTTGTGGTGTCACTCTGCACAGCTGAGGAGTTATGCAGCAGGACGCCAGGGAACATTTCCAGCTTTCACGATGTTAAAGGATTGTGGTGCAGCCATAAAAAAAAGATCCTGAGGAAACACAAGACATAATCAAGATGTATTAAAAAAAAAAAAACAAAATACAAACAACAAAACAGGGTGTTTCTCAGTGAACCTTGCAGCCCAGTCTGCTTTGTTTTTTAGAAATGAGGCTGAGAAGTGACTTGATTACAGAGTAGGAGCCCCTGCAAGGGGGAAAAGTAGCAGCTCTTAAATCAATCAGGGAAAGAGTGAAGAGAAGGTAAAAAGTCGACACCAGAAAAATATAAAGAAAAAAAGTACAATTAACAAAGAGCCTTGAGTTGCTTAGCTGGAGAAGCCAGTCACTGAGGCTTTGGTGCTACATTTGACTCCACCTGTGAAATGAGAGAGAGGTTGAGCAGGTCTCTGAAAGGCTTTTGAATTGCTGTTTTCGGGGGAGATGTTCACAGAACAAGAGGAAGAGCTCCAGCCCTGCGAAGATGGGCAGGTGCCGGAGGTGAGCAGGTTCCCTCTCCTACCAAGAGGGATTCACACATTCCAGCAGAGGTGTTTTCATTGATCTGGTCACACAAAAATGTTCTTTATTCAGCCAAGACATATAACTGCCTGTATTTGATTGGATTATTCCCATTTGGTGACTGTATCCAGGTACATTCAGTCCTTTATTTTATCCCTCCCCTTTCTTTTTAATTTACAACACTGATCCACAACTATATTGCTAAATAATTTAGTATTATTTACAGAGTGTGAGTTAATGTTTTTGATGATGAACTGGAAGCCTGTCCCCTGCCTCTTACTTTCTGATCACCCGCAACATCACCAGTTATGGTTCCCATAAATTTTCTCAACCAAAAACTGGATGGTGTAAAATGTCTCTTTATGTTTCTGCTAAGCCACAAATTTTCTGCAGTGCCTCCTTGGATCTTCCTTTTAACAGTCACAAGGTGGGTCATGGGAAGCTGTAATTAAAGGATAGAACACAAATTTTGGGAGGATAAAGGAGAGGCTGTGGGCAGAGAGCACCTGGAAACGAGGAAGAGAAACTGTAACAAGGCCAGAAAGGCATATCCTGAAGAGCCCTGTCCCCTTTTGTTCTCAGACATCTTGGGTTATAAATAGAAGATACTGGAATGCAATGTCCTGCAGGAGCCGTGAATAATTAGATGGATGATGTACAAGAACAAGTGAAGGTCACAGAGATAAACTATAATAATGCTTGAATTTATTGAGGAGGGGAAAAAAATGAGGTGGAAATGACTTTGTCTGGCTTCTTGTTTTAAATGGTAGGAAAACAAGATATATAAATCCTGAAAAGCAAAAGTCCAGTTCAAGACACCAGTGCAAATCAAGAGTAATTCCATTAAGGGTAATGGAATTACATCAGTGTAGGACCGGAGGTAAGTTCAGACCCAATTACATCTTGGCCCTAAAATGAGATTTCAATATTGTTTGTTAGTATTTGTAGAGCAGTGAGAGCCCAAATGAGGGCATCGTTTTGCTGGGCTGGGTGATGCTCCCAAGAACCTCCAATCCCAACAGACAAGTTACACAAAATAAGAGAAAAGAAGCAGAAATTAATTCTGAGTATAACAGGAAGGCAGAAATGAAGCAGAGAAGAAGCCAAAATGTTAAACCAGAAGTAACCTGATCATTAGTGCTTTTTTTAAAATAGTACTGGAAAAGGAAAAGCAAATGCTGTGCTCTCTGCAGGGCCAGTGTGTACCTGGGCAGTGCTGTCAGTGAGCAGGAAAACTTGTCCTTGGAGTCAGCTGTGAGATAGAAAACAAAAATAAAAGCGTGTTGAAAGGGGCATCTGGTGTGAGAGAGTTGGATATTTGGCTGGAAGGGAGCAGGCCTTGGTGACCTGAGTTTTTTTTTGATCTTTGCAAAAATAAGAAGCCAACAGAAAATGCAGGGTAGGAAAACATCTCCTTTTTGAGGTTATTTCCTCAAGCTTTTCAAAAAAATGTTTTTGTTCCTTCAGTCAGCATCTGAAGAAGTACTTATATCAGGCAGTGCAGTCACAGGGTTAGATTCCATCCTGTCATGCAGGTAAGGAAAAGTTATTTTCTTTAACAAAAAAATGTGATTTTGCTGAATAGGGAACATGGCAGAAGCCAACATCTATGAAATAGCTTTTATTATGGTCAGTTCTTTCTCCTGATCCCACAGTTTTATTACTTTTTTATTATTAATACTCAACATCTGTGTGGCTTCAGAGGGACTCTCAGGTGCCCTGAGTTTTTAGCAATTAACTGAAATACTTTGAATTTCCTCCAACCATCCCATCTGCAAACAGATTTTCTCAAGAGACCACAAGATCTGCTACTGAACTGTTGGGCTCCTCTAACAAAAGATGTTTTCTAAACTCTGGTAGACTTTTTATAGTCTCTAATTTACTTTCCTGGACAGTACCAGGCTAGTTGGGAAATAATAAAGGACTTGTTTTGACTTGAATGGCTATCAGGACTCTCAATAGGACACAGGAAACATGAAGTGATAGAAAGTCTTATTTAATAATAAAATTATGGACTTCCCTTAGCACTGTATCACAGTTCCTCGATGGCTAATTCCCAGATGCATAGAGGTGGCAACTTTTACAGCTTGGACTAAAGTGTAATGCTGAATAGATGAAAATTTGGGCGAGTCTCAGCTTGCTGTGCCAAGTAATGGAGCTGGAACCACGAGCCAAGGGGAGCTGAAGACCTGCTGCCTGTCACGTTAACAGGGGAGTTGGCAAATTACTGGGTTGCCTGTTCTAAATATTGATTTTATTTTGGTCTATGAGGGAAAGAAGGTGGTTTGACTTGGAGATTAATTGATCTCTTTCTTTTTCTAGTGATTTCACTTGCTGTTTGTGATCATCTTTGAATTTGGGGAGCTACAACCCCAACCCCAACCCCAAAAGGCAGCTCTCCAGGGAGGGGAGGCAGAAGGAAAGAGGAATATTTCTGCAATATTTTTCTCTCACTTAGGAAAAAAAAGTCCCTACTCCCCCAGCATGTTTCCTGCTGCACATCTAGGCATTTGAAAAGTTGATTTCATGTCATTGTTCAAAAGCTGCTGCTGCAGATTGCTGGGTTTTATTTTCTGTTCTCAGGGGTACAGCCCCAAAGACCTTTATTTGTAGTTGTCTCTGACATCTTCCAGCCTCCAAAATAATAAAAATAATAAGGCACACTTCGCTTCCAAAGTGGGATTAAATTAATACATTAATATAAGAGATTGATATGGAGTAATCAAATGAATACAGCTGATTCAGCAGGTTCCTTTTAGGCAATTTTTTAGGGCAGATGAGATCTTGCACTGATAGAAATTTTTTATCTCCTGTGAGAGATGGTAAAAGGCTCCTTTTCTATGAGTCTATTTGGTAAGGAAAGTGTTTCAGGACTAAAACCAAGATCCTGCTGGTGTGACAGAGATGTTGTGTCAGGACCCTTTTGCCCGCTGGGGGTGAGATGGCACTGGTTGCACGGGGCTCCTCTGAGCTGTTGGCAAAGTGCCCTCTCCAAAGAAAAAGCAGCTGGAGGGAGGAGGAAGAGGAGATCCAGCATCATCCTGCACCCTGCCTGCAGCTGGGGGGGAAGCAGGTGACAGGGACCCGTCTGGGTGACGAGATTACGAGGCGCCTCTCCAGCAGAAAATTGAATCTCACCAAGGGTGGAAAATCTGCCCAAATCTGGCTGAGCTGAAGCTGGGATTGTGACAGTGAAGTCACAGGAACGAGGCAGGGTTGTGAATGGCTGCAGCTGGTTTTGGGCCCACTGTGGACTGGGAGATGGGTTGAAAGACTTGGGCTATTAAAGCCTTAATCCCATTGTCTGGTCAAGCTGTTTAGAGGAGCCTACAAATACCCAGCTAAATGTTAGTCTAATGGGATGGAATGTGTGGACAGGATATTTCTGTTTGGCAGTGCCGCTAAAAATACCACCAGTTCTCTTTCATGTTCCATTAAGAAATGACAGAGTTTATTTATTTTTTTTTAATCATTAATACAGGAAAGTAGATAATCAGGAAGCACTGATTTTTTTTTTTTTCAATATACATATTTAATTTTACTTAAATTGCATGATTGCTT
Organism: Myiotriccus ornatus; assembly: GCA_036023395.1. Lineage (NCBI taxonomy): Eukaryota > Metazoa > Chordata > Aves > Passeriformes > Tyrannidae > Myiotriccus > Myiotriccus ornatus. The sequence continues at coordinate 149,689,465 of JAYRBT010000082.1, read as the reverse complement.
CAGGGCTTTCCAAACTTTTTGGTAAACTCTGTTTTTGATCAGAGGTAACCCTCAGTTACCCTTGGAATGAATTGGTTAGGAAAAGGGTGATAACTTAGGGGAAAAACATCAATCCAGTGATCTGAGCAGAGCTCAACACATCACAAATGGTGTTGTTTGGAGTGATTTTCTGATGTCATCTGGTCCAAGCCCTTGCTCAAGATGAAAGCCAACTCTGAGCAGGCTTTTGGGACCCTCATGTGACACTAGACCTCAGTTAAGGAAGGCCTTGGAGTTCATTAATATCTTAGAACTTGCCTATACTGACTTTATGCCTTCAGCTGGCTTATCTTCACATCTTCCCAAAAATTTTGGGGTGAGGGGAAGAGATCCAGGTGGATGCTCCAGGCAGAAGACGTGGTATAACTTGTGGGCAGCAGCAGAACTTTTTTTGTGGCATTCTTTGTGCAGGAACCCACCAGCCTGGAAAGTAAGAGAGCTTTAAGAGCAGGAAATCTGCCTGTCTCCTTTCAGTGGGTATTTCTAAACCATGGAAGGAACAGACACTAAATTCTACGGACCTTTAACTAAATAGAGGGCCACACTCTGTGTTTTTGGTACCTACAGGGTGATGAAGTCCTGGATTGTAAGTGATTGGATTGATGGCTTGGGTGTCACGTGCACTGGGGGTTATGAATCTGCATCTCATCTGGCATTTGGGTTTTGTACAATTGGGAAGAGTCCTGAAAATAGTCCCAAGAACTGGCTTGGGATATCTGGCTGATTTGCTCTCAGTTAAAGAATTAACACTGGATAGTAATAAAGTCCATTTGGGATAACATCAAAACAACCCACAATCCAGTATATCAGAGGTGTTCAGTCTCCAAAAGCCAAGGGGTTTAAAGAATGTGGCAGTACAGTCTTACAGCCAGTCCAGGATTAAAAGTGCAAGGACAGGAGTTGTTTCTTTTCGGCATGGGAGAGTCTGTTTTCTAACCACACAATCACAGAATTATTTACAATCATACAATCACTAAGGTTGAAAAAGACCTCTAAGACCATCTGGTCCAACCATTAACCCAGCACTGCCATGTCCACCATTCAACCACGTCCCGAAATGCCACATCTACATGTCTTTTAAATCTCTCCAGGGATGGTGACTCCACCTGGGCACACTCTTTTGATGCTTGTCATATTTTCCAGTGAAGAAATTTTTCCCAATATCCAACCTAAACCTACCCTGCTGCAACTTGAGAGCATCTCCTCTGGTCCTGGCACTTGTTACTTATGAGAAGAGACCCACCTGGCTACACCCTCCTTTCAGGGAGCTGTAGAGAGTGAAAAGGTCCTCCCTGAGCCTCCTTTTCTCCAGGGTGAACACCCCTGGTTCCCTCAGCTGATCCTCAATAGTTCTGTTCCCTTCTCTGGACACGCTCCAGCCCTTCAATGTCTTTCTTGTCGTGAGGGACCCAAAAATGAACCCAGGATTCGAGGTGTGGCCTCACCAGTGCCCATCCCAGAGGGACAATCCCCGCCCTGGTCCTGCTGCCACACTATTGCTGATACAGCCCAGGTTCCACTGCCCTTCTTGCCCACCTGGGCACACCCTGGCTCATGTTTTGCACCTACAGTTCCTCTTCCAGCCACTTTGTCCCAAGCCTGTAACAATTCATGGGGTTGTTGTGACCCCAGGGCAGGGCCCCACATCTAATGGATTATCCTCAACTTTTAATTTCAGTGGGTTTTATTTAGACAGCTATGGGGTTATTAATTCAGATCCCTCAAAAGCAGTCCAGCAGGTTGGAGTTGACATTTGCCTCCTATTTCTTGCACGACACAAACCAACTGATAGATTTGAGTGAGCTGACAAACAAGTGGGGGGGAAAAATCTCTTTCTGCTCCATAGTAGCTAAGCCATCACCGTTTACCCAAGATCTCATGTGTCTGATGTTCTCCCGATTTTCATTGTACTCCAGAAGTCCATTTTCAGCTGAACAAACTCTTCTGTCCATTTGGGAAAGAAAAGGGAAAAAAACCCCATATATATTTAGGATTACTCCCCTTAGCTTCTTGCATTTCAGCCTGACCCTGTTTTGATGTAAAATCCTTTTATTTTAAAAGGAAAGGTCAGTCACATGCTTCAGTAACATCTCTCCTGTGGTGCACTGGGCCTTTAATGGATATTGCTGCTGGATTCATTTAAGGAACCTGTCAGCTGGATCCATGTGCACAACTTTTTGGCAGCTATTGCATGAACTTAGCATGCTTACCATTTTGTAGGAAAGCCTGTTTTTAAGCACTTAGACTGCAAGGAAACATGTGCTGCTCTGTCTGCTTTTATGGTGCACTGAGTGAGGCTTTCAGTATTTTCTTTCCCTTTTGGGTGCCTGCACAAACGCAATGTGATTTTCACATGATCCTAAATATGTAATATCCTTGCTTGGTTACATTTACAATGGCTTAGCAAGGTGGGGGAGAGAACCAGTCCCTGGAATTTTTTATTCTGCACATAAACCTCGATTCAGGGAGAGGAGAAACATTATTGATCTTTCATCAGGTAATTTTCTTTCAAGTACCTGCACTGGCCCCTGAACAGTGGTTCTTAAGCTGAATCCATTTTCCCCCTGGAGAACAAATTTGCTATCAGCAGCAGAGGTTTCTGATAACAGGGCTTACAGTTTTCACATCTGAATGGATGGGAACGTTTGGATATTTCCCTTGGCCCTCCCTGTAAACAGAGAGCTGCTCTATCCGAGTTCATTACGTGCTTCATCCACTGCCTTCCGCCAGCAGGGAGTCTCGCCCTGCCTGAAACAAAGCTCGGAGCCTGTTGATTTATAATGGACTTCCTTGGGTCTTTTATTCTGTTTACTTATCCTTTTATTATCTATTTGTACCCCTTTCTTATTAGGGCAGTATCCCTTCGAAGTTTGATTTCTGGGACGACGGGTGGTGCATTTTAATTGCTGTTTTCCCCGTGGAGTTTCGTGTTGTTTTCTCGTGGCCGCGGCCCGAGACGTTTTGTCACGGGCCACGGAGGGTGATTTGCACAATTCCTGGAACAGCAGCGCCTTTTGGGTGCCGGTGCAGGATTTACTGCCCCACAAAACGGGGTCTTCATTCACATGGCTGCTCTTGAGGGTGTTTTATGGGCCAATAAAGTGCCCCGTGTTTTTGTAATCCAACTGCTGGGCTGCTTTATGGGCTGGTGTCAGCTGGAGGGTGGTGGGGAAGAGCGGCTTCTGGGACACTGGGAATTATGTATTGTTGTCACCTGAGAGCCTGAAGGATCTTTAAATTAGTGAAATGTGGGGCTGATGAGCAGAGGAGTCTCACCAGTAGCATTTCTTTCAGGATTTTGCCTCTGTTTTGGAAACTTAATAATTGCTAAAAAGAGACAGGTACATCTGTCTGCCTGCTACATTAAAGTGTTGCTAGAAAAGCAATGCAAGGCAGAGTGAAATGTGAGTGGAAAAGACAGTGAAGGAGATAGAAAAGTATTTAGAGATCAAGAACTCTATATTTTGAGTGTGTTGCACTCTGTGCAGGATAAATATATTAATTTCCCTTGTACTTCACAGCTTGCCCTTATGTTCAGAAAGTTGCAGAGGTGTCAGATTTAAAGAGGCATATGAAGTATATGGGATAGAGCAATAGGTAGTAAGTAGGCTGCTGAGATCCATTTCTCTTCCCAGCACAATTCCTTTTAGTCAGCTCCTTGCTTTTTGAGAGCAGAGTGCAATATGAAAACAAATAAAGCCACAGCAAAAAATCCTCTCAAGCAAACATATTTTAAAGCTGATTTCTGCCTTATATTACTGTCATGTTTTTTCTGTTCTCCTGTCTTTTGCTTTAAAACAAAAATAAAAAATCAGAAAAAATAGACCTTGGCACAAGTTCCTCGAGGGAGCGTGTTCAGAACGCGCCAGCACTGGTACCAACATCAAATTTTGGGCTTCAATTTGTACTTTAAAATGTCTCTTTCCTCCAGCTGACTTCCCTATCTGCATCCCACTGTTCTCCAAAGTCCTTTCTAGCAGAGGAAGAGGTGGAGGACAGAGAGCAAAAACAAACTGTGAAGCACTTGGGGTTTGCTCTTGCCCAGGTTGCTCATGGAGCTGGTCACAAATGTCACACACACCCAGTACCACAGAAATGCCACTGGTTAGAGCAGAAGTCCCCAGCCCATCGCAGGGGGAGCAGTCAGGTGTCATTCTCAGCAGCAGTGAAAGTTATCACCTTCAGGAGTCACGAAGGTCATTTTTCTTCTGCCTGAAGAAGCAACAATTTGCAGCTTCCCAGTCTTGTCCCGGTATTATTGTACCAGGGAGGATGAGAGCCACAGTTCTGGCTCAGGACTCAGGAGAGGAGTTGGTTTGGATGTCCTGTGTCAGGGAATTAAATGTGCTCGGGGAACCAGAGTGATAAGTGCTGTTATCTTGGTCTCAGTTGATGGAGTTGAACGCGTGAAGGGTGTGAGTGGCCACACTTCGTAAGTGCATGGAGATGTAGTGGGGCAGGAGGTCGTGTCCTGGTTCAGGGGATGTGGCTGGGACATGTTTTGGGGATGCAGAATCACAGAATCACAAAATGGGCCCGTTGGAAGGGACCACAGTGGCTCATCTGGTCCAACCTCCCTGCTCAAGCAGGGTCATCCCAGAGCACGTGGCACAGGATTTTAGGAGTTCAGGGAGGCTGATCTAGAGGTATAGTAGCAAACTCTTGGTGTGAAGTTGTTTTGGGGTGATTTTTGTTTGTTTGTTTGAGGAATTAGAGAACTTGTGGCTGATGTTTGGTTTTGGTGAAGTGCATATTGTTGGGGGTGTGGAAATGGTAGGGAGGGGGGAATAATTCATTCTCTTTAGGATGTGTGAGAGTAGTGGTTGAGCCCAGGGAGATGAGATGAGATGTGGGACAGTGGGATGTGTGTTATAGGGGCTGGTTTGGGAACATGAGCACGTTTGAACACATAAAAAAGCATATTAAGATCACATTTTTTTGTGGACAGAAAGGTCTATGTACTGTGAGGTGCAGAAAATGTTTATCTATTTAGAAGGATATGGTCCCATTGGACATGGACTCTATGGATCAGCCATGTTTTAAGTAGACTTGTCTGTGAATATGCATTTAAATCCCAGCTGAGTAAACCCAAAATCATCGTGTCCCATCTGAATGGAGTTTCCAGGTGGAGAAGAAAGGGATGTCAGGAGAAACTCAAGTTGTGGGATCACACACATCTGTCTTGGAAGCCAAAGGCTATTCCACTGCCTGTGCCAGTGATGGTACTGAAGCAAAACAAATAGATCAGGAGTTTGCAGAATATTGGGTTTCTTTACCTGTTACTTCACTGTTAGAGGAGTTTACATCATCTTCAGCATCTGCTATAAGTGCCAGTCCACTTGCATTGCCCAGACAGCTTCAATGATTGATATTCACAGTGCAACATTTATTAACTTCCATGTGGAGGTTTAGAAAGGCTTTTTACAGTGCCTAAAAGGTGGATTCCTATGAAACCTGGTGTCCCACTGACCCTTGGTGCTGCTCATTCAAAATAGTTTCCTCATATTTCCCATTAAGGAAACCAGTGTGTGTCAAACCTTCCTCCAGGCTGGTCCGTGCGCTTTGTGGTGACACCTCCCCCGTTTTTCATCTGGGATGGAATGGGGGGGGTCGGTGTAACTTCAGCAGCTGTGTTTCCTTTGCTGACCTGCTTCCTTCCGAAACCCACAGCACCTGATTCCTGCCCCGGCCGGACACGAAGCCGTCGTGTCTGTGCACTCTGCTGCAGGGCCCTGGATGTTTGCCTGCTGCTTCCTAAAGCTGAGTTTCTCAGAGATGATAAACCACCTGCTTTGGCTCTTTAGACTGTAAAAGAATTGCTTGGTCATTGCCTTCCCTTTTAGATTTCTTGTTAGTCCAAGAGCGGGCATTTTTCACTGCTGTATGAGACAGCCTGTTTGCTACACCCTGACAATTGCTGTGCTACAATTGCTGCTAATGCCTTTTCCTTCTCACTTAAATCCTGATCGAGGAACTGGGTTTAGGCACATTGCTTAATTTAAGCATCCACACAGGAGCATTTGTGCTTTAATGTCCCTAACTAGAAATACACAAATAACCCCAGCAAACTGAAAAGTGTCTCGAGCTGTTTGTTTGCCTTTGATTTCTTGCTCGCTTCACAAAATAACAAAACACTTCACAGTCGTTTGAGTGAAATGGATTCATTTTTCAATTAAAATTGCCTGGGTTTAAGCAATGTTGGCTTTTTTTTTTTTTTTCCTTTTTAATGAAACATGTATTTTCTGGGATGGAAATGCCTACACCTCAGAAATTGGTGTGATTTGTTCCCTTTTTGCAGATGTTTGCTCTGCGTGCTCTTGCCACTGAAAAAAATTTGGTGGCAAGAAAACACATGAACCAGCAGAAGTGACTTTTAAAATCAGAATAAAGCCTAAAAATATTTTTTTCCTACATCTCTGTTCACCAAAACTTTTCATCCACCAAGTCGTGGCTCCTTTATTAATGATGGTTTCATGGTAGTTTCTCAAGGAGAGCTGAAACAATCGATCATTCATTCCCATCAGTGAAGTGCCCTTCATCTTTGCTTTTCACAGTGCCAGATCGAGTATTGAATGCATGTTAAATGCTAAAACCAAGAGAGTGAGTGTGGGAAGGATAATAGGCTAAATTAATCTGCACTGCCATTTATCTTCTGTCCATTTGTCCCTGTCTTTCCTACATGTGTGTGTGT
>JAYRBT010000082.1:149667195-149682635 GCA_036023395.1 Myiotriccus ornatus | reverse complement strand
GGGTTGCATATATTGGAGTCCACACACAAACAGATTTGAGGGGAAAACCAAGGCAACATCCATGTCTCTGCAGTTCTCAGGGAAGGGGGACAGTTTCATCATAGAATCAAAGAATGGTTTGGGTTGGAAGGGCCCTTAAAGATCACCTGGTTCCAATCCCCCTGACACGGTCAGGGACACCTTCTACTAGTTCATAACACGCTTTTACAGTGTATATTTTTTTTTTCTGTGTTTCTGAACTAAAAGCAGGACTCAGAGTGTGTAGTTCCCCCTGTTCTCCCTTCAAGTTGACTGGCTCTGTTAACTCTGTTAACTCCTGCTGCAGAGTCCTAAATGCAGTGACCTTTAGCTGGGCTCGACCACTTAATCATAAAATCCTAGAATGGTTTGGGTTGGAAGGGGTCCTGAAGATCATCCTGTTCCAACCCTAAAAGACCTGGAAAGACAGCTCCAATCCAAGGAACTGCAAGGAACTGCAGTAAATTACTGGGAGAAAGGTGTGCTAACAACGATGTGGAGGTTGTAGGTCTCCAACTTGCTTTCTATTATTGCCGCGGGAACCTCCGGCTGAGAATTGCTGCCGGAAAACATCCCAGTGGCCTTTCCCTGACAGATGTTAGAGCGCTGGTCCACCCCTTAATGCAGGAATGTGAAAGGCAGGACAGAATTAGAAAGCACAGGCAAAGCAATCAGAGTAGTCACGGTTTGATGTCATTTATCTTCGGGCACTAAAAGGATTATCGGGGCAATACCGGAAACTCTGGTGAATATTAAGAGCTCAGGGAGGGCAGCCGAGGTCCTGGGGATGGGAAGGGAGGGATCTGTTCGCTTTTTGCAGGAATCTGGTGCAGGGAGATGACTTAAGAAATAAACAGTTTATCAGCACCTGGAGGGGGAAAAAAAATAAAAATCACTATCGTGATCAGTAGGCACCGGGGTTCATCATAATGAAATTATGGCAAATTAAATTAATTTTGGTCTCTCCTAAGCTAAGAGGCTTATGGATAATGGGAGAGAGGGAGGTGTAATACAGCTCAGTGCTTGCAAGGCTTTTGCAAAGGATCCAGGGGGGCTCTTTCATTAGGAAACAAAGTGAAACTTGTAAAATTAATACTGACTTGGGAATAGTATGGGTGGGAGGAGGAAAACTAACTTGGGAGGTGACTGATGGCAGGGAGGCTGTGAAACTGCTTCCCATGGGGTCCTTCTTGAGGGCTGAGCTGTCAGTAATGACTTGACAGATGAGTCTGGGGTGATATGGAACTAATCTGGAGGTGATGAGGGGTTAAGAGGGGAGTCTTATAGACTGTACTGGAGATAATTTAGTTGAAAAACGCAAAGCTGAGTTTCTGGTAGCAAGCTAATGAGTAACCAGCTGCCTGTAGCTGGTCAAATTCTGCAGGGGAGCAAGAATTCTCCTTATCTCAGTAATAACTGCTTCTTTATTTATTATTATTTAATTTTAAGCAGCAATGATAAAAGCAGGTGCCTGACGGGTATTGAAAAAGCCATGAGAAGTTTTGCTAAGGTTTGCACTTCTGGGATGAAATTTGTGAGAGGTGCTGTCTGACCAAAAAAAATCTTCTGTTTTAATGCAGAACCACCGAAGAACACAACTGCAAACCTATAACCACGTTCTCTCCAGAGGTGGTATTTCACCCCTGTCAGGTGGATTTGAAATACCTCCCCTTCTTCTCCCACACAACCACAGACCATCCCCTAGGCTCCTGTAAGAAAAATAGCACCACCTCTCCTAATACTTTCAAGTGACAGGCAAATTGGAAATCCATGATGCTTTTATTTTAGAATATTGTGGGGCTTGAAACCTGAAAGTAGCAGCCTGTTTTTCTCCCGACTTTTACTCTGCTGGATGATTTACACCTATGCAAAGGGGTTTGCTGACAGATCAGAATTAGAGCTCTTACTTTGCCCTGTTGTAAACTATTCCTCAACATGCAAAATTAGGTCTTAAAGCAGAAAGCAGGGATGGGGAAAGGCTGTGAGAGTCATTTTGGAGGCTGAACAAGTAGATTTAACCTTTCTTCCTTTGGTGACTGTAACAACATAGTAAATGCACTTTGGGGCTTGATGAAACTTAGTGAAACAACTTAGGCCTGGATCATCCATTTCTGGAAACACCCTTAGCTCTGAGGTGAGACCTCACAGCTGCCTGCAGCTGCATCACGAGGGGAAGAGGAGGGGCACTGATCTCTTCTCTCTGGTGACCAGTGACAGGACCCAAGGGAATGGCATGAAGATGTTTCAGGGTGTTTTAGGTTGGATATTAGGAAGAGATTCTTCACCCAGAGGGTGGTTGGGCACTGAACAGGCTCCCCAGGGCAGAGGTCACAGCCCCAAGCCTGACAGAGCTCAAGAAGCTTTTGGACAATGCTCCTGAGGACATGGTGTGATTCCTGGGGTTATCCTGTGCAGGGCCAGGAGTTGGACTTGGATGATCCTTGAGGGTCCTTTCCAACTCAGGATATTCTGTGATTCTCTGATTCTGCTCTAGGACCATCCTGGCTGTGTAGCAGACATCCAGCAATGGTGGGTTACTGCTGAAGTGTGGATTTCTCTGCATCATCTCTGGAGATGCCCCTCTCCACAGACCACAAATCACCTCCATTGGATTTGCTCTACATTTAAGCACCTTGATTAGGTGGAGAAAGGGAAATAGGATCCTCAGGGATCTAAGTACCCACTGCTACTCCCTGGCTGTCCCTGTGGCCAATGCATGGAGTTTTATTTACATGTATTTGTAGTTTGCTGGGGTCTATCATTTCCCACGATATCAGTTCCCACAGACACCAGACCTTCACAAAATCCATCTGTAGGACAGGAAAGGGATGTCTTGCAGTGTGAACAATTTCCTTATGCGTGTGTGATGCACCCTTATGTATTTATGCCTGTAACATCAATGGGATAAACGTAAATGCAGCTACTCAACCTCCATCTGCTTAAGCCACAGATCTTGCAGCTCAGTGCTCTGCTCCACATAGTACAGTGTTTACCTTTTTTTGGATAACAAAACTGCAGTGAACATCACAGCAGCTGTGAAAGACACGAGTCGAATCATGCTGAGCTACCTGGCTTAACTCCAGTCAAACCTACTTGACCACTTGGCTCTTAAAAGCAAAAAAACCTGCTCCATTGCTATGCCCTGTGCCAGAGGGGCTGCTGAATCTGATGATGTTTAAACCAGTAAATTAAAGGAATCTTTGATCTGTACCCAAAAAAACCTTTTTATTGCTCTTCTTTCGGGATCAGATGAAAGTAAAATAAGCTGTATCTTGTATTATGAGTGGAAATGCCATTTCCTGCTGGAACTGGAAAGCAAAGCTCTTTGGGATCATTGTAAGGATCAGCAGGCACAGTGAGGCAGGGAGAAGTCTTTCCCTTGTCGGTCCTTGCTGTTGCATTTGGCGTCTGATTATTTTTTTGCTGACTTGGCCATTCATCAAGCGCCTCAAAGAAACCTCAAACAGCAGCTCAGCTCCCTCCCCCTGTCCCTGCAGGGACAGATCTGCCCCTTTGCAGTGCTCCCCTTCAAACTGGATAAATAAATCAGAGACGTGGTCGTCCAGAGAGCAAAACTGGGAGCAGCTGGGGATTATGGATGCGGTGATTACGGATGCGGTGATTACGGATGCGGTGATTACGGATTCAGTGGACTGTGCTCCTCTGGCACAGAAAACAGCCACCACGGGCACCTCTTGGGCAGCATCCTGGGCTTCTCCTGTATTATTTAGTGCTTTGTCTTTGCAATCTCTGTGCATGCAGAAATGCTCAGCAAGAGATGTGTCTCCTCCTGAGTGTCGCCCTTTCAGTTTTTTCCTCTTGGAGTGCTTGTTTTCAGACAGGTGAATCTTTGGCAACGTTTATATTTTAGTACTTGGTGACTCCACAGGCTGAGTATTAATGTCCTGTTGTGTGGAGAACTCTTTTGAGAAGCAGATTTGATTCATCAAAGACAACCCTTTAATTACCTTCAACACTTCCATGGGGAGAGGGATATAAAGACAGATAATAATACTAATAATACTACTAATAACAACAATAAAACATATCTTGTTACTATTACAAATGAAAATATCTTGTTACCGTTACCAATGAAAATAAAATGCTGCAGGGAGTGGAGTTTCAAGATTTGTTTTGTTTTTGTTTTGTTTTGTTTTTCATGAAGATTTTAATAGCACTTGATGTAAATTGAATATAATCATTGTCTCATTTCTGAGCTTATCTCTGAGGCTGAAGATTAAGAAGTTAATTGTGCTGACAACATAGTGGGAAGTGCCAAAATAGAGCACCAGCTTGTTGGTTGAAGTGCCTTTTGAACTGAGAGGTGGAAGGCAGGACCTTTATTTTTTTGTACCCCTGCTCCCAGTTATTTTGCAGCTGAGTAAAGTTTGTGCACTGTGTGGACTTATTATGTAAGAGTTCTAACATAAAATTTGCATTAGAGTGCAAATTAATAAGAGTTTATTTAACTTCAGAGATTGGGAAGGATCGGATGCACGAGCCTAACAAGCCATTTCACTTTGGGGATGGGGAATTACTGGTGTATAAATCCCTGAGTTCTCCTTGGGAAGATAATTTAAGGAGGTCAAATCAATATGACTGGATGTCAGCTCCCGAATCTTGCCTTCCATTTAGAGGAATTAGGTATGGAAATCTCACTTTTGAATCATCTGCTGGTTATAGAATTCATGCACTTGGTGGCAAGATTTACTTGATGAAAAGGTTGGGGATCAGGCTGTGTGCTCCTTAATGTAAGCAATGTGACAGGATTCAATTCCCAGCTCCCTCTCTTGCAGTGACAGTGTGGAATACCTGTCTGTGCTAGATATGACCTCTTCCATCTCAAATTAACAGTGATGTAGTTGCTCAGCTGCTGCAGTGAGTCCTGGGATCATAAATAAATGAAATGCATTTTGATGAATGAGCACGGAAATGGTATCTTAATTTGACTAAGCAGAGGTAATAACTAGTCACTGGATCCAGTTTTGTCTTGATATGGGATTATTTCTCTCTCCTGTATGGAGTCCAGTTTTATTTACTGTGAGGGTGGTGATGCCTTGGACCAGATTGCCCAGAGAAGCTGTGGATGCTCCATCCCTGGAAGTGTTCAAGGCTGGATGGGGCTCAGAGTAACCTGGTCCAGTGGAAAGTGTCCCTGCCCATGGTGGGGGATCAGAACAAGATGATCTTTAAGGTCCCTTCCAACCCAGGCCATCCTATGATCCTGATATCCCAGACAGCTTTCCCAACTGAGCTGTTTGCAGAAAAGCACTGAAGTGGGAAAAAAAATCTGCCAAACTTTATACTGAGACCTTAAGAGAGGTCTCAATTGAACTGTAGTCAGGGTTGTGTTTGGTAAAGGCTTTAGGGACTGGCCTTGCTCCTCAAAGGAGGTGCTGAAAGAGTTGACATAAGTCTTGAAAGAGCTGGTGTCCATCAGTACTGGCAGAGAAGCAGGAAGGAGCTGAAGAGTCAGGACAGCCGATGGGTCTTGAGGACAGAGGGGCCATAAATAGTCATATTGACACTTTTTAAGTCATTCATTCAGTCCAAATCCTACCAAATCTGAAAAAAACCAACCCAAACCACGGACAAATGAGTATTTTCAATACAACTGTGGCTCCTCTATGTCCTCTAAAGGAGAAAAATACCCACCATTTTCTCCAGGTATTTTTCAAGTATTTATCGAGTTTTTGAAAGAAACCTCATGGAAAAACACCCCTGTGGTGTCCTCCTTACCTGTCCACCCCCTGTTTTCACTTTACCACCCCCACTGACTCTGCAGATCCACACCCACTGGTCTCTGTGCTGACCACAGGAAGAATATTTTGGGCAGCTCCTTCCCAGTATTTCCTTCTGTCTTCCATTGTCAAGACCCAGGACTCCTGTAGCCCTCCTGTGCCTCCATGTGCTGTGTGTTGTGTTGTCTCAATTGCTCTGCAGGTTGATAAATGTCTCTAAGTGTCTCATTATGCAATTAATTTCAATTGCAATTCCCATCATCTCTTCCCTTCTGCAGGCACGCGACCCAGCAGGAGACTAATAAAACCATCACCACCAGCACCAAAGCCATCAAGCAGCTGTCTGAGATTGTCAGAGGCTCATCCAGGGTATGTGCCAATCCAGGTGATGTTGGGGGAGGGTGGTGGGTCTTATGGAAGGAGGAATAATTAAAAAAAAAAAAAAAAAAGAAGAAGTGGTAGTGGGTGCTTTAAGACTTTTAAGCTCCATGGCTTATTATAACTTCCTTTCCTGTTACATGGTAAATGTAGTTTTCACTTATAAATGACCCAGAGGAAAACAGCTGCAGAAACCAGTTCCTCTCCCAAAACTGGATCATGTGGAATTGGAAACTGAGAACTCAGCAACAAAGCCTTGGCCAGTTCACATTTGTCTCAGAGTCTCACTCAGTTTGGGTGAAAGTACCACAGAAATCAGGTGGCTTCACGTAAATTTGGCACTGGCTGAAGACTCAGTTGTGCACTGGGGACTGGTGAGTTTGGGATTTTGTTGAGGTGTCTGGAAAGGCCAAAGCCATGGAATACATCTGGATATGACATTCACTCAGGGCTGCGTGCTGGTAAAAAGGCAGCTTTGGGGATAGACAAAAACAGAGTGTGGCCAGATCAGAGCAGGACTTTGAGCTGCAGTTTGCCCCACAAAACCCCTCTGTTAGATGGACAGACTGGGATGTCATCAGGAGGTTCAACTCCTACGAACAGCGTTGCCACAGCGTGGGAATGATCCCCATCCTCTGGTCTCCAGAGCAAAGACTGGACAAAGAGAAGGTTTCTGACCTTCCTACACAACCCTTTATACTCCAGATATCCCTGCTGAATTTGACCTGTGGTTTGATCCGTGGGGAAGAACAGAAACATACTGTGGGACCAAACTCCAACTGGTGTGAGAGCAGAGGAGTTTGACCCACATAAAAGATGATTCAGCAACTGAAATGACAATAAGGACAATCCTGCTTGATTCTGCCTGGCAGTTTTCTGTTACCTCCTTGCTTCCAGCATCCATATGGTTTCTGAGTCAGGAACATTCCTGAATTGATGTTTTATCCTCACTCACTTCCTGCCATTTTTCCAAAGTCCCGTGTTACTTCAGCTCTGGACTCACTGCCCTTCCACCAGGCAGTAACACTGCTCTAAACACACCACTCATCTCTGTCCCAAGTGGGTTTTACAGCCTGCATTTATGGCACTTGCCAACAGGCAGGTGAGATAAGGATTTAGAAGTTGAATCACCCCAAAGGCAACCTTTATAACATGTGGAGGACCCTGTGCAGTCCAGCCCACCTGAATAGAAAATGAAGGGGTGATGGTCCACTCCAGAGGATGAGGAGGGAAGCCTGGGATGACTTTTTGACGTTTCCGTATGTTGACATCAAACTTGTGCAGGCATCAGCCTTAACACCAGGATAGTTTTTAACATGTTACTTTGATTAGTGATGGACTACAAGGACTATTTTTTTTTCCCTTTTCTTGCATAATTCCATCTGATCTTGATGAAACAGAAGATGCTGTCTCGGAAATACGGGCATCTGGGCTTTTTTTTGGTGCTTTTTTTGTGCTGATCCCCTGGCTCCATTTTGTGACATAAATTGAGTCAAAAGGGGAATCAGGCAAGGTCACATTAAACCCAATTATAGTGCCACACAAGAATGTCATTATTTGCCCTTGAAACCCATGCAATGTCCACTGGGAACTCTAAGGAGAATAGTTTTTACTGTCATGGGGAGAAAAATTACTAAATTAAAGGGAAAATATTTAAGAGCTGAAGGAAATAGATACACAAACAATTTTAGTAATATAAGAAATAAACTTGCTGTTCTCTATTGCATTGCATAATAATTTTTTTGCTCCCTGGTCAATTAATTTAACAGATTTTATTTTTTTATTTAGCTCTTCTTTTCTAACACTGTGCAGTTTAAGTAATTAAACCTACAAATTTTGATATAAAGCCTGTAGCCCTCGTCCCTTATATAGAATAAATAGTTCTGGTGGATATTGGCTGCTGGTCAGTAAGTCCCTCTTGGGAATCTGGGTAGGACTGCAGACTTTCCTCCCATAAAATTACTCACAGCAGGAAAAGCCTTCTATTAATTTAGAGCTTTATTAGTCCTTACCAATCCATCTTTCTGTGGATTGCTTTGCATGCACACACAGACACACAAAAAAAAAAAAAAAGCATTTTTTCCCCTTTCTTCCTTATTTTCCACCAGTTGTGCATTGCCAACAACGTGCACTGTGGGAGTTTCTCTGCCTTCCCATGAAGCTCCAAGTGCTGCTGGAGCTACTGGAGTCAAGATGCCCAACTGAGCAAATTGTTAGTATTTTGGGAGCAAAGATGCTGCTGTAAGTGGATCAGTGGGATACAAGGCGGGAGATTGATGTAAAATAGCACATGGCTATTTTAGGGGCTTCATTCCAAAATAACCTCCAAGGATGTAAATAGACAGACCTATCAGGAATTCCATTTTTTTTTTTGGTAGGATGGATGCTGGAGCATGAGATCAGCTCTCCAGGGTGGCAGTTTTATGTTATTTTGCATGTGTAACAAACATAAGGTTTATGGATCCTTATCTGTAGAATGGCAATAATGACACTTGCCCTGCTCTAAATATGGGTTTAAATCTTTAGATGAAGAACTGTAAGACTGGGATATTCTTCTGTGTGTGGAAATGCTGCCATTAAGAACCAAAGATGTTTATCCCATCCTTTATAAAATGTGCTTTTGTATTCTGAGGCAGTTTTCTGGAACAGCTGAAATGGCTGTAAACTGAACATTTCTGCTCAGTAGCTTTAGTGTAGGTTGGGCTTTGTTTGCTACTTGTATTTTAAGTTGACTTCCCACTTCCTTGCAGTTCATTCCCCTCTGTAAAACCTGGATACATGAGCTCCTGCACACGTAAAATCTGAAATCCAAGGGGTAAAATAGTTCCAGGAGAATTTCCATCGCCTGACACTGGTTGGGTTTGGTCATTCCATGTGAGAACAGAGATTTTAACTCATGTTGGATAGTTACATCGGGCTGACCGGGGTCTTCCTTCCAAGAACACTTCTGTTTAAAACACAGTTTGGAATCTTGCTGGAGCAAGCTCCAAACAGAAAGGTGGTGACATTTGGGCTCTTTGGAAAACATGAGGACAAGTTGGTTTCTGACAATCAGGTGCTGGGCCAGGCAGAAGGAACATTGTGGCTGATGGACCTCTCAATTCCAGTAAGTCTCCCATTGCCATCAAATGAGGTGATGATCATCCAAGTAAAGGATTTTTATAGGAAGATCCCTTGGGTTAAGAATCACTTGCTTACTTCCTAAAAATAAAGTCTCGTTACATCCTGGCATCCCCACTGAAATTTTTTAGGATACTATCTGTGCCCACCTTGTTTATTTGACGTCTCACCACAGGACAACTTTTCCAGAGTTTCAGAGACACTTTACCCCTTGATTTATCTCCACAGACCTGCTAACCAGCCTTCTCTTCTCCCAAAACAGCAAGAGAGGCTCCAGCTGGACAGGCTGAAGAACCAGCTGTCGGATGCCATCCAGAGATACGGAGCTGTGCAGAAGGTGAGGGTCCCTCTTGCTTCCACCATTCCATCTGTGAGTCAGGGAATGGGTTAGGTGTGAGTGAGCATGACTCCTGGGAGCCTGGAGCACCTCCACAGGGCTGGTTACAGGTGGTTTCCACCCTCTTTTCTTATTTTGCTGGTCAAAAAATTACAGAAAAGACTTTTAAGATCATCAAGTCCGACCATCAACTCAGCCCCACCTAAACCATGACCTTAAGGGCCATATCCTCACATTTATTGAATACTTCCAGGGGTGGTTTCTCAAACCACTTCCCTGGGCAGCCTGTTCCAAAGCTTTAAAACGTTTTCACTTACAAAATGCTTCCTGATATCCAATCTAAACCTCCCCTGGCACAACTGGAGAGCATTTCCTCTCGTCTTGCTACTTGGGGAAAGAGACCAATTCCCACCTCACTACAAGCTCCTTTCAGGGTGTTGTAGAGAGCAATAAGGTTCCCCTGAGGGTCCTTTTCTCCAGGCAAAACACCCCCAGCTCCCTCAGCTGCTCCTCACCAGACTTGTGCTCCAGACCCTTCCCCAGCTCCACTGCCCTTCTCTGGACAAGCTCCAGCTCCTCAATGTCCTTCTTGCCATGAGGGGCCCAAAACTGAACCCAGGACTGAAGGTGCCTCACCAGTGCCCAGAACAGGGGGATGTAGCATTGCTTTGAAGTATTCACACTCATGGGACTGCAGAAAAATTCAGCAGCAGCTGAAAAGAAGGAAAAGTGTGTTTTTGCCATCTGTGTGTGTCTGGTAGGACCTTCAGTGCTTCATCTGGCTTAGCCTTGATGTTATTTTGGTGTGAAGCGATTGCACGACGCCCTTTTCACCTTTTCTGCTCCCAGAAAACGTGCAGGCAGCTCTGATAATTTAAATATCCCCCCACCTTCTGGCTCTGCTGTGCTGTATGGCTTTGCCAGGAGGTGTCTGAGCACATCTTGTGGTTTGGATCTGTCACCAAGATCAAGCTGTTTAATAAAACAAACAAAGCCTGAACTCCAGCTCCTTCATTTGCTTCTTGCTCGCCCTCTTTAACCTGGGGAGGCTCCACTGATGAGCAGATTTGCTTTGCTTTTAAACACTGTAGTAAATGACTTAAATTTAGCATCCTCAAAACTGCTCCTCTCCCTGGCATCAGCAAGTTTGCAGATGTATCTGGATTAATCGAAAGAACACGACCTGGACAAACTCTGGTTGCTTTCTTATTTCACTTTAGTGAGTTTGACCCGTGGCTGCAGCACATGGGAAGGATATGTTGCATTTGTACAGGTGTAATGAAATTTGGCTGGCAACATGCACTTAATAATGTATCAATATGCACTTAATAATGTGTCAATATGCACTTAATAATGGATGTCTATTAAAAAACCTCTGTGCTGATGGATTTCCCAACACTTGCTGCCTATGACTTAAAAATAAACAAATAAGCAAATAGATGTACATAAAATTGCACGTGTATTGTGTAATAACATTGCATTATCTCTAGTGTTGTCTCACATTTTAAGTTATCTCTCTGCCCTCTTCAAGAAACTAAGTGTGGGGTCTTTGAATAAAATTATTTTTTTCTGTTAAATGAGAAGTTGGAATGATTTGGGTAAAGAGCCCCACCCCCATATACACACACACACTTTTTAATACCCTTTTTTTCCCTAATGCTCATGAGTACAGTCCATCAGAACTGCACATCCAGGTTTGATTTCTTTTATTTTAAAAACTGTCACCGATTCAGAGGTGCCAAAATTAACCAGTGCAGTTTGTGAATGTCCCTGTTGCGTCAGAAAACCAATCTGAGTGGGAAATTGCTACTTATCCACGTCCTGGCTGTCATTCCTTAAATGGCTGATTCAGTTTTGATAACCTTGTCATTCTGGAAGCTTTGAAGACTTTTAATGCCTGTAAGACCGAGCTTTTCAGTGCTGTTATACTCCCTTTCTTTTTCTAAACTGTAGGAGCTTTCTCTGTGTGCTTTTCTTTAAAAAGCAGAAGAAATAGCTTTATATGACTCCTTCCCTAAATATTTGGACTGTTTTCTCAGCCATTTTCCCTCTTTTAAATTTTATTTTTCGTTTTCCTTTTAACAGAAAATAGCAGAGAAGTCCAAAGCTTTGCTTCCCACTGGGCAGAGAAGCACCAAACAGGTAAGTTCATGTGTCTCTGTGTTTGACAGTAGGTACAGTGCTAAAAAAAGGGCTATTTTCTACCACCACTAATGATGCTGAAGAGCTTGGTGCTCCTCCACTGCCTACACTGAAGCCAGTGAGGTGTTTTTCCAACAGGGATGCGTGACGTCTTTGGAGGTGGAGGATACAGGACTCAGGAAAAAAAGACTTATATAAGACCTGTTTAATTATTCTCTGCTTTTCTGTTCTCGTGGGGCTGCTTTTCCATTCTTGATGGGAGTTTTTTCTACTCTGAAATTTATCAAAAAGCAGTCCTGTATCCTCTTTCACTTGGAAATCACACTCCAAGGACAATTTCATAGCAGGGACTGAGAGGAATTTTTATCAAACCTGTCCGCAGTTTTAAGAGAGATCACGTATTCTGCTTTCTTGTGGACTTTACAGTGTGGTTAACAATTATATCCAAATAAAACCATATTAGGAACTTTTTCAATGAATACATACTGTGTGGAATCAGAATATATACACATATGTTCTGATTTTTATATCCATCCATACTGTGATTACTCCATACGTGGTGCATATGTTTATTTTCATGTGTACGAGCGAGTGTATGTGTATATAAAATATAATTAAATGCATGGGTGCCCGTGAACATATGCAAATTTTAAGAATATAAAGATATAAATATAGATATATAGATATAAATACATGAAGATATGTATGTGTAAGTATATATGTAAATACATGCATGTGTGTGTTCCCTTTCACAAACAATAATGCAAAATACTGTATGTACAAAAGGGGGGTGTGTGTGTAAGAAATCACCACAGATTTCCAAGAGAGGTTTGATGTCAGGAGACCAGTTGGCCGCAGTAAGAACCCAACAGGCATTAGGTTGGTGTCTCAAATCCTGCGTGTTAAAAATTTGTGGGTATTTCTAACTCGTGTCATGCCACTAAAAAGCGGAATCCTCTGCCTGATTTCGGCGACCATTTCTGATATTCTTGGTAGTCTTTTAAAGCACACTCAGCAGATTTTGGGCTTTCCTGATGAATTTTCATTCTTTGCCTTGTTGTGCCACCTGGTTTTCTATAACCTCCTTAATCTATATAAGGAACAGTTGTACTTTGTAACATTGATGCACCTCTGTAAAGAAGGGTGGGATGATGCCACCGAAGATCTCGACATTAGGGCAAGTCAATGGACCAAAACTTTAATATTAATTAGATTTCAGGCAATTACAGCTCTGCCTTGGACCAGAACTTTAATATTAACTAGATTTCAAGCAATTACAATTCTGCCTTGGAGCTTGTTTAGTTGGTTCCAGGTGTCAGTGAAATGAAACCAAGGCCCCAAAGGACTGATGGATTCCCTTCTCCTGGTTGGGTGTTCCCGCCACCACCTTTGGAGCGATTGATTGTGCACAGATGTCACTATTCAACTGTGAGTTTATAGAAATTATACAGCTTATTTTTGCCCACCAGCTGCTGATCTGTGTTGAACATGGCCACAAACATCATGTCCTTTAACTGTGGTCCAGTCCAACACACAGCAAAGATTTACTGGGTTTGGTGGTTGAGCTCAGAGGTAAATTAGCTGTGATTTGTTTTCGTGCTTTATTGCATCACTTCTTGGGCTTTTAACCCTTTTTGTTGGACTGTTGTTGGTGGAGTGGATTGCAGAGGAGGGAATGGCTCTGATCTTGCTTGGACTACCATGTGGTATCATGGCCATGGCTATCCCGTAGGATTTGGGACACTGCTGGCCATTAACAAGTGTAAATAGGATGGAGAGTGCTAATTAGTGCACCTGGAGCAAACCTGGATGAAATCAACTTTGCTTGGTGTATTTGGTGGTTGATGACTCCAAAAAGAACCTTCTCTGGAAGTGAATGGAGCCTTAACAGAGGGAGAAAATAGGATGTCAGACAAAAATACTCAAATCTTGAGGCAAGTAATGGTGTGGTTGGAAGAAAAGGGAGGCTGAAGGAAGAACAGGACAGACAAACCCCTGTGCATTAAAACAGGTAAGAGTACAACCACTTGGGGACTGTAGCAGTGACAATCTGGTGCGGGACAAGCACAAAAAGGGGAGAAATTAAAAGTGCAAAACCTGCTGAAGGCAGCACAGTGGTTGGTTTTTGCTTATTACTTTCCCAGCGGCAGCTTGGGTCAGGACATGCAAAATTATAGTTCCCACAGGGACTGTAGCCTGACCACTGTGTGCATGTATTAGGGCACTAATGCAAAACTCTACATATCTTCAGGACACCTGATTTATGGGTCTCGTGAAACCAGAGAGTGACTCGGTGCAGACCCAGCCTTGATTCAAACACTGTTTGCCTGCAGGGCTTTGTTCTGTTTTATTTATGCTTTAATTTATTACAGCAAGTTGTAAGAGGCCTGAAGAATGCTTGTTTTTCTAGAAGCATGTCCCTGTAGTTCCCCTCTTCCACTGGTGAGTGGGAAAGATAAGATGTTTGGTAACACAATTCCTAATAATTTCTGTTTAGGGAGTAATTGATTCCCCAGACCCACAGAACAGGTAAAAATTGCCAAGTGAAGCTTTGGGAGAATTATTTTCCTGCCTGTTGTGGTTTGCTGTAAGTACTCTTTAATTGAGTTTATTTGTTTATAAAAGCAAAAGAAAAAGCATTGATCCAAAATTCCTTGAAGCCCGAAGTTATATAAATTCTTAATCAAATATGTGCTTGTAGGAATGTGTTTGTTTATAGACAAATCGATGTAGTTCTGGGGGCGCATATATTGAAAGACACAACTTTTTACTACACTAAATGATCATTGCTGAACGTGCCTTGTGGCAACTATTAAAAAATTAAAACCATCCTTTCCCTCGAACCTGTGAAAGTAATTTTAAATATTCACCCAGTGGCCAAAATGAGACCTCAGGAGGCTCATTAAGAGAGTGCCCAGGGGAATCCTGGAAAGGAGCTTTCAATTTAGGGGAGTTGCTGGTGCAGCAGACAGAGACAGTGTTTGGTGATGTGGTCACCTCTGCTTTCTGATTGTGTGTGGAGCAGATGGGCTGCAAATCCCACTTCTGCTCCTGAACACACCATGGTGAAATCCAATTGTTCCTCCTTCCAGGCACAGCCCAGTGTAGGAGAGGGAGTATTTCAGGTGTCCACTGGAGCCTGGGATGGTGTGGTCAGGGCTAGGAGAGGCTGGACAGCTGAGCAGACATGGGTGAAATCCATTTCTTGAGTGAAATCCTTCCCACAGTGCAACAATTGGATAGAATATAATATGATAATGCTCTAATAGCACAGGGTAGATTATCCATAATATTAAAATAATAAAGGATAACCTGAGGAAAACCCACAATGGCCAATAATCTGAGCACAGGAGATGAAAAGATTCCTTCTTTTTAATTCTTATTTTAATTCTTTATAATTATTGTGCATCCAACATCACCTGCTTCCAATAGAAAGAACCTGTTACGTGCCCATGGTTGAATAAATTCAAGTTCCAGGTATTAAACCCGGGAGCAGACAAGGCTGAGAAGCTGAAGGCTCCCAAGGATTCATCTCTGGGAGTTCCTGGTAGGGATGGCAGAGTTTCTTCATTGTTAAGGCATCTGTGAGGTGTCTTTGGGCTGCCTCCATCCTTCCTGGATCCTCACTGACCACACTGAGCCACCTGTCTTGGTCCTCTGAGCAACCAGGTCCAGTGGGAGGTGTCCCTGCCCATGGCAAGGGG
>JAYRBT010000082.1:149620390-149667095 GCA_036023395.1 Myiotriccus ornatus | reverse complement strand
TGACCACACTGAGCCACCTGTCTTGGTCCTCTGAGCAACCAGGTCCAGTGGGAGGTGTCCCTGCCCATGGCAAGGGGTTGGAACTAAATGATCTCTCAGGTCCCTTCCCACCCAAAGGACATAAAAAAATCTGAACAGACCTTTTTTTTTTTTTCTGGAGGAAACTTTTCCCAGCAATATTTAGAAATTAAAATTACAGTGATTGTCATAGTGTAATGGCATCCCTCTTCATTTCCTGCTGCTCGTGGGGAGAGGGAAAGATAATTGCTGCTGTGGAATGTGGCAGTTGCCAAAAGGATGCCTTTGTTTCTTATTCCATAAGCCTACTTGACCCATCTCTCAGAGGTCACTAAATTATGTTTCTTAGGAGCACAAAGATCGGTAATAAACCTCTATTTGCATATACAAGCTTTTTTTCCTCCTGCCTGCATCAATTTATTCTTGCTCTAAGTGGACTTCCTTCTCTCAGGAACCATCATTTCTCTCTTCCTTCCTGTGTTTATGAAGTTGTTCTTTTTTGTGTGATTAGAGTAAAATTCTCATTCTGGGGGCAGCAAGATCCAATCCTCGTGCCTTTATGGGAGAATAATTTTTGGGCAATAATATCTGCATAAACTGCACGTATGTATGTGTGTGTGGAATGGCTTTAGTTATTTGGGCTTCTATTTTTACCAGGTCCTTAAGATGGTAGAGGCTGTACAAGCACAGCTACTACATTGTGCCACCCTGAGGATCTCACAGGCTCAGCAAACACCACCAGGGCTGTTTTGAATAATTAACTATGAGTTTGTGATGCAGCGGGTTCTCCTCAGGCTGGAATTCCAAAGATGTTCGAAACTGGCTTCAAAATTTGCAGGAGGTTTTGTTCTGTATTTTCCTGAAATGCAAAGTTTAATTTCTCACCATCAAAATACAGCTTTTGCCCCGACAAATGGAGCTTTTTATTTTACACGTTTATCTTATTGACTCCAACCTCTTATCTTAGAGCTCATCCCAGTTCTAAATGCTCCAGACTGGCTGTTCTATCTCAGGAAATCAAGCCCTTGGCTTTGGTGATAATTTATCTTGCATGTGTGGTAGTAATTGCTGTGTCTTTTCAAGGTCGTTTGGGATGCAGCTCCTCATGTAAAAAGTGTTATTTCAATAATGTCAACTTTGTTTTAAATGACTGTGCATCCATTAAAAGCCATATTGTAATCAGCCCACTCCCCTGTTCCCAGGGCTGTCAATACCGAGCATTTAAATCACACAGTTATTTTTTTCTTGACTTTACCGAAGTGTAGGCTTTTGTTTGGTTTTTGATTTTTGATTTTTGATTTCTTTTTTTAAGGCAGTCATTTAAAGCAATTTTCTTAAGAAAATTTAAATATTTTCTTGTCTTTTTCTGCCTGTTTGGTGGTAAAGAAGTAGATTCTTAATGAAGGGATTTCTTAGGTGGATGGAAATAGACTTACACCTAATTTTTTTGATTTGTTCCTTATATTCTCAAGGGAGGTGGAATCTATTCTGAATGTCCCAAAGTACTGTTCTTGCACTGCTTTCAGCATGTCTGAGAAGGGAAGGTCTTTTCTCCTCAGCATGCCCACGATCTGGAAAAAAAATTCCAGTGGGCTTTATAGGCACAGAACTTCACTGATGAACCATTAAACTCCCTTTTTGTCAGGGATTCAGCATTTTGCAACTGTAGAAGATAAAATAAAGAATCCTCCATCCTTGAGGGGGATAAAACCTGCACTGCAGCCCTTGGGAAGACACCAGCATTCCTGGTGCTGCTGGTGCACAGGTTTGATGGGACATCAGGAGTGCTCAGGGCTTCAGT
This sequence comes from Myiotriccus ornatus, assembly GCA_036023395.1. Taxonomy (NCBI): domain Eukaryota; kingdom Metazoa; phylum Chordata; class Aves; order Passeriformes; family Tyrannidae; genus Myiotriccus; species Myiotriccus ornatus. Next base: position 149,665,276 of record JAYRBT010000082.1, on the reverse strand, counting down.
GTTACATGTAAGAAACACACCAAATCCTTAAAGGAGATAATTAGCAAAGTCTAGAGGTGTGAGCTTCCAAAAACGTTCCAATCTCTTCATTCTACGAAAGAAGAAAAAGAAGAAAAGACCGAATCTGTATAAAGGTTTTGGGGGGAAATTCCTAAATTGCCCAAACAACTTGAGCATTGTGGATTTTCCTCAGCAATGCCCTGCCCTGGGATCAGGCAGCTTTTCTTGCCCGTATCTGCTGATGAAACCAGAAACTGCAGCTGCCTCTAGCAGCACTGAAGCAAAGGACTCACTGCTCATTCCCTGGGTTTTTGGTTAGTTAAGTTTTTGTTTTGTTTTGTTTTTTTTTTTCAGTTTGGTTGTTTCCCCTGTGGGTTTTTCTTTCTTTCTTTTTTTTTTTTCTTTCTTTAATTTTAATTTTTCCTTTAGTTTGAGTGAGAAAGGACAGAGGTCTTTGCGTGGGCCGAGGATGAAGGCGAGGGAAGGGTTTCTTTTGTCTGGAGCCTCCTCCACAGCAGCTCTGAAGCCTCTCCGCTCCACCCCAGCTCTGAGTCACTGCCGGAGCCCTCTCGCACAATCCGAAGGGTTTGTTTTGTCTGCAGCGAGCCACTCCGACCACCCAGCCCCATCACCACTTGCTTTTGCGCTCCCAAATCCTGGGAGAGGCTTCCTCTCGCTCACCCTGGAGAGGGGAACGCGTGTGCGGGAAGTGGTGACACCGGGGTCGCGTGGAGGCGTTTGAGGCCACGGGATCAAACGCTGCCCCAGACAAGCCCTGCTAACAGGAGCGAGCACTTCCACAGGGAGCAAATCCTTACTGTGCCCAGAGGCTCGCACAGACAGCTCAGCTGGTGCCCACACTGTTGTTCTTCCAGAGCTGGAGGCAGCAAATGCTTTTCCCCACTGCTTGCGGGTGTCCGCCTGGGTAGTTGCTGCGCTCCTGTCTCGTGGAATCACAGGATGGTTCGCGCTGGAAGGGGCCTCAAAAATCACCCAGTTCCAACCCCCTGCCATGGGCAGGGACACCTTGCACTAGACCAGGTTGCTCAAAGCCCCCTCCAGCCTGGCTTTGAACCCTTCCAGGGATGGGGCAGCCACAGCTTCTCTGTTCCAGGGTCTCACCACCCTCATAGGGAGAATTTCTTCCAAATATCTCACCTAAATCTACCCTCCTTCAGCTTAAAGCCATTCCCCCTTGTCCTACTCCATGCCCTTGAGAAGAATCCCTCTCCAGCCTTCCTGTAGGCCCCCTTCAGGTCCTGCCAGCTGCTATACTTAAAGGGTATTGAAAATACAACTCTTCATGCTAAATCAGGGTCATTATTGAAGGGAGTCTCTGCACCTGTAAGGATGGGAAAAGGATTCTTCACCTGTTGCACGAGACCCAGACGTGGTCTTGGGGAGTTCAGAATCCCCCTATCTCCTGAGTACTGCTTTTTACACAGTGACTGTGGGCAGTTCATGCTTCCAGTCAGCACTGCTGGCACAGAATTTGTATGTCTATAAATATATATGTATCTCTGTAGATATCTGCATCTCCATCAGTATAAATAAATAATAATAAAATAATTAAATATAAATACAGTTGTGGCCAGCTGGATGGACACTCACCTTGCTGGGAGAGCTTTGTCCTTGCGTGCAGCTTTTGTGGGCAGTGAGGGTCACCTCTGGCAGCACTGTCAGAGCTGTGCTGACAGCAGTGTAAGAGGAGAGCAAACACAGGCCAAGATCCCAGAGCTGATGAAAGGTAGGCTGGGTCTGCAGGACGTGTGTGGCTGTGATGGCAGTACTATAATTATAAAAAAATGAATAAAAAGCTTGAATTTTGTTCACTCTCTGGGCTTGTCTGCCCTATATGTTCCTTTTTATTTATTTTTTTTTTTGGAAGCATGATGATGTAGTGAGTGTTTCTGCTCACTGCAAGTGGTTTGTGCTGATTGTGAGGGGGATGTTCATACGACCCCTTCCACCTCCCCTCCTTCAACCCCACCGTCCAGGAGCTGCATTGCAAGAGTTCAGGTTGACTTTTGCCCTGGCAAAGATCACGCAGCAACTGGAGTAACAAATGTGAAACCTTCCTGAGTGTGTCACCTTGCTCCAAAGTGAATGCAGTGTTAGTCAATACATTTAACCCCCCCCCATGTGGAGATGGATTATTGAAAGGAAGGAAATTCTATTCTTCCAAACCCACTTTGATGGCTGCATTTATCACGTGATTAAATGGGGACAGCAGTGGTATTTTCCCATGGGGAAAAAAAAAAAAATGTTTGGAAAGATGTTAACCCTTGCTTCACCAGGGGAAAGAAAAAAGTAAGTCTAGTGACCTTACTAAGGCCCATCTTATTTGTTTTCAGGGCTTAAATAACCAATGTTTTATTCACTGTAAAATTTAAAGACATTTAACCCCTATCACTCCTGTGTGGAGGGGAGTGCTGTTACCTCCCCTGCTCTGTGTATCACCTGTGAAATCATAGAATCATGGAATGCTTTGAGTTGGAAGGGACCTTAAAGATCATCTCATTCCACCCCCCTGCCATGGGGTGGAACTATCCCAGGTTGCTCCAAGCCTTGTCCAGCCTGGCCTTGGACACTTCCAGGGATGGGGCAGCCACAGCTTGTCTGGGCAACCTGTGCCAGTGTCTCACCACCCTCACAGTAATTTTTTTTCCCTAATATTTTATCTAAACTTGCTCTCTTTCAGTCTGAAGCCATTCCTCCTTGTTCTGTCATTCCATGCTCTTTTAAAAAAATTGTCTCTCTCAATCTTTCTTGTCGGCTCCCCTCAGGTACTGAAAGGCTGCAATCAGTTCACCCCAAAGCTGTCTCTTTTCCAGGCTGAACAATCCCAATCCTCTCAGCCTTTCCTCACAGGAGAGGTGCTTCACCCCTATAACCAACCTGGTGGCCTCCTCTGGACTTGCTCCAGTGCCATGGGATGCTCCAGGTATTGCACCAGGTACCAGCCCCCAAACTGACCTGGCACAGTAAGGCAGACTTGCTGTCTCACACTCTCAATTGGTCACAATTATTCCTGATTTAATGAAAACACAAGGAAACAGAGCATCACACTTCTAATTTTGATTGTTTATTCTGTTACTTAGTTCTGGAGCCCAGCTGAAAACTGTAATTCAAGTTGGTGTTATTTTTGCCAAATTAGACTCCCACTGATGTTTCAGTTTGTTATAGAGTTTCACCTTCACTTTTAATGGTAACCCAGGATTCTGAAATACCTTTGGAGTCAAATCATAAAGTTGGGCATATATCAGAGGGGTAATTTATATATATTTTCTTTATGAAGTACAGCAGGATCTGTAAGATAAGGCATGTGCTGCAGATAACGTTTCAGGTAGTTATTTTTGAGCTGATAGCAAGAGTCTGGGTGATAAATAAAATAAATGTGTTCACCTAAACACAGGCAGAGGTTTTCCATTGTAACTCTCACAAACTTGTCAATTTGAGAAGGTGCCTGTGTAGCAAGTAATTCCCTTAATTTTAAGAGACTTTTTCATCTGGTTGTCCCAAATCTGAAATGAGATGTTGGTTCACAGCTTATGCCATGGGCAAACCAGGATGAAAACTCCCAGGATATCCTTCCATAGATGAGAATGAGAATGCTGATCCTTATGGGTCCTCTCTGAGTTATTCTGTGATTTCTATGAATGAAAACACTGAGCCATGAGTGTTGCTCATCACTGTTGCTGTCAGGAGCAAATCAAAGTGGTGTGGCTGGTACCTGCCTAGCATCCCCCTTGTCCCTGTTCATCCCTGTAAACTGCTGATGAATCCTGGGGGAAGGGATGCAGCCAAGCCTTCACAGATATTCTCCTCTTGTGGGTGTTCACACGGGCAATTTGTCATTTCAGCAGCAAGATGACAGGATGCATCTCACTGTTTCCCCTCCAGCAAAGCACAGCAAAGCTTTGCACTGTTCCCTTCATTAATCCTCTTTAATTAGGGCTGTGTTACCGTGTCATACCCTGGGATCAGCATTAGGCAGTTGGTCACACCAGTGAGCCTTGGATCAAGTGGGTTTGGGGCAAGAGGACTTTTTTCCTGCTCCCTAAATCAGTTAAGGCCTCAGTCTCGTCTTTTGGTTCTCCACTTCAGTACTTTTCTTCTCCAGGTGCTGGAAGGGGGCTGGGAATGGTGGAGCAAGGAAGTTTTTACCTCACGGGAAATGAAAGTTGATCTTCTGCCCCTGTTTGTGCAGCTTCCCAAAGCCACACTCACACCACACAAAGAAGGTTCCCAAGGTCCTCCTTGGCACACAGATCACGTCATGGAAAAACCTATAATGGATACATGGAGGAACTGAGTGAAAATGGGACAAAAATGTTTATTTCCATGAACCCAGTTTTCCATGGGGGAGAGCTGAAAATCCCGTTTCCAATCCGTGCAAGCCCTGGATTTCTTGTGAGCTGTGGTTTGCACACCTCACTTGGATGAAATGAAAAGATTCAGTATTTTGTTTTCTGCCTCCACTCAGCCTGTGAAGCTCCTGAATGGTGATAAAACTATTGAGATGGTTCCCAGAACCTTAACTCAGTATTACACTTGACACAACCGAGTCTCTTGAACTGGAATGGTTTTTGCTTTAAGAAGGATTTTCCCCTTCCTTTTCCCCCTTTACTTTCCCCTTCCCCTTTCTGTATGGGGCTACATTTGCATGAAGAGCTCAGCAGTGACATGCTGAGAATCACAGATGATTGCTCTAAAAAAAAAACCACCCAGTAAACAAAAATTAAAAAAAAAAAATCAAAGCATCTGCTTGCAATCAGAACTGATTTCTGGTGAGTGGGGAAGGTGTTTTCTCCCTTTCTGTGCCCGGCAGTTTGCAATTGGTGAGATGATTTAAGGAAAGAGAATGGGAATGTGGCTTTTATGTGCGGCAGGACATAGTGACCTCTTCTGGAAGCTGAGCCCTGGGAAGTTTGATGGCCCTATGGTGGGAGCTACTTCGTTGACCCCTGTATTTAAACATGATTAAAAGCACCACTGAAGAGCCAGGGACAGGAAAAAAAAAAAACTCCACCACATTTTACAGCGGTGGCTGGGGGTGGGGTGAGGGAAGCTGTTGATGCTGCACATTTTGGAGTGCCATCTGCTGGCTTAGGATACAGGAGCCTTGTTTTATAGTGCTCAGATGAAAACAGCGTCAGAGAGGCCTTGATGAATCACAGAGATGAGGAGAAACTCTGTGTGAAGAGCCAGGGTGAAACGGGATGTTTCATTCTGGGGAAGAATGAGTCCCTGACTGCACTGTGGAAACCTGCCCCATGTCCCCTCTCTCCACAAGGTAGAACATAGATATTAAATAGAGCTTAAATAAGTATAATGTTAATGATTTGTGTTTATATATGTATATATATATATATATAAGTTTTCAGGTTCCTAAGGAGGAGAAATTTGAGCTTTAGGTCGCATCTCCTGGGAAGCATCAGGAGATGCTTTACCACTTTTCAGTTCCAATCTGCTTCTCATCTTTAGTGGAGTCTACAGAGCTGTGCAGATTGTCTACCACCTTGACGTGATTTTGGGACCCCAAAATGATGTAGGTCTTACCCATCAGTGCATCTTGCTTAAGCCTGACAGGGCCATGAATGTGTATCTGACACATGGCAGAGGGTGACATGGTGGGATATCCCTGGTGCAGCCTGGGGTGCTGCTAATCTGCTGTTTAGGAGTTTAAAAGGTTCAAAATTATTTAAATCAGCAGGAAACCTCAGCCCATCTGTGTGAGGGCAGGTACTGGTGATATCAAAGGGTGTTCACCTGTTGGACACCTGCCTGCATGGTCAGAGCTGCCAGTCTCAGACTGGGAAAAAAATGGGGCAAAAGGAAGTGTTTGACAGAAAAGTAAAGGAGTGAAAGGACTTTTTATTTTCAGATAACCCTATTTTTTGTTTAAGAAACTTTGGTGTCTGTTTGTTTTTGTTTTTTTTTTTTTTTGCTTTTGTTTTTATATGTTATGTCCCTCACACCTCTCATTTTACAAAGATACGTCCTTTGCATGTGGGATGTCATTTGTGCTCTTGTCCTACAACAAGCCTGCTTGTTTTGGGATGGATTGTATTTTGAGCTTGATAATACCCAACATTATATAACCTTTTTCTCCTCCTAGTGCTGCTTGTTGCTTCCAAGCCTACAGGCATTGACCCCTTGTAGACACTTAAGTTCACTCAAAATCCCTTTAATCACCCTTTTGCCTTCTTGACTCTCCCCTTCTGCCCTCTTGAATCTCACAGCTCACTGGTGGTGCTTTTTCCCCTTCTAAGGTGTGAATGGCCAGAAAACATTGCAGAATATAAACTGGCCACTGAAACGAAAGGACGGGTTCTAAAAAGTGTGTTTTGGAGCTCTGTGGGGTGTTTCTGGAACTGCTTTATTAGGCTTCTTTGTTTATGAACTGGTGATTGTATGAGACACTTGATATGAAATAGGAAATGAGTTGGGAAACCTCCCAGTGCTGAGTTTTAGATGTCCCTGCAGATCACCAGCGTTTTGCAAACTGAGATATTTCAACTCTGTAAGGGAAAGAACCCATCCCCATTTGTGCTGGGATGACCCTGGTGGCCACTAAAGCTTCTGTCTCCCCCCTCAGCTGGACAGGGGAGAGAAAATACAATGAAAGGCTTGTGGGTCAAGAGAAGGACAGGGACAGATCACCCAGCAATTACTGTCACAGGCAAAGCAGACTCGATTTGGGGAAATTACTTTACTTTATTACTAATCAAATCAGAGTAGGATAATAAGAAATAAGACCAAATCTTGGAACACCCTTCTCCCACCCTTCCCTTCTTCCTTAGCTCAGCTTCACTCCTGCATTCTCTACCCATTCCCCCCAGCATTGCAGGGGGGTGGGAAATGGGGCCTGCAGTCAGCTCACCACACGACCACGGGGTCACAGCCTCCTTTGGGCACCCCCCTGCTCTGTCACGGGGTCCTCCACGAGCTGCAAGTGGATCTCTGCTCCTCTTTCTTAAATATGTTATCCCAGAGGTGCTGCCACTGTCACTGGTGGGCTCAGCCTTGGCTGGCACTGGGTCTGTCTTGGAGCCACTGTCAGACATTGCCTCTGTCTCACACAGGGGGAAACTTCTGGCAGCTCCTCTCAGCAGCCACCCCTGTAGCCCTTTTGCCACCAAAACTTGCCATACAAACCTGACACCCCATTTTACAGCAGAGGCAGAGGCAGGATGGAGCCTGTAGGTTGTGCAGCAAGTTCTGCAGAGCTCAGCAGATTTGCCTTTGTCACTATTGTAAAGACAGAGTGTTTGTTCCCAGAGTAACCCATGCCATGGGTTATCTGCTTTGTTCTGTCTTGGGGATTATTTTTGTTTGTTTGTTTTGTTCTGTTTTTCTTGATTTTCAAAAGGCAGTGGAGATTGGTGGGTCTGGGTGTGTTTATAAAGAGGAATAGGTTGAGTAGCTGTCAAATGCAAGGACTTTTTACATGAAAAGAGTCTGCAGCTTTGATGTGTTTCATGGGTTTGTTTATCCACTATTTAGCTGGAGTATTAGATATGGGATTCAGAGTAGAACTGACAAATAAAATACTTTTGGGTAGCCCCTCAGTGAGTCTGAAATATCCTGTCTGTGAGAGTAGAGGAACCAGGCCATGGTGTCTTCATGGAGTTGGGATTTGAAGAACACCCTGTGCCTTTCATCAGGGCTGTGCTGTCACTGGCCTTTCTTCCAGAGCAGGAAAGATGGAAGGGAGGATGGAAGTATTTCAATGAGATTCCTGGCATATGACTTCCTCTTCGTGAAAGTCATGTAGTCATTGCAGACTGACAGGAACTCATTTTGCAAAAGGAGTGATGTGCTGGATTTCTCTCTTCATTTCCCCGAGTTTCTACCTAAAAGCCCAGGAATGAGCGAGGTATTTCATATTTATCCACATCACTGCGTTTAACACCTCAGAGCTTTCCTTTTGATATCCTCTGTTAATTCCCGGCATCACAGCAGGAAACAAATCAATCTCCTCGTTCCCTGCCGCAAATATTTGGGGATAAGGTTACAGATAAGCTCTAAATTAGCTTTCATAGTTTCAGAACGCAAAGTTATGGATGAACTTCCCTGCATACCATGGCAACTGGTTCCTCTTGGCAGGTTGCTCCACTGCGTATGGTAAAGATGACTTTGGCTTCGTTTCAGGACAAGTGACGTGAGAAGACATTTTGCTTGTCTGCAAAATCCTTTCCATCAAGAAAATTCCTTGCACTATGATTCACTCCTGCCATATGTGGAGGAATTAAAGTCTGGGTGAGATGCATGAAGGAAACCCCACAGGAGGAGGAATGATTTGACAGCTGATCCGTAGAGCTCTTTCAGCCACCTCTAAAGAAAATGCTGTGATGTCAGGATCAGTTTCCTTACACATCTGGGCTTGACTCATCTGCTACAGTAAAAGGAGAAAGAAACCCAAAGAAATAATTAAAGCTCATTATTGCATGTATATGAAATAGCATTATTAAAGTATCTACCTCACATTTATTTATAACCCTTCTTCCTGACAGAGCCTGACATGTTTCGCAAACACCACTGAGTGATTACATATTCTTTGCCCAAAATCTGAGGATGTTGCTCTGCATTCTATTCATCACTTGTTCAGTCAAAATTTATGTTCCTGCACAATCTGTACGTCTTCTGAGATCTCTTTGTGTAGGTACATTACTCATGAGACCTACCAGGCATATTTTAGGTAAGTCAGGGTGGAAGGGCTCAAATTTCTTTCTGAGAAAGTCAGCTTCTTCTGAGGAGTGTGGGACTGGGCATGGTCACTGCATGACAGGGTGAGGCTGGAGGAGAAGAAGACTCCCATCCTCACTGCAGTGCAGTAGACATGTTTTGGTTGTCAGGGTGGAGTTACTGGTGATGACATTTATCCAGGACAACTGAGCTCGTTTAACTTCTCTCAGAAAAATTCCTGGGACTTCAGGATGCCTGCAATGCTCACACCTTTTGAAAACACAGCCAAGTGTAGGTTGTTGTGTTGGTTTTTTGTTGTTTTTTTTTGACCAGGGAAGTGATTGCTCCTCTGTGCTGGGAACTGGTGAGGCCACACCTCAAATCTTGGGTTCAGTTTTGGGCCCTTCATGACAAGAAAGACATTGAGGAGCTGGAGCGTGTCCAGAGAAGGGAACAGAGCCGGGGAAGGGTCTGGAGCATGAGTGTGATGAGGAACAGCTGAGGGAGCTGGAGGGGCTCAGCCTGGAGAAAAGGAGGCTCAGGGGGGACCTTCTCACTCTCTTCAACTCCCTGGCCATGTGGAGGTCAGTCCTTTCTGCCAGGACACCAGTGACAGGACCAGAGGAAATGACCTCAAGCTGTGCCAGGGGAGGTTCAGGACATCAGGAAGAATTTCTTCATGGAAAGAGTGGTTAAGCATTGGAATGAACTGCTCAGTGGAGTTACCATCCCTGGAGGTGTTGAAGAAGTGACTAAAGGTTGTACTCAGTGCTCTGGTTTAGTTGACAAGGGGGTGGTTGGTCAAAGGTTGGACTTGATGGTCTTGGAGGCCTTTCCCAACCGAAATGATTCCGTCATTCTGACAAAACTGAAGCCCATATCAGTGTCCTTGCAAGACTGGCCCAGGACATCCCTCAAGGGCTTGTCTCTCAGTTATGCTCACACTGGTCTCACCCCCCTCAGTTTGCCAAATGAGACCTGAAAATAGATAACACAAGTATGGATTAGCTGTGGGGTTTCGGTGTATTAGCACAGCTGTGTTTGAGCTGGGCAGCAGCAGGGGGGAACAGCAAGGGCAGTGCAAGCAAACAGAAAGACTCCAGCAGAAAGGTAATGTAAACTCATCAGGGACTTTAAAATGCTGAGCCTGATCAATGCTCCTCCGCTGATGGGAAGTGTCACCTCCCTCAGCAGGCAGTGTCAGTGGTTCATGGAGAGCTTCCCATGGAGAAAGTTGCTGTGCAGCCTAAAGATTATGATAAAATATGCAGTGCTGGTGTGGACTCAGTCACCTTCCACAGTTTGGGATGGAAAATTTCTTCACTCAGTTTAATCTCAGATAAGTGCAGAGTTTAGTATTTATCTCGGAAAACAGTTTTCACCCAATGCCTTTTCTTTAATCATTTTAATCTCTATTGTTAGAAGTTCCCCGTGGCAAGAAAGTTGCTTTTCCAGAATGTGGGCAGGCAGAATGTTGGTTTACTTTCAGAAATTAGCAGCAAATACTTCTCAAAGAGAAGAGAGATATTTTTGTCTCTGAATGGGATTTCCTGCTCCCCAGTACTTGCTTTGTGTATGGCAATGAAGGAGCAACAACGGCAACGCAAAGGCTTCCATAATGGATGGGTTTGGAAAGATTCTCTGCCTCCTTCTCCCCTCCTTCCTTCTGAAATACATCAGCACTGCTGAGGGTTTCAGTCCATATGGGGAAGATCTTCAGAGGGTCCTATCTTGTCATACCTGAGTGGGAGATCTGTGCCTTTTGGAAGCAACCTGGATCTGCCTTTGGCTTCCTTTCGGTTCACTTCCATGCTTCTTTTACACTTTGTCCTATTCTCCCCCTTTCTGAGCATCTTTTGTGTTCTCCATTCACTGCTGCTGGTCCCTGCTCTCATTTGGTTGCTTGTCCCTCTTCCTCTGTCACTTCTCTCATTTGCCCCCCCTATTTTTTCTTCATGACATTCCCCTCTGTTGAGTTCTCGACAAAGAATTGAGAGCAAACAGCACTGAAGCCACTTCCTTGTGACGTGTAGCCCTTTTATAGCTTGTGATATGATCACTTACATTTCTGCTCATAACCATAAGGATTAATATTTAAATTCTGCTTATTGACACAATGATACCTCTTGTGAGACTAACAATATAAATATGCCTGAGGAGCAGCTAGGAAAACAAGATAAGAGTATCTCAATGCCCGGGGGACATACACAAGGTGGAGAGTAATAGGGAACATTAGGTATTTTGCTCATCAACAATTTTTCAATGAAAGAGGATTTAAAAACTGCAGCAGTTTTCAGCATATTAAGTGGGTGGTGCTGAGGCGAATTGGGATTTCCCTGTGTAGTGACCCCATGTTGTAGAAAACTACTTGTAACTCAAGCTTAGTTTGTGAAGTTCCTCACCTCAGTGGAGCCTGTGGAAATGCAAAGTGTTCTCAGCAAATATTGCTCTTCGTATTTGAAAATTTTCAAATGTGAACGTTTGAAAATTTGGGAGTTTTAATGGTGAAAAAGAGCCTGTTTCTGCCTGGTTTCCACACTGTCCTTTAGGAGAAGAGGGCAGCCTCTTTGGAGAGAAGAGCAGCATCCTTCATAACTCAAAAGTACAGTGTCATGCTGAAAAGTAACCAGCTGAAAGGAGACAAGGAGGTTCAGTACAGGAGCCACTGAATAATTAAATATCATAAAGCTAAATAAAGGTGGAAGTAAATTTTGAAGAGTCATCATGGAAAGATAAAGGATCAAAAAAAAAATCCATTAATATTCATAAAAGTTTTGTCATAACCTTCACTGGGATCAAAATTCAACCACGAGCAACTAAATCCCAGGAATTATAACTGCTCTCCTGCTGATATTCTATTTCTTGGTCAGGGTCCCTCCTTGTGACATGAAAGCTCAGCCTGGAGCCTGGGAGAGAGGAAGGTGGGATTTGTGAGGGAGACAACTTGTACACAGTGGTTTCAGTATATCCTTCTTGGCCCATATGGGGCCTCCCTTCACTGATTTAAGTTGAGCTTCAGGCTTCTTTTTGCTTCTTCCAAATCCTGGAGAAGCAGAGACCTCTTGTCTGACCCAAGCACATTTCATGGATAATCTCCGTGTCTGTTCTGGAGACTCTACAACATCTTCAAAAGGCACAGCACTGAGCATCTGCTTTCTCCTCTCTCCCCACCACTGGTTTTGTTTCTAATGAAATATTTATTAAGTGACTGATATTTGCAGTCAGAGAAGGAGATAATTCATGCAAGCAATCAGCTCTGGGTTAACTGGAGAATGAAAATGTCTTGGACCGTAGCAAAAACTCATAATCAAAGGGCTCCCCAGCTATCCATCAAACAATCAATTACTGTATCCATTAGTCCCCTTTCACCACACATTAGAACAATTTACTAGACATGCTAATGTTCAGGTCATTGCTCCTTAAGGATGAGCAAACAGCAGAGGCATCTATCAAAGTTTTGATGCAGTGTGATCTCATACAGCGTGGATATATAGCTTAGATCACTTCATATTCTCGTGGTGTTATTAAGTCTATTAAAGACCTGGTGTGTGAGGGAGTTGTTGGTTGCCTCCAGATCTCACCAGCTGAAGGAAGCTTGTCAGAAGAAATTCAGCATTTCACAGGCCTCTGCCTTCTGTGTGAGGAGACAGAAGGTCGTCCCATGGGAAACATCAATAAACAAACTGCACATCCGTAAAAAAGAGGTGGGTTTGTCACTTATTACACTGACCAGAGAACTGCAAACATGTTTGCTAGTCTTACATGTGCCGTGTGGGGGGAATCAGGGTTTGTCCATGAAGGAGGAATCCAGGAGTCAGGTTCTAGTCTTGCCTCATTATCCTCATCCAGTGCCTGACAAGTCAAGTGGGAACTCAAACCACGCATGCCAAGGTAATTTCTGTTAATTATTCCATGTTTAGATTTCCATGTCTGAAGGCAACAAGACTCTTTCTACAGGCAGCTGAGAGAAATAAACACATCTTAGTGTACTCAACTGAGCTGAGTGGGACAAATGTTCTCTGGTGGAAAAAAAAATACTCTGTGAGGTATTTGGTGGAGGGTTTTTTTTATTATTATTTTTGTCAGTTTGTACTTTTTTTTCCTCACAGTCTGCCTTTGCCTACTCTCTACCAGGGCTTGTGTAGCATAGGTCTCTACTTCCAAGCCTGACATTCAAGGCTCCCTTTCTGGTCTACAACGCAATCTCATGTTAAGTAGCTGTCAATCTCTTTAATCTGCAGAATAGGGCTCTTATCTCCATTGGCTTTATTGACCAAGGCTCCATTGATTGTAATGGGAGTCTTAATAAGCAGCTTGGAGGTCAGTGCTTCCACTGTGGGTATGTCAAGCTTGGAGAGGTGGATTTCTGGCAGTTCAACTTGGCTGATCAATCCAAAGGACGATATCTACTGTGCAAACATCTCAAATTGCTGTTAAGAGGGATCCCACTTACGTGTCGATACCACCACTCCTGAGCCAGTATCTGCCTAATTTATCCCTCTTTCTCTGAATGACACTTGATACCTGCTGGGACAAACTGGCAGCTGACTTCAGGGAACTCTGTCAACAGGATAGAGCTCCTTGGCTCTACTGGCAGTTCTGAGCTCCTTAGAAATGCAGTGGAGAAAAGGTAAAAAAAAAAAAAAAAAAAGGTTAAGGGCACAACTTTATCGGGTTCAATTACCTGCTGGAGAAGCTCTCCTTGCTGTTTTGAGTAGAGAGGAAGCAGATGGAGGCAAATTCCCTGCAGCCACCCTTCCTGTGGTTTGCTGTGACTCCTTTCTCCCTGCAGAATTGGTGGCTCTGTGGGCAGAGAGGGAGGGCAGAGCCTATGGGTGTGTTCCTGCACACCCACGTGCGTTGCTGAGGAGCTTCTTGGTGAAAAGTCTGGGTTTATGTCATAAAAAACCTCCTTTCCACACACCCACAGGAGCACCAAGGAACCAAATGTTATATGCTAGGAAATACTGTGCACCACTGCATGCACAGCTCGGGGTGCAAACCAACCTTCAAAGGAATAACAAGAAACTTGTCATCTTTCCACACAGAGAATCCTCTTCCAATGTGGATTTGGAGACAAAGGTCTATTTTTGGGGAGTGAAATATGATTTTAATTCAGTGAGTGTGTCCAAGCCTTTCAGAATAAGCTCATTACTTCTTTATTACTGTAGGAGTGGAAAATGATCACATTTCAGTCCTTCGAGACTCAGTCAAATAGGAAAATTATCAGGATGCAACAAGTCAACCAATCAATGCCCCACACAGCAGTTTTCAGAGCAGACTCTTAACACATGACAAAATTTCTCCTGTGTTTGGGTGAAAGTTTCCAACAGAAATATATTTTTATGGCACAAGCAATGAAGTCTTGGAGTTTATGGCTTGGGAAGGGTATTGGTATATACAGAGAGAATAAAAAAGAACACGAACAGGGCAAGTAAAATAACATGAGGTATATAGTCTATAAACATCAGATGAGAAAATGAGGGAGCTAAATTAAATAGTCTTGAAGAAAGTATCAATAGAGACATGATTGCAGTCTATAAATACTTTCAAGGTGAAAACACAAATGAAGACCAGGTGAATTATTCACGAAGTTAAATGATAGAAGCCAGAATGGCCTGATGGTGGGAAAGAAACATGCAGGTTAAGTGCTAAAACTGATAAAGAACAGTTGCGTGGATGGTTAATGCCCCATCAGCTTGGAAAGTCAATAGCACAGTTAAAACAGAAGTAAAATAAATAATAATGATAGTGCAATAAAAATCCGTGGTGGGAATTATCTGAATGTTTATCTGTGGCCTCTCCTGCCTCTGACACAGTTAAGACATTGTCCTGATATTAACTGGGAAAATGCAGAGATTATGGACAATTTTGTTACATGTCACGTTCCGCAGGCACTGAGCTGAAAACCTTCCAGTGTATTTTTTTTTTTTAATCTTAATCCTTTCCCTTAATGTTTTACCCTGGAAACATTTGAGGGAGCTTTTCCATCCTCCTGAAAGCCTTCACGGAGCCTGTGTGTTAACGGGGTGGTGTGGGACTGAATGCCTGAGCTGAGGAGAGGTGAGCGTCCCCGTGAACGTTTATCACGGAGACAGCGCGGAGCGCACGAGGGCCATAAAGCTGCTCTGCACTGCTTTCCTTCCTGGCACTTCCTATTTCTTGTCACCCCTTGGAAGGCTGGATTCACTTCATCTTGGCCTGTAAAGAACTCATGCAGGATAAATTAGCAAACTGCCAAATTCTTCCTATTTCATTCTCGCTGGACAAACGAGCTCAGGAGCAGGATTTTGTTCCCTGCAGCAATGCTTGCACTTTCTATTTTCATTATTTCACTTTGCAGGCAGTTTGGTACCAAATACACGTCTGTGTCTAAATTTCCCTAATATCTTTAGTTTCTCTTCCTTGAGACATTGCCTGGATCTGTAATAACTGTATCACTATTCCTGAGGAAGAACATAATTTTCTTTCTGCTGTTCTTGTGTTTTTCTTTAAACCAATAAATATCCTGACTTGATTTGACTTGAAATTCAAGTTGTCACTCTTCATTTTTCTTGAGATTGAAGCTCACAACCTCCAAATAAAGTTGCCTAGTTGTTAAATATTTCCAGTGTCCTCTGATCCATGTCAGTCCTTGTTGTCACACACACAGTAATCAGGACAAGCATTTAATTCCCTTCAGCTGAACTTATATTTTAAGGTTGTTTACAGGTTGGGAGATTAGGCTGAGTTAAGGGGGTGATTGTCACTGGTCAGGAGAAAGAACAATCAGCCCCTTCTGCATGGAGGGGTCTAGGACAGATAGGAGGAACAGCCATTGGGCAGGACAAGCCCTTTAAATGCTTCTGGTCCTTGTGAATGGATTCCCCAGAGGTCACCACAGACCTTGTCCCCGATCCATGACAGCTGTACAGCAGTGCTGATAGATAGCCCTAATAAGATTTTCAATACTTTCATTTTGATTCAATTGATGCCTTCTGTTTCACTGCAGGCATCTGTCATTTTGTATCCTTTTACCATTTTTATTACCTGTGTTTGTTTTCTAATTAAAACCGAAAATGTCCTGATGAAAAACAATTAAGGGTTTGTGTACAGTATTAGTGTAAAACCTAACAAGCTGCTGCCTGCAGTCAGGGATGGATCAATAGGCTTGATTGTAGTGAAATCACAGGTAAATTAGGGGAAAAAAAAAAAGAAAAAGGATTTAAATGGCATTAAAGACGTGTGATCTTTTCATAGAATCACAGAATCATTAGAGTTGGAAAAGATCTCTGAGATCATCAAGTTCACTGTTAACCCAGCACTGCCAGTTCCACCACTAAACCGTGTCTCCAAGCACCACATCTACACAGTTTTGGAACATTTCCAGGGATGGTGATTCCAACACTTCCCTGGGCAGTCTGTTTCGATGCCTGGCCACCATTTCAGTGAAGAAATTTTTCTTAATATCCAGTCTAAACCTCCCCTGGTGTAACTTAGGGCTGTTTCATCTTGTCCTATCACTTGTTACCTGGGAGAAAAGACCAAACCTCACCTGGCTACAACCTCCTTTCAGGTAGTTGTAGAGAGCAAGAAGGTCTCCCCTGAGCCTCCTTTTCTCCAGGCTGAGCCCCCCCAGCTCCCTCAGCTGCTCCTCATCAGATTTGTGCTCCAGACCCTTCCCCAGCTCCATTGCTCTTCTTTGCACACACACATATCCATCACATCATGTTCCCAACCTGTGGAACCTGCTTTTTGCTCTGAGTTGGTGCTGAAAATGAAATTGCTGTGAACTGGACCAAAGGGCTGAACATCCCTTGTGATAGGACAGAGATAATTTACATCCTGATGTCTTATGTTGAAATCCAGTGTATAACAGAAGTCTGTTGGGAACAGCCTGCGGGTGAAAATAGGTTCTGTTTTCCTGCAGAGGGTTTGATGTTGTCCTGGTGTAGATCTAATCAGGCCTATGCTGCAGCATCTTGGGGTTTTCTCTGTCCATTATTCCCACATCCCCCTCCACTCTGCCCTTGTGAGACCCCACCTGCAGTGCTGCTTCCAGCTCTGGGGCCTCAACACAGGGACAATGACATTTTGCAACGAGCCCACGGGAGGCCACTGAGCTGATCACAGGCTGGAGCACCTCTGCTCTGGAGATGGGCTGGGAGAGTTGGGGCCGTTCAGCCTGGAGAGGAGAAGCCTCTGATCAGACCTTCTAGCACCTTCCAGTGCCTAAAGGGGCTCCAAGAGAGCTGGAGAGGGACCTGGGACAAGGGCCTGGAGTGACAGGACAAAGGGGAATGGCTTTAAGCTGAAGGAGGGGAGGTCTAGATTAGATGTTAGGAATAAATTATTTAATATAATTACATACATTTATTGGTGGTGAGGCCCTGGCAAACATTGCCCAGAGAAGATGTGGACA
The DNA here is from genome assembly GCA_036023395.1 of Myiotriccus ornatus. NCBI lineage: Eukaryota > Metazoa > Chordata > Aves > Passeriformes > Tyrannidae > Myiotriccus > Myiotriccus ornatus. The sequence goes on along the minus strand of JAYRBT010000082.1, from coordinate 149,648,184 downwards.
CTCCATCCCTGGAAGTGTCCAAGGCCAGGCTGGATGGGGCTCTGAGCAACCTGGGCTAGTGGAAGGTGTCCCTGCCCATGGCAGGGGGGCTGGAACGAGATGATCTTTAAGTTGCCTTCCAACCCAAACCATTCTATGATTATATGATTATTCTTAATGAGGCTGTTTTGTGGATGGTGCCAAAAGCTGTCGTGGGATGACCGGGTGTTGTCCCATCCTGCCACTCAAAGCTCAGTTCCCACCTTTTTCCTTCTCTCCCACAAAGGTGGACCCCACTCTCACAAAGAGGCAGGAACCTTGTCTTGTCTCCTCATCCCTGTTGTCATCAGCTGACCACCCACCACCATCTTCCAGATGGGTGGTGACAACATGCCTCTGATTTTTTTCTTGATTTGGGACCAGGCTTTTGGGCAGTAACTGAAACATTCTGAGTGCAGACAGTGCTGGCGCTGTAAAATGGGCAGATACTTTATAGAGAGGCACTAAATGAGAGTGTTCCTCAGCCTCAGGCTCTGAACATTTCCTTGGATGCTGAGCTGCCCACTGAAACCCTGCCAAAGGCCAGGAACAAAAAGAGATTATAAGATTGATATTGATGAAGTTTTGTGGGAGTCAGCCGTGTGTCTAAAAAAAAAGTGACTGAGCGCTCCAAAAGAAAAATAAAAAACACAAAAGCAGTCTATTCCTTGAAAGAAAAAGACATTTATTTCCAGCACCTTCCTGCTTTTCCACTGCTCCAGAATGGCACTGTGCCCGTGCTAAGGGCTGTCACTGCTGCAGGAAATCAAGCTGAATTTGGCTCTTGACTCCATGTGAACTGAGAAAAAGGACATCTCACTTTTTTTTTCTTTTTTTTTTCTTTTTTTTTTTTTGCACTAGGTGGGTGTTAAAGGGTGAACCAGTGACTCATTCTCCCTCTTGTTTGCCTTTGGAGCAGGAACCTGCTCAGCAGCTGTGCAGCACATATGCTGGGAGGCAGAGACAACACGGGCCTTTCTAGACAGCCTTGATGTGTCTGTGAGCTCTTTCAAGCACGGGCCACTGCCACAAATGCTGGTGCTTCAGCTGTTCAGCCAGGGAGCTGAGCAGGGGAGGGTTCTGCCTCTCATCAGGATCCAGGGACAATGCACAGCACAGATCCCAGACAGCACCACCAGCCAAAACGTGGTGCCAGCAGCAGAGCTGTGCAGAGACAGAGAATTATGAGAATATCACACAGACAGCCAGGAAAGGGCAGGAGCAGCTTTAGGAATGCTATAAAAACACCAGCGAGCGCTCTCCTTCCTGGCAATCTTAAAGGAATGTTTATCCACTTGCTCTGCATGTGTGGAGGTGGCACCTGAAGGGAGTGATAGCCCAGGCAGTTGGCTTTGGGAAGGGTGGGTGTAGCCATGTGGAATCAGGCCGAAGCCATTCATGAGATGGGTTTGAAAAGAAAAGGATGTCAGATTACAGAGAGGGGAAATTTATGCCTCTCTTCACTGCTGCTCTTTTGTTTCACACACATCACCATGGGATCATTTATTTGTGTGGCAGGTAATGTTCCCAAACCAAGAGGAAAAGAAGGAGAAGGACTGGAAACAGGAACAGGGCAAGCTCCACCTTCCTTCAGTGACTCAGGGTGAAAATACAGCCCTCGGGATCAACTGAAGTTTGACCTAGAAGCTGATGATCTCCATGAGCAAAATATGAGTGTCAGCCCCACCATCTAGGCCTGGTAGGGAGGGCATTCCTTCTAAACTTGGTCTTCACCGTGGGGTGGAAATATGCCGTGCTTCTTGAAAGCACACTGGTTATCAGAGAGCTAAACCTCAGGCCCCTGGCTTATTTTCTTTTTCTTCATCTACCACAGACAGGTCATTTAATTCTCTCTCCCCGAGTGCAGTAAGATCGACTCTGAACTCGAGCAGCCCTGGGTGATGAGGTCAGGATTGCTCAGAATGGATTTGGTGAAGTAATAAAGTCTTGAAGGAAAATTAAAGGAGAAGAAAATGGTAGGAGGTATGAACTGGGGACTCTGTTACTGAGTCTCTTCCAGTTCCAGGAAACTGAATAGATTTTCTTAGTCCCCGTGACGGCGGAGACCTGAAGGATTGAATTTAAAAAGGCTGAAAAGAGAACCAGCAAAATAATTTCTGTCACTACATTTTCCCTCAAATTAGTAATTTCTTGCAGATTCTGTAGTAGGAAAATGGTAGAAATATGTGATTTTCTTGCTCAGTTTCATATTCGCGTCGTTCAAAAATAAACACCTTGATCAAGAGCAAAGACAGAAACGCATGAGGGATTCTAGTTAATTTAAATAAAAAGGCACTTCGACCTCTCCCTTCATCCTAATTTCCCCATCCTGGTTTTATTCATGCTACGTTGGAGCTGAGTAATCAAATTTGCATAAGTTGAAGAAAATGCTGAATGCATTTCCATGTTTGCCTGTGTCAGTGATGCAAGAAGGATCCAAAATATCCCACTTTAAAGTTGTCCTTCTTACGGTAGTTTTAAAATCAGTCATCTTTGAGTGAAAAGGAAGAGCAGGCAGTGGTTAATTTGTGATTCCTCGTGATGCATTTCTTTCCCAGTCGTCGTGGGAAGCTCCTCTCCTAAAACAGCAGAGCTCAGATTACCAATCACTGCTGTGATCTTCTGTGTGAAAGATAATGCAAAGTTGTAATATCACTATTTCACTCCTCTAAAAGATTTAGAAGTCCCAGGCTGCTTGTTCTGTGCCTGCCTGAGGCCTTTCTACCTGTAATTGCTTTGGGCTTTTGCTTGGTGTGATGCAGCTCTAAATCTAGTTGAGCCTGCGAGGTTAGTTGTTTTGGAAGGATGGTTTTGGGAAAGACCATCTAATCCGATTTATCTGTCGTCTTAACCTGGCTGTATTTTGTGGGTAGTCAGGCCAAGCTGGCTGCCCTGTGCCAGCTTTGTTCCCAGACAGCTCGGAGTGCCAACCTGAGATTAAAAATGTGTCAGGCGGAGTAACTCTGGCCGTGTTCTGCACCCTGCTCCTCCATGTGCAGTGTTTTATTGATCTTTAATGCACACACTCCAGCCTCATTATCCTACAGGCAATAAAACGTGAATCTCCAAGCCTGGATGCTGGGGAGAACAGGATACCCTCATAAAGTGTTGCCTGGCTGTTTGTATGTCTACGTGTACTGTAAAGCAGGAGATAAACATCTCTGCATTTGCATTTTGTTTGAAAACCGGAGCCAGAATGTTACCCGAGGAGATGTGATGGTTTGCAGGAGCTGTGGGAGGTGTGTTGATTGCTGCTGGAGTTGCCCATGTCCCTGCTAGAGGTGCAGAAGGCTTCTGGAGGTTGGAGAAGACAGAGCAACCTTCCCTGCTTTACTCCCTGAGTCATAGAAGAGCTCTAAAATACCCTGTTTTCATGGTTGCAGAAGATTTCCTTGGAACAACCTGCAGTCTGGAGTACAAAATGAGCTTAGACAAGTGAGGCTGCTTTTGCCTGAGCTCTTATAAACTGGGAGGTAACAAGGAATTTGTGAACTGTGAATATCAAAGGCAGTCTCCAGGGTCTGACAGCCAAGTGATGCTGCAACTGCTTGTAATGACCATGTGAATGGAGTGGCAGTCAGGAACAAAAGGAACTTGTGTTCCTTCTTATTCTCCAGAATTAGTTTTTCAGTGCAGTTAGGAGACTGCTGACTCAAATTCAACTTGCCATCAACCAGGACCCCCAGGTCCGTTTTCCACAGAGCTCCTCTCCAGCCTCTTGCTCTCCTTTCCCACTTCGACAGTGCCAAGAGCTCTGTCACATCCCTCCTAAGATACTGTGTTAGTGTCCTCTCCCATGTTTTCACAGTCAGAAATTAAACCCTCTTCTCCAGGACACAACTCCTGGTTGAATTTGGAATGGAAGGAAATGGTGTAGAAAGGGGTTCATGTGGTCTAATTTCAGCCTTAATCAAGTCTCCTTCTCAACTGCCTTTATGCTTAAGTTGGAAGTAGAAGTTTGTGAGTGTCTTCCTCAGCCCTTCATTCTCCTCTCCCTGTGCTGTGTCGTTCACCTGGTGAACAGTCTGTAATTCCAGCTTCAATAAATCTGGATTATTTCCATCAACCCTTACAGTTCTTTTTGGAGACACTGTGAGAAGCCCATCTTATTTCTCACTTTTATTACCTGTCTTGTACTAACCTGAGCTGGAGGGAGTGTGTTTGTCTCTCTCTTTCTCTCTGTTGTGTAATTTTTCTCTATATCTTCAGGTTTTGATGAGGATTGGAAAAGAAATTTTCTTCTGGAATCACTAAACACTTCACTGGCACTAAGAGCCATTTCTCATCCATCTCCAGTCAGCATTTCATACCCTGAATTCCTGAAAGGGGAACAATCTTGTAACAGGCAATCAGAAATGGCATCATTAAAGTTGGAGATGTAAATGGGATCTACAGGGCTGAGAGGGCACCAGGACACTCATTCTGCAACAGGAGATCCTGTAACTCTCTGAAGATGAGCTTTGAAGGCTGGTTGGTATCATATTAGAGGAGTTCTCGTTCGATTTCTGCTTCTGGGTGGAATAAAGACCATATGGGAGCTGGACAAGAGGTCATTTCAATCCCTTGCTTGGTGATTTTATGTGACATGGGTTGGAAAACTTGTGATATTCTGTCCCTCCTAATATACAAATGGGGAAAGAGGCAGGAAGAGGGTTGGAAGGGGGTTGTTTTTGGAGGGGTCTCAGACAAGCAACTTCTGATGCAAACACTTACTGCTGGTAAAGTACAGACCCTGGCAGAACTTGTCACCATCCAGATAAAACCTTTTTTCTTTCTTATTTTTTTTTCCCCCTATCAGCAGCTGCATGCAGCATCTCCCCATTGGTGGAATAAATCTGATTAAAACAAAAAAAAAATGTAGTTGTAAGCAGCAACGATTTTATCCTCATGGAAAGATTTTATCCATCAGAAAAAAATGTTGTGCCTGGGCATAATTTTTCAGTTATGATGAACAACAGCATAGTGTGACCCTCAGTCCCGAGGATTTAATTTTAAAAGAACTACTGAGTGTATCAGATATACGCAACTTTTTTCTCCCCTATCATTTTTTTCACAGGCAGGGCTCAGTTTATAGATACATCTTGACAAAGATCTGCCACAGGCAAATTTCAACAAAAGAGCAACTTCAAACACATCCAATTAACAATTTATGAAAGGAAATCCAACAGAAAATTGCACAGAGATTCACGGGGCATAAAATTTGGCACTAAATCAGATTTAATGTGGAAATGCCTGTGCAGGGAGTTATGGCCCTTTCCAGTGCGTTGTCAAAGGGAACTTTATCTGTGGAGGCTCAGTCAGTGCCCTCCATCAGATCTTTCCTTGCTATAAATAAAGTGTTTTGTCAGACACGGCAATGAACATAACTCAGAGGGGAATGAAGACCACTGATAAGCCAAGCTATGTGCAGCTTTTAGTCAGAAGTATCAGAAGTGATTAGATTTCTTCGCACTTTCAAATCTAGGATTTGTTCACTTTATCACAGAAATGAGGGGCTCTGTACCATGGGCAACACAAAATCACTTTTCACTCGTTGGCACAGCACACACACCCTGAAAGCAGGTCATGGTGACTGTATTTAATGTTATTATGGAGCCATTTTTATGTCTGGAAGGAAATATCAGTTCCCCCCCCCACCCCTTTCCCCTTCCTTCATCCTGTTGTTTACTGATTTACTTATTCAGCAGCCGTGGTTGGATATTTTGGGAAGATGTTAAGGATACAAACTCGTGTCATTGCCTTCAGCTGCTCTGAAATTAACTTAGGTCACTGCTTTGTTTAGAGGAAAAGATCTCTGTCCAGACCATTACCTATTTAAACCCAGGAATTGCTGGTTTTTGTAGGAGCTCACTGAGCAGCATCTCTTGCAACCTCTCAATAATTTGGAGGGTGGACATGTCATTTACACATACCAGGACCAGCTAGTGAGGATGACTAAGAGAGCTGACACAGGCCAAGATCAAGGACATTTGTGACACAACTGTGCTATTCCACGGACTAATATAATTAATTTGAAGAGTTCTTTGCTGTATTTCTGGCTCTCCTCTTATTCCCGTGCTCCCACATCAGAGCATTTGACATTTGAACACTTGCAAATTTGTTGTCTTCCACTGAAATTCGTTTTGCATAGCAAAGCACGGTTTTAAATGTCCATTCATGTGCATTTAGGTCCGTGGTGCAGTGTCCTTGCCGTAACCAGAGTAGACAAATTTCATCAGAGCACTTCTCCTGCATTTTCAGAGGTCAGAAATTTGGGCTCTTCCAGCCTCTTTGGTGATGTGTTGCAGAGCTGCCTCTGCTTGTCTTAGTTAACCCACTGGTGAAGATGAGAGGACACCTCTGTCACTATGAATGAAGCATTAGAATACCCCAGGGATTTTTTTCCTGCAGTCCATTAATGCACGCTTTTGGCACTGAAGAACTCCACCAGAGAAGTTAGTGTCCAAGGCACGTAATAATTAGTGGATAAAACACCCCCAGAGCATCTTGATCCCATTAAAATATGTCTTTTAAAGTGTAAGTGAATTTTAACCTAATTTTAAGTGATGATCATCTTCCTGTAACACACCCTTTCTCCGTAGATAAGAGATCCCTGGGAAGCAGAAGGTGAAACAGTAAGACAATAATGTCAGAGATTTTCATCATTTTGAATGATACTTGACTGGTTGCTGCTGAGTTTTCTATTTCCCTCTACTTCTTCCACCACCCCTCTCCCTTCACCACATTGTGTTATTTTCCTTGTCTCTGACTTGGTATGGAGTTAATTATTATAATAATAATAATAATTAACTGACTTAATAAGACAAAAACTTAGTTTAGGCAAATACAAAAATTCTTTGGTTTCTAAATACGGACATTGTACACTTTTTAAAGAATTAAAGAAAAGTTAGGGAGTTAAATAGGAATTTACAGATGCCTGATATTCTTTAAAGTTTAGCCAGCCACAGAGTCTGTATGTGTTAAATATTACTCATTTTCTCAATGCCTCCTCCACAGTTCCTGCAAGGCAGATCTCTGAGCAAAAGAGCCAGAAGAGACAGCAAAGGCCTTTATTTTTCAGGCACAATTTGTTGAAAAGCCCCAGTCCTTGTGCTTCACATAGAACTGAACATCCTCCCGAGTCCTTGTGCTTGTTTTCTCCTATGGCTTTCAGAGATTTCAGGGACATTCAAGTCAAGGATGTGCTGTGGCCACTGCCATTTCTTCTTTCAGCTTCAGAGCACCAGAAGCACTTGGTTGGCTTTCGTGTTGTGACTTCTGGTTGGGAGTCAAAGCTCATCTCGAGACCATGGGATCCAAGAGGATGATGGGCACTGTTAAAGTGGAGTACTCATGCAGTGGGAGGGTTGGAGCCTTCAGTGCCATTAATTTAGAACCTGAGCTCAGCCTGCAAACCAACCTTGTGTCAGTTCATTGTCTTAGTCCAGTCTAGACTGAACCTGACATAGGCACAGGAGCTAAAAGGAGGGAGGAGAAGACCTTGTTAAACCTCCTACCCTTCCTGCAGTGCAGATCCAACTGGATCTTAAGCATTTTAAAGTAGGATCTGGATATAAATGTAGCTTTCAAAGGGAGTATGAACATCTATCTACCTAGAAAATTGGTATCTGAGGGCTTAGAAAATAAATTGGGGGCTTTTAAAAAAGAGGGAGAGTGACTTATTACATGGGCAGATAGTGATAGGACATGGTGGGGGGGATGATTTTAAAATAAAAGAGAAGAGATTTAGATGAGATATTAGGAAGAAATTCTTTATTCAGAGGGTGGTGAGGCATTGGAACAATTTTCCCAGAGAAGTTGTTGGTGTCCCATCCCTGGAAGTGTCCAAGGCCAGGTTGGATGGGGCTTGGAGTAACTGGTCTAGTGGAAGGTGTCCCTGCCCATGGCAGGGGTTGGAACTGGATGAGCTTTAAGGTCCCTTCCAACCCAGTTCTTCCAATCCATTCTGTGATTCTCTGTGGGGATTCTTGCTTGAGTGACTCGTAAAAGCTCTGGGGAGGAGTAAGGATGATCAGCTCCACAGGTGATGCCAGAAAGAACGTGGGATTCCCAAACAAGAATGAGAAGAGTTGTGTTTCAGCACTTATTACTGAAATTCTGAGATCCACATCTGGGATCTGATGTGTCAGCAAAATCAGGTCTACTCTACAGAGTGACCACCACAAACCTCAAGCTGGTGACTCTGAGCCACATTCCTGTGATGATTTCCCCTTCCATGAGCCGTTTTGTTTGTCTCATAAATGGGCAAGCTTGGATCCTTTGTTATTTTGAGCGTTGGAGGTTGGTTCATAAAGTCTTCAAGACAAATTATTTGGCTTTCTGTGTGCCTGAGACGGTGTCTAATTCCGGAAGAATTTGCAGGAAAGTGCATCAAGGCAAATGTGTCCTTTTTTAAAACTCATGTTAAGGTTTTGTTCTGTCCGAAGTGCTGGAAAACTGAAGTTGCTTGCTGGGGTTCCAAAGTATCTCAGGAGATTTGAATTCAGGTCCTAACATTTGCTTTGAGACTTGAAATGCTTCCTCTCATGGAACTTACTTTTCTCCTCTTCACCCTTTTGCCACGTATTATATTAACATTTTCCTTTCCCACGCTAAGACCGGGTAAGACTGGATGACATTTACACTTCCTTCCCCTTCTGTCCGTTCTCCCATCTCAGCAGAGCCCCAAGACCCCCTTCTCTGACCTACCTGATGATGAGAAGATCTTTAATGGGGGAGACGCCACGTGGCAGAGCCAGGGCCAGGACCAAGCGTTGCTCTCGGAAATCACGGAGGAGGATCTGGAGGCCATCCGGCAGCGGGAAGAGGCCATTCAGCAGATTGAGGTCAGTGACCTTCTCCCATCGTGGATTTGTGAGCAGGAATTGCGGGTCCCTTGTGCTGGGCTGAAGGAAATGCTGATTGCCATCCCTGCCAGGGCAGCCTCACTATAAAAATGGGAGGGATTATCAAGTGCTTCTAAAAATGGGAATCGGTGACAGGAGGAAGAGTTAGAAATCCATATGACTAGTGCTGGAAATTACAGGGATTAATTGATGTTCATGGGCTAATGATTGGGTTCTCTTCTGTGAGCCTCCCATGGCGGAGTCTGTAGTGAGGGAGTTTGAGGTGGATTCTGCAGCTCATCAACTTTTCTTGGTGCACACAAACTCAAAACTGGAATTTGCCACAGACAGAAAAGATTCTGCTTTACCACGAGGGAGAATAATAGGCAGGCAAAAGGAAATAGCTTGTTAACCTTTTCAAATTATTCAATATTTTGCTGCATCAAAGTATTTGGACGTTCTTGGTGGAGTTAAAAGAAGACATACTATTTTTATTCCTTCTTTTTCCAAGGTATTTAAAAATGTGAAATAAAAGGAACAAAAAGAGGCCTGAATAAGTTAAACATCCCACATTTTTCTTTTTATACTTCTCTTTTTATGCTTTTGGGAAACTCTTGTTACTTAAATTTAAGCGACAAATGGGTAAAACAAGAACATGATAAATCTTTCTAATTTGCATGCTTTTACAGGCCTAAACTCAAGATGAACCAAAAAAAAAGAAAAAAAAAAAAAGAGGGCTTTAGAATAATCAGAACATTTAATTAAGGACTATACTTTGTCCTTTAATTGGATTGTGCTAATTTTATCAGAATAGATTTTGGTTGCGGTACAGCAGGAATTGTGATTGAGTTAACAGAGCAAAAAAGGGGACAAACATTCCTGCTGTAGAGTGGAGCTCTGAGGCTGTGACCTCTGTTTGCAAACAGTGATGGATAAATCTGATCCAGCTCCCTAAGTAAGAAATTTTGACAGTTTTACAGGAGGGGGTCGAGGTTAGTGTGTGTCTAATTTCTGTTATGGTTCTCTGAACAGAGACAAATGAGCTTTGAGGGCTTGTGTCCCTCACTAGGAATGGAATTGTCAAAGAATATTCTCACACGGAGGATCTTTGGGTGGGAATTGTCTTTTTGTACTTGAGGGGTCTCATTGCACCCACCAGGACAAACTGGAGGGAACTTTGTGGCAAGAAAATGCGTGTTTTGGGCTGTTCCTGCACTTTGATGTTCAAGAAGGTTGGTAGCAAATGTTCTTCTGAAATGATGTTGTGGACAACAACTCCAGCTCACAGGAGATATTCCAGAACAGTCTGGACACACCCTGTGCTCTGGGATGACCCTGCTTGAGCAGATGACCCGTTGTGGTCCCTTCCCACCTCACCCATTCTGTGATTCTGTGGTTTTGTGATCCTTCTGTTTGAGATACAGTCAGTGCCTTTTTCTTCCCGTCTTTTTGTCGCCCCCGTCCTCCCCAGGAAACAAAAAAACCCCCACATTTAGTGTTTGCCCACTGGGGATTGAGCAACCCCAAGCCAGCCTCAAGATCAGCAGCTTCGGAACACCAGGAGTTGCAGTTGTGTCTCCTCAGAGACATCTTTATTTTCTGGTTAAATCCCATTTCTGTGCCACAAGCTGCTGTCTCTGAATTAGGCTGCACTGGACCACATGGCCATGGTGGGGTAATTGAGGTGGGTTGAGTGAATCCAGTCACAGCCCCAAATAGCTCCTACAAAAAAATCCCACAGTCAGGTATTGTGCAGATTTTGTATCTATTGATTTGATCCTGGATACCTTTCCAATATGAATTTACCTCTAACTTAATATATGCAATTAATGATTTAGTGAGTTAATACTGATTGGGTTTTTTGCTTCCTAAGAATGTGTGCACTTTCCTTTTACCTGTTTTTTTCCCCCAATATCCTGTATCCCTTTTGCTTTGCTCTCCAAGATTCCATGTTCATCCTGTGAGGAGGGCTGCGTTCCACAAACGTTATTTCAAATGTAGCTTAAACAATTTTCTTCAGGAGGAAAACATTTAGGACTGGTGGTATTTTATTTAACGTATCTTTTGAAAGAAATGTACTGGAAATGAGGATTTTTGGACTGCATTGTACCTCTCCCCAGCTGCATTTGAATAAGCAGATGGTGCTTTTTAAATAATTTTCCCTGTGTTTTGTTTTTTCTGTTTGTTGACCCACATGAACATATTTCTTGTGAAAGGACTCATCTTGCACATTAAAACTTCCCTATTTTCAGCAGAAGTTGTGGGTACACAGAGAAGGGATTCAGTGAGCTCAAAGTCACCATAACAACTTTCCCCCAACATGGTCTCAAAACCACTGAGTAACCAAGAAGGTTAAAATGAAACATTATTCTTAACTGTCAAACACAACTAATAAACCAAATTTATTGCCAAATTGATGTATAGCACTTGTTCTCCTTTGTTCTTTGGGGACCAGAATGAAGAATAGAGCTGGGCAGGACTTGTCTTATGCAAGTAGATTGCTCTCACTGGGATTTTTGTGTTGCTGCATGTCCAGCAGCAGGAACACGTAGATCTTCAGCAGCACAGAGGAGATCACACATCCTTGATGGAACATCATAAATTCTGGGCCACACTGATTACACACAACTTTGGAGGAGCTCATGGTGCAGCTCATGTGGCTTTCTTTTTTTTTTTTTCTTTTTAAGAGACATTGGATTTGCCCTTTTTGCAAGAACAGGTATAAAACCTTTCTGATTGCTAAAGAAACGAGCGAATAAATCCTCTTCCCGTCTTGTGTCCTGAAAAACAGATATAAAATCCTGCCCATAATAGACATTTTCTTAATGTTCCAATTACTTTTTCCCACTTGTGTGTTTTCCACATCTCCAGAGTCTCTTCAGAGGTTCAGGTTAATGGGACATTGTTCTCTGTCATGGACATCCCTCGAGGCACTTTGCAGCTTTCACGGTTTCCACCTAGACAGATAACAGCCATGTCAAAAGTTCAGCTGGCTGTTCATTTTATTTAAATGTGCTACTTTTGCTGTCGCTTGCGGATTAAAACCAGAGAAGTCTGCAAGGGAGATGTCTCGCCAAAACCTTACATTTTGGATAAAGATCTTTATTGCTTGGAAATGTCAAAATCTGGTAGGACACAGCAGCCCTGACACAAGTGTTATTTCTTAAAATATTGCTTTGAACTGTTATATAAAACCTATTTTAACTTGAACTGTATTGGCAGTGAATAATAGATGCCATAACAACTTTATATATAGCACTGTAAAATGTGCCATCAGAAATACATGAGCTGAACTGTAATGTGCATTGTCAGTGCTCAGTGCTGGCACAGGCTCTGTCACAGCAAATATATATAATTTAGCATCCCATGCCTTTCATTTCCACCTGTGGTCATGTGAAAAACGAGGGGGTGATAAAAGTTTGGGAAGAAATGGGTAAGTATTGAATGGAGAACTTCACAGAATTTCAGCTGGTGTCTGGAAGACCTGGAAGAAAGATGCTAAATGCTGTATTGATTCAGAAAGCCTCCAGGGATTCTCCCAATGCAGACAGCTTCTCCAGAGGTGATAAGAAAGGAAGATGAGAAAAAACCCTTCCAGACCACACTATCATTTGCTTGGAGTCAGCAGCAGGTCTTCCCATCTCCTCCACAACTCTTCTTTCCTTTCTTGTACCGGTTTTCCATCCCTGTGCTTCCCAGGCTGCTCACACAGCAGTGGGAATTTCCCCTACCATGTAGAGAGGGAAGCAACCTGATCTAGTGGAAGGTGTCCTATCCATGACAGGGCGTTGTAACTGGATGATCTTTAAGGTCCCTTCCAAAACATTCCAGAATTCTATAATATCCTGAAGAAAGCAAAGCACATCAACAGAGCTGCATTTTAGTTGATGCTTCTCTTGGCAGAAGAGAAAGGGAGATGGATAGGTTGTGGCAACAGGTGTGAGGAAAATTCTTTTATTTTTAGAAGAGGTTGTTCCCTCTGGGTCGTTGTTGAGGAATGCTGATGTTTGTTCCCTCTCTGTTTTGAAGAGCAGTGATAGATGGCAGCCTCCATGCCTGTCACTCAAGCGTTTGTAAGCAGACAGAAAATGAAATACAATAAAAATAAAACAACAACAACAAAAGCCCCACAGAGTCTGCCAGAGTGGGTTTGTTAGTTCAGACACGTTCCTTGTTCACTCATTACCACGTAGCATTTCTTGCTGAGGGGTATTTTTGGTAAAATCTTGCAGTTTAGAAGGTTTAGTGCAAGCTGTTTTATACCTTTCATCAGCTTCAGTAGTCCAGGGCTTTGACTTATGAGGGCTCTGCCTGCCTCTTCACAGAGACTTTTTGACTCAGGGTAATGTATAAATAACACAATATCATGACAAGCACCGTCAGTGAAGGATCTGGAGCCGTGTGAGTGTCAAAAGCAGCGTCTTCTCATGGCAGCGTGGAGGAGCCTAATTATCATGAGCAGCAGAGCTGCCTGAGAGGTTGACATGACCATCCCTGGGACTTGGTATTGAGTTGTTCCCTAAAGAATCCGCTCCAGTATCCTGCCCACTCTAATTTAAAATGACCTGAGCTGCAGGACTACCACCATTTATTTCGGGAGACTATTTCACGGTCCAGCAGGCTGCGGTGTTGATGAAATGCTTCCCTCTGCTCCTGCTAAAGATCCCTTTCTCATTCTCAGCTTTTTACACCTAGTGAAACTCTACTGGACCCTGCAAATAATTCCTCTTCCCCTTTGGCTTTTAAACTCCTCAAATGCTCACAGTTATCCTCCTCTTCACAAGTCAGTCTCTCTTGCTTTTCAGTCACTTCAGCGCTCTCTTCTCAATTATTTCCCATTTGTTAGTTCCTTGCTCCTCCAGCAGCAGACCATATATAGGATTTTGTTGTACCACAGCTGAACAGAAGAAATGTGTAAAAAAATAAAAACACCCATGGATCCAATTCAGGGCTTACAAGTGCTGATGGAAAATTTCTAGATAATTTCTGCACTAGTAAATTAAATATACCAAGGACACTGGAACTGGCTCTTTATACTTCTAAATTGTTAGAGTGCATCCTGGCACACTTTTGACCCAGATTAGCCAGTTCTTTGCCCAGTTACTGACAGACATATTTTCTAAAAGCAGTTTTGATGCAGCCACCCTGTTCAGAGGGTGAGGAGACTTCATGATGTGGATACAATGAAGTGCATGCCTGCAGTTTCAGTGGCTGAGAAATTGGCATCTCCCCTGTCCTTGTACAGCTGCAGCCCTATTGATTTATGATTTGATCACAAAAACCTCCTTTAGTCGTCACTGACATTTAGAGAAGGGGAGGAGCAAGGTGAATTAAGGGTAAATTTTGTGGGGAAACCGTGCAAGCCCGAGGGCAAAATAAGGTATATGTGAAAATAACAGCTGGGCCCTTTGAAAATGCAGAGAAGCCTTGGCAAGTCCTGAGAACAGAAAGCAGGCCTGTCCCAGCAGACTCAGGCAGTGGCCCTTTCCACTGCATGTTGATTTGGCTGTGCCTCCCTGTCTGTCCCCCCGTGGGCTCCAACGCTGGTGCATTGCTAAAAACCCGATCTCTTGCCTTCGTGTCAAAGCCACTCGTGGCCAATCTCCACAGCTTTAACACGTTTCTCTCAAGCTGCCAGTGTTGTTCCAGTCAGCACTGAAAAGTTTTGGTAATTGCAGTTTCAGAGGCTCTGTGAGAGCCACAGGATGTCTGAGTTGGAAGGGACCCACAAGAACCACCGAGTCCAGCTCCTGGCCCTCCACAGGACAACCCCAAAATCACACCATGTTCCTGAGGGTGTTGTCCAAATGAGCCTTGAACTCTGGCAGGTTTGGTGCTGTGACCACTTCCATGGAGACCCTGCTCCAGGGTCCAACCACCCTTTGGGTGAAGAACCTTTTCCTGATAGCCAACCTAAACCTCCCCTGACACAACTTCAGGCCGTTCCTCTGGTTCTGTCACTAAAACAGCAGACACAAAAATCCCATGAACCCACACAGAGCTCTTGCTGCATTTCCTTCTCTTTCCATTCCCACTGTTTATTAAACGTTATCAATATATCGATACACGTCCATCTGTCCCATAATCCCAATACAGCCAGATTAAATACCACTGGCTAATACAGTGTGAAATTTCTCTCATCATCTCCTTTCTTCTCACACATCACTTTTGCTACAGCTGCTTGCAAAAGTCCAAACCTTTTCCTATTGGCTGGTTAAAACTCCATTTCTTCCTCTCCTGATGGAAATTATTAGAGCTTGTGTAGTTTTGCAATCAGCATTTCATCAGGGATATGTGTTCAACCTCAGATATCACTTTGTAAGACAAAGAGGTTTCAGGAATATATAACAAATCTTTTTAGCCCTGGGCATTTCTCCTGTCTCAGGTGTAACCTTGTGATGCTACTGTGGGTAGTGAAGTGTTTTTAACTAAATTGGAGAGGTTTCCACTGTGTGCTAGAGATAATTTTGCTTCTCTCACTTACATTCCCAGTGCCTTATCCAAAGACTGTAAGTGTCAGAGAGTCTTGCCCTAAACCCTTTTCTTCCTACACTATTCCTTGCAAGAAGAAAGTAGTAATGAAACCCTGGATCCAGCAAATCCCTTATGTTTGTCTTAGCAGCTTTACTGAATAGGGATGGGCTTTAGACCCTACTAAATGTGAAGTATTTCCTCTGCAAGAGGAGAAAATAGTGCTGAGACACACGTAATTTGCTAATAATCTGAGTTTTATCTGCATATTTACATCCACAGAAACTGAGCTGAGTTAAAGTCTCCTGTGTGGTCTGTCAATGCACACTGATAAGGTGGAGAGAGCTGGAAACAGAGAGGTCTCTGGTGCTTGTGGTGAAATACTGTTTAGCTTCTGCAAATCCTCTCGCTTAAGCCTTAATATTTCTTTTGTTAAAAGAATGTGTTACTTTCCTCCTATATTTACTGCACTTTTGCCTACGTTTTTCTTGCCAGATGATGACTGTCTCAATAAAGGCAACATCTTGCTCCTGTTTCTGTGAGCACAGACAGCACAAACATCATATGCCTCATCAGTACAGCTATTTTTGTGTCTGTGATTTGCTGCCCCAAAGGGGAATTGCCACTCTCACCTATTACTTAGGTTAGAGCAGTTCACTCTCGGGTTCTCTGATGCTAATTGATATCAGTGGAGATCAATAGCCCATCAACCAGCTGAGATCTCCCAGCAGCGCTCAAAGAGCTGTTCCTGCAGATTTGACTCCTTTTACCTTCCTGGGTTGGGTGCTGTGCTTTCTTTTATAATTCTTTTGGGCAGGGAAAGCAACCTTTTGCCCAGTCCAGTTGGGGAAATAACAACAAGTGAGTCTTATGTCGTGAATAGATAAGAGATCCTGTTGGCAAAGCCCTGGAGCATCTCCAGGCCCTGCTGGCTGGAGAGGGAACGTGCCATCCATCCCTGAGCAGCTCAGGAGAGAGAGGAAAGTGAACCAAGTGTATTGAAAAGGCCCTACAGAGGAAACAGGGGAAGAGATCACTGAGAAGGAGATTGAAATCCACATCTAACAGCAAGACCAGTTCACATTCCCTCCTATTTACCAAAAGGTGCCTGGTCCTTTATAAATTGTCCCTGACAGGAATATTCTCCCACACACATCCTCATAGAAATTAGACTGAAAATCACATTCTTGACAGTATGAACAATGAATGTCAAATTTGAGAGGCTGATGCCAAAGACAGTATAAGTTTATGCCCTCTACACGATGCAGGCTTATTTTATTCAGGTATTCTTTAGTACTTTCGATTCCTCCTTTATAGAAGAGGATGTGTTAGAATTGTCTTTCCCCACCACCCTGTTCACCAGTGTGTCTCCTCTGATTGTCATTTCCTTCTCTGCACTGAAGACGTGTTCTCCTTGGTACTGAGGCCACCAGACAGCTCACTTGAGGCATAAAGACTGTTAAGAGGGGCTGTGGAGAAATGCAGATTTTAATGTTAATATTTTCATGTCTTTTATTCCATGCAGATTTTTAGCCAGAGGCCTGAGCGACCTGGTCCGACCTCACAGTTGGTCCTGCTGTGAGTGAGAGGCTGGGCTAGAGCTCCCCTGTGGCTCCTTCAGACCTGAATTATCCTGTGATCCCATTCTCTCTCCATCTCCTCTGACTGAGCCACTGAGGGCTACCACAGGTTCATGTGTTAATCATCTTGCTTCAATCTAGAGCCAAGACATCTCTATTTCCCTCCCTGTGTGAGCTCCCAAGTCATTCCCATTCTCCTTCCTCTTCCATCTACTGCCCTGCAGGCAGGGGTTCCTGCTTTGCTGCCCCATTCACACCGCATTAGTCACTTATTTGGGGAACATTTAGGATATTAGGATGCCAGGATCCTTTTCTCCAGTAGGTAGAGGCTGGTGTGCAGAGTGGATTCAATGTCTACATCTGCACTTTCCTGGAGGAGAAGCCCTCTGAGCTGACCCTGTGCCCAGTGGGTCCATGTCCCGTTAGTGGGGTTGCCCAGAGAAGTTGTGGATGCCCCATCCCTGAAAGTGTTGAAGGCTGGGTTGGATGGAGCTCTGAGCAACCTGGTCTAGTGAAGGGTGTCCTTTCCACAGCAGGGATTTGGAACAAGGTGATCTTTAAAGTCCCTTCAACCCAGGCCATTCTGTGATTCAATAATTTTGATGCAGAGAGCTGAAGGACTTAAAACCAGAGTCACATTTGCAGAAGAGTTCAGATCTGTCTTGTCCAGGAGCAAGTGGAATGCAGATGTGGTGGGGGCAACTGTTTTTCATTAGGGCATCAAAACCCACATTTTTTGAATATGTGGACTTTTGTTGATACAAAGAAGAAAGTTGAATTCTGTTCTAATTTAAGGCTCAGGTATTGCTGCTGAAGGATGGGTGATGGAAGGATTTTAGGTCAAAAATCAAACTATCTATCCAGACAGCTTTGTGATTTTACTCTTAACTTCTTCCACTGAGCTGTGAAGCACTAAAAGGAGTCTTCTGGATCACCATAGTCATTCTTGTGCATGTCTAAGACTTCCTTCTTTCCACGTTTTAAACTGTTCCATGGCTTTAAACTGAGAGAGGGCAGGTTTAGATTAGATGTTAGGAAGAAATTCTCTGCTGTGAGGGTGGTGAGGCCCTGGCACAGGTTGCCCAGAGAAGCTGTGGCTGCCCCATCCCTTGGAAGTGTTCAAGGCCAGGTTAGATGTGGCTTGGAGCAACCAGGGATAGTGAAAGGTGTCCCTGCCCATGGTGGGGGATTGGAACTAGATGAGCTTTAAGGTGCTTTACAACCCAAATTCTCTGATTCTCAGTACCAGGCAATGCTGCTACAGCAATAAATATCTGCTTGGTTTTAACTCTCCCTTTGGTGCTGGTGGGTTTTGGCTCAAAAGTTCCCGGGTCCCATCTTTCCTTGTCAGTTCTCACACGCGGGATAAAAGCTGCCGCAGATTTCTTACCGTGCTCCTGTTCCCATTTCACAGCTGGAGAAGCTGAGCCATGATGGATTGTTTCTTTGCCAGTGGAGCTCCATAGAAATGTAAATTCCTTGCCTAAGACCTGGGAAAGAGTCAGGATTGGTGCCAGGTTTAAAATGCTGCTTGTTCTGTGCTTCCGCACCGAATTCTCTTCAGGCTGTGCTGCGACGAGAGATCCAAATACAAGATTTGGCTTATTTAGCTTGTCATTTTTTTCTCCCCTTATCTGAATGTCTAGGCAGGTGGAACATGCCCCTGTTCAAAAAAAAAAAAAACCCACACTGTCACCTATTCAGCTTGGATGAAGCTCCAGGAAAATACTGATCCTCATTTGTAACTGAGGGCAGATCTTCCCTGCAGGGGGAGCTTGCTGCGATCTGAAGTTTCGCCCGTGATATCACAACTTTATCAAGAGATGCTAAATAGCAGCCTGTCTCTCTGAAAGCACAGAGCAGATTGCTCTGTCAGAGAGACAGATAACTTCTTGCCCTCTGAAAAAAAAAAATCTCCAGATATGAAGATGAAGCTCGAGGAGGGAGGGCAGGGGGGAAAGAGCCGCTCTGTACCTGTGTGCACAAAACACACCTGGGGGAGAACTTACAGGTGGATGTCAGTTGTGTCAGAAAATGTGCTGCTGAGGTCCTAAAAGATGAGTGGCCTCCTGGGTGCTGTTGGGCTGAGACAAATGTCCCCAAGGGATTCAGGTGCAGTGCTCCGAGCTCAGAGCTGGAGACTTCCATCAGCATACGCTGATTTTATGAGTGATGGTTTTATGTCTGCAAAAAGGAATCTGTGCTCAAAGCCCTTGCACATGCAAGGACATGTTGCTCCACTCAAGCTTCTTGGCAGACCCTTTTTGCTCCTGGGAATGATGAGAGCCCGGATATTTGTCAATGACGAGTGGGAATAACTTTAAATTTCATGTGGTGCTGAGAGATCTTGAAGTCTCTTTAAGAAGAAGGCTGAGATTTCCAGAATTATAGAATAGTTTAGGTTGGAAAAGACCTTTAAGCTTATCAGGTGGAACCATTCACCCAACACTGCCAAACCCACCTCAGGTGCCAAATCTACACATCTTTTAAATCCCTCTGGGGATGATGACTCCACCTCTTCCCTGGGCAGCCTGTGCCAGGGCTTGATAACCCTCCAAGGGAAGAAAAATTTCCTAATATCCAACCTAAAGCACCCCTGGTGCAACTTGAGGCCATTTCCTCTTGTCCTGTTGTTACCTGGGAGGAGAGACCAAGCCCCACCCCACTACAACCTCCTGGAAGGATAGAGGAGAACACTGCCTGTGCTCCTGATCCCTTAATCAGTCATCCCAAGTCCCTGAAGTCTTTTGATGGTCTTCAGACCAGTGGCACTTTTATTGACACTTCCTTGCTCCCTACCAGAAAAAAAAATAAAAATTATTAATGGATAATAATCTGAGGGTTGTACAAGAGTAGGAATTTTTCCCTTCACATCTTTAACCCAGACCCCAGGGAGGCAGCAAACTGCCCTAAGCAGGTCTTGTCTGCATTTTGGACCTTCTTCTCCCTTCAGAACAGAGTCTTTTCAGCTTCTCTGTCATCTGTGCTCACCAGGTTTCTGGTGGAACAAAGTGCCTTCAGAAGACTTCAGTTTATCAGGGAGTAAATTAATTTGATGGTTCAGACTCAGCCAAGAAAGTGGCTGTACCTGATCATTGCAGCAGAAGGGGTTTTGCACCCAGTAACCCACGTGCTCTCCCCATTGCCTAAAACATACACAGCAACTACTCCTGGAGAGTGTCCCTCCCTGAGCTTCTCGGGGATTTGTGTCTTTCTCAGCAAAACTCAGATGACAGCAGAAGTGTCTCCTTGGTTTTGGTATTTTTAGCAGGGGGTGGGGGCAGCAGGGAGTGATGTTGAAAGGGGAGTGGGAGACTAGTAAAGAGGCAAAGTGAAGGATGTCTGGATCTGCAATGATTCAGCAGAATGTCATATTTAGTCTCATTTTGACAGTCCCTATAAACACATCGCTGCAGATTTCAGCCCTTCAGCCTGATCAGATCAGCAGATGCTGCCAGCAGCCAGGGCCCAAGAGTCACTCTGTGAGCATCAGCCCCTGTATTTGGCATTATCCTTTAAAATAGCCCTCGAAGATGAACTTTCTAGAGCATTTCAGTTGTCCCACAAGGTATTTCTCTCCCTCCCCTTTTTCCTTGTTAGGTACATCTGAAAAATACAGAAGGGGGGGGGGAGTTAGGAGCAAACTCCATGACTGTTCTGCCTCTCTGATTTCAGCTCATGCTTAAAAAAATGAGTCTCAGCATTGGGATGCAAGGACTTTTGGGATTAGGTCCTTTCACCCTGAGTGTATCTGGAGGAAATCCTGCACCTTTGCATGCTGGTGCTGGTTGCTGAAGAGGGAGTCACCTCCTGCTGAAGTCTGACAGGGATAAGCTGTGTTCCCTGGGTTGTTTCCCCTGGTGTTCTTTCCAATTTGTATTACTGGGAAGGGTTATGGAAGGTGACTTCAGGTGTTGCCATTAGAAAGTCAAATTGCAAAAATAAAGCATTAAAAATAAATGCAGCAGCGGAATTGCTGAGCCAGGGAATAAAGAGCTTTAAATGCAAACAGGGAACTGGCTGTGAATTCATCTACCAGTCACCTGTCTCCCTGTCTGAGGATTAAGGACTCTGTGTCTTTTGTGTCTTCACATTCAACTCCAGGTGCTGCGGAATGTCACAACTTTTTACAGCTTGCCTGTTAAGATTTAGAGGAACTTCCTTCCTTTTATTTGGACAGCAGTAGGAAGATTATTACTTCTCATGAGTCACCTCACAGGAGAGACCCAAGGAGAGTCTCTCATAAAACAGTGGATTTTAAATATAGGTAGTCTTCCCGAGATACACCTCAGGACTTCAGTGAGGGAGTTAATTTGTTTTTAGGGTAGATCCCCACCTATTGGAAATTGGTATAGACCCATTGCCTTCAGTGCTGCAAAAGAAAACTGGTGTCTCCTTTTGAATGACTTTCAAACTCCTCCAAAGACAGGCATGAACAGCATTTCCGTCATGCACAGCCCTCCTCTCCCCTGGGTGTTTTTGCAGAAGCACAGGGTATTTTACAGCCACACTCAAACAGATCCTGCCACGCTGCATCATCTTTCAACATTTTTTTCTGTCCTTGTCCCTCCCTCAAGGTCCTCTGTTATCCCTCACATCTCAGGGTGCAGTGGTCCTTCCTTGTTGTCCCGGTTCTGTGTCTGTGACACCCGTGGTTCACCTTTGCTGGGAGGTGGGAAGCAGTCGAAGGGATTTTTCTGTGTGTTGCTGGGGCTGGGAAGATCTCATGGGATCACAGGCCTTGCTGTGGGCAGAGGACAGCTCAGAGGGATTTGGGAGCTGGAAGCTGTGCATCACGGAGGAGGTGTGGGCCAGGCTGAGTGGGCAGATGAATATCTCCAATATTACAGCAGCACCATCACCTCCTAGCTGGGGACAGTGACATATGCATTTTTACAGCTCTGATGTTCCCAGGGCACCAGTGCATCCCCACAGGATGTGTGTAGTTATTATACCACGGTGAACAGTCTTGGCTTCAAATCTACCTCAGCCTGAGCTTTCTTTTCTTTTCTTTTCTCCTCCTGAAGCTGGTGTTGATTCATTTTTCCAGCCCTCTGTGTGGGAGTGGTGAGGTTTGGGTTAAAGACTATTATATAAATACCTCTTGCTATTGTTTTTTCCCCCAGTGCCTGTGGAGTTAGAGCATCTATTGTTGTGTGCCATCAAAAAGACTGCCACAATAGCTTTGGAAGAGCCGTGGGAAACCAGTGCTTTGTTTCCCAGGTGGATTTTCTCCGTGGGTGGGTTGAGTCAGGTGGGTGGCTGAGCAGATGGCTTTGTTCTTCAGGCTCCCTGATGCTTGGTGACCTTCCTACAAGGTGAGGCTGGACCTTGTCCTCTGAGGTCTGGGGTCAGGAGAGCCACTGAAGTGCCACCTGCCTCCACTACATTGTCCCTGTCTGTGACAAAGGTGCTGGCACTCACTGTCCACGTTGCATTAGCACAGAGATATAAATTAGTCCTTCCTTTCTAAGTGAGGCTGGAGCTGGTGAGTGGTGCCAGACTGGCAACCTTGTGTTATTTATTGCCAGTTCCCTGTGCTCCCTGATCTCTTGTTTGCTGTTTTGGAAGGGATCAGTGCATCAGGAGAGGTTTTCCTTGGGCTGCTGGAGTCTCTCTGCTGAAATCGTGTGCCAAATGCAGGAGGCATTTTAATCTCCCCCTCCTTCTCTTCCATCTGCGAGTGTTGAACATCATTCATTGTCGTATTACTGAAAGTGCTGAGGACTTTCTGATGTTTGTAACAGCCTTTTCTTGTCTTGGCAAGCCTGGCTACAGAAATACAGTCTGGTTCTGCCCTGTGCATTGATCCCAGTGCTTGACTTTCCATCTTCTGTGTACCAAGTCTGTGTTATTCATTATTCCACCCGTTCCAGACAACTGTCCTCTCACTGCCCTGGGCATTGCACTCTGGGTACAATCTGCCTTTCCCACCCAGTTGGTGTATCCCACAGAGTCCGTGCTGAGCTGCCCAAATTCTGTCCTCTTGAACCTGGCCACATTTTGGGGTATTTTAAGACCTGGTTATGATTATCCATGTCCTCCCCAGAGCCTGGAGCCACCCTGATTCCCACTGGACATCCAGTTCTGACTCAGCTCCATGTTTCATTTTTCCTGGCAGGTTTTTCCATCCTCCACTCTCAAGGCCTGTCTTCATTTTGGCTCAGGGTAGTCAGGGCTCTACCTGTAACCTGTGTGTGTCCTTGGGTGGCTGTGCCTACTCCCCCCATGTACCTCCAGATGAGACAGCACAAGTGCTCCTGGGTTTGTTGATTGTTCTATATCAGATTTCTGCCCCAAGGGAGTGACCAAAGGTTACAGTTTTCTGCACCTGAAAAGGCCTTTCATGTTAACATGGAATTTGCAGGATTATCATGATGACAGATTGAGAATTTTGTTTGTGACTTGTTTTTTAGGATTTTTTTTTTTCCTCTCTCCACCACTGATTTGCCTTCCTGGATCACTTATAAATACATTAAACAACGTGGCATGCAGCAAAATGCCTGGAGGAAGCTGGCTGTTAACCTTTTGTCATGAGGAAAACTGACCTACTTTTAGTTTTGGGCTGATTTTTTTCTTCCTTTCTTTCTTTCTTCTTTCTCCTGACCTGCTTTTGCATTTGACATTGCCTTGTACCTCGCTCCACGGTTGTTACCTTCTGTAGTCACCTGAGGAGTGACAACATCACAGACCTTTATAATGTGAAAAAGAATTAAAGCAACTGGTCTGCAGTTTCTTTTTCATTTCCACTGAGTTATGGACTTGTTTAAAGAGTTGCCAGGGCTAAGTGAGCTGTGATTTTCCTTACAAGGACCAGGCTATCACATCCTTGCATGTGCTTTGTTCTTTTTGTTCTGTTTTAGCCATTTTACCACGATGTGTAGGGTTTTATTACTCTATTCATCATTCAAACAGCCAGGGCTTTTTGTAAAGCTCAGTTATTTGTAACTGGCAATCTGCAACTGGGGCTGTTCCTAAACAGAGTTTAAACAGAGTTTAGATGTTCCCATGAGCAAGTCAGCTGGGGGATAATGCAGGTCATAAGGGCTTCTTGTCACCAGGAGGTTTCCAGGTGCTCCTGTCTGACTTTAAGGCCTCAGAATAATCTATGAAAACACACAGAAAATAGTTCATCCAATCTGATTTTATACACTTGTTCTATCATGAGCTGACCCACGGTCAGCTTCTTTCTCCTAATTTGCTATATAAGTACTCTTGTTTATCTCAAAAGCTCAAACATACATCCATAATCCCTGATAGCTCTGCTTTGCTTCCTCACCAGACTGTTTGGGCAAAATACTATTTTTGTGTGTTTTTTTTTTTCTTTTTCTTTGAGTGGCAGTGCTGCATCCCTGCTTCTGTCATCCCCAGCTCTTGGAGCACTTTCTTACTTTGTGTCTAATCTGAGGAGATTTCTGTCACCTGAAGCTGTAACTTGAACTTGCATCTGTAGAATCATAAAAATCATAAAATCAAAAAATCGTAGAAAGGTTTGGGTTGGAAAGGACCTTAAAGGTCATCAAGTCCAACCCCCCTGTCCTGGTTCACTAGACCAGGTTACTCAGGCCTTGAACACTTCCAGGGATGGGGAATTTCTGGAAGTATTCAAGGGAATAACAAATATTTGTTTTTCAGAGACCAACCTTAACCTCTCTGTTTTCTGCTTGCTCTTAAAATTGTGGCATAACCAGATGTTTTTTAGGGTCACTTCCAACCCAAACCATTCTATCAGTCTCTGATTCTATGATTCTGTTCCCTTGATAACCATAGACTGATGATTACATGAGTAGATGCATTTATAAGTCTGGATAATGAAATTAAAGAAAAACAGTGTCCTGATTTTGATGCCCACTTTTAACTGAACAAATGAAAAGCCTTCCATTTAACCATGCCAGAGTTATCTAAGTAGTGTTCTGGCACGTTGCCCTTTCGCCAACATGACTGTACATTCCAGCAACAAAATAGAGGAAAAAAATCAATTCTCTTGTAAAAACAAAACCCCAACCCACAATGATTGAATTTCGTGATAATCACAGATCAGAAGAAGAAACTTATTTTTACAATTTGGTGAAACAAAGTGAAAATGTGAGTAACAGAATGGTTGGCCCACGTCAGGATGAAATTCTTATCCTGGTCTTTGTTGGAGAATGATGCAACACGTTCTTTGATATGACCTTGCAAACCAGTGACAGTATCTCAAATCAGGCCAGAATTTCTGGTGCTGGCAAAACGTTATTTTTAGTGAAGGGTCTTGAGGGGAATCCACACGAGGAACAGCTGAGATAACTTAGTCTGTTCAGCTGGAGGAGACTGAGGGGAGACCTCACTGCAGTTCCAGCTTCCTCAGGAGGGGAAGAGGAGTGGCAGACACTGATTTCTGCTCTGTGGGGACCAGTGACAGGACCCCAGGGGATGGCCTGAAGTTGTGTCAGGGGAGGTTTAGGTTGGATATTGGGAAAAGGTTCTTCCCCCAGAGGGTGGTTGGGCACTGAACAGGCTCCCCAGGGCAGTGGGCACAGCCCCAAGGCTGCCAGAGCTCAAGGAGAATTTGGAGAACACTCTCCAGCACATGGTGGGATTCTTGGGGTGTCCTGTGGGGGGCCGGGAGTTGGACTTTGATGATCCTTGTGAGTCCCTTCCAATTCAGGATATTTTATCATTCTACAATTTTCCTACTGCGACTCTGACATCTAAAAGAGTTACAGCTTAAAAGATTTGCAGGATTCACTTCAGCAAAAAAAAAAGATCAGTGTGTTCCCTCTCCCACTTGAAGAATGGATGTGTATCCAGAATCTGGGAGATGCACAGGACAGACATGTATGTCTTTTCCAAATAGGATGTCAAGGAGGGAAATTTCAGATGCATGCTCTGGTCCCACCTCCCCAGTGGACTGAGTTTTTAATAATCTTAAAGTCTTACAAAGGCTCCTGGTGGTGAAGCTGCTCTGCTACTTAAAAATGTCTTTGCTGGGACACTGAACAAACTGGAATTACCATCGAGGAAGGAGCAATCTCAGTCTGAGACAGCAATGAAAGCATTTCCTTTGATTGTTGTGGATGGACCAATGTGGGGGTTGGTCTCCTCTCCCAGGTAAGAAGCAGACAGGAAGAAATGGCCTCAAGCTGTGCCAGGGGAGGTTTAGATCGGATATTAGGAAAAAAATCCTTCACAGGTAGGGTTGTCAAGCGCTGCAACAGGCTGTCCAGGGCAGTTGTTGAGTCACCACCCCTGGAGGGATTTAAAAGATGTGCAGATGTGGCATTTGAGGACATGGTTCAGTGCTGGGTTAATGGTTGGACTCTTAGAGGTCTTTTCCATCCTAAATGATCTTATGGGTTTATGAAATACAAGTGCTGGGGCATAAAGGGAACTGTCTTAAGGTGGTCTAATATGCATTCCTTGGGTAAAAAATTCTGTTCTCCTGTTGTCTGAGCTGGATTGTAGCCTATTTTGCTTTGATTTAGGTAATTCTGGGTGGCAGGAAGATCACAGCAAGCAAGAATGCAAAGTACCTTCCCTGGGAGATGAACAATCCAATTTCTGCACAGCAAGGGAGCAGGGAAATTTAAACCCAGTGGCATTAATGGAGAATTTGTCAGGAAAAAAAATGAAAAGCCTAATAGCCAACTGAAATGCAGCTACACTTCCCATAAGTTTAACTCTTCCTTGCTAATGCAACTCTACATTATGGGATTATAATGCCTGTGTGTTAAAGGGGAGAGGAAACCCTTCTTGGTTGCACTCATCTAACTCCCCTTTCTTCTGGAAATAAGGGAGGAGATGATGGTGGGGGTGAAGAAAAGGAAAAGAAGAGAATTAATATCGAAAAGAAGCCTTGAAACTGGCAGGTGTCAGCAGCCCTCGGGACAAGTGATAAAATGCTGCATTAAAGCAGCTGCGGTGTGAAATGCCATTGACAGAGTAACGAGGACGGGAAATCACTTTATAAATGTGCTTACCAGGATAAACAGATGTGACTGAGGGCAGCTCCACTCTGTCACTAAACACTTGAAAGGGCAAAATTTATGGCAATCTATTTCATGTTTAAAAAAAACCAAAAAAACCAAAACACAAAACCAATCACAAAACAGTGAAAAGATGCAAAACTAAACATAGAGAGGCTTCGGACAGAGGTGAGGGTTCAGTGCACATGGAAAGGTGGGAAGCAGGGCAGAAGGACTCTTCTGTAATAAACCATTTGGAGAGAGCAATAAATCGAAACGTGGCCGTGTGATGATGCTGAGGAAGGGAGGGGCTGGTTCCTGATGGTTCCAAGGGCTGGTTCCACTTTTCAGAGGCAGGAGCCACTTCCAGGCACAGCTTTGGGGGGGTTCTCAGGCAAGATAGGCCAAAGGAGATTATTTTTGTTCTCTGCTGAGCTGGGGGTGGCTGGGCAGCAGCGGCTCATGGAGGCAGCCCAGATGTAAAGGATCCTTTAGGCTCTGGTGAGGAGATAAAGGACTGTACAGGCCATGGGGGATGTGCACCCAGGAATAAAAGATTTCCGAGCCCTTTCATGGCCTCTGGTGCTTGGGGAGGATGAGATCATAGAATCATAGGATTGTTAAGGTCGAAAAAGACCTCTAAAGTTCATAAAATGCAACCGTCGACCAAGTGCCATCACCGTGTTCACCACTAACCCACGTCCTCAAGTGCCGTATCCACGTGTTTTTTGAACACTTCCAGGGGTGGTGACTCCACCACTTCCCTGAGCAGTCTGTCCAAGCAAAACAAACTAATGCAATTTATGTTGGGTGGGGGGTTGATTATGGAAACTAAAAGTTTATTCTCTTTCTGTTCTAAATTGCCTCCTCATATTATCCACTTGTCGTGGTTTTGCCCACCAGCCCGTCCCTGGGGCTGTGAATGGTTTTGTCCAAGTAGATTTCCGGACAAAACC
>JAYRBT010000082.1:149595709-149620290 GCA_036023395.1 Myiotriccus ornatus | reverse complement strand
TAAATGTTCATGTTATTTTCCTAAATCCAGTCTCTTTTGTCTGCATAAACCTTTTCTCAACTAATAGTAATTGTGTGGGGGGTGTGAAAGCAAATTGACCCAGGGCAAAACCACGACACCACTAAAGAAATGCTGCAGTTGTGGGTGAGCTGCAGTAACACCCACCAGTCCTGCTCCAGGAAGTGAGCAGTGGTTGAT
This sequence comes from Myiotriccus ornatus, assembly GCA_036023395.1. Taxonomy (NCBI): domain Eukaryota; kingdom Metazoa; phylum Chordata; class Aves; order Passeriformes; family Tyrannidae; genus Myiotriccus; species Myiotriccus ornatus. The sequence continues at coordinate 149,620,092 of JAYRBT010000082.1, read as the reverse complement.
AAGGATGGTCAGAGAGGTCAGTCCCTCAGTTTATGCCAAAGAGTCATCAAACAGTGAGAACGTCTTGTCACAAAAACAGTTTGAAGTGTTGGAACTACTTCAGTGACATTTCAACTTTGTTCACCAAGGCCTGATATGAGTATGTTGATATTACTTGGTATTAATAAAAAGTCAAATATATATGTGGCCTCAAGTTGCACCAGGGGAGGTTCAGGTTGGATATTAGGAAAAAAATTCTTTGGTGAAAGAGTGGTCAGGAATTGGAGCAGGCTCCCAGGGAAGTGGTAGAGTCACCATCCCTGAAAGTGTTCAAAAAATGTGGCACTTCATGATGGAGTTCAGTGGAAATGGTGGTGTTTGATCAAAAGGTGGGACTTGATGATCTGAGAGGCATTTTCCAGCCTTAATGATTCTGTGATTCTGTATCATACTCTATGACATATCATAATATGAGGTTTGATACCTATGGTACCTAAGATCCTCTGTGATGGAAGGTCATTTGTTTCACCAATCTGCCTTGAATGGAAAAAAAGAGATAAATTAGCTGCAGCCTGAACAGTGGCCTTTTATTCAGTCTGAAAGCACTCACCCAGTTCCTCCACTTCTCATCCCACACCCTTAACTCCATCCAGCTTTCCCACCTTCCCTCCTTGAGCCAGAGGCACCTGTGTGTTGCTGGGAATGAGCTGAGCCACCCCCCACTCGAGTCTAGGCTCTCACCTGCCTCATTTGCAAATTGAACCAAAATTGAAACAGTCCACTAGAAGCTGGTCTGAACTCGGGGAGCACAAGCTGAGCACGGTTGAATATAAATGCTTAGAACTTCGTGACAAGCTGGAGACATGAATCCAAATTCCTCTAAATTAGCATTTCCTTGGGGAGGGGGTGATGCAGGTGGGAGCCAAGGCAGGATAACACTTCTCTGTTGTGTGACTGGTGGGTTTATGAGCACTGGGCTATCTGCTCTGCCACTGTGGATGTGCTTGATGGTCTCTAAATGCAGCCTTTGGGACAGGGCCTGGCTTTGGTTTGCTGTTGCTCACAATTGTCAGGATTCCCTGCTGCAGATGCTGCTCTCTGATTGTTATCTGTTACCATTTAATGACTGAAAGTGTCTTTGTTGCTACTGATAAGTTGGTTAAAGCTTATTGAGTTTGACCCTTTAATTTTGTGGGCAGGGATGTTTAGCAGAGCAGGGATTTGCTGACTTTGTCTTAACACATGAAGGCTGAGGGAGAGGTGTGTGATTTAATCAGTTTAGTGACTCCAGTTGATGGGAATTTTGTGGCTGAAATAGTTTGTCTCTCTCTGATTTGAAGGGTTTGCATTGATTGCATTGAATATTAGACAAGCAGAGTTAAGAGCAGTCTTTAAACATCACCAAATCCTTCTCTCAGCTCGAAGACAGGATCAACAACCCAAATCATTAACTTCTGATATGAGTGTCTTCTGTTGCAGTTTCAGGCCATGAATTTCTGTCAGATGGATGGTGAATATGGAGAACAGGTTATTCCCTTCCTATTTGCAAGAGTTCCACTTATTAGAAAGGCATTATCATGTGTGTCGTGATCCCTACACACCTTTTCTGCATTGAAAAACACACTGCATTCTGGTTTTCTTATCAGCCTTTTTTCTGACACCTTTGATCATTCCCATGGTGGGAATTCCAGGTGGTCCATCTGGGAATTATTGCTCAAAATTAGACACAATAATTCATCTCACAAGTGTCCCCAGCATCCCTCAACACTTTTTCTTGCTTTTTGAGGATTTCTGCCAGGAAAGCTGCCTCCTTTTCTTTCTATCTGACTGAAGAACTTCGTATTTTCCTTATTTGACTTTACCCTTTTTTTTCTTACAGTGTTCCCCCAGTTTAACAAGATCACTTTGAATTCTAATTTTGTCTTCTGACGGGTTCAAAATATTTCTGAGCTTCACTGCAACTTCATATTTATTAATTGTCCTTTCTAAACCATTACTGAAAAATATTGGTTAGTCCTGGGTCCGGGAAAAACCCAAGAACTCGGGGAATCATAAAATCATGGAATGGTTTGGATTGGAAGGAATCTTCAAGGACCATCTCATTCCAACCCTTCTGCCATGAAAATATCTAAACCTTAATCTGAACTCCTCAAGCCCCTTCTTGATTCTCCATTGGCTCCGAAGGGAGCAAATTGCTCAGCAAAAAAAGCAGGTGTAGCAAACATCAACATATAATTCACCAACTCTGCACTATAAATAACACCTCTTTCCTTCAGAGATTAAAATGACCCAGACTTTGTTCTCTCAGAGCATCTCCTCCCTCTGCCAATGACACGTAAGCAAAAGTGATGAAGTAAAATGAGTGATTAATTGCTTTAATGATATCCTTTGATTGGGGAGTGAGCTGCTTGTTCTTCACCACTGGTGAAGGAGCCAACCAGGGGAGCTGTGCTGCTGGACCTGCTGGGTAGTTTTAACCAGAAATTGGAGATTTTCAGCTGGATAGTAAGTGCAGGCAGTTGGACAGTAAAGTGAACTGTCATCTGGCCTTTAGAGTCTGCCTTAGACATTGGCACCTTTTATGTGATAGGAAGGTGTGTGAGAAATGAGGGCATTTTGGCCTGCTTTTTCTATTAGAAATTTGGAGGTGATCCAGAAGGGAATAAATGAGGAAGAAGTATTAAGTGTAATTTATGAAGAGAGATTACAGGAATTTACCAATTGCAGGCTCAGAAAGTGCAGCAGTGATTAGTTGAGCCATGATGACTGTGTAGAAATACTTGATGTGTAATAGCACTGAAAAAAAAAAAGGAGAATAATTTAAAATATTAAGGGTGAAGGTAGTAACAAATTACCAAGTAGAAACTAAGGACAGAGAGAAATAAATTAAACATTAAGACAAAAAAAAATAATCCTTGAAGAATGAGATTAATCATTTTGGATATAATGGCTATTTTTAAAATAGAAGGTCTCTCATGTACAGAATGGAGAATAAAAACATGTGAGGGTGTTTTGGAGAGTCAACTTGCAGGAAGGAGGTGATAACCATCAACCTTTCTTTTCTAAGCCTTTTAGCTGCAGTTGTAATTAATTGGCCCTCTGATACCTTTACTCAGCATTTGTGCCTTTCGGGTAACCTCCATTATTGACTGAAAATACATAAGAAAAGTATCAACAGAATAATCTGCATCCCACAGAGCCAAAATCTGGAAGAGTCTACAAAGACCATGGCATTTAGTTTTGAAATGAACAGGGAAATATGGGGCAGGGAGGTTTTGTGACTTTGTACGGAGCAAGTATCTTCTCCTTGGCCAGTTTATACCCTTGAGGAGACCATGAACCTTGGGTAGACCTTGGATATGTAGTTCCTCAGGGAGCTGGTGATACTCTGAAGTTCCTGATGAGCTGACCAGCCACAGCTCATGTTTTGGCTGTGCCACTTCAGTCTCCTGAGGAAAGAGGACAAGATCTCTGCTCGTGTGAGGTCCCACCTGGACCATCCAGCTCTGGGACCCCCAGCACAGGAGAGACCTTGACCTGTTGAAACGAGTCCAGAGGAGGCCACTGAGTTGATCACAGGGCTGGAGCACCTCTGCTCTGGGGCCAGGCTGGGAGAGTTGGGACTATTCAGCCTGGAGAAGAAAAGGTTTCAGGGAGAATTTATAACACCTTCCAGTACCTAAGGGAGAGCTGCAGAGGGACTTTGGACAAGGGCAAGGAGTGACAGGAATGGCCTTAAGATGAAGGAGGGTCGGTTTAGTTTAGATTTTAGGAGGCAATCCCTACCATAAGGATGGTGAGGCACTGGAACAGGTTGTCCAGGGAAGTTGTGGGTGCTCCATCCCTGGAGGTTTTAAAGAGCAGGCTGGACTGAGCTCTGATTAATCTGTTCTAGGGGAAGGTGTCCCTGCCCATGGAAGGAGTTTGGAACTAGATGGTCCTTTAAGGTCCCTTCCAACCCAAACCATTCTGTGATTTTATGATTCCAACCTTCAGTGACCTCTTTTAAGAGGCTGCAACTTCCTCTCTGCGCCAAATCCATGGACTTCACTTGTAGTAAGGACTGACTTCTCTCCAAACTCTGGACAGGACACAGTACTTTCAGCTATTTCCAAACAGAGAATTGGCAGCAAAGCAGAGAATCGTGAAAAGATGCTGCATATTCCCCTTGTCCCTTTGTCTTTCTCCTCTCAGTTGGAGTTAGATGTTCTTTTTTAATTTGTCAAGAATAAATAGTGCACCTAAATGAATCACTCAGCTGATAGCTGCAGATCAGACTCTGCAATCAGTATTTTATTTAAGTAAAATAATTGAGTGGCAATGGATAATACATGACAGCTTAAGATTGCTCTAATTGCTTGGTTTCCCAGAACACTCCTAAAAAAGAAAATGAATTCCTCCATTGTGTTTTTTTTTTTTTTTCTGGCTGCATGACCCTCATGGAAATAAATCCAGAGTGAAGAATTAATAGTGCTGCAAACAAAGTGTGGAAAGTGTCGAAGTTTTTGTCATAATCTGTGCCCAGTTTCTATTTTGGAAGATAACACACCACCTGCAATAAACTGCCTTTCCTGGGGCTGGTATCAGTCAGGGTGATAGATTACAACTACTTCCCTCACTTGTATTAGTTCATACATTGCAGCCCGGGGCAGGAAGCAGGAGATGCTAAAGGAGAAGTCAGGGTGTAGGATACTGAGTTTGGAGTTTGCTTATGGATTTCCATATCTTTGCTGACTTAGTACTCAGGAGACCTTTTTCTTCTGAGCATCTACAAAAAAAACCAAACAAACAAAAAAGAAAAAAAAGAAAAAAAAGAAAAAAAAAGTGTAGCTGTAAATATAAATGCATTTCATTTTCTTATTTAAAAAAAAAGAAGTGTCCCCAACAAGCATTTCTATTGCATATAAAAAAATAATAACTTTTTTTTTTTTCCCCCAGCTTGCTCTGAGAACTTGTGTATCTTACTTTTTGTTGCTGTAGAGACCATTGGAGCTGTTGAAGGGGAAGATAAATGTGCAATACAGATTAACAGTTCCTGTTGGGCAGGTTCCTACCACATGAAACACCCCACGGCAGTTGCATCTGATCAGTGGGTTTATTGCCCAGCTCTTGCAGAAAGAACTGAGGCACCTGTTGCTCATAAAAGTTTTATCCTGGACAAGGCTCTGGATTATTGTGGGTGGACAGTTCTCTGTGTTGCTGTGGATTTTATTTTTAGCTGTGTTATAAATATAAATGGATATTCTCTAAAGGGAGAATCTTCCTCTTCACTGAGTACTTTTTTTCTGGTCTACAAAGGCCACAATGTCAGGCATCTCATTATATTTATTCACTTTGGGCTTTTCATGTAATTATTTTTGTGCCATTTGATTACATTATAAACATAGGTGCGTTAACTCCTTAATTCAACTTCAGAAAGCTGGGATAGGTGAGTTGGCAAAAAAAATCCCACAAAAATCTTTCCAACATATCAGAAAACAGAAACAATATTTCTGGTCTGTGAGTCTCTTTCATATCCAGCCCAAGGGTTTGCTGGAAACACAAGGATATTAATCTTTCTTTAGTGATAAAGTAGAAACTTGGTTGTAGGAGAGCAAAAGGTTGGATTTGTAGTGTGAGTTCAGATACTTTCTTTTGCAACCTTGAAAAAATAAATCATAGAATTTCAGAATGGTTTGGGTTGGAAGGGACCTTAAAGATCACCTGGTTCCAAAATCCCTGCCATGGATCAGTTTGCTCGTGGTTATTTCTTACAAATATGAATTATAACATCCCAAAGACTGTGTTAGCAAAGTACAGGAACGTCAGACATTGAGTGAAGAGAAATAAAATTGGAGCATTTTGGAGAGTGGAGCTGATGCTCACTGGGGTGAATAATGAAATCACTTCCCTCTTCATTTACTTAGATTAAGTGTTTGGAATAATCCACTTCCTTGTGGATGATCCACTTAGTTTGCGGATCTCCGTCTTTCCCTCTCTGTGGACTTTACGAGTGTCTGGTGGAAGAGGAGAGAGGTGGGGATGAAGGAAGAGCAGTGCACTGTAAAATACATGAGTGAACATGTTCTCCTCCCTCATGGATGATTTCTGAAACATATCTCTGTCTGCTCTGCCCCTTGGCTTTGTAACACAATGCCTTTTTTCCCTCATACCCCTCTGACTCTTTTCTTCACTCGTGTGAAACCCCACCTGCAGTGCTGCTTCCAGCTCTGGGGTCCTCAGCACAGGAAGGACATAAACAAAATTCAGAGGAGGATCACCCAGATGATTAGAAGGATGGAACACCTCTCCTGTGAGGAAAGACTGAGGGAATTGGGATTGTTCAGCCTGGAGTGACCTTACTGCAAATTTTCAGTACCTGATGGAGGTTGCAAGAAAGATGGAGAGGGATTTTTTATGCGGACATGAAGTGATAGGACACAGTGAAGTGGTTTCAGATTGAAAGAGAGTAGGTTTAGATGAGATATTAGGAAGAAATTCTTCCCTGTGAGGATGGTGAGACCCTGGCACAGGTTGCCCAGACAAGCTGTGGCTGCCCCATCCCTGGAAGTGTTCAAGGTCAGGTTGGACGTGGCTTGGAGCAACCTGGGCTAGTGGAAGGTGTCCCTGCCCATGGCAGGGGGGTTGGAACTGGATGATCTTGAGGGTTCTTTCCGTCCCAAACCATTCTTATGGTTGTATGGTACAATTGTTGCCTCTCAGATTTCTCAGAGCCATTCCTGCTCTTGCTCTTCCTTTTATCAAACTCTCACAGCATTAACTTGGAGGTAAAATGAAATCAGTGCATCATTTTTTCTCGTTAAAGCTAATCAAGGCAAACAAATTTTCATTTCATTTTATTTTTTGTTTCCTTGCCTGTTATCAGAACATATCAGTGTTTGTGCTTATCTTACACCAGAGTGTTTAGCCAGGAGAAAGAAGCCTGAGATTTAAGGTCTGTTTTCTGCTGCTGTAGACAGGAATAGGCTGTGTTTATATCTCTGCAATCTGCTAAGCCTCAAATGCTCATTTAACACCTGGTGTACGTTGAGGGCAAGTGAGATCTTAAAATTATTATTAATATATCTCTAGATGCAGTTGCTGCTTACACAGGTGGGTGTGTTTGTGATACACTGGGATACATGGATATATGTGCCTGTATAAATACTGACATGTGCATGCATATGTGAATTCACATACCTTTTTACAAACTGCTAAATTTAAATGAAATTCTGGGTGTTAATTAATTTGAAGATCAAAATCAAAGTTAGTAACAGGAATGGTTTATTTGGTCTTTGATACTTTATCACATTTCCCGAGTGTAAAGTGAGGATACCTACTTAAAACCAGAGCTACTGATGACCTTCTTCATTAACACATCTCCTATTTCCAGATCCAAAGAGTTTTCAAAAAGGGCAAGCTACCTCTTCCTGTCATTCATATTATTATATTTCCCTTAGACCACAACCCAGTTCTGACCTTCAGCACAGGCTTGGGAGTGATAGGGCTCACCTGAAAGAAAATATCTGCCTTGAAGAGTCTTCAACCTCTATGAAGTCAAACTGAGGAATGTGGAGCACGTGGGAGCCAGGGGTAGCAATGCCAGTCTGATCCAGGTGTATGGATGTGAAGCTTCAGGGAATGAGTGTGGATCAAAAGGTTGCTAAAAGGCATTAACACAGCTCACAGTGACCTGCCCTCCCCCTTCCCTCACACACATTTTAGGAAGTATTGGAGATAATGACTCCCAGCCCTGAGGAGGAAGGGGCAGCAGACACAGCGTGTGATGAACTGGCTGCAGCCCCCATTCCCTGGCCCCACTGCACCACTTAGGGGAAGGAAACTGGGTGTAAAATTAAGTCCTGGAAGAAGGGAGGAGTGGATGAAAGGTGTTTTTAAGATTCTGGTTTATTTCTCATTTCCCTGCTTTTGTTTGCTTGGTAATAAATTAAAGTAATTTCCCCAACTGGAGTCTGTTCTGCCGTGATGGTAACTGGTGTGTGAGCTCTCCCTGTCCCTATCTCGACCCACAAACCTTTCATTGCATTTTCATTCCCCTCCATGTCCAGCTGAGGATGGGGGTGACAGAGCAGCTTTGGTGGGCACCTGGCATCCAGCCAAGGCCAGCCCAGCACAGGCAGAATGAAGATTACTGGCTGGCTGGTTGGTTGCAGGATCTCTCGTTGCTCATCCCGCCTTCTGCAGTGGCCTCAGCTCTCTCTGATGAGCTCGGGGCATCTCACCTGCCACAGCCACTCCATTTGGCTTTTGGGGGAGAAGAACCCCCTTCACGAGCTGGTGTCCCCAGGTAGATGCTGGACTGGCATTCCAAAGCGTGGCACAACTATTTTAATTACGCAGAGCGGTGCAGCACGTCCTGAGATGACACAGACCTCTAAGACAGCAAAAGAGAGAGGAGGCTCACACAGGCCAGCAAGAGGGAGAGAGAAACTCCACACACTGGCTGTTGTTGAGTCCCAGAGGAGACCTAACTCAGTCTGTAATTGCTGTTCTGGATAGCTTCTGCCCTCAGAACAATTTTCTGCTGGTCTGTTGTTGCTTAGGCTGAATCAGGTTGATTTATAGAATGTCATTTTTTTTTTCCTCCCCAGCCATAGACAAGAGAAAAAATATTTGTTGAAAGGCTGTTGCAGCAAGATTTAGTTTCTGCCCATCTCGCATCCGAAGCTTGCTTAGGTTTTATATTATTTTTTCCCTTTCCCTTCTCTCAGAAAAGAACAAGGACAGAAAAACACCGTGCTTTGATTAGTCTTTCCGTGTCCACACATGCTGGACCACAGGGTAGGAGACACCCCAGGGGGGTTGCAGGTGGGACAACACACAAGGAACATCTCTTTGGTAAAACATAACAGAGACTACAAAGGGTTGTTGGTTTGCTTTTCTTGTTTCTTTCTTTTTTTTTCTTTTTTTCTTTTTTTTTTTACCCCCCCCCCAAAGATAACAAGCACCAGGGTTTTGTTTTGCTTTATTTTGTTTTGAAGTGCTCCCTTGCAGAGAAGTACACACGTGGATGTTATATTGCATCTTTCAGAATATCCTCCAGGTTGATTTTACAGCTCTCCTGGCTGCTTGTTGCAGAGCAGAAGGTGGGGCAGAACGAAAACTCATTGTAGAATTCAGCATCTCCTGAATGTCGAGTCAACAATTAATTTAAATGCTAATTTACAGTCCTTTAAGAAAAAATGGCTGGCTGGTTTGTGAGTAAACACAGAAGCACCTGTGCTAAAGAGGATGGAGCACTGATACTTTTGATCCCATTTTTATACAAACCTAGGGCAAACATTCCTGGAAATAAATGTGACTCTTCCCTTGAGGATCTGAGCTGACACTGATAAAGGAGTCTGGGACGTGGCTACATGTGGGAGAGAAATTACTGACAGCACAGGCTTGTTCTGCATCCTTTTTGAGGAGAACAAGTTCCCCTCTCTGCTTTATTTAATACCATTCCCATGGCTGGAATACAGACGTGTCCTTAGGACATCATTAAGGTCATGGTTATGTTAGAAGTTTTCAGTGTGCATAAATCTTCACCCCACAAAGCAGGAGAGTGGAAGAGAGAGGAGGTTTACTTAGTTGCTGCCTTGGCAAATGCTCCAGTAATGCTCATTCCATGGGGAAATGTGCTCCTGGGATTTATTATAAGGTTGTTCCCTCACTGGTGACAATGTCTGGGTTTTATAACCTGACTTGCTCACAGATTAATTCAAAAAATATAGAAATCGTGGTCTTGTTAAAGTAAAAAACAGGAAATTGAAATTCTAGTTTGTCTGCAAAATCACATTTCCAACCCTTTCTCTGCCTGAGCTGGAGATTCAGATTTTTTGCCAAAATACCTGTATTTTGCAGTGACATTATTCACTTACTGAGTCAGGTTAAATGACTCAAATAGTCCTACCATTTTAACAATATTTTCTGTTAAGAACTTTCCAAACTAGCTTTGCCTAGTGAGAGCTGATCCCCCGGATCTTTAGGGCCCCAAACTCTTTAATTTCTCTGGTTTTCTCACCTGGTACTTGTCTGCTTTTTTTTGATCATCTTGAGCTACTGCCATTTCATTTTACTATTGACTAGTTTAATTCTTTTTGTTCCAGCATGGATGACATTAAGTCCTGTCCAATGTGAACCATGGCTTTCTCCTTTTGGGAAAAAAAATATATATAAAAAAATAATTTTTTTTAAAAAAAAAAAAAAAAGAAAATATTTAGATGAAAGAGTTTAAATGAGTCTCACTCTTGCTGCAGAATGTGTTGAATGACTTGATGCCGTGTTGGTGTTAATTAAAGCCCAAGAAGCCCCAGCCTGGTGAGCTGGCAGCATTTTTGGGATGGTCCTGGCTGTTGTACTCCTGGTTTCTCTGGAGTCAAAGAGATTTATGAGGAGCTGTATTTCACTGTGAGTTCTGCAGAGTGTGTGCAAACACGGGAAAACCAAAAGGGAATCTGATTTTGCTAAACAAACTCTGATGCCTGGCAAGTTCAGAGCTGCTTGGGGACGGAGCCAACCTGGCACGAAGGAACAGGAGTGGAGCTCCAAGGGATATTCCCTTCTGGAGGGTCTTTATGTCTGGGTATTTTTCTTTCTTCTATTTCTCCTTCTGTTTTGCTCACGCGTATCGGGGACTCTGGAACTTCACGTTGCCAGGTTAAATTATTCAGCAGATTCTTCGCTTCAGGTCAGGTTGCTTTGTGCTCTGTGCTTTATAACTCACTGCTGGTTGGTTTTCCATAAGTACAGGAGTCACAGTTTTCCCTTCCTAAGCACTCAGTGCTGGCTCTGACGAATGTGTATTCGCCACACAATAATTTTAAATGTTGTTGCAATGTTATGAGAAGGATCTGTGCTGAGCAGCAGCAGATGGCTGGCTCATTCCAAGCACCTGAATATAAATGGCAAAACTAAACCAGCACTGAATTTCCTTTCTTCCCTTCTTCCCATAATATCTGGGGGATCAAAACACAGACAGCCCAACTCCCTGTGGTTAAATCAGCTGAGAAGAACCTTCTAAGAAATCAGTGATTTATCTGAGCTGTCTTAGACTGAATTGCCCTCTTGTTTTATTCCAGTGGAAATACCTGGGGTGGGTGGGGGGCGTGTATAATTCAATATATTGCAATTAACTCTATATAACCAAATTTATGTGCAAAAACATGTTCGGGAGTTTTAAGCCACATCCACTTGAAGTGCTGGAAAAAAAGCAGAACAAAATGAAACAGGCTGAAGTGTAGAGAGAATTGTATTTATATTGCAAGGAAAAGAAACCAAAAGCTGATGTCAGTGGCAATTTAACCAACAGACAAATGAGCATTCTGGGCTTTTTCAGTATTGTTAGTTGTTTGTTTAATTTTTCCTTAATCATCTTTTGCTAAGTGGTAAACGAGAGCAGAACAACACATTAAAGTTAATTCTCAATTCTTCACATTTTGCTAAACTTTAAGTTTCTCATTTGAAAGATTTTTGCAAAAAGCTCAGAAAATTTCCCTATCCCAAAAATATCACAACTAATTTCTCCTCTTTTCCTGGCAATGATTTACTACCACAGTGCTCAAATGCAATCTCAAGTTACTTACACTTCATTGTTTTTCAAAATATTCTGCAGTATTTACAAGTTAGGAATAACACCATCCATAATTGAAGCTTCATTGTGCTTGACAAGTGAAGGAATGAAGTGCATTTTGTGGTGCATTACTCAGTCTTTGGTTGGGTTTTTGGTTTTGTTTTTTTGCTTTCTTATGATTTCCCAGCTTTTTAAACCTTTTGGGTTGTTTTTTCCTGTATCTTCAGTTATTGAATAGTTTGATATACTTTAGAATTCACAGTGGGGCTCCCAGTGGGGCTCATTGCAAATCAATTCTGTGATTAAATGTTATGCTGGTTACATTCTGACAGCAAACATGGATTCATTTTGCACCATTTGCTAAATTTCCCAGTAGGGGAAATGAGTTCTTTGAAAGTGGGGTGGAAGCAGCCAGACCCTTTGGCATGATCATGGCATCACAGAGTGGGTGAGGTTGGAAGGGACCACTGCGGGTCCAACCTCCTTGCTCGAGAAAGGAGCACGTGGCACAGGGTTGTGCCCAGATGGTTCTGGAATATCTCCAATGAAGGAGACTCCACATCTTCTCTGGGCAAAGAAGTTCTTCCTCATGTTCAGGTGGAACTCCCTGGGCAACAGTTCCTGCCCGTTCCTCTTGTGCCATTGCTGGGCCCCCCCCGAGCAGAGCCTGGTCCATCCTCTGCCCCCTCCCTGCACACACTCACAGACAGGGATGAGGGCCCCTCTGTGTCTCCTCTGGAGGCTGAACAGCCCCAGCTCCCTCAACCTTTCCTCGTAAGAGAGATGCTCCAGTCCCTTCAGCATCTTTGTAGCCTCCACTGGACCCTCTCCAGGATCTCCTTGTCTCTCTTGTCCTGAGGAGCCTGGAATTGGACACAGCTCTCCAGATGTGCCTCACCAGGGCTGAGGGGAGTGGCAGAATCACCTTCCTGACCTGCTGGGAATGCTCTTCCTGATGCATCCCAGGATACCATTGGCCTTCTTGTCCCCCAGGACACACTGCAGCTTGTTGTCCACCAGAACCCCCAGGTCCTTTTCCACGGAGCTGCTCTCCAGCATCTCCAGCCAGGTGGGCTTGAGTTGCAACAGGACCCAAGCAGATAAATGAATCACTGTGCAATTGGTGTCAGGAGAAGCAGATTCTTAAGAAATGTCCTCAGTGCTTCAGAAAACATCCAGTGCTGGATTCCCCACTACAGGGGTTACATGGACAGGCAGTCTGTGGAGTCTCCATCCTTGGAGACAGCCAAAACCAAGTGAATGTGACCCTGAGCAACCTGCTTTAATTGTCTGCCCTGAGAAGGAACGTTGGACTAAATGATTTCCAGAGGTTCCTGCCAATTTCGATGTTTCTGTGATTCTCTGATTTATACAGCTTAAAAAGAGAACAAAAACATCCTCTTTAAGTGTCTGTTTTTCTGCTCTGGTAACGTTGCCATGCTGGTAGTGCATTTAGCAGTGTCTTTGTTATTATGTCTATTATTACTAAATTAATTCTTTTTATAAGAGACAGTGTCGTATGAAGTCAACATATGCTCACATTTGCTCTTTTATGTGATAAGTGTTCAGAAATGAAGGAAACAAACTCATGTGCAATTTGCTGTGTTTTCACTGAGAAAATTTCAGTGCTGAATGCAGTTAATACTTTTTCTTTCTTTCTTTTATTTTCTTGCTACTTGAAAACATATAAATGAATCTGTTCGTCAAGCAGCTCTTTCCTTATTGCCTCACCAATGAGATTTCAAACTCAGTGAGTTTTTGATGGTATCTCCATCAGTTCATGAATAGCATCTTATCAGATGGATGCTGTGGTGAAACATGGCCTTTCTCTGGGTATGAATCCACACTCTGGGATGAATGGCTCTTTTTTAGAAAGGGAAGCGTTTGCTGCTGTTGTTTTTATTGTTGTTTCTCCTCAGTCCTCCCCAGTTCTGAACAGCAGCCATAAAATCTGATCATTCCACTTGTTTCCTTCACAAAGCTGGAGTCAGCTGGTTGACTTGGATCCAGCAAACCATGGCTCCAAGGGACTCTTTTATTTCCTGTGGGAGCATTATAACTTTCCCTTTTACTTCCACACGGGTGAAGGTTTCTGGGTTTGCGTTTTGCTTTGCAGAGCTGGACTGTGGAACGAGCCTTTTATGCTTGGATATCCCCCATTCCTCGTTAATATTAGACTTTCTGTCTTTTCAGAGTGACATGTTGGATGTGAACCAGATCATTAAAGACCTGGCCTCCATGGTGCACGAGCAAGGAGATGCAATAGGTTGGTGTCACATTTAAATTATGGGCTTTATTACCCTCGTCCACCACTCCAGTGTGATGCTGTCCCTCATGAGCAGCTCTTTGTTGATGTTGTGATTATTTTCCCTGGGTTTTGGGGCATTTTGTGCATCCAGGGATGTTTTGATCTGACAAACTGCCCTGTGCAGTAGGGTGCTTGTGTTAAGGATAATTTGCTGGTATATTTAGCATAAAATACAATTCACAGGGAGATGACTTCATTCCTTTTTGACTGTAAAAAGGAATCTGAAGAATACATAACATTAACTGGAAAGGGATCCAATTCTTCCTTTCTACCTGGAACTGTAATTAAAAAGCAATAGCAGTAGCAATTATTGTTATGATTATTGATGATGGTGGAGAAAATTAAGCAGCTTGATTTTCCCAAATAGAATTTTCATTCCATGTTGCAGGGTGTGTCTAATTAAATTTACAGAAGCCTGACATCATGATGTGCTGACATGCATAGTCTGAAGTTGCTGCCCATTAGTTGTCCTCCTCTTGTTCTCCAGCTACCAGTGACAAGGAGAAAATGGAGAAAAGAGATGAGAGGAACCCCTGGTATTATCTTTAAGAGCAGACCATCACTGACAGCCACCAATTTTTGTGAATAGAGAGATAAGACACAGTGGATCATATCCCTCTGAACTTTGTAGGCCATATGTAGATCATAAAAGAAACTCTTCTCTGCTGTTTATTAATCACTCTGGATTTCTTTGCCAAGCTCATACCTTTGCAAGTCTCCATTAGCTTAAGATACTTCCTTTCACACTGAAATGAGGTAGTCATACCCCTCTGAGAAAATCAGTTCACAGGGGCAGAAAAAAAAAAATCAAAATTATATTTAAAACCCATTATTTATTTTTTTATTTATTCTAATGCTATTTTGAAAGCTTATTTTTGTACGTGGTTAACTTTAGAGCCTGATTCATCTCTAAAAGCACATCAGATGCTAATGCCCTGAGGGACATGACAACATACATCAGCTAGCTTCAAGATCCTCATAACTCCTTTTCTTGAGGCAATATTTATTATTTTAAGATGTTACCCATGCATAGAAGCCACCCCAGTATTAACTTTCTTGTGGGAAGCCATTAGGACATTTTGTCTTTGAGACAGCATAAGGTTTTTGTTGTTCTTTTCTTGTTGTTCTTCTCCTTCTTACACTGCAGCAGATTTTTAATAGTTTCTTTAGGACTATCTTTTAATCCTGACAGCCAGTCAGGGCATCTTCCCAACCAGTTCCTGAAGGGTCCCACTGTTCATCTTTTGACATTTGTGTTACACAAAAGTGAGATTAAGAATCAGGAGGCAAAGGGAGTTGAAACCCCCACAGTGAAAATTCAGAGATGACAAGAGACAGTTCTTCTGGCACTTGGTTCATTTTTTAATGCATCCCTCTGACATGCATGAAATGAAAGCTCTTTGAGTACTTGTTTAGAAAACACAGGGCAGATACATAACCAGGGATTATGGGATGTGCATCTCAACAAAATGCTCCCAGGGCTGTGGAGCAAACCCTTCCCGGGTTCACCTGAGCAGGGGAGAGTTGTGGGAAGAGCTTGTCTGGTCTGTGCATGGCACAGGCAGAGCAATCCATGCTTCTTACAGAAACCTAAAAGGAGTTTTTCCAGCATATGGGCCAGTTCCTGAAGGAACACACTGATAACACCCCCCTGGGGAGAGAGCAATTTCTGCCATGCAAGGAAGAAATAGAATGCAGACTTGGGGCAGCACGTCTCTTGTTATTTTATGTCTTCAGCAAATAAACTCTGGGCTTGTGTTCCTGGTCATGGCATCTCTTTGCTACAAATATTTAGTTAAGCATTGCCATATCAGCGAGTCCAAACCCACCCAAAGCCAGAACAAGTTAATGGATTGGGTTACCTGTGAGAAAACAGAGTCCTTCCAACACAACCTGACAGGAATTCTTGGCAAAATCATCCCTGTGCAGCTTCATCACATGGGGTGTTGGTGAGGGGAAAGGGTACAAAGGGGAGGACAGACACTAATGAGAGAAATCAATAATTGGCTGTAAATTGGTGTTGGGTACATGGGTTTTGGTTCCAGGGTACCCTGTTTGGAGATTAGCAGCTGCTTGGGAGAGATGGGATCCACCTCATAAGGAAGACTTCAAACTGGTAATGATGGGGGAGGGAGGGGTGACCAGCAGACAGGATTGCTGGAAAAGGGACATGGTGTGGTGTGGCAGGAAGGGTTCACAAGGTCATCAAAATGGGTCACCTCTAGCACTTCATGTGAGCAGGGCAGTGCCTGCGAGGCACCACTGCCACAGACAAATATCCCAGATCCTCTCCAGGAGCTGAACAGGCTGTAGTTCACCTCTGAAGTGCCTGCATGCTAATTCACACAGCATGGGGAATAAACCCGAGGAGTTAGAGATCTGTGGGAAGTTCCAGGGCTGCAATTTTGTTGGGATCATGGAGGTGGAGTGGGTTGGCTCCCAGGATGAAGTGTTGAATTGGAGGGATATGAGCTCTTCAGGAAGGACAGGATAGGAAGATGAAGAGGAGGAGTTGCCTTTTATGTGAGAGAGCAGCTGGAGTGCATGGGATGCTGCCTGGGAATGGATGAGGAGCTGATGGAGAGCTTATGGACAGGATTAAAAAGAGGACAGGCAAAGTGGAAGAGGCCCTCTACAGACACGTAACAACAGCCTCACATTTACGGAGTCTGCTCCTCATGGGGGATTTCAACCACCCCAGTATCTGTTGGACGGACAACACAGCAGGGCATAAATATTGCAGGAGGTTCTGGAGTGCATTGGTGACAACTTTGGGGACCTGAAGTACGAATGTCAGGATCTCCAGATGGCCAGAAGAGGGCATGTCCACTAAACTTTACTGGCATGGCAGCACAAGGCTCCTTCAGCCAAAGCATCCAAGGATTAAGGGCTTGGCACTGTGGGAAGTAAACTATGTTGGAGGGGATTGTTACAGCAACAATCACTGCTTTCCATACTCATAGATGGCCACTCAACTGAGCTGTAAGTTCATCAGAAGTCTGAAACATTCCCAGTCTTTTTTTAATATCATCTTTTAATACTGAACATGGCTATTTTACATGTGCAAGCTTTTACTTTCGTTGTCCATGCTGGGAGAAGTAGACAAAGTTCTGTGGAATCAGTTTTGTAACTGGTTTTAGGGAGAAGAGAATCCTTAAATCCCCAGTTCCTGTGAAGAAAATCTCAACAACACAGCTGCCAATACTTTATTGGTACTTGATGAAGTGCATGTTTGTCCTTTTGTTGTAGGGTCCTGTTTGTCTTGTAACAGAAAATAAAGAGGACCTGAATAACACGGTTATTGATTTATTTGTGCCCATAGGAAAAGGAAATGCTGTTCTGGGTTTTAGAAGAGCTATTTTTCCATCCTACCTGTGTATTAACTGTACTAGTTATGCCAAAATAAGCAGCTACATCTCCATGCCTTATCTAAACTGCTCTAAATTCAACTTTCACTGCTTAATTCACTGTTTGCAGCTCCACCACATTTCTCAAAGGCACAAGGAAAGACCCATATTGTGCTGAAAATAAGTTTCAAACTTTTAAAAGAGTCACGCTTCTTCCTCTTTTGAACAGTTTTGGAACCAAACTTTTGCTGATGTATCTGTAACCTCCTCAACTCCCCACAATGGGAAGAGATCCCAAGATCACATACCAGGCACTTATTTTAAGAGTGTAACATCAGAGACACAGTCCTCTCCCGCTTTGTCCAGACCAAATGTGGACAAATCTATCTTTACACAGCAAAATCCACTGGCTGAAAGAATCACAGAATCATAGATTGGTTTGGGTTGGAAGGGACCTTAAAGACCATCTTGTTCTAACCCCCCTGCCATGGGCAGGGGCACCTTCCACTATCCCAGGTTGCTCAGGGCTCCATCCAGCCTGGCCTTGAACAATTCCAGGGATGTGTCACCCACAGCCTTTCTGGACAACCTGTGCTGGGGCCTCACCACCCTCACAGTCAACAATTTTTCTTAATATCTAATCTGAACCTACTCTCTTTTAGTTTGAAGCCATTCCCCCTTGTCCTGTCACCCCAGGCCCTTGTAAAAAGTCCCTCTCCGTGTTTCTTGTAGCTCCCTTCAGGTATTGGAAGGCCATAATTGAGTCACCACAAACGCTTCTCTTCTCCAGGCTGAGCAATCCCAATTCTCTCAGCCTTTCCTTGTACCAGAGCTGCTCCATCACTCTCATTAACTTGGTGGCCTCCTCTGGACATGCTGGAACAGACCAATATCCTGCTGTGTCAAGCTAAAGACTTCCTCAGACTTTCTTTTTCTACCAATACTTACCCAGACTTCGTTCTTGGTGCTGCTGAGCTTTCACTTCACTCTTGAAATCTGGGCATTTTATATCTGAAAATAACAGGGTGAAGAAACTTCTTAACATGATCTAAAGTTGACGCTCCCTCACTTAAACATCTCCACATGGTCTCTGTCTGGCAGGAGCTCACAGACCTTACAGGAGAAGTGTAGACATAGCAGCTGGTGCTTTCCCTCAGTCTCAGAGGAACTTCTTGATGGGGTCAATATATTCAGTCCTTGAGAAGTGCTGATATTCACTGATGGACCACATTGCCACTTGTTGCCTAATGATGAAAATAATAACAATAAACTTCCTTCGGAGTAAAAGATATTTGCATGAATGCAAATGGGTTGCTTATTTTGGAAGCTTTGGAATACAGGGAGGGTTTTTCAGTTTTGGGTTGGGTTTTTAGTTTGTTTTGTTTGTTTATTTGTTTGTTTGTTTATTTTCCCTGTGAAATCAGCTCCACTTTGTTGCCTGTTTTATCCTTGTTGCCTTTCTGACCTGAAGGCTGGTTTAACATGTAAACACTGTCAGGAGGGCCCATCAGCATGTTCTCCTCCAGTCTGTCTGCCTGGATGGCACAGCCAGGAGTCTGTTGTCAGAAACACAAACTGCAAACCAGGCTGGGAAATCGCTCTGCTGGATCCTTAACTAAACCCTCCTGAGTTATGTGTCTCAATTAGGACATCTGCAGAAAATCAACACTTCCCGAGAACAGTCCCCAAATACCTGAATGGAACAGCTTTAATATCTACATTCAATTGAACGGGGTCTGCAAAGTCTCTCAGTTGGTGAAGTTCCCTAAGTGACCTCAGAGGAGACTGTTATGGGAATGGCTGCATTTATGTTCTTATTGGTTCCTGATGAATTCAGAAATCTTGGCTGTCTTCCTTTCAGCCACTTGTGCAGACATGGAGTTCCGTGTCAGTACAGGGCACAGCCCGTGCAGGAAGGGTACACTGGGGTATTTCCCACCCAGGGATGATCTATTCCACTTCCCAAGAAACATCCAGTTTCTTTGTTCATCTTCGGTGTATTCCCTGTCATCGCTTTGTTGTTCTGCCTTCTAAGTCTAACAAAGCTTTCAAACCTCCCCAGCTGCTGAAATTGGACAGCATTGCTACCCTTAATTGCCTTGTAGGCAACAGTTTGAAGGTCATGGGCACTGTGTCACTGGCACAGGTTGCCCAGAGAAGCTGTGGCAGCCCCATCCTTGGAAGTGTTCAAGGCCAGGCTGGATGGGGCTCTGAGCACCTTGGTTTAGTGAAAGTCATCCCTGCCCATGGCAGAGGTTTGGAATGAGATGATCTTTAAGGTCCCTTCCAACCCAAACCATCCTGTGGTTCTCTGATTCTGTGGTGTTTTTTACACCACTGGCCTTGCTCTCCCCGTTTATTTGGGCTGCAGCAGTCGTGGCCTCCACAGCTTTTCACATGTCCTTGGTTTTGGACAGTTCTGAGTGGCCTGTAAGGGGCTCAGTTTTGTGTAAGGCACATTTGATGACCACTGCTGTGACTGATTAGTCCGAGTCAGGTTTGGACTGCTGTGATCTCTGACCGACTCATTTTACCCTAAATAACAGGCAACACACACACACAAACAAAAATAGACTGAGCTTTTGTGTTTCTCTCCTGTTGCTGCTCTCTGTGAGTGTGAGTTTTTGTGCCATCCCTTGTGGGAGGACTTTTACAGTTGGCAGCGCATTTGGTACATCAGCACGTGCTGCTTTATCAGACGAAGAATAATGGGTGACTCTCCTCTTGCAAATTCGCTATTGCCTAAAGATTTGTCTGCTGTGTTTGTTCCTGTGTTTGACCCTCATAATGGGATTGGGCTGGGATAATTACATTTAATGAGCCAGCTAATTTTGCACAAGAAACAAGGCTCTTCCTTTTACGAGGTTTATTGCCACCAGTAGGATTCTTCTCGCACCAGTTTATCCAAAGCAATTTTGGGGAAGTTCAAACTGTTGTGCTCATGGTTTTTAATAATGCTGCAGTTGAGCAGTAAATGTCATAAACGCAGGAGCTGCCCAGGTGGTTGGTTTATTTCTGCTGGGAGGTGAATACTCTGCCACAACCAGACTGTTTGGGAAGCAGGACTTGAGCAGGTTTAGTAAATCAAATGAGCCATGGAAAGCAAAAGAGGTCAAGCAAGTTGGAAATATCAGTGACCTTTCTTTCTAGGTAAAAGAGATGATCTTTCCAAGACAGTAAGCAGAAATAAAATGTATTTATTTCTATCAAATTTATTCCTGTGACAAACTCAGATTGAGACTTCATCAGTTGACTGCACTGTAGGACTTGATAACTTATGCACTCAGCGATGTGATGGAAAGTGAGTTTTGTGTTAATTGCAGACAGAATTGGACTTCTAAAAAGTACTGCATGCAAATGAAATTAAGGGATTTGTCTAAACTGTGTCAATTCATGAGCTGGATTTGGAAAAAAAATATAATTTTGATCTTTACTTTCCTTTTTTATTTGTAAGTTTAAAGAATCATATTTTATTGCAGTTTGAAATAGTCTTTTCTTTAATTTGGATGTCTTACAGATTTAAAAAAAAAAAAAAAATTGTGTTGAGTGTAAATCACCAGGAAAAGGTTGCCCAGAGAGGCTGTGGACTCCCCATCCCTGGAGGTGTTCAAGGCCAGGTTGGAAGGGGCTTGGAGCAACCTGGGATAGTGGAAGGTGTCCCTGCCCATGGCAGGGAGGTGGAATGAGATGATTTTTAATGTCCTTTCCAACCCAAACCGAAATTTTGTGGGTTTAAAACTAGAGCCTTGGATAGCCAAAACCATATGAGAGCTATAAACACCTTGGGTAGCTATCTGCAAATGTGCACTGGTCAGTGAGGGCAGGATCCATACCCATACCCCCAGGATAGTCTTCCCACACCCTCAGGATACTCTTCTCTCGTGGTAAATATCAGGAACTTGAGGCCACTTGTCCCTGTAAGAAAGAACAGTAAATTGCTTTGCATCTGCTAAAGCCATGATATTTCTGCACTGTGTCATTTAGCACAGAGCAGGTGACGTGAGGAGCCTTATTCCCTGACAGGACGTGCTGTTTTTCCAACAGATCCACCCAGGGCACTGTTTGAATTTTAAATCCCTGGGAGACACATCCTGGCAGTCGTGGCAAAGCCCTGGCAGGGCAGTACCATTTTCCAGTGCATACATATGTAGCAGATACTTGACATTTCCAAGATGCGTCTCAAGGACAGTATAAATCATTCAGGAGGAAAAAAAAAAAAAAAGCCTTGTAAATTTATGCTGGTGTTCGGCCACTGCCTTGGAGCCACTTTTCATTCATACAGGCCAGGGGCTTTGGGCTTTTGGCTGAAGAAAACCAACAGCAATGACATTTTAGGGTGGTTTAAACAGCCTTTCCGAGCCTGCTCGGGAAATGATGGTGGGAGGTTGTTCAGTGCCTCAGTCCTTCCCTCTGAGGGTCGTGGTGTGCGGCCGGGTGGCAGAATTAGAGCTCTGCTGAAATCAAATAGGAACTTGGGTTCTGTCTGCCTTCTGTTGGAAGCAATAACCACAGCTCCTGATGACTCACAGAGCTGAAAATTGTATTTCATTGCACCAGCCTAAGCCAGTGTGACCCATTTAGCCCGAGTTTAACGTAGGAGCACGATTATTTTATAAATCCTCTCGTGTGCAGAATTTCCAACTCGATGTTTACATTGAAGTCTGCAAATGACTAACCCTAAGCCATTTTTAACTTCACTCTGGAAGAATTGTCATAGTTTTCCTTCCCCTTAACATCCAAAGTTCTGCCTGTGCTCAGCCTGAGGGTCTTTTGTTCGTGGAATGAAACTCACTTAAAACTTTCCAACTACACGGCAATTCGAATGGGCAAAATTCATTTTCACACTGAAAGCAATTCCCCTTCAAACTTGGCTTTTAATTAGGAAAGAAACCTTTATGCATTACCAAAATACTCCTTCCCCCCTCACCCCCCCCTTCTTTTTATTGTGCTTCTCGGTGTGTTACATTGATTATTTTTAGCCAGAAGTTCTAGCGATAAAAGAGGGTTAAGCTTATTAAAGTGCTAAAAATAAAAGCATACTATGAAACCTGAAGGGGCCCATTTTGGTTACTGCCAAGTGGGAGCATTTCAAAATTCTCATTCACGAGCTCACTTTCCTGTCTTTCAAGTGGTTTTTACTGAAGCTCTGCCTCGTGGAACAGGTCCACTGTTCCACTGTTGCTGCTGTAAAGGCTCAGGTGATGAGGGTGATTCCTTGATAAATCAGGGCAAAACCCCCACTCCAACCAAGGTCACCCCAGTAATTTCATATATATAAGACTCCAACTGCTGGTCATTAGAAGGGTTGATCTCAGGAGACAGGTAAATAGCTGGGGGTTGAAAGACACTCCTTGGAACCATCGTTATTTCTGTCTCTGTGTGACAGGCACGTCATAAAATCATATCAAATTGCATCTAAAAGCTGGTTGGCTCTGTTGCCTTCACTGGTCCTATTGGAAGGTTGTGGTTTAAATGAAAAATTACAGATATTTTCCTAAGTTCTGGTGTATTTGTTTGCAACCACCATCTGCTTTGGTGCAGCCCTGTCCTTCAGTTTACTAAAATGGTGATCGCAACCCCTTAAGCCTTTTGCTTTCAAATTGTGCCAGAATTTTCTCATCGCAGTCTGAGGACAGAAAATTGCCAAGGGATTCAGTTTCTTGGAGAAATCCCAGACCCAGGAGTGGATTGTCATAGTTATTTGGGAACAAAGTCACTGTCCCTTCATACCAAAGCCAAAGAGAAAGCAAAAGGCAGATCCTTCCAACAGGTTTTTTCAGTCTACCAAGGATCCTCCCACCCTTGCCTCTCCATCCCAAAGCAAAATTCCTTGGAAGGAGCCCTAGAGTGGCCAAGGTGAAGCTGTGAAGCATCACCAGTTCAGCAAAAATTCACTGAAATAGCTGTCAGTGCCACATTCATCACTGACTTATTAACATCATTAATTTACTGCTTATTTCTTTGTGATTTGGCCCAAATTCTCCTTCCCTCCCTCGCCTGCCTGTGTTAATCAGCAGATCTATCTCATTAAATTGCTTTACATATTTATATCTCATTTTTATGGGGCTTTAGAGCTGTTTTGGTGGGGGGGTTTTGTTTGCTTTAATTTTTCCCCTGTGCCTCAGGATTACGACTTGCTTCAAAAATAGAATTTAAATGGGTGGTTTGCTTATTCCAGGGCTGGTATTCCCCCACTGGGAAGAACCAAGTGAGCAGAGGCAGGGCCACCGGGGTCCAACCTCTCCCTGTAACGTCCCAGCAGCTCATAAACAACGTGGAACACACGTCCATCCCACTTGGAAAAGCCTGTGCTGGGAAAACATCGATGGTGTTTGCAAAACACAGTGCTCAGGATCCGATTATCCCGTTCCAGGCAGCACTAAGGGGGCGTTCACAGCATTTAATTTTATCTAAGGAAGGCAAATCTCCTCAGGCCTCCCTGCAGGCAGCAGAAAGCTCTGGGCTCCTCTGGAGGGCCTTTTAAGGAAGCTAAATTAAGCTGCTCCTGTGATTTCCTCCTGCCCCAAGAGAAGCACAGACAGATTACTCTTGTTTTAGAAGGATATATATCACAAATTTCTCCTCTCTAGCTCCTCTGTGCCCGAATGAATAATTTTCTGAGGCCAATCAGCTTTTAAGAGACACTGAGCAGTGAAGGGTGTCTGCACTTAGATCCTGGGAAATTAAACACTTGCAAGCTCCGTTAATTTGTTTAGGCAGTTGTGAAGATGTTCAGCACACTTCCCACACCCCTCCCAAACTTCCCAAATCCATCCCTTCCAAACCCCACCAAAAATTATGTTTAAACATGTAGGTGCTTTCCTACATAAAGTTCTGTTTTGTGGCCCAAAGCCATGGCCAGACTTTGTGCTTTTGACATTACCAAGTGTTCCATCAGGATGTATTCTTAATTTTGGAGGGAGAGGGACTTTTAACAAGAGCTCTTGGGAAGACGGGCTGAGGGAGCTGGGGATGTTCAGCCCAGAGAAGAGAAACTTCCAGTACACAAAGGGGACTTAAAAGAAGGATGGAGAGGGATTTTTGCAGGGTCAGGTAGTGATAGGACAAGGGAGAATGGCCTTAAGTCAAAGGAGGGTAGATGTACATTAGATATTGTGAAGAAATTCTTCCCTGGGAGGGTGGTGAGGCCCTGGCACAGGTTGCCCAGAGAAGCTGTGGCTGCCCCATCCCTGGA
>JAYRBT010000082.1:149576601-149595609 GCA_036023395.1 Myiotriccus ornatus | reverse complement strand
GAGGCCCTGGCACAGGTTGCCCAGAGAAGCTGTGGCTGCCCCATCCCTGGAAGTGTCCAAGGCCAGCTTGGATGTGACTTGGAGCAACCTGGGCTAATGGAAGGTGTCCCTGCCCATGGCACTGGGGTGGAACTGGATGATCTCTGAGGTCCCTTCCAACCCAAACCGTTCCATGACCCTGTACCATTTGTGATTTGTTCATCATTTTAATAATTCAGAACATCTTTTGTTTGTGTTTTTTGTTTGTTTGTTTATTTGTTTGGGTTTTTTTAGTTTTGGTTTTGTTTGGTTTTGCTGGCATTGGAAAGAAAAATCAGCCACTTTCCTAGAAATGCCTTCAGCTCAGTCCACCACTGGAAGCTCTTCAAGGCTGTCACGCTGGGGTGTGCACAGGTGTGGATGTAGCTCTTCCAAGGCACTGTAGAAGAGGATTTTAATATCTTCATAGTCAGAGGGTGAATTCCTTAGAGGCCTTTTGATCCCTTCCCTCTGAATCCTGACTGTGAGGAAAGCACTCGAGCAGAGGTCAGTGATGCCAACCAAAGACCATGTTGTTAAAATCTTAATAAAAGTGTTTTCAGAAGCACTGGATATAGCAAATAAAATTATGTTGAATCGATCTATAAAAGGGTACGACCACATAGATTTTTTTTTTTTCTTGTGCACTACAGTGTACATAATCTAAAATAAAAGGATCGGGAAACCATCTCTCCCAGGTGTTATAAAAGACTTTTATCAGATTTCCAAGTGTTAGGATTAAATTTGTTAATTCCACGTTTCTGTTGACTTGGTGGGGTTTTGCTGCTTTTCTCCTTTTTTCTTTTCTTTTTTTTTTCTTTATTTGTTTGAGGGTTTTTTATTTTGTTTTGAGTTATCACAAATGCATAATTCCATTAACAGATTTTAACACTGTTTGAGTCAAAATTGTCAAAACCTGAATGGAACCATTTTCCGCAGTTTATCTTCCAACCCTCATTTCTTTGTCCATCACAAAAGTGACCCCATTAATTCATGTTCTTTCCATTAGAACCAAAGAATAAATTACTTGAATCTTTTGTAGCATGTCTTAATTCAACTCCTAATACCATTAATTGAATAGTTTTAATTAGTTTTATTAAGGATTAGAGTTTATTTTCAAATTTCTACCTGGGTTGAGTTCCTCCTGATCAAGTTCGTGTACTCCATGGTGTATTTTCTGCTCAAAACCCCTCAGAAGCAGACCCAGGACACACACTCTTCCATCGTGGCCAGAAATTATTGGCTGCACTTCTCTTAGGGCACAAGCTGGTCAAAATTTCCAAGACTTCTGCTGGAAACACAAGCCCTTTTCTGCAGGTTTTATACCACAGGTGTCTTGCTTTCTAAGCACAGCTGGGAGTCCAAGTTACTGTTTGGTTTTGACGACAGTGGGGGGGCTGTGGGCTGCAATGATTGATGATAATCACTCTTTTCCAGTCTCATTTTGATTCCTCGTGGTCCCTCCAGCTTCCCCAAAGCCAGGCCTAGCGATGTAGGGTGAGATTTTTCTGCCTCACTTTTAGGCAATGTGTCTCAGCCTGAGCCATCTATACAGACCTCCCTTGCAGCTGGGGAATGTGGTCCAGGAGTTTGGGTTGTGAATTGTTTAACCTGATCACCCACTGACATTTGGGATGAATTGCACACCAGAGACTTGCCCTCTGTGGACTGGGATATTGCCCAAGGTGACCTGATCAAGTTCCAGACACCTGGGGATGGTCAACAACCCACATGTGCCCAGAGAAATCTTACCCTGAGCTATAATACTGATATAATTCCTGGTACAATCTGCCATGTCCCTTCTCTAATTTAATCTAGTATATTTATGAGGCTTGAGCTGCTTTCCTTTGAACTCCCTTTCTTTCTTCCCATGGATTTCAGTGGGAATGATATGACAGGTAACCTCCATCCTGCCAGGGGACACAGGGAGAGCTGCCAGTCCTCCTGCCCGACTGATGGGTGGGGTGTTCACCAAAATGGGTGTTGTCCCTACTTCCCTGCAGTGCTGCAGCTCCCAGACAAGAGGCTGCTCCTCCCCTTATGCCCAGGAGCTGAATTGCTGAATTGCTGTTGGTATAAAGCCTTTGCTTTAGGTTTGTACCCTGTGATTATCTTCTGTTATCTTAATTTGCAGATAGCATTGAAGCCAACATTGAGACGGCGTCTTCCAACGTAGACTCGGCCAACGAGCAGTTGGCAAAAGCCAGTCAGCACCAAGTAAGTGGGTCTAAAAAAATGCCCCGTGGATACTTTCAGTAATAATATTTATATCAATATTTTCTATAGACCTATATATGTCAGTAATAATATTTAAAATGAAGAGAGCACTTGGCAGCCATGAACCACATGGCACACTGGCTGCATCAGGTCTGTGCTACCTGGAAAGATGATAAAGCATATCCTAAGTAAGAGCTAAACTTTTTATATGTGTATAAATATATAGGATTAAATTACAGTAGCACAGACAATTTGACTTCAGAGTGGTCATTAGGAGATCTGCATATTAAACAGATGTTTCCCAGTAGGAAAGTCAACAGTTAGCTGCTGTTGTTCTTGGAAAGATGTCATAAAAAGCACATCATTTCAGTGTGGATGTGCTTCTGTTTGGAGTGTTTCCCCATAATCAGGCAACAGTCCTTTACAAAAACAACTGAGTTGTCAAACAGCATGATGTGGTTGGAGAATAATGGCTGTGGGGATGGTGTTCAGCACTTTTTAAAGGCAATTTTAAGGGTGTTTTTTTTTTGTGAATTGGTTTTTTTAATTTCATTGGAGCAAGAATAAAACGCAACTGCAAACATTAATCTTTTTGAAAATGACTTGACCAGAAAGAACCCTTGGATGGTTATAGTTAGTGCTTTCTAGGGATAAAAGGGGGTGGGGGGAGTGAACAGAGAAAAAATGTTCTTGCCTGGATTGGATTGATGGAACCAAAACTGTGAGTTTCCTTTTTTCATCAACCATCAGTTGGTGATTTTCATGTACCTGGAGCCTTGTTTTGACAAAATATAGCTGAGGTCCATGAGGGCACACAGGGCCTCCTTGTTGGTCCTTGGGTACAATTCTGAAGGTCTGGGGCAAACCTCCGGACCAAAGGAGTTTGGAACCAAAGGCATTTTACTCTGATGTGAAGGAGCAACTTGATTTTAAAATTATCCACAGCTCATTTTCTAGTGAAATGCATTTTGCAAATTGTGTGTGATAAGAGCAACTTTGTAGAACTTTGATATTGCAGAAAGCAAGTGTGGTCTTCAGCTCCATTTTGGTTTTAAGTGCATATATATTCAAGATAATGTGTGTCACCCTGAATGTAATCCTGCATTTGCTTTGAAAATAACTTGTTATGTACCACATGAAATCTAAAAATGAGACCAGAATGAATTTAATACTTGACCTGACTGCAGAGCTGATCGCAGAGCTGCAAATGACTTAATGATGACTTTGGCTAAGAAGGTCAAAGAGTAGTCAGGCAGAAAATGAAAGCAGCACAGTCTAAAGGAGCTGCTTTCTTCAGCCAGCAGGAGATGCTGAAATAGCCTGCCCAGTTAGGAGGCCCTTTATTCCTCAGATGTGTTGATCAAAGTGAAGATAGAGCCAGTTTTAGTGAATCAACACCCGCTAAGGGCATAAATATGTGCTGGCTGGTATGTGTGGGAAAACACTTCAGAGTCTCTCTTGCTCTTGAAACAAGCCCATGTAGACAAACATCACTTGGGAAAATTCAGCTGCTAAAGAAAATGTGCGATCCAGACCTCCTGCAGAGCACAGGTGAGTGCCCTGTGCACTACTGGGTGAGGATCAAAACCTGTAAACTCGGCTCTCTCTCTGTCACCTCTTTCGTGAGGTTCCCTGAGACGAGAACAGAAAAGGAGGTGAAACTTTTGTGGCTTCAGTTCCTGCCCTGCTGCCTGGGTTTGATGAGGCAACTCACAGCCTTCAAGGGCTTCTGTGGGAATTAATGTTGATGCCACTTGCACCCCTGTGGGTGGTGCAGTGTGAGCACAGGTCACCCATCTGGGTGGTGTGTCTGCTTCTGGCTGCCTTAGAAATACCTAGGATGGGTTTTGGGGGAATGATCTGCCAGATGGCCCTGCGTGTGAACTGCTTTTAAGGGATCTGCCACAGCTTTCCACACTGGGAGTTCCCCCTGGTCTCCTCAGGGATCAAAAGCACAGGCTGTTTTTGAAATCTTACTGAGTTTTTCTTCTTTTGTTAAACTACTAATTCATTAGTATATTTAGCTGTTACTTATGCTACAGTGTGATTATCCTGTAAATGCAGCCTGGCTGGCATACATTTGTCATTTATTCCTATTTATATGTATATAAATGTGTGTGTGTGTAAGTAGTATTTTTATGAGTCTATCAACAAATGTATACATAAATTGAGAAATCAGAAATGTCAACATTGCTGAAACATTCAAGCTTAAGACCTGCTGTAGACCTTAATGAAGGGATCTCTGCCAGGAGTAAAGATTAAGTGGCTGGTTATTTAACATAATTTTTGCAGTCACTTCAACAATACAACTTGGAACACCAGTCCCAACCTGTGTATTATTGTAACAAAGTATCAGTAAATAGTTTTCCTTAACTAGTACAAAATAAGACATTTAGGTTTCCTGAAATGGTAGAAATGTTTAAATATGTGTCAAGATCTCCTTGCTGAGTTCCTTTCTTCTGTATGCTGACAGTAGTGATTTATTACTTCATTATTTATTGGTTTAAACTCCAAAAGGTTTAGTGGGAGCTGTGAAAGCTTTGGAATATTTTTTCTTTTAATTATTATTAGCAGATTTTTTTTCCTTCACTTTAAATTATCATCGCAGAATAGTTGTGTGTGATTAAACTTGTTTTTACCACAGTAAAAGTTAATCTGGGCCACTGCATTATCTGTAGGAACACACAGGGTCAAAATGCAGATTAAAGAATAAATGCTGGATATTGATACCAGGAGCAGAGGAGCAAAGTCCTTTCTCCATGTGAAAACCCTTTTGGTCACAGAAACGTGACAATTTGACTTTGCTGTCCTACATCCCCTGGAAAATCTGAGTTTGAGAAATGACTGAGAAGCAAACAAATCTGGCAGGGAGAAGGCAGGAGAAATAATCTCCTGCACTGGACTTGCTTCAGTGCCTTTCCTTTCAGGGAGGGTCTCACATCCCCTGGGCCCTGAGCAGAAATGGTGACTCTTTCTATTAAATCCCAATGGCCCAGATTTGTCTCGTGAAATTTCCCTGTCTGTGCCCCAGGGAAAATGATTCATCTCACCCATCTTAAACCACCAACTTTAACATGGGTCAAGTTACCTCTCTGGGAGATAGGGATTTATTGGGGCAAGGATGAGTGTGTTTGGGGGAGAAATGTGTGTCCAAGTGTCTGAACTGCCTTTACCAGGAGGAGGAATTGCTTTCAGCACATGACTTGTCTCATGTCACAGGAGATGTCTGACGCAGATAGGTCTGGTGGCTGCTTTTCTGGACATTCTGCTCTCTCTTTTGTCTAAAAAGTGCAAATTACAGTAATCCCACCACAAATATTTCAAAGGAAAATTAATACCGTGCCTATCACCTACCTCTTTATGGGAAAAAAGGGAATATCTAGGCACCCAACAGTCTCAGTACCTGCCTTTGAGGTTAGTTTAGGTGGGCTGAACATCACCCTAAAGGAGATGAGTAGTTTCACTTTGCTCTGGTGTCTCAAAACTTCCTGCACATGGATTGAGAGGAAGAAAAAGAAACCAGTTCAGACTCCATGGATAGTTATTAAACCAGTTACATTTTTTCATGTGAAGTTTGGCCTAAATTCAGCTTGGCCACACTGGCTGAAGGAGTCTGTGCTGACTGTTGAAGCTAATTTGTTTTGGAAGAGCTGCTTGTGTTGCTCTGGTTAATGCTGGCTGCTTTCTTTCCCTGTGTCTGTGGAAGTCAAGCTGATTTGCATTCCCTGGCGTGGCAAAGGCAGAGAGCAGTTCAGTGACCCAGTTGTGTGGTCTAAGAACAATTAGTTTTTTTTCCTGTAAAGAAGCAGTTCCTGGGTCTGGATTTCATGGATGCACAGAGGGGCACTTTGAAGGCTGGAGTTTTAAGGAAAAAAGCCTTATAAATCTGTGATATTTGCAGGGATCTTATCTCCTGGGGACCACCAAGAAAGGACTGGCTTCATTTTTTTTGCACAAATAACTCGTTGTTGTTTTAAAAAAACTAAAGAAAATTTGAGTTCCAAAAACCACCTTCTCACAGTCTTTGAAATTTTCAGGCGTGGTAGCCTCTAAAAGCACTTGTTATAAATACTGTGATAATGAAAATTTTCTTCTCCTTTTTCCTGTGGATATGCCCTAAGACCATGTCTTTCACTGCCATTAAATTGTTTTAAAGCCTAGTTTTCAAATCAACAGCCAGTTAGCACCACAATAGGACGGGATTGCACCCTGGCATGTGCAGGAGTCCTCCAACATGCTGCAAAGCCGTGGTGGACCAACGTGATGGGAGTACCTTGATGCAAATGCAGCTGACTTCAAGAAACACATTGAGGTGCTGGAGCATGTCCTGAAAGGGTTGTCAAACATTGGAACAGTCTGCCCAGAGAGGCGGTGGAGTCACCATACCTGGTGAGAGGTGTAATGACAGTCTAAGGTGCTGCTCGTACAACCGTCCTCATGTTGCTGCTGCTTGTCTGTGTCTGCCACCACTGACAGCTTGGCTGAGTTTGCTCCTTCTTCAGATAATTAGCACTTGGAAGTTTTATTTGGGGGATCATGAAGCTATTTTTTCTTCTGGCAGTTTCTGCCTGTGAGAGTGATGGGAGCTGAATTAAAGCTGCAATAGGAACCCTGAGCTCTGTAAGGACTCCAAGCAAAAGCCGTCTCTGAAGTGACTGTTTAGTTCCATGACTGAGCCTTAATCCCCCTCCTCAGCAGCAGAAGGAAACTTTGCTGCCATCTGGAGTCCTCCTGATTCTGCACCATCAACTCCAGTTGGGAAAAGAAGACCCACCCAAATTGCTTGAATCTCTCAAAACCCAACCAATTTGCAGACCCTTTCTTTGTGTTTCTCAGCAACACGCCAGCTCAGCTCAGGGACATCTCTGTGTGCTTCCCCCTCAGATGGAATTCCTTCAACTTCAAAGCAATTTCTTCTCCATAGCACTTGTTTTTATCCCCCCCTTCCCTCTCCCATTAAGCCATATTTTTTTTTTCATTTCTGCTCTCTATTGCAACCTCCCACTCCTCCCCTTTTGAAGAATGGTTTCCAGCATCGCTGCTGCCTCAAATGGTCCATTCCCTTATCATGATCTCACTAATTTCCATGCCCAGGTTGCTCAAAACCTACCACATGTTTCCCTGTATTTCCTGTCAGACGTGTCCCCACACGGTCTGTATTGCTACAGAGCCTTGAAGCAACTTTTTGCTTCGTATCTGCCCCTTTTTTCAGGCTCCTTTTATCTTAGCAGCATGGCCAGGGCAGCAAAAAAGGCTGTTTGGGACAGTGCTTTCAACAATTCAGTTGAATCACTGAGTCATTTAGGCTGGACAAGACCTCTAAGATTATCCAGTCCAACTGTTAACCCAGCACCGCCAGGTCTACCACTAAACCGTGTTACTAAGCACCACATCTTGATGTTTTCTGAGTGTCTCCAGGGATGGTGACTCCACCAATTCCCTGGGCAACCTGTCCCAGTGCTAAACAACACTGTCAGTGAAGAATCTTTTCCTGTTATCCGATCCAAATCTCCACTGGCATCACTTGAGGCCGTTTCCTCTGAACCTGCCACTTGTTGCCTGGGAGAAGAGGCTGATCCCCACCTGGCTCCCCACTCCTGTCAGGGAGTTGTACAGAGATACAAGGTCCCCCCTGAGCCTCCTTTTCCCCAGGTCACCCCTCTCCAGCTCCCTCAGATACTCCTCATCGGACTTGTGCCCCAGACCCTTCCCCCAGCAGCGGGTGGTTGGAATAAAACTTACTTCTTTTTTTCCCTTTGCTCCCTGGGAAAAGCAGGCTGAGTTTTCAGATTTAAGAGTGCTTCATTTTGAAGCAACTTCTGTTTGTGCATGGTTTTTTACTGTATTTTAATGCAGCCCATTTACAAAACAGCTGCTTACTGTGGGAAGTGATGTTCAAGTCAGCGCCAGTCCAAGTGATAAATGAACTGTGTGAGTGCAGCAACTTAACCTCACCAAGGTCTGAGCCACAACGTTTATTTAAACCTCTCTTTGTTTTCTGTAAATAATGGATCTGTGTGATCAAATATTTATTAAGAAAGGGTTTGTTTAGAGCTTTTGGATGTCGTGCAGCTGGGTGTTCTCGTGTGTAAAGGTAAAAATCTTCTCAGGCCGTTTTTAATCACAGCAGAACATCTCTTTCATTTTTACCATCCAAAAGAGAGAGAGAGGCCTCATCCAGGTGGTCGATTAGTCTTTTTTTTTTTTTTAAAGTTATTATAAACCGTGCCCTGTAGGATTTTGGGGAGGAAAAAAAAATAAATTAAAAATTATCCATTGTGAGCTCTCTTTTTATTTAAGCACAAACCACCCAAGGAGGAAGGGGAAGGGGCATGAGTGGGGCAGAAGGGAAGGAGTGCAGAGGAAGCCATGCACGTGATTTGAGGGGTGGAGAACATCTCCCATGAGGAAAGGCTGAGAGAATTGGGACTGTTCAGCCTGGAGAAGAGCAGGTTCTGGAAATCTGCAGAGGGATTTTTACAGGGGCCTGGAGTGACTGGACAAGGGGGAATGGCTTCAAACTGGCAGAGGTCAGGTTTAGATCAGATATCAGGGATAAATTCTTCACTATGAGAGTAGTGTGGCAATTAAAGAGTTTGCCCAGAGCAGCTGGGGGTAACCCATCCCTGGAGGTGTTCAAGGCCAGGTTGGATGGGGCTTGGAGCAGCCTGGTCCAGTGGAAGGTGTCCCTGCCCACAGGGATTGGAAGTAGATGAGCTTTAAGGTCCCTTCCAGCCCAAGCCATTCCATGATTCTGTGATTCTGTGATACAGTGAAGGGGTTGGGAGCACATTTACTGCTGAGCTGTTGCCCATCAATCTGCTTTCTCTGGTGAGAAGATGGGTGGGTAAGACACAGACTTCACTGACTGTTCACTTTGTGGAGTGCAGCGCTGGGACTGTTCCAAGGGAGGATTTAAGAATATCAGTAACATTAATATATTATTATTCATTCAGTGTTTCAAAGGCAAGAATTTTGTATTTGAAAGCTGAACAAGTGTCTGATCTGTGACAATTCGGAGATGGCAGAAGGAAATCACAGACTGTCCTTTGTTTTTCTAATTCATTTGTTTAACAAAATCACTTTCCAGGGTACAATTTCATTTTGAGGGGTCAGAGATTAAAAAGCAATTTTCCCTTGCTAGCAGCAGCATAAACTAGTGAGTTACATTTCTCTTAATGGCCTCATTTAACAGAGGAGTGAATGGAAATCCTTGGTTACTGAGTGGAAAACCACACTTAGAGTCATCTTTGTGCCCAGTGGCAGCACATATAATAAATTGCACTGCCCAAAGGTCAAAGCTTTGAGAAGTTGTATTAAACTTACCTCTTAATGGGCTAGGAATACCAAGAAGTTAGGAATATTAGCACTGGAGATGTATACCTAACTAGAATCCGTGAAAATGAGGAACAGACGTTAAGTATCCTGGTTTGAGTCCCAGCTGTGTAGCCTGAAGTGGAATTGCAGCGGGCTGTGAGCATGTCACATCTCATCAAGCAGCAAAATGGTCGAGCTTGGTCAGGTCAGACTGGAAAACCTCTGCTGAAAATCTGCACATGAGGCAGCAGTGCTTTGCTGTTTAATTTTCCTTCCTGGCACAGGGACACTGCCCAAACAGTGCCACCATTCCTCAAGTATTCCATGTAAAGTCACTGAAACGTCAGTGAGTCCAGAGGAGGCCCCAAAGATGCCCAGAGAAGCTGTGGCTGCTCCATCCCTGGAAGTGTTCCAGACCAGGCTGGATGGGGCTCTGAGCAACCTGGTCTAGTGGGAGGTGTCCCTGCCCACAGCTGGGGGTTGCAATGAGATGATCTGGAAGGTCCCTTCCAACCCAAACCATTCTGTGATTCTGAAAGTGCCAAATGGGTTTTCAAAGCCACAGTGACACTAAAGGTTGGACTGAATTCTAATATGGGGATTTATATTCTAGCTTGCCTGTCTTGGATTTTTACCTAAATTCCTTTAAAAGCATCAGTTTATCAGATCACCTTTTCACAGGGACAATGTAGGGACCTCCAGTCTATACAGTGTCACCTCATGTGACTTGGTACTTAAAATTTAGGCAGCAAGAACAAGACAAGCTAATCTTCCTTTCACATGCCTCTGGAAGGCAGCTCATCCTGCTTCTCTTGGATGTTGTACCTCAGTCTGTGATGTGCCCAGGAGGGGAACATCTTGCTTTCACACTGATAGACAAGTCCCTTCAAAAAAATCACTTAACTACCAGGCAGCTAGGGTTTGATTTCTTTGCCTAAAAAGTAATATTTAGTGTCCTTTTGTGCTGAGTAGAGAATCCTGCTGTGTTTCTGGCTTCTGCTGTGGGCTGCTGTTCCTTCCAAAATCACATGTCACCTGTGCCAGCTGGGTTTAAATGCTGCAGAGAACCTGGGGCACCTCCAGTGGTCAGAAGTAGCTGAAAAGTAAATGCTTATTCCCCTGTTGTGCTTTAATAACAATATTGATCGTGAAGGGAAAATGAGATGTGAGGAGAAATGAGTTACAGAAAACGAAATTGCTTTTATTTCCATTTTGATAAAGGCTGGAAGCACTTGAATCGAAGGTCTTTTCCATATTCCTGAAAGAAATCCCATTCCTGGTAGGACACCTTTGTGGCACAGCTCTCAGGTCGTGGCCTGGCACCATCAGAAGTGGAGAATGGGAACTGTTAAGTCCAACTCATGCTCAAGGGGAGAAAAGAGAGTCAATTATAGTCTTGCTAAATGTGACTTGAGCAGCGTGCAAAGCTCTAGGAAACATTTTGCAGTGCAGAATTGAAAGCAAGGAGTTCTGGGCAGGGAGGGGCAATGTGGGATTAAATTTTGCCTTGCATATCTACCTTTGTGAGAGGAAGGCATTTCCTTAGACAAAGGTGATGAGAAGGACTTGACTTCCTGGTCCTCAGAGGAATATTTTCTGCAATTCTGCCTCAGGAGGGTTGTCCTTATTTAGAAGATTCATGGCTGAAGAGCTGCTGCTGGACCGTAGCTTGTTCTTGTGTGGCCAACTCTGAGCTCTCTTCATTTTGTTGTCCATCACACTCTGGTCCGAGTTCAGGATCAGCAGCTCAACCCTTTGACAACATTCAGTCATTTCTGTGATCCCTACTGGGGGATTAGGGATTGAGGTCTTCTCTGGGATGATCTTAGAAGACTAGGAATCATTTGAGGGTCCTCTTCCTAAAGATCAACTTCCTCATTACCTTTTTTTTTTTAAGATGACTCCGGGAAAAAACAGTTTGCGTGGTGGGTCAAAAATTTATTATCTTTTTTATGTCACAATAAATACTGAATTAGATCCATTTTTAGTGGGTTTGTTTTTATTCCTCATAACTTGTTTTTTTTTATTCAGTGAGCCACAACATATCATTCTTTTTTTATTTATTTATAGACAACAGTGCTGTCCATTTACGAGAAACAATTCTTGCATCAGTTCTTTTTACCGTAGAAGACATTTTTCTTACATAGACCTGAAACATATAAAAACTAAAATAAACTCTGTTTGTATTTATCTTTCTTCTTTAGGGTCTGTCCCAGTGGATATTACCCTTTTCTTAGAGCATTTTTTTTTCGGTTAAGGGTATAAAGAAAAGGAAATAATCTGTAACTTCAGGCTTTCACTGATGTCAAAGGCACATTTCTCCTTGTCATTAATGGAAGGACAATAGAGCTTTATCCACTATACAGGTTGTATTTGCTGATTTAATAGGACTGGGGAGAATTCACGAGCATGCAGGTAAGTTTGCTTTTTTCTAAGCAGAGCAATCTTAAATTCTACTCACAGTCTCCAAGCTTTCCCTGACTGTCTCCCCAGTCGTGTCTCTAAAAGGGGATATTACTATGAGGAGTATAAGGATGCCATGACAACTGACTTCAGCCATCACCAATAAAACATGCCGTGATTTTTCTCTAAGTTTCAGTTCTCCAGAGCTCTGGGAAGCACT
Organism: Myiotriccus ornatus; assembly: GCA_036023395.1. Lineage (NCBI taxonomy): Eukaryota > Metazoa > Chordata > Aves > Passeriformes > Tyrannidae > Myiotriccus > Myiotriccus ornatus. Next base: position 149,583,434 of record JAYRBT010000082.1, on the reverse strand, counting down.
GGGATTCCTGTCTGTGGCTGCTCAAAGATGCCACTGACTGTGTGGTCTGTTATGGCCTCAAACACGACCTGTGCTGTATCACTCAGGTCCACGTGGATTTATGGGATGCCACAGGGCGTGTCATATCCAGGTGTTTGTGTTTGGGTACCTGGATTAGGAGAGATCCCATGGCAGGGCACTTTCTTTTGCCACACCGTTGTTTGAGTCTGAGCTCGTACCTCAGTGCAAGGTGGGGCCTGGGTTGAGACCACATGCTTTAGTTCCCTTAAAAAACCCAATTCTTTCATTAATTCAACTTTAACGTGGCTTTAATCAATTTAATTCTTCAATGTGGCTTCAGTGTGAGTCTTCACCTCATTGGACCAGGCCCATTTAATCTGTTGTCTGGTGTTGGGCACTCATTTTGAGACGTGGGGAAGTTCCAAGAGTTTATGGGAAAACAGAAGAAGAAGTGACCCAGGGCTGACTGCAGAGGAGAGTTTACAAAATGAGTTGGTTAAGCTAAAAAACAAAAAAAGAAGATGGATTTGAAGATAGCAGTCTCTTGGTACATAGAGGTCTGCTGCAAAAAGGAAAGGAATAATCACATTTTTGTTTATTACAGTTGGGAAGAACAAGAAGTGATGGACTTAAAACTGTGGCAAGAAAGAACCGGGGTAGATATTAAGAAAAGCTGCTCAATGATAAGGACACTGAAACACTTTCTGGGGAGATTTGAGAGTCTCCAGCACTGGATATCTTGTAACAGTATCTAGTGAAACATATTTCAGGAAGGGTGTTTGTATAATTGCTTTTCCTGTTGCCTGTCAGATCACGCTGCAAGGTGCAATGTAAACAGGATATGTTCATATTGTATCACCAACCATCATTATCTAATCAGAAAATGTTGCAGCCATGAATCATTCTTTGATTTTCATTCCCATCCTCTCCTCCTCCCCTCAAACGAAATGTTCCTGTTAGAAAACTCCTTTAGGGACCAAAATCACTGATTTAATTTGACAAAGGTGATGAGACTCAGTGTTTTCTGTCAGCTTTGGTTGGACTGGCTGTTGGGTACAAATCACAGAATCATGGAATGGTTTGGGTTGAATGGGACCTTAAAGGTTATCTTGCTCCAACCCCTCTTCCACAAAAGAAGAGTCACTAAAATTATGGGCTATGTCCTTGGTAGTCCTTTGGATGAAGTAGCTTGTTGATGTGCATGTGGGAGCTGGAGGGGCATTGCCCCCTCCTTCAGGGGTAACAGATAACCATCACATTTCACTTTAACAGACTGTTGGGTTTCTGAGACCTGGTTAAGTTTGATTACCATCAGGGTTGGAAATGAGGAGGATTTTTAGGAAGAGGGAAAATGATTGTGATGGTAGAATTCAGGAGGGAATGTATCCATGCTGCTGAATAAAATAAGGCCAGGGGCTGTCCTGTTCATCCAAGGCCTGGTTTTGTCCCCATGATTAAATTATGAAATAGATACATAGAATAGTTTGAGTTCAAAGTGACCTTTAAACATCACCTGTCCAACCCCTTAGCAATAGGAGCAGGAACATCTCCCATGCAGAAAGAGGGTGACAGCATCCAAACTCTCCACTGGGAATGGTCCCTGGCATGTTGTGCAGGAACTGGATCACTCTTTGGGACAACAGGACAGAACTGCATCCAAAAGCAGGCATGGATGTTAGAGAACCACCATTTGTGCCTGTGCCTCATCCCTCTTAAGATATTGAGTAGAGAAATAGCTGCTTTGTGCTGAAATTTGTGCATGGACACTCTCAGCCTGTCTTCTCCTTGCCCCAGGGCTTTGCCTGACTGATTTAGGCCAGTTCTGATGCACACCCCCCTTTATCCTTGGATTCCACAGCTGTGAGATGCCTCTTTTCTTGGGAGCCTTTGTTGGTGAAAGCACTGTCCCAGCTCACCTTCCTGTCACCCCCTCTCCTGCTTTGCCCCTCCCAGGAGAGCACCCTGCTCTTGCAGCTCCCTGACAGTTCCAGGGTCTCTAATAAAGTAAAAATTCCCACAGGGATGCATAAATTTATTCAGCACTTTGAATGATTTTTAAGAAAGCTGAGCCCAGTGTTCACCATCTCTGGGAGTCATGTATTTATTCCTGATGGTCCAGCTGCAGAAGATCTTTGTGTGCCCTTTGGGGTCTTGTTTGATTTGGTGCTTTTTGTGTTGTTTTTATGTTTTGTTTTTTGTTTGTGGGTTTGGGTTTTGTTTGTTTTTTCTGCTGATATTTGGGATGTATTTACAAACATAGGAACAGTTTTTTGACCTATAGATTTTGAAATAGCTTCAGTGTGATCAGTCGGGATATTGCATAGTTGTTTTACTCCTGATGTTACTTTTCCATGGCCTGGAATGAATTCTTGATTTGATAAGACAGGGGTTTCTTTCAATGCTAAAAGAGATAATAGAGTCAGCATGAGGAGGTGACTGAGGAGCTACTTGGACCCTTGGGCTCTGATGGAGACTAATCCCGAATAACACGTGGAAGCAAATCTTTTCCACTGTGATCTTAAAGGTGATGGTCATTAATTGCCTGTAAGCATCTATAAAGGGCTATTAGAAATCACAATCTTTGGGAATTGATGACCTAGAGGACACATTTCTGTATCTGCCTGGAAATTCATCTTAGAGAGGAAAAGAATGCTGAATATAGGTCCTGCTTGCATAAAACCAAATTGTGTTGGCAGGGAGGACATCGAATTCTGGGTGTTGCACTTAGAGGGGATTTAAGCATAGCACAGGGTCTGCAGCATAAAATAAAATAAGACCTGAAAGTCCAAGGATTTGGAAAGGAGAGCAGAGTTGCAAAGACCAGGCAGCAGATTGATCTGTGCAATAGGAAATGAGACCACAGAGCAACACAAAGCAGCAGAAGGATGTGAGAGACAAAAGTCCAGCAGATCATGACCTAATTTAAGTTATTAATTATTATAATAATAATTTTTAGGGTTATAATAGATATTATTTATATTATTAATATAATTATTTATAATAATTATCTAATTTTTTATTTGAATGTAAATTTCTCTCCAATTACTTGGAGTACTTTCCCTTATGCAGCAGAAGAGCCACAGAATCTGATTCTACTCTTGGTGTCACTGTCATGAATCTGGAGGATGGTTGTGGGATTAGGACAGAAATAATTTGGTATAAAGAAGGCAGAATAAGTCCCACACTGGCCATCAGCTTCTGAATTAGATTACTTCTCCAACGTGCATCCCAGTGTTCTTCAGCAACCTACCCTCAGTGACAGGCAGTGTGGGCATTGTTTTATTGCTTTCCTCTGGTCCTCCTTGCATCTCAGCATCCAAAGCTAATTAGGATTGAACAACAGAAGGAGGTTGTTGAATGAGTGTTCTCAAATGGGTCATAAAATTCTGGAATACCTGCTTTGTTTGCACAAATGGATAAAATTATGTTGGCCCCCATGTAGGCACCCACAGGTGGTTCTTCAGTGAGGAACAGGCACAAACTTGTAGAGGGAAGCTTTGGTTTTTTTCTGGACCATCTTCTAAATGGGGTTCCAATCCCTAAAGACCTGTTAAAGAGCCAACAGAATTTCCCCATTATAATTCCAGAAGGGAAAACAAGGGTCATTTCAGATCTACTGATGGAGAACATTAAGAAAAGGACTTATCACCAGAAGGTGGAAGGGAAGACTTATTTTTCACAGAATCACAGAGTCATTTAGTTTAGAAGAGATCTCCAAGATTACCAAGTCCAGTCTTTGACCCATCACCGCCTTGTGCCCCAGGCCAGAGCACTGAGTGCCACATCCAGTCATTTCCTGGACACCTCCAGGGATGGGGACTCCACCACTATCCTGGGCAGCTCCTTCCAAAGCTTGTCAAGCCCTTCAGTGAAGAAATTCTTCCTGATGTCCAACCTGAACCTTCTCTGGTTCAACTTCAGGCCATTTCCTCTTATCCCGTCGCTGGTTGTCTGGGAAAAGGGCTTGACCCCACCTGGCTACAACCTCATTTCAGGGAGTTGTGAAGAGTGATAATGTCACTCCTGAGACTCCTCTTCTTTAGGCTAAAACCTCTGTGATCCCTTTTCACCGCATGTTCTTTAGTTCTGTCAGCACAATGAGTACATTCATGTGCAGTTAAGCTGCACCCTCTGCAGTTGAGCTGGGTCTGGTTTGACACCTTTGCTAACAAAATGTGCTGGTGCTTGAAAACACCATCAGGTGTCAAGCTGGGAGAAGCTGCAGATCGATTCAGCTCTGCTGTGCCAGTGTAATACATTATTTGTCAAAGTGTAGATGTCCCCCCTGGAAGTCACTGCTGGCAGAGCAGGAGGAAATGGATAAATGGCTGTCTACGCCCCAAAGGTGACAAGAAGTTCCTGCTGCTCCTGTGTTGCCATGGAATGTCCACGCTGGATGTGACTGGCAGTCAAGGCACAGCACTTTTAACCAAAAACAAGGTTTACTTTATTTTTCTCAATTTCCTTTCAATCGCCGAAAACATTTAATTTAAATTTCCCCGAGACCTTCCTTGTGATCATCATAGAATCATGGAATGGCTTAGGTTGGAAGGGACCTTAAAGATCATCTAGCTCCAATCCCCCTGCCATGAGCAGTGGCTTAATCACTCATTTTTAGATTGTATTTGTTTTCTAGGTGAATTCAAAAGGCATCCAGATAATATATCGTTTTCTTCACATATCTGTCCCTTAGAACTGGTGCTCAGAAGAAGCACTGGAACACCTTATACAGTTTGGATTTTAGAAGGGTATTTAGAAGGTATATTTAGAAGATGTGCATTAAGCACATCTCATAATTATGTATGTTCTGCAGCCAGTTGAGGACTGTGTTGCAGAACCCATCACCCACCCCACCACCATGTGGGAAAGCCCTGTGTCCCCTCGAGCTGGGAACATTCCAGCAGTACTCAAGTTTGTTAGGTGGTGTCATTCTCCTTTCATTTTACTTGATTTGGTTTTCTCCATGTTTGAAATAAAAATATGAGGCTTTTATATACTCCCATGAAAATGGTTCTTCTCTCTGTCAGGCTGATCAATTGCTTGAATGGCTTACTGAGAGTGGTTTTTTGTGAGGTATTAAATATTCCTTGCCACGATGCTGGTCTAACACACTTGGTTTGAACTTCACTAATTACTAAAACAAACATCTCTTTATTTGCAGGCTTTTTTGGTTGTTGTTTATAGGCAAGTAACCTGTCTCCTTAGGCCATATTTTCTCCCAGTCTTTTCCTAAGCCTTCCATCTGTGGAAGTTCTTGTTTACCATCCTTTCTGTGTGTGGGTGGTCCCCCTCCAAACTCATTTGTCTACATGCAAAGCAAGTCGATCTGTGACCTGTCGATGCTCAAAACGAAAGCAGAAGAAAGCAGCAAGTCCATCAGGCCTGTTTTTGTGTGAAGGCAGCAGATGCAGAACAAACATGACCATGGCATGGACACGATCCCCCCACACTCAGCAGGTGAAACAGGATTGGTTATTGGTGCACAAACACGGACAGATCTGAGCAGTGTGGTAGATAATTCTCCAAATCTGAAATTGCTGTACCACACAAATGTTGAATTATATTGCCTTTCTTGCACTTACATTAATTTTGGCCATCGAGATTTGGCCATCTTACCCTTCACCAGGACAGGGGAGGAGAGGATGACCAACACTGTGAACTCTTCTTTTGTTTGAGCAGAAGTTTGCTCTGCTCAGCTCTCATTTAGGCTGCCTAAAACGAACAAATGAATTCAACTCCTTTATGGAGTTCTTTTCTTTTTCTGCACAAATCCATGAAAATTCAGGGAGGTTCAGCTGCACACATCCATGCCCTGTGGTGGAGATGTCTCCCTGACCTCAGCTGGTGAATATTTGGTACCCAGGAGCACTGAGTTTGAGGTGGCCCTTGTAATTCTTGCTCTGTTTGCACAGCAGCAGATGCTGCTCTTGACAACAAGCCAATCTTCCACTGAAACTCACTCCTTTTTGTTTGTGTTCTATTATAATTTTTCTCCTCCACAGCACTCTCCATCAGAGCACATCAGTGGCTCGTTTCAAATTTTTCATTCCCAGGTCTGTGGGGTCTCTTGGAGTGAACTTGTTCGTTGCTTTATTTCTCACTTTTCTTTCTTTTTCTTTTTCTTTTTTTTTTTCCCTTTTTCCTCAGCCAAACAGAAAATTGCTTTTCAGGGTGAAAAGCTGCCTTCCCCTTGTGCTTTTACTCTCAATCTACCTCAAACTGAGAAATGAACAGGAAGAATCAATGGCAAAATGTGTCTTTTTTAAGCACTTGGGAAGAAGGAAGTACCTTGATATTTCATCATTTAAGGGTTTTTTTCCCTCTCGTTCACAATCAATATTTCCTGGTTTTAGTTTAGTGAAGTTCTACAGATGTTTACCCCACATTAAGGGACAGTTCAGGAGTGATAATGTGGAAGTAAATAAGTTTCACATATGAAACCCCATTTATAGCTGAACATGAGAATGTGATTCGTGACCTTCCAGTCCTGCTCGCAGCCATGAAAAATTAAGGACATCCTTTACCAGGTGATTTCCAGAGTGCCAAACTTAATTAGCAATGGAAAAGGTGTTTTCTCAGAGTGTGTGGTGTTTTCTGGGTCTTAGTGAACACGGGGTTAACTCAGGATGAATTATTCCCTCTCCTTGAATCAGTCGCCACATTTTTTTTTTGTAGTCTGAGATTTTTCAATGAGCTTTGCAAATAATGCAAGAGAATTACTTATATTTCCTATTTATATTTCCCCCTGACACCTTCCTGAGTGTTTCACTGAGCAAAACAGGCAGCTGCCTCCTCTTTAAATCAGACACCCTCTGCCCCTCCAGCCCACCAAC
>JAYRBT010000082.1:149560414-149575288 GCA_036023395.1 Myiotriccus ornatus | reverse complement strand
TTCATGTTATTTTCCTAAATCCAGTCTCTTTTGTCTGCATAAACCTTCTCTCAACTAATAGTAATTGTGTGGGAGGTTTAAAAGCAAATTAACCCAGGGCAAAACCACGACATTACTCCAAGTGCATCTTCAGGGCAGTGAAAGCAGAACTTCACCTATTATTACTTGTAACCACCACCCCCCAGAAGTGCTTGCACTTTTAATTTTCAGGTGCATCGAACTGAACTATAAAGAACTGTGTTTCATTAAAATCTACAGTGGGCTTTCACAAATCAGGGCTCCCCTGAAGGCAGCATTTTTGCAAATGTCATTCAGTCGATCAGATTTTTATAAATTTCTTTTTTTTTTCCATGCTTTTTCCCCTGCTTTTCTTCTGAGAACTGTACATTTAATTGTTGATTTTTTTTTTCCCCACCCCTTAAAAGCGGAGGGCTGATCTTCTGTCAAGTCTCTTCAAATCTCTGTCCCTTTATCCCTGTGTCTCAGGACTAGAGGTTGGATGTTTCTGTTATGTGCAAACATAAATGCAGAATACAAAAATGACTTCGAAAAAGAATGTAAACAGTGTGTTCTTTCACAGTAATAATAAGGAAGGAGTAGAAAGGAAATGCTTGAGCTGCTGGAAAATGTTTAAAGGAAAAAAAAGAGACATTTCCAAGTAAAAGTTGAATGCATTGTACATAATTTTTCAACTTTATATCACACCAGTCTGACCATTGCATATATAAGTATAGATGTATTTCCTTAAATATTCCTTATAAGGGCATGACACCTCTCATGTGAGGTTGGAGAGGGACAAGACGTTGGTATAAATTAAATTGAGGTTACATATTATGGCATCCAAGGAGGCATCTCTACCCTACTCTGGTGAGATCCCACCTACCTCCAGCTCTGGAGGACATGGAGCTGTTGGAGCCAAGCCAGAGGAGGCACCCACATGATCAGAGGGATGGAACACACCTCCTGTGAGACAACTGGGATTGTTCAGCCTGGAAAAGAAAAGACTTTGGGGCGACCTAATTGTGACCTTCCAGTACCTGAAAGGAACTGACAGGAAAGATGGAGAGGGACTATTTATAGGAAAAGGTAAAATCCCTGTCCAGGGCAGAGGGATTGAAACAAGATAATCCGTTCAGGTCCCTTCAACCCAAATCATTCCATGATTCTACATCAGCTTATTGGTGGCTTTCATTCAGAAAACATGAAGGAAGAAAATACAATTGCTTCCATCAGACAGACAGAAAACTGGCACACAAAGGTGGGGTTCACCTCAGTCCATTTATTTTGTGGAGGGAGAATGGCACTAACCTGGCTAAAGGCAGACATGTATTTCCATCTGAAATGGTCACCTATTCTTGTTTTTTAATGAGGGAACAGAAATAGGCCCGTTCACAGCCCAGTTTTTAGGAAATCAGTGCGACAAACCACAAAAGTGACGTTTGTTTTAAAGAACACTGCTCTCAGTGATGCATTCTCACTCATCCTCACTGTCTCATAGATTATCCTCACACATCATGATGCACACAACCATAACACTGCAGTCACCAGGATGTTTGAGTCAAGTGGCGTGGCCAGGATGGCTTGTGTGGGACGAGACAAACAGTCCTTGCTGTGTCTCACGTTCCTCTGCAAAACATTGTTCAGGCAAGTCCCTTCTGGGTGTAAAGACACATTCACTGTTTTTTATCTCTTAAACTCATTTCTGTTGGGTCACTGGTTATGGATGTGGGCCAGTTGACAGAGATGAGAGTAAGAGATGAGAGCAGTGGTGACAGGACAAGGGGGGATGGCCTCAAACTGACAGGACAGGTTTAAATTTGATAGCAGGAAGAAATTCTTTACTCAGAAGGTGGTGAGGCCCTGGCACAGGTTGCCCAGAGAAGCTGTGGCTGCCCCATCCCTGGAAGTGTCCAAGACCAGGTTGGATGGGGCTTGGAGCAACCTGGGCTAGTGGAAGGTGTCCCTGCCCATGGCAGAGGGGTTGGAATGAGATGATCTTTAAGGTCGCTTCCAACACAAAACCATTCTATGGTTCCATGTTTTCCATAATCCTTCTTCTAAAGTTTCCTCTGATACTTTCAATCACAGAAATTTCCATTCAAACACCTCTCAAAACACTCTTAATATTTCTTTTAGAAAACAATTAAACCAATCACATCATCCCACAGTAGACAGCTGAAATTTGAAAACAAGCAAACCAAACAAACCAGTATCCAGAATCATCTATATCCTTTTGCAGACTCTAAGAAGAGTCAGGATGGCTAAGTTGGCTGAATGTATCTCACTCTGAACCTGTGCTAAACCAGTTCTCCAGCTCACTTGAGAAGGATCATGCCTTTAGAATTTCCAACCCCATTTAAAAGTTCTTCTTCAGGATGTAATTACCCTCCTTGATTAATCACTTGGAGTTTATATTTCTAAGGTCAAAGTGAGTTGAATTCACACCACAAACCTTTGGGTTTGCCAGAGCCCAAATTGCACTCTGTAACACAAAGGTACCTCAACAGCCAGTCCATGATTTGACCAAACAAATCAGGTTTAGCCTTGGAGATTTTTGTCCCGAAGGTCTGAGATAGGAGGTGGTGGGAAATGAAGGAGTGTTGTAAATGTACATCTTTCCTCATGGCCAAAGAGGACCAGGTGCACAAGTGTTTAAAAATTTCCTCTTTCAGAACAGGGTCATAAGTATGGTCAAGACTGAGAATTAGTGACTTTTTTTGTCATGGATTTACTGATAAAATTGCTGATAAAATACAGGTTTAAATAGTGACTACCAGAGTACCTTTGTTTCCCAGTCCTATTCATCAGATGAATAACCTTGGCTTCTGTCCTAAGATTTCCACAGAAGTCAATTGGACCTTTAATTTTCAAGAGCTTTGAGCTGATGAATGTTGAGTTTTGCTGATGACCACTGAGTCTTTGTAATTAGTCTCAGATTTTTATTTTTTTTTATTTTTTATAATTAGTCCCAACCAAACTCCCAATTTGCCCCAAGCAATTAGAACACTGACAAAAGACTGTGTCCTCTGATCCCTTAAAATTCCTGCCACATGGACTCTGTTTTTAAACACTGGCACAAAAAAAAAGTCGATTTTTTAAACCGTGTCCTGAGGGGGGAAAAAAAATCAAAATATTCTTTTGTTCATAGATAACTTCACTTGTAACAGCTGCCACTATCCTGTTTCCATTATTTATCTCAATTTATAGTACCTACAATGGCCAAAAAAGCATTTTTTTAAGAGCTGAGGAATAAGGGAAAGCAGAAGACTTGTGAGTTTTGGAGATTTCATTAAATAATTTCAGTCCTACAGGATTTTACACATTAGTGTCATGAGGCAGATCATCCCTGAAAAAAGGTTTGTCTATAAAGCTGATGGGTTATGTTTATACTATTTGAAGAAAGGCAAACAAACATGTAGAGGGCTAGGTGGTTATATTTTTTTTTTTTCATTAAATGCATCTCATAGCCACAGAGTCTATCTAGTGGTTTCACAAATTAAGTTATTTATAACAAGTTACTGTTAATTAGGAGGGGTTTTGGGGGTTTTTTGGTTTTTTTTTGTTACTGCAAACAGGTGTATCTGCAGAAGGGCATTCACTGGTGTCTCCATAGCCTCAAGAATAACGACCCTAAGTGGCATTATTTCCCTGAAAAACTATTTGAACACAGATCAGGTCTACATTCCTAAGGATAAATATACCAACCAGTTCCCCAAAAAGGTTGTGAGGAGAATTAAATTCGAAAAATAATCCACTTGTGAGCAGTTTAGGTGTTCTAGGAGGAGGATTCATAGAAGTATGTTAGATAGACTGCCATGTCCTTCCCCTCCTGGGATGTGTTTGGGCCTCACTTTCAAGAAATAAATGCCATGTTGTATAAAAGTGCTTTTGCAAAATCTCTTTCCTTTTGATGTATGTGAAATCATAATATCATAGGGGTCTTTTCTGTGATGCAGCTGCTGCAGGAGATGTTTAGTTCTTTTTATGTAACTGGCTTGCAGAGGGAAATGTATGTATCTATTCCACTATAAATGGATATTTCAGCAGGTGTCAGGTCATAAAATCACTTTATACCAGTCCTTGGAGCAGTTTATGATCACTGGATATTGTATCTTTGGTCCATGATATGGGGCATTGCCATATTGATTAAATGCCTTAAGCTGTTACAGGGGGAAAAAATAAGGATATTTAATCAATAGACCTGCACTTTAGTTACTGTTCCTGTCAGGCTGCAACAGAAATAGCTCAAGAAAGGGGGAACTTCTCATACAATTTGAGGGAGTTAAAGTTTGAAGGAAGCTAAATAATACCTTTCCAGACCTGTGAGGGAAGATAATCAACTGAGCAATTGCAAGTGTGGAGACTTAAGGGTTCAGAAGGGTTGACTTTGGGGCTTAGGAGGGAGCCCCAAAGAAACAGTGGCTTAAACAGGAGTGCAGTAAATGCTGTTGGCTGCCAGTGAAATGTTCTGATCCTGAATGTTACATGTGTGAGGATTAATTACTGTTCAGCTAAAGCAACTCAGTGAGATAGTTCAGGGATGAATCTCTCCACATCTGTGATATAGTAAAAGGGAAACAGCAGTTTTCCCAGGAATTCCTAACATTCTTATTGAATGCCATGACTTTGATGTTTCCTTGCCATTGTTTGCCTGTTATTATATTACTGTAAATTAAGTGTATCTTTGGATAGACTCCCTTGACTGCTGCCAAGTGGCCATTCCATCCAGTACAAATCTAGGATAACTGAGTCCTCCTTGGGGTGCAGGAGGAGGTTTTAATTCTGCATGGAACGGTCAAGAATAGGCACCTCTTTCTGCTACACTTTAAATGAGATATGGAACGATTTCAAGTTGAAAAGAATGCCTTATATGAAAAAAACCTAGAAGTGCCTATAGATTATCTGAATGAAGACTTAGAGGAAAGTTTATTACACTGTACTTGTGCTGTGCTTGCAGGAAAATACTGAGCATTCAGGGTTCTCAAATGTAGCAGAGACAAAACATAACAAGAATCAGTGCCTGGAAGCTGGAGGCAGACACTTTCTTCTTTACTTCATTGTTTCTGACAGGAAGGGTAAGAGAAAACTGGTGGAAATTACTAAAAGAGCAGAAGGTTTTTCATCTCCTGCTCTATCCCAATCCAGGGTGATTGTCTTACTCAGTGATGGCTTTCTCCAAGGAAATGATTTGTACCTGAGGCACAGGAAACATGTGATGCAGAGGCAGACAGCCTGAATTAATGAAGGTGACATAACTGTTCTTCTCACCCCCAATCTGTGGGAATTCACTGAATGAAAACCTTGGTATTTGCTGCCTGCCTTTGTGTGTTTTCCTGGAGCCTAAGAAAGGAACTGGCTCCTCAGTCGGGCTCTTGGACTTGGTACACTGAGTCATTACTGCTTGGGGTGGAAAGGACTGATGTCTGGACTCCAGAACAAACACAGCTTGACAGCATACAAGCTGTTAAGACAACCTGACCTTTGTGTGTCTACTCCAAGAACAGTAAGTTCAATTAGCTGTAATGCTTCCAGGTCCTGTACCACCATTAGGAAATGCCTTATTCAGCTAAAACTCTGATCTTATTAATTTTTTTTTTGGTCAGTGTAAAAAGCATTGAAAGATCCATTGTAAGCACTGCCAGCAATAGAGGGAAGAGTCTCATATTCAGCAAGGTCTAAAAATTAATTAGCTTTATTCCTTAAATACAAAATAAATGCATTCTGTCATAGCCAAAAGCTTCGGGGCTGAGTTTTAGCCAGTTGGGTGCAAGCCAAGATGACAGCTCTGGCAGCTGGTGGAAACACTTTGTTGTAGAGTTTGGGCTGGTACCTGTCAGTTTAGAGAACAGCTGAACTCACCAAGTCTTTCTGCAAAGAAAAGAAAAGAAAGGCCAATATATAGGATAGTGAACAGTGAATCCACACCATTCATGGTCATGTCATATGTGATTTAAATGCCTCCTCAGTTTACCTCCTCTGAAGGGATGTTGTGATCCCCTTGTGATCTCTTTGTGATGTGTGTGAATGATTTAGTGAGGTCCTTCATGTCATTACAACATTTCCAGAGGATTCCAGTATCTGAGGGACAAGGAGCAAAGATAGTGTTGGTTTTTTTTGGAGCAGAATGGAGGAGCACCACAGTGAAAATGAAATTGTTTCCTATGAGTTGTTTCTCAGGTTTTGAGGGATTGAGAGAGGAATTTGCTTAGGTATTGGAGCTCTGAGGCTTGCTGGAGTGAGAGTCTGTGGAAAACTTTTTGATGCAAAAGGATGTTTTTGGGATTCTTGGGAGCTATGTGCCTTTGAGGAGGTGGAGAAACATCAGGGTTGTCGTGCAGAATCATACAGAATACAAGAAATATTCATAGTTTAAATGGACTAAACTCTCCAGGACACAGATCACTGAAGATAGTTCAACAAAACTTTCAGTGCTTTCAAGAGACCCCAAATGAAATCCATCTGTGTCAGGTGAGACACAGGACCTAGGACTAACTCCTGGTTTCTGGATCAACAGTTGGAGGCCTCATGGGATGCCCTAAAGTCTTTGGAATGGCAATAGACTCCCAGACATCTGAACTGAGATCCCAAATCCTGTTCCTCTTGCTCCTGCCCGAGACTACCCAGGTGTGTGCTCTCCCCTGCCACTTCTTGACCAACCCCTTCCTAAGGAAACACTATGGATACCTTGCCCTGATGCTCTGGTGTTCCAGTTTTCAATGGCATAGATAGTTACTTTCTCATGCACTACATTCCAGAGGTTTAGGATTGTGTTCCCTGTATCCGTCATATGTTTCCCGATGCTTAATTTTCTTCACATGGCACTCAAATCCCTTTTGAAGTCTTGGCTTAGGTTGGTATCACAGTAGGGGAAAGAGAAGTCACATTAATCCAGTTTTAAGAGCTGTTCCTCAGTCTCTCTGCTTTGATTTGTGTGGAACTGTCCTTTTAACTCTGTTTTCCATCTGATTTCTCATTGCCTTCTGATAAAAGCCAAAAGTGCAGGGGTGGATTTACATCGATTATTCCCTTTGTTGTCTTTCTGTGACCCCTTTTGAACCATGAACTCAGTGTTGTGGCTTGGTTGGGAAGGGCTTTTATTCCTGTCCCACTGATGATAAATATGGATTAAACAGTTGAATGTGACAGGTATTTGAGCTTGCTCTTGTGTAAACAAGGGAAAAAAACTCCCCATCCTGTGTTAAACTGCAGTTTGTTTCTAAACAAGAGGAATAAAAAAACCCAAACCAAACAAAAAAAACCCAAACCAAAACACCCCAAACCAAACCAAAAAAAAACCACAAAAACACCCAACCAAACACAAAAAACCCCACATACAAAAAACCACCCCAACACCCCCCAGGAAAACATCAAACTCTGCATTTAGAGGCTGTGGGATAAGAGAGATGAGCAACAAATATACATGTTTGCTTGGCATAGTTCGGGCAATTGTGTAGGCAAAAGCAAATATCTGCAAACCCATTATTCAGGATAAATTAGTGCTGTCGTGCAGAAGCATTTGCTGCTGTATGTGTTGTAAAGCTGCTGTGTTTCATTTCCAGGGGAGGATGGGTGGTAAACGCTCCTGTGTTCCACTTCAGCAGTGGACACTTTGCAGGTGGTTGGTAACGGTGTGGATTTACCAAGGGTCAGTCATGCCCAACCAACCTGGTTGTCTGCTGTGATAAAATAACTGGATTCTGGGGGGCAGGGGAAAGCAGTGGATGCCATTTGCCCCAGATCTTGCAAGGTTTTCTTGGATGCCCTCTTTCTGTGTCCAGTTTAGGATATTATTGTCTGGATAGGTAGACAGAGAATCACAGAATCATTAAGGTTATGAAAGGCCTCCAAGGTCATTAAGTCCAACCAATGACCACCCTGTCAACTAGACCAGAGCACGGAGAGCCACGTCCAGTCATTTCTTGAATACCTCTGGAGTTGGTGACTCCACCACCTCCCTGGGCACTCCATTCCAGTGCTTGACCACACTTTCAGTGAAGAAATTCTTCCTGATGTCCAACCTAAACCTCCCCTGGACATGCTCCAGCTCCTCATTGTCTTCTTGTCCTGCGGGGGCCAGAACTGGACACAGGATTCGAGGTGTGGCCTCACCAGTGCTAAGTACAGGGGGATAATCCCTTCTCTGGTCCTGCTGGCCACACTATTCACACATTTTATCAAGAATGACAGAGCTCAAGAAGCGCTGGGACAACACTCTCAGGCACATGGTAGGATTGTTTGTTGGGCTTGTCCTGTGCAGGACCAGGAGTTGGACTCCATGATCCTTCTGTGTCCCACCAACTCCATATATTCTATGATTTTATGATCAGTGAGGGGAATGCCCTTGCAGAGGAGAAGGTAACCAGGGCTCTGTGTGCAGCAGCACAGTCAGGAGACTGAAGGAAATTATTGTCTCCCTCTACTCCCCACTGGTTACCCTCTCTCTAGATAGTCCATCCAGTTTTGAAACCCTCAGTACAAGACTGATTAAATGGATCAAGTTTTGGAGAGGCTCCTGAAATGGTCAGGACTGAAGCACCTGTCTGGTGTTTGGTAGGGTGGGATGGGGATTGTTCAGCCTGGAGAAGCGATGGCTTTGGAGGCACCTGATATGGGGAAGATCACCAAGATCATCAGTACTGGAAGAGGTTTCCCAGAGAGGTGCAGGTTCCGTTCTCAGAGGGTTTCAAAACCCAAATAAAGTCCTGAGCAATCTCTTCTGCCCTCGTAGGCGACCCTACTTTCAGCACAGGGCTGGGCTACGAACCAGAAACCCCAGAGGTGTTTTCCAGCCTGAATTATTCTGTGATCCTGTGAATGGCTCCTGCATGAGTGAACTTCACAGGGTGCTCTGCAGTGATACAAGTGTGAAGCACCACACAAAAGAAAAATGACACCATTAGGCTTTGTAAAGTTAATCTGGAGAACAATTTCAATTAGGTTTGTTGTCTTAGTAAGTACCTTGTTCATCTGTTTAATACTTTTTTGTAAGATACACAAAGTGTTAATTTATCTATTTATCTTTTCTTTGCAACACAAACAGTAAGCACTAATAATGTTGCCTAAAGGCAATTACAGCTAATAAATCAAGGACTAGTTTTCCCAGATTTTATGCACTTCTCACCTGGCTTTGTTTGTTTGTTTCTCTCTTTTTCTTTGTCTGTCTCCTCACATATACATCTTCTCTGGCTACCCCAGAAATCTTTGGAAATTTCCACTTTGAATAAATTACATCTTTCCATATACCAGCAACAAATCCAGATACAGCACGTAATTCCAGTTTTCAGCAGTAGCAAGTGGAAGTTATCAGGTTATAGAAAAAACAATCCTTATCTACTCTTCTTAGCAGCAGAATAATTCATACGTGTCATTTAGTAAATCTTTGGAAGACCAGCAGGATGCAGTCAGGACTGCGTTGTGTGACCTTCATCAGTAAACAAAGACAATAGGTGTATTTATTTGGTATTAACTGTTTCTGAATCCAGACTGCCAGGGCTTTTTTTTTTTTTTTTTGGTGGGGAAAAAAGGAATATTGAGATAAATATACTTTTGTTTCATAATTGAGTACCCAGTCCAGCCTTTGCTCCCTTTGATCTTTAGGAGTGATACATCATCTCACAAGTGTCTGAGCCAGGGTCTTGGTTCCATGTGACAAGCTTAGAAAGCTTTGGATCTGAAATGTTCCCTGCTCTGTGATGCACTGGAATCATATTGTTGATTCAAACTCAGACAGGCTCCAGGAAAATGGAAAATAAATGCAGGTATCAACACGGTGGATTGACAACTCTGCTGTTTGTCATTGTTGTCTCTCACATCCTATGAAATGCATGATCCCATCAGCTGGTCCATCTGTGCATAACCACAGGCTGTTTGGAAAGGTGTGCCAAGAAAATCCCAGTCATTTCCAGCAACTCCTCCTCACTTGGACCTCACTGCTCTGAGAATTATTTTCTGTGGCCATCAAAAGGGCTGCTGGACTGGTGCCACAATATCCAGTTTGTGCCAGCCGGTGAGGATGGACTGTGGGGTTGTGGTGTGGTTGTTGCAGCTGCTGGAGCTCCTCCTTCCTGCCCAGAGTCCTGTCCACCTATCAGACCCCACCCCATTCCAGGTTCCAGTGCCTCTCTCACCCTCTGGACAGCAGAGAAATGGGAGAGAACTGAGGATCTGGAAGGTCTCCGAGGTCATGGGTGCTGCATGGAATTGTCACTGGCACGTGGTGCTTTTGGAAACTAATGATCATGGAATCGTTTAGGTTGGAAAAGGCCTCTAAGATCGAGTCCAACCATTAACCCTGCACTGCCAAGGCCACCATTGAATCATGTCCCCAAGTGCCACATCTACATGTCTTTTAAATCCCTCCAGGGATGGTGACTCCACGACTGCCCTGGGCACACTCTTCTAGTGCCTGACCATCCTTTCCATGATGACATTTTCCCTAATAGCCAATTTAAACCTCCACTGGTACAACTTGAAGCTGTTTCCTCTTGTCATGTCACTTATTACTTGGGAAAAGAGACTGACCCCCACTTGGCCACAGCCTCCTCTCAGGGACTTGTAGAGATCAAGAAGGTCTCCCATGAACCTCCTTTTCTCCAGTCTAAGCACATCCATCTCCATCAGGTGCTTCATTTGCCAGCAGTCTTCTGCCTCTTGATGTCACTGAGATCAAAGGAATTCTTTCCTTTCACTTAGAAAGTTGGGTGTTTTTTCCTTGTTATCCTTTCCCCCCCCTCCCAAGTGCTTTTTACCTGAGTCCTTCTGCAACTTGAAGCTGCAGCAATTCCAGCACAGAGACTGCAAAGCTGGGAAACCACAAGTGGATATAACTGTGAACAGGATGGAGAAATGATTTCAGTGATTCCTTCTGGTCCGTGCTGAGAGAAGTGAAACTATAAGTACACCATAAATAGTGTATGTGCACTATAGAATACAGACATATATAAAATGCCTGCCTGTATTTTGATCAGTTGGTAACAGTTATGCTTTAAAAATATATAAGGAACATATGGTGATTATGGCAATGTTGTTTTAATGAAGCTTTAATTGAAGTGATTTGCTGTGCTGTGAGGAGAAAGGCTAACAAGGAGGATCAAATGAGCACAAAGGGAAAGCAGAGTTGCTGAAGCTGAGATCTGCATTTTCCCAGTAAAGTTAGAGACACCAGAAGAGTTTTGAAAGACAAGTTTTAATTTTTGAAGAAAAGTGGGTCTGAGATTTCCAACTTTTCCAATAGATTTAAGCAAGTGAAGATTCAACATCCTCGACCCTGTCCCTTCAGACTTAAAGAAGTGCCATTGGAGCCTGTAAGATAAAGCAATATTTAATCCCATATCTGCAGGTTCCTCCCCTTGGACGGTGTTTTCAGCAGCAAAAGCTGGCAAAGACTCAGCCCGTGGCACCACATCAACTTCCACCCCTCGATGGTCTGGTCCTTTGTGAGGTTGACCCTGATGGGTTTCGCTGAAATGCATCAGTTTTTTCCCACTCATTTTTCAGCACTGGTGGAGCTACACTACAGCAGGGGGCAGGTCGTGGTTTTCTGCCTGGTGAATCAACAACAACAGTGTCATTTCACACTTTTCTGTAATCTCTGTGAATGATGAGGGTGCTTGAAGGAGAAAGGACGGACATCTTGATAATCTAATCCTTGGGGAAGTTTAAAGCAGTAGCTCTTAGAAAAACAAACAAACAAACAAACAAACACAACTTTTGCATTTACAGTGATAGAATCCAGACTAGATGAAGGGAAAAATATGAGAGAAAAATGATTAATATTCATGGTCATTTTTCTGATTACAACAGCAATAAGAGAGGGAGGAAACTACTAAAAATAACTTTCTGTATAGAAAGTCAGTCTAACCAGAGCCAAATGTGTGATGCATTGTTTTTTCACACACACTGAACGGGCACTTTAGTCCATCGGGTCTGAAATGAATTTCTTAATGCTTTGCCATGACCACAGTTCAGTCTGTGTAGCAATAATTTTAAGTTGTCCACTAGAGCATTCCCATTTTGTGGAAGGGAAATGAGAATAATCATAGAAAGAATTGGGTGGGGAGGGAACTTGAAGCTCATCCAGTTCCAGTACCAACCCCCTGCCATGGGCAAGGGTCACCTTCCAGTATCCCAGGTTGCTCCAAGCCCTGTCCAACCTGGCCTTGGACACTTGCAATCCTATCTGACCATGGAAAGAGCTGTTCTCCCTGTTTTTCATAAGCCTCCTTCAAGTACTGGAAGGTCATGAGTTCTCCCCAGAGACTTCTCTTCTCCAGGCTGAACAACCCCACACACAAATAATCATCATCCCCCCCTTTTTTCTCAGTGTAAATAAAACAGGTATGAAACATTCCTCAATTCTAACATCAAGTCTGATCTCAAATACATAGTCCCAGCCTAGAGAATATTTTTGGACTGTCAAAAAAAAAAAAAATCCTTCAAAACACCAAAACATTGTTAATTCTCATATTTAATCTCCCATCTGTTGGGAAAATCAAGCTTCTTCCAAACCTTTTCATTCATGGGACACCACAGGAAAGATGTTATACCTGTATAAGAGTTAACTATGTTGTCCCAAGCTAATTCCCAAAGGAATTACAGCAGAGTAAACATCCTCAGAGAGGTGAAAGGAAGTTCAGCCTTTCATAATTTCTTTGAGGAATGACCAGAGGAGTTTGCTTGCCTGTCTTCCACGGAATCTGAAATGCAACTCCCTCCACAGGTCCACAGAATCCATTGGATAAAGATCCCTTAAAATCCCTGTGGCCAACACAAGAGTTTCAAAGGGCAGAGGGCAGATGGAAATACCTCTCTCCCAGTTTGTTTTCAAAAAAATTTGGTTTTGGATTTGAATTTATAGAAAGTAGGATGATTCTTCTTCTTTTAAACCATCCTTCTTCTCCTTTCTATTCTGTCTCCAGACATGTTTCCTTTATGCCATTTGTGGGTCTTCCCATCTGTGTGTCCTCCCTGCACTGTATAAATTTACAACCATTTTGCAGATTTCTGTCAAAATGGCCAAACCAGGAAACTTCAGCTTTACATTCCTGCAAAGTTTTGCAAAAACCTGCAACCAGGTAGAGGTGAAATACCATTAACACCTACCCCCCACAAGGGAAGAGCTATAGGGCAAGTTCATTCCCTGTTAGACAAGAAATAACCCACACAAAAACTTGCAAAAAAACTTGCAAAACCCAGCTTTGCCGGTGTTGGTGCTCTCTGAGTCACTAAATTTTGAATTGAGCTTCAAAATGAACCACAAAATGGAACAAATGGACTGACTGTGCACACCTGATTCTGCACCACATGGAGTGCTGTGGTTGGGGTGCTCTGAGATAAAAGTCTAACAGGGTTTTTTGATGAAGACTGTATTTTTTATTAGGCTGACACATAAATCTGGGGGAAAAAAAAAGGAGGGACTCCTTTAGGAGCACAGACCTTTGGAGAAACCTGAATGGCTCGTGTGCCTCAAAGCTTTTCTGCCTCTTCCCTCAGTTATTTCCATCTCTCTAATAAAAGATTTATACTTCTCCTACAAAGCTTGTTTGACTGACATCACACCAATGTAAATCAGTTCCAACCCCTCCATGGCAGAGGGGTTGGAACTAGATGATGTCTAAGGTCCCTTCCAACCCAAACCATTCTCTGATTCTATGAAGTGTCCAGACAATTAAAAAAAAAATGAGAAGAAGAAGAAGAAGGAAGAAAAAGTTTTTTAGTTATTACAGAATCAAGCCATGTAAATCTGTTTGTTTGGAGTTTTTTACTATTTAAATCTCACATTAAGATGATGTCTCATTCAGCACTGACAGACACAGCCAGGTTTTAGCTCAAAATCAGTCATTTTTTCGGCTGTAATTATCCCCTTCTCTCGCAAAAAGTCCACTGGTCTCTGACTGAGCACATGTGCAAATAAAAACAGGACAAATAAGGAGGCTGCAAATGTGTGGGTACTAAGAGATTATCCATTCAACAGAGCCCAACACCTGGCTGTTTAATAGAGGTCACCAGCTAAATGAGTTAGAAATGGCTTAGGCAGGCATGGGGAGGCAGGGCTGAATTAGAAATAAGTGAATCCTTGCTTTGGCCACGAATGTGTGGAAAATGAAACTAAATTAAGTTGCTTCAGCCCTTTCACTGGCACAAACTGTTATAAATTGGTTTCATTAAAAAACCCTAACATATTTTAAGGCTGCAGTCCTAACCTATTAGGCTTGGTGTGGTTGCCGAGAGCGAGTGGCTTAGTGGCATTTTATGTAGCAAATGAACAGGGGGACAAATAGAATTTTATTGCTTTCCAAATGAAAAGGCTGGGAAGTTGTAGAATAAAATTGATTTTCACATCTGGAAAAGTTTGCCTTATCATTAGCGCTGGGCTTGCTCTCTCTCTCTCTCACTCCACTTGTTTTCACTCCATTGTTTTCCACTTATTTTGCAAGGCAGCCGTGTAATTTCCATTCTCGTTCATTCACATTCCCAAACTGTGTTTTTCTTTTCCAAGTGCAACATTTGAAAATGTTTGCACGGGGGCTGCTCAGCTGATCTGTTCCTTGGATGAGGTGGGATGAGCACTGGTCTCTGTTTTTCTGTCATCTCATGCCTTTGGAGATTTTGTTTTCTAAGGTGTTTCTGGAGCATTTTCAGAAAACAGGACTGCACTTAATGGAATTTTTATAAACTCCACTATCCACTGGTCTCCCCAGTATTTCAGTGTGTTATAAGGAAAATACATGGTATGGTACAGAATTATATAGAAGTACAGGAGCTTGCATGGCACCTGAACCTGTGTGGGAACACCACAAATATCTGGAAGGGTTTATAGGTCAGGTTATGCACCTTCTTGCAGCTTTTGGAAGAGCTGAGTGTCTTGGAATCTCT
>JAYRBT010000082.1:149536228-149547131 GCA_036023395.1 Myiotriccus ornatus | reverse complement strand
CATCCTTATTAATCATCACTATTGTACCGCTGATTTACAAAAGCATTATTATCTTTCTGAGGGTAAAGCTGGAGCTCGGGAGTTGCTGCCTCTCCACTCTCCCTTTGTAGGTGGGATTCACCAGCATTCCCGTGCACTGACAGATCCAGAACTCGTTGTTGTGCTGCTGCAGTTGCTCTTTGGTCACGCAAAAAAACTGTGCTGGGGAAATAATCCGGGTGGTTTTAAACAAAGAAAGACGTAAAAAAAGAAGAAATTTATTTTTCCCCCTTGTATAACTTCATGGGTTCTTTCAGAGCATGTGAGCATCACGGAATCATCGAGGTTGGAAGAGACCTTCAAGATCATCAAGCCCAACCATCAATGTGGTACCCCTAAACCATATCCCCAAGTGCCACGCCCCAGAATCACCCCTAAACTGTATCCCCAAGTGCCACATCCAGGCATTTCCAGAGGTGGTGACTCCGCCACCTCCCTGGACAACTGGTTCCAATGCCCAGTCACTCTTTCAGTGAAGAAAAAATAATATTTATTCTGAACCTTTCCCAGCACAATTTAAGCCCGTTTCCTCTTGTCCTTTCCCTTGAGATAAGTTAAAAGAGACCAACCCCCACCTGACTACAGCGTCCTTTCAGGTGGACACAGCTGCATGTGATGAAGTGCCTCAAGGTGACCGTGTTATCATCTCTAAAGGGGAGAGGACACGCTTCCCTTTTCCCAAAATCTCCTGTTTCATCTTGCTTTTCACTGGCTCTGCTGGCTGCCCAACACAAGCTGCCCAGTTCAGCTTGCTTACCCCGCAGAGAAATTCCTCAGAAAGGGAGAAAGGAGTTGCAACTCTTCTGGTGAATCCAGATGGCTCCAGGGAGGGTCGGTGCAGGACTAGAACTGGCACACACTCGCACCCTGGGTGGGTAAGAAGGGACAGGGGTTAAGGAGCAAGACACCTCTCTGTTGAGTGATGTGATTTTACATCAGCTCAAGCATGTTACAGCTCCACCCTGAGGGGACAGTGAGCTGCAGTGCACTGGCAGAGAGGGACCTCTGGAAAACCTCTTAGAGTGGCTTTGCAGCCAGATAAAACCTCTCTTCCGACTGTCAGTCCTGTTGCTGTTTTCTCTTAGGCTTTACTGGTCTTTGGATCAGCCCTTGGGAACAGAGCAGCCAGTTTGCCTGACCTTCTGAATCTTGATTTCCATGTAATGCTCCAGCTGAAGTTTTTCCTTGTACATAATTTCTGGAAGCATTAAGAATATTGACAGGAAGGGCTTTGCAAAGCATCTGAGGAGGAAGATCATTCACTTGTCTGCACACCCGTCCCCCAGCTCCTTTTATCCCTTTAAATATTAAAGATTCCACTCAGTGCTAAGAGGCAGGAGTCTGATTTTTGGAAGTGCTGAGCTCCCATTGTCTTCAGTGTGCTTCGTGTCTTCTCAGCATTTCTGCAAATCAGCCTCCTAATGATCAGCATATTGCAAAAGCATTTAACAGCTCAGTATTTCCTGTCCCTTCCTCTCCCTCCTCAAGCCAAAAGAAGGTTTCTCCCTGTCCCACACCCTATGAAAGGACCACCTTCCTTCTGTCCCATGTAGCTCCTTCTCCTGACACCTTGAGAAGGTCGTGCTGTTCACCTGGAGCAGATTTGGTGGGAGTTGTCTGATTAACTGCAGATATCTGAACGTGGGTGTTCAGCATCTGGGCAAGTTGCCCTGGATTCTGTTCACAGTCAATGGAGGGTGAGTCAGCAGAGTCAGTGGAGCTTAGGGCGTGATTTCCCACCCTAAAATAGACCTCCACATTTGGTCAGATGACTCACACTCTCAATTCCATTGACTGGATTTACTCTCCCTCCAGCGCCTTCAATGGGAGCCAAGAGGAGAAAATCAGGTGGGACACCTGTATCAGGTCCTTAAAGTGAGATGAAATTAATCCCACCCCCTCTGTGAACTAATACATCAACTCACTGCATACATCACAGTCACCTCCTCCTTGAAGAACAACTTCTGTCTTGGTGTCTACGGGGAACGAATCGAGTAATAAAGGGTAGTGAAGTGGAGAGATAATGGGAGGTCACAGCAGAAAGTCAGACTGAATTGTAGGTTGGGTAAAGTGGAGCAATTTTATTGAATCCAGTTAAGTCTTTCTCCTTCATATGATATTATTTATTCTTAATATAATAATTAATAAAAATAATAAAAAGAGAAGAAACAAAATCTAAGTATGATGAGGAACTCCCAAGGCCTATTCTAGTCATTACTTTTTCGTGTGAATTTATGTTTCATCCTATTACATTTCCAAATTCACTGTTGCTTTCTAGATTGGGAGGCTTTCTGCAGTGGTGGGCACCTCCTGCTCCTGAGCCTTCAGGTCCCTTCAGGACCTCACTGATTTCTGCTCTAAGGACTGTTAAAGGATTGTTGGGATCTCTGTGGGACACACTGAAATCCCGGTGTGAGATCACACATCAAACACCCCCCACCTCCTTTGCAGTACAAACCCACCTCTGTCCTCAGTTGTGGAGGAGATTTTAACCCACCTAGAGGTTTTAAACTTTGGTTCCTTCGGATTTCTGTGATAATTTAGGAAGTGGCCAGTTCCCTGTGGGTTAACTCTCACAAATCCTCTTTGCAGGAATCAGCAATCATTTCCCAATCTGAATGTTTACCCCAAACAAAGGGGCTTTTCCTGGCACATCCTGGAAAATCCCAATTCAGCTTAGCCAGGTAGGAAGCAGCACATCAGGAAGAGCATAGTCATAAAGTAGGTATGTAAAAATCAGTGTGGAACATGGCAAAAGAGAGAGTAATAATAATAAATTGAATTTAATTAGTTCTCCTCTGGTCTTCATTACTGCTATCACCATCTCCTGCTATTCCAGTTCATCAAGCATAAGCACAGATGCTATTGCCACTTTCTACATATTTAAAAGGCAAAGTCCACCCTCTCCTCTGCCTTAGACATTTCCTCTTAACTCCCTCATTCATTACACCATCCAGTTTAAAATGACCCTTCTGTGTTATAAAACCCACCATAAAGGGAGACCAGCCTCTGCCACCATTTCCCTCTCTCTCTTTCATTATTAAGAGGCATTTTCCTGGAGTATTCCTGCTGTCAGTGTCTTCCCTACAGCTCTGACTTTATCCTTGTGCCCCATTTGTTCTGACCCATTTCAGATATAAGCTGCAAACAGCTCATCTCTCCCCTGCTCCTGCCCATTAATTTCTCCATCTCTCTCTTATTATTTAGCTAAAACCATCTTATTTAACTCCAGACCATTTCATGGGTGCAATTGGTTTGAAAGGTTCTGCATATTGTAGCAGGTAGACAATTTGTACTACATCAGCTAATGAGCATTTTAGATCTGATTGTTCTGAGCTGCTGGGGACAGACTGTGTTACCAAACCTTTCTTTTTATGAAGATTGAACAACATGTTTCTTTACTCCACCAGAACAAAATGCTAAAGAAATCACATTGTCACATTGTCTTTCCTTCCCTTGTCTCTGCATGTGGATTTGTGAGTGCATTGCACCCACTGACACACACAAATCATGGAACAATATAAAAATCTTCCATAATGAAGCTCCGGGATCTGTCACTAGTGAAGGTTGTAGTGTCACTCAGGGACTCGCTGACAAGCTTTGAGGAAAGAGATGGATTCTGGAGAAGGAAAGAGCTCCCATCTATCAGCCATAATTGAGCAAATTAATAGCTCTGTGAAGTCTCTTCTTTGGTTAGCATCCCATGAAATGACAGGAAACGTGGCAGAGTTTCACTTGCAGCCTCCTCCTTGCTTTTTGCATTTTTTCCTTTGGCTGTTGTGTACAGTGTGTGATGACCCTGAAACAAAGGGGCTTCCCCTACAAAACCGGCGGCATTTTTAGCATTGAAACAAAGGTGTAAGAGGTGAAGATTGAAGGGATGCTTATCATGCCCTCTGAGGGAAGAAATATGAAGGAAGGTTTCTTTGCATTTGGATACCACTTTTGCCACAGTGTTGTCTCAGTCACAGGAAGCCCTGTCTTAGAATCACAGAATAATTAAGGGTGGAAAAGAGCTCCAAAATCATCAAGTCCAGCCTTTGACCAACCACCACGACGCCCACTAAACCCTATAAAGTTCCTTGCCCATTCATTTTTCAAAGACTTCCAGGGATGGTGATTCCACCACTTCCCTGGGCAGCCTGTTCAGGTGCTTAACCACTCTTTCAGCACAGAAATTTTTTCCTGTATTTTCAACCTGAACCTCCCTTGGCACAACTTGAGGCTGTTTCCCCTTGTCCTGTCACATGGGGGAAGATTCTGACCCTCCCTCACCACAACATCCTTTCAGGTGGTTCAGTTTTCTTCCACTTGCCCATCACTGTGCAGGAACTTTATGGCCCTTTTCCCCCCCCGCTTTCTCCACTATTTTTGGACATCCATGGCTGTAAAGAAACACTGCCAAGTTCTCCTTGAAACCAGGACTTTGCTCTGTGCTTGCTACCAGAGGAAGAAAATCTTAGAAAGAAAGTGTAAGAGCCTCCACTGGGGCAAAGGAGGCTCAGGGGACACCTCATTGCTCTCTCCAAACACCTGAAAGGAGGCTGTGGGGAGGTGGGTGTTGGTCTCTTCTCCCAGGTAGCAGGACAAGAGGAAACGGCCTCAAGTTGCACCGGAGGAATTTAGATGAGATGTTAGGGGAAAATATTCTCCATGGAAATTGTTGTAAATCACTGGAATGGGCTGCCCAGGGAAATGGTGGAATCACCATCCCTGGAGTGTTCAAAAAACGTGTGATTGTAGCAGTTGAGGACAAGGTTCAATGGTGAACACAGTGCTGGTTGACAGTAGGACTTGATGATCTTCCAGGACTTCGCCAGCCTTCGTGATTCCACGAGTCTGTGCTTCTGGAAGTGGGTGCTCTCCACTCCCATTACCGGGGTAAGAGAAAAGCCAGTTTGGACCACTGCAGTTATGGGCAGTTCTCTGTGTTTTGGACATACTCTTGCTCTGTTTATGCTCTGAAGTGTAAATATGGTAGTAAATTGTTGGCATCGATGTCTCTGTGAAGGACATGGAAACCCTTCAGATACAGTCAGTGTGAGGGTGCAGCTGGAGGCAGGATCAGGCTGTTGCTTTTTGGAGCAAATCAAGACATTTTAAGAGAGAAAGAAATATATATTTTATATATATAAATTTTTTATATATAAATTTTAAAAGAAAACTATCCTAAGAAATCAGTTTATCTCATTGTCTCCTTAAAGCTTTTCCTTCACTTTTAAAATAATATTTGCTTCTTTTTCTCCCCACTTTCTTTGTCTTTTTTTTTTTTTTTAAAGACAGCAGTATTGCAGTATTAATCTCATTTACAGAGTAAATTTACATTTCACAGAGTAAAACGAGGTTGTGTTATTTACTTTTATTTTCCTAGGCTATGAAACATCTTAGTTTTACCAGATCTATTACAAACAAACCTAAGTGGGTCAGTCTCCTTCTAAGAACGCTCCTTTTTGTGGAGCTTGCCTGGATTGTTTTTAAAAAGACTTTCTTCTGAAGTAAAAAGCAGGAGGGAAAAAAAAAATAAATCTCGATTTCTTAGTGTTTTCCCAACTGAGCCCAGTGTTTGTCACATGTCAGTCACACGTCACTGGGTTTGATCTGTGAACACAATGCAGTTTGTTAAATTTCCTTAGTGCCTGGTTGTAAGGACAAATGAAACATTCACAGCCAGAGCTTCAGGGACGTGCAGTCCTTGTGCCTGGTGGCTTTCTATGCAACCAGGTTCCTAATTCTTCTGGAGTAAGAGGATGGTTCATTCTCTGATTTTTTCTAGGTGCTTTCATGTTTTTGTTTTGTTTTCTCCACCTCAGATTTATTATTTATGCAGGTATTTATTTATTGATTCTCTGGTGGAGAGAAAACTGTGGAAAAGAAACAAGTTTAAAAGACAAAACCATGCTCGGGCCCCCAAAGTTTGTGTGCTGAGAGGGAGAGGAGAGCTGGTTGATACTGAGTGCATGCAACCAGCATTATTTATTCATTATTTAAGAGCATAAATGCACCTGTTTCTATCTTGGTACCCATCAGTTTGTTCCTTCCCACATCACTTCCCACTCTGGCTGTTCCAGAGCTTCACAACTCTCATGCTGACAGCCCTCTCCTCATTTCTAGTCTCGGTGTCCCTGTGGCTGGTTTACAAGAATTTGTCCTTGTGACAACTTTTTCGGTTCCTTGAAGTGACTTGTCTCCGTCCTTGATGTTTCTTCCCCTAATTTATTTATAGAAAGTTGGTCATAGCCTTTCTCAGCCTTCCTTCTCATTCTCCCATTGCACACTCTCCCATGGCCCTCGAGTTTTTGCACCCATAGCTCAAAGACAAGCTGATATTCACATTTAATTTGTTACAGCATCCCCAAGGAAGATGAATTCTGGACCACTCTTGCCTTCCACATCTGACTAACATTACAATTCTGTGCTCTCTGTAATCTGGGGCTAAGCTGCAAGCCGTCATCTCTCCGAAACCTGAGAAGTTTTGTCTGTGCTCTCAGCTTCCCTGACAGCTTGCTTTTGGCAAAGTTAGAGTGCATGAAGAAGAGAAAGATCTGCCAATTATACCCTCACTGTCTGCTGCTCAGGGGGCAAACATGCCTTATGCATTATGATTCACAAACCTGCTTGCACATGTTTTTTTCACCAGCTTCTGAATTCTCTTTATTGATCTGTCAGTTAAAGGAAAAACAAAAAGATCTGAATGAAGATTATGGCCCAGTGCAAATAGTGGTAGTTCAGGGTAAAAGCTTCCTCCCACCAAAGGACCATAAAACTTTCTAGCAGTTTTGTCCTCATGAGGAAGAACCAGTCAAGAATACTGGTGACTGAAAGGGGTCTGTAGTCCAAAGTTAGGTTTTATTTATACATAGCTTGTTCTTGACTCAGAATCAAAAGAAAAACCCAGTTTCATTTGACTTAAATTCATTGTTTGCTTTTGGCCTCCAAAAATAGCATCCTGAATCCATGATTTCCTCAGGATTCAAGGAAGGTGACATCCCTTCTAGAAGCTCCTGAGGCAACATGACCTTTCCTTGATATCAGAGGCTTTCAGACTTTTCCATGTCTCTTTTTCTGCTCTGCTTTAGGAAGCATCTCCCAGTGGGATCCACATCCCCCAGTGGGATCCACATCCCCCAGTGGGATCCACATCTCTCTGCACAGAGCAGCCAAATTCAAGCCATCACCTCAAGTCTCACCAGTGTCTCTGTGGGAAGGGACCAGTTGCTTCTGGTCTGGAGGTGAACCTGGCAATGTGGACAAAGGGTGGACTGAAACATGGGCATGAACCCTAAAATGATGGTTGCTGCTCTTACAGAGATGCTGACGCTGCTGAAAGAACAGCAGAGCCAGATTTTGTCACACTTCCATTCGTCCTTTCCTTAGCAGATTTCCTCTGTCAGGCTGGAAGCAGTCATCTGGCACAGGAGCTGTATAAATGGCAGAGAAATTCCCCATCAGCTATTTTTGGGGGAAAATCAATTCTCTCTGTATTCAAGAAGCTCTGAGATTGCTAAGCTCCCTACCTTCTAACTGCAAATTGCTCTAAATATTTTTCCCTTATCATCAATACAGCACAAGGAAGCAAATGCAGTTTGAGGCTGAGCTGGTGTATTTTCAAGCCAGTTGAAGCCAGGTGTTTTATTAATTTATTTTTACCTATGTTCTCAAAAGCCAGACTCTCTTGAAGGCCATGGAAGTCCTGCTTTGGTGCCCCAAATGGTCTAAACCCAACCACAAAAATTGTTTGCATTCAATGGGCATGACATTAACATTGAGTTTGTTCCACCTGGGCTAAATGTGATGGAATCACAGAATCACAGAATGGTTTGGGTTGGAAGGGACCTTAAAGTTCATCCAGTTCCAACCCCCTGCCATGGGCAGGGACACCTTCCACTAGACCAGGTTTCTCAGAGTCCCGTCCAACCTGGCCTTGAATACTTCCAGGGATGGTGAATCTACAACCTCTCTGGGCAAGAATTTCTTCCCACAGGGATGCACCTCCTGGGGAATGACTTTGACAGAGCAAAACACCGGGAGCTGCCGTTGCCAGGTCCATCAAACAGGCCTTGTATGACCTTCTTGGCATGGCACGAGACCCAACATGACTTGCCTCCAAGCTGCTGTTGCCATTTCCATCAAAACTCTTCTTCTGACTCCACACACTGTACTTTACGCAATTTATGACAATATTTCTCCCTCAGTAGGTTTTTGTAGAGTGTGTGCAACCTATTCTGCAGGCTGCTGGTTTTGTTACTTAGCATCTGTTTTATGGGCTGCATTTTAAATTCCTTTAAGTGAAGGCAGTTGAGAAACAAGTTTCTGAGAGAGAGGGATTGAGAGAGGGAGATCACCAGTCAATCCCAGTTCCCTCATGCAGTGTCTGTATGTTCTTTATGGGCCAGTACCTCCTCCCCCAGAGCATTTCAGGACCAGGCAGAACATGTAAATCACTTAAAATTATAATGTTCTGTGAGATTCTCCCATATATAAGAGGGAATGTTGGTATTGATATGACAGTAACTTTTAGCTGAGATCACAGACCTCTCAGATGAGACATCACCCAAATCCAGGGGGAGAGCTTGTTCCTGCTTCAGAAATCCTGAGTTGTAAACAGCTGGATGAGATAAAGAATGGAGGAATAAACAAAGGCGACCGCAGAAAACACATCTACATTGTCAAATAACTCCCACATCCTGGTCCCCTGATCATCCACCCTGCATAAATATTAATTCTCTGTGTTTATTTTTACTTTGGGTGAACCAACTAGTCCATTCCAGAGTGAAACCTGGATGATTGTTGGATGAATCCCCTTTGTGGGAATACAAACATACCAGGTTTAGCTTCTTGCACACCATCCAGAGTCCTCCAGCACTGCACTAGACTTGTACAGGCAGCCTTCAGTGTCAGGCCCTGTAATCCATCCTCATAAAATCATGTTATAAAACCCCGCTCTGGTTTGGGCAGCAGCAAAGTTTTCCTGTGTTTCAGGCTGCTTTGACATGGAAAAAAAAAAAAAAAACCTAGACAAAAAAATTGATAATTATATCAAAACTTGATCATTATTTCCCACTGGGCTGGGCACTGTTGAGGCCACACCTCAAATCACCGATTAAGTTTTGGGCCCCTCACAATAAGAAGGACATTGAGGGGCTGGAGCGTGTCCAGAGGAGGGCAACAGAGATGGGGAAGGGTCTGGAGCACAAGTCTGATGAGAAGCAGCTGAGGGAGGCTCAGCCTGGAGAAAAGGAGGCTCAGGGGGGACCTTCTCACTCTCTACAACTTCCTGAAAGAAGGTTGTAGCCTGATGGGGATTGGTCTCTTCTCCCACATAGCAAGTGATAGGACAACAAAAAATAGTCTCAAGTGTCACCAGGGGAGGTTTAGATTGGATATTAGGAAAAATTTCTTCACTAGAAGGGTTGTCAGTCGTTGGAACAGGCTGCCCAGGGAGGTGTTGGAGTCACCATCCCTGGAAGTGTTCAAAAAGCCTGTAGATGTGAACATGGTTTAGTGGTGGATCTGGCAGTACTGGGTTAATGGCTGGACTTGACGATCCTAGAGGTCTTCTCCAAACTTAATGATCCTATGATTCCATATCTAAGAGCTGTAGAGGCACCAGGCTGATCCATTTCAGAGGAGCCAATCCAGGATGAAGTAGATAAACCTACTCTGCACCAAGTAGTCAAAATCCCGTCTCAGACATCTTTTAGTAGTGCAAACAGGGGCAGAAAAGTTTATTGAGATCCCAGTGTCTTTCATCCAACTCCAGCTTTCTTGCCACTCACCCCAGCTTGGGGAAAAATGGTCAAAGGGAAGATTTAAGTCCAACACCTTCCCAAGGGGTGATCACAACATGTTCAAAGCATGGTTGACCAGCTGAGGTCACAGGAGCAGCGGGAACATGAAAACACCAGAACAAAAAGGAGTGTCACAAAAATTTGTCTATGCTTTTCCCCTTCAAAATATCTACTTCCAGCTCCATTTTATTATTCCGTGTGTATTTTGGGTAAGGCATTCACTTCTGATCAGATGGGCCGAGGAATTACTTACCCCCCCCGCAAAATCCTCTGCGATGCATCAGCTTTTCCTACCGCTCTATACCCATCTTGCTGTAGGTCTTGGCTGAAGACATTAAAGGCTTTAGGGGATGTTCTGGGGTGGGATGGTCTGTACTGTGTGATGTCTTTCCTTAAGCTCTTGAAATACTGTAAAAGGCTGCATCAGGATAAAGATGAAATCAGTTGGGTGACCTAGAAAGACAGCTTTATTTTCCTAATATTTATTGAAGCCCAGTAGGAAATCTGGGACATCTTATGGGCAGAATTTTTTGGAATTCATTGTGTGCCTCATGATGCTGTATTATTACTTGTAATAAAACTTTATTTCAGCCACTGATGTATGTGAAACATGTAGCCATGCACATTAGATAGATGCTTCTCTTAGTTGCTCTTCATTTCCTTTCATTAATTTCGTTTGACTTCTCTTACAAGAAGAATTCACACTTGTAAAACAACTTCCATCTGTCTCACCTGCTTATTAAACAAGCAGAGAGATGAGGTTTTCAAGCCTTCACAAAACAAAAGCATAAACTGTGATTTGTGAAATCTACTCAGTAATCTATGACACAAAATACTCATCTCTCCTTTTCTGCCTTGTCTTCTCACAGTGCTGAGCTGTCTTAGCTCTCCCAGCTCTCCTTCCTCTGTCCTTTTCCTCTCTCTCTTGTTTGCCTGGTTTTCCTTATCCCAATCACAATTCTGCTGTGCTGTTGCCAAAAATGAAATAGCTCTTCCTCTTCTCTTCTCTCTTCTCTTCTCTTCTCTTCTCTTCTCTTCTCTTCTCTTCTCTTCTCTTCTCTTCTCTTCTCTTCTCT
>JAYRBT010000082.1:149498249-149526457 GCA_036023395.1 Myiotriccus ornatus | reverse complement strand
AAGAACAGCAGAGAAGAAGAGACTGATGGGCAGAGAAACACTTTGTCATCCTTCACAATTTCACATCTTCAAGGAGAACATGTCTCCTGGTCGAGCCCAAATGTATCTCAGGGACACTCAGCATAACCGACGTGTATTTAATATGCTGATTTTCTGTTGTTGAATCTTTGCTGGAGCAGAGGAGATGAGACAGGATTAAATACATACCAGAGAGATAAAAAAGGTATGTCTGGTGCAGGAATATGAAGCAGCCTTTGATGTCTGTGGGAGGTAGGACTGTTTCCTCCAGCTCAGAATTTGTATCAGATTATTGAATTCTTTCTAGAACTGTATATTAACAGACTTTTTTTTTAATGGTGCAGCTTTAAGCAAGGAAGTCAATGAACAGTCTGTAGCAGAACTACTGTGTTATAACTTCTGCTCTCTGTGGCAAGATCAATAATAGATAACCAACTCCACCGCTCAGTGTAAAGGGAAAGTACATTTCTCCCAGAAAACGATCTGTCTAACACAGGAAAACTCTTTTTTTCCCCCACCCTTGATATATATTTAGAATAGATAGATAGGTAGATTCTATTTTAGTAGGATGAAGTCTCTCCATACATCTATAATAGATATAAAAGCGAACAAAGAGATGTTAATTCAGGAGAGTGTTCTGTGGCCACATCCAAGAGTGAGAGGCATCCTGGAAAATTCCAAAATGTGTTTTTAAATATCATCATCCAGCACGAGGTGCCCAAATTGACTTTAGAAGTACATTGTTGTTATTAGCAGTTGCTATAATAAGCAGAATCAACCAGCAGCTATTTCCTAATGGGGTTTTATAATTGCTTGTTGGATATTTCCGGGTTTTGGCTCAGAGCCTTTTATTCTTGTTGCTAACAGGAAAAGAAAAAAAAAAAAGTGTAATAACCAGTAGCTGCAACCTAGTGTGGAGGACACCATCCAAGTTAGGAGAATATGTAATGAGCAGCTTTGATTCACATTCTCTTAGTCTTTAGAAAATAATTCTAGTTTTAAAAAGGCTCCATGCACCACTTAACTCAGTAATTGGCAAGAGGGGATGGAAATACAACGTTCTGCAAGCAAAGCTGCACATTTCAGATTACTCTGTGAGGAGAGCAGGCACTTTTTGTCATTTATTCATAACTTCTTTCCAGTGCTCAGTAACCATTTGATATCAGGCAGTTGGTTGAATCTTGCTCTGCCCTGCACGGAGGGATGTGCCTTCGTGGTCTCCAGAGTGTGTTACAGGCACATCCCCTGGGGCTCTTCCAAACTGCATTTGAAGAGTTAGAATGGGCAGGAATTTAATGATTTCAGGACAGGGTTACACAGACAATAAAAGAAAGACATGGAGCTCCTGGAGCAGGTCCAGTGGAGGGTTATAAAGATGATTAAGGGATGGGAGCATCTCTGTGGCAACAAAAGGCTGAGGGAGCTGGGCCTGTTCAGCCCCAAGAAGAGACAACTGAGGGGGTCTTCATCCCTGTCTGTGGGGTCTGCAGGGAGGGGGCAGAGGACGGACCAGGCTCTGCTCGGGGGGGCCCAACAATGGCAGAAGAGGAACAGGCAGGAACTGATGCCCAGGAAGCTCCACCTGAACATGAGAAGAACTTCTTTGCTGTGCAGTGACCGAGCACTGGAACAGGTTGCCCAGAGAGGGTGTGGAGTCTCCTCCCTGGGGATATTCCAGAACTGTCTGGACACCACCCTGTGCCGTGTGCTCTGAGACAACCCTGTTGGAGCAGGGGGGCAGGACCAGATGACCCGCTGTGGTCCCTTCCAACCCGACCCACCCCGTGATTCCGTGAGTCTGTGAAGTGTGGCAGTGAACACAGGGCAGTGGACATGATAAAAGAGATCCACCCCAACAAGGGAAAGCGTGTCAGTGTAGATAAATGTAAACCCAAAATATGAGAATGGCAAAGAAAAGGGAAGAGGGAGAGGACAGGACAGGACAGGACAGGACAGGAGAGTGTAGCTTTAGCTGTCTTTTTTTATTATTATTATTATTTTCATCCCAGACACAGGATTTCATGCCAAAATGCAAAACACAACAGATCCTCATTCATGTGTCTTCTGACTACTTTCTGCTTTTTCAGTGAGGGTAGAATCTGAAGGAAATCATCTGACCTTACATGTGGTGTTGTGTCTGCCCATTTCAGAGCTGTGTTCTCAGTAAAACTCACAGGTATTGAAAGCAAAGCCCCTGGAGCACCGGCAGTCTCTCTGTATTTCCTTAACCTTCCACAGTCCCCAGGACTTTGTGCTCCAACAAGAGTATTTGTAAGGTACAAAATTTTGCTTTCTAGTTGACTGAAGACATGGAGAGCTTATTATTATCTGCCCTGTGTCTTCGGGGAAGACAGCGAGTTATAAGTGAGGAGGATTGTGAAATTCACTTCCAAAAGTCAGGGATGCAAACAAGCAGAGAAATAAAACATTCCTGACAGGACTAACTTCAATATTACCAAATGCAGAGGGAAAAAAAATCAGAGAGAATGAATGCACTGGGGATTTTAAAACTAGGATTTAATCAGTTAGTTTCTGCAATACTTACATATTTTTTTAATGGAGAGTTTAATTGTGATGAGATTATTAATTTGCTAAATTATTAATGTAGGATTATATTAGAACAGACAGATTTCTCATTACAAATGTCTTGGTTTGTCTCATCTCTGCAAACTACAGAGCCAAGTCTTGGAATGTTTAAATTCTGTTCTTCCTGAGGGAAAGGGAAGCTTTATATTCTTCTAGAAAAAACATGTAATATTTGTTTGAAAGCACACCTGGATATCTGGACTATAATTTGGACACTGAAAATCCATTTTCTGTTACTGAAAGATGCCACTTATGTCCAGTGAATCTTGGGAAAAATTCATTACCTTTGTCTTTTCGGAATATTTTCTGTGCAAATTGAAGACACAATTTACCTGGTTCACTGTGTTTGCTCTTTAATTACACTGTAATTTCTTTGGGGGAGGTGTGACAAGGTGACACTTTGTTTTAGAAAAATATCCAGCAAAATCAGGTTAGACTTAGTCAACATACAAAGCCAAAATCCAACAAAATCTGGGTGATGGAATCATAACTGATTTTTGTTTTAGTCTAATCAGGCCTCAAGAATCTTATGGAAAATTATGACCTGATCTAAGTCAGTCCTGCACTTATCCTGGGAGAATTTTTGCCAACCAAACTTCAGCCAGACTCCTCTATGGAATGATGGTCCACTGATTGATTCCCTCCTGACTGAAATCCGTGGCTAAGCTTTCCAAGAAAACTCCATGGGTTTATCTCCCAGAGCTGTCCCAGTGTCATTTAAATATCAGGATTTGCTTCTGTCAGGAAATTCCCACTCCACTGGTGTCTTGAGACCCAAGGAAGCAAAAGGTAAAGGCAGTATCATTCACTGAATGTAAGAAAGGCCCAAAACACTGTCTGGGTGACAGCAAAGCTTCGTCTTTTAGGGGCAAACATTCTCCTGAGTTTGGTTTTGGATTTGGGAGACACAGCTTTCAATATATATAATTTATAATTTTTATATATATGTAACTTATTTTCTGTCTGGAATCATGGTATAGTTTAAGCTGGAAAAGAGCCTGAAGATCCTTGAGTCCAACCATTAACCCAGCGCTGCCAAGGACACCAGTAAACCATGTCCCCAAGTGCCACACTGACATGCCTTTTAAATCCCTCCAGGGATGGTGACTCTGCCGCTTCCCTGGGCAGCCTGTTCTGATGCCTGACAACCCCTTCTGTGAAGGGATTGTTCCTCAACTCCAGTCTAAGTTTGTCCTGATGCAACTTGAGGCCATGTCTTTTTGATGTTACTTGGGAGAAGAAACCAACCCTCATTTGGCAACAACCCCCTGTCAGGGAGTTGTGGAGAGCAATAAGGTCCTCCCTGAGCCTTCTTTTCTCCAGGCTGAGCCCCCCCAGCTCCCTCAGCTGCTCCTGCTGCTCCAGACCCTTCCCCAGCTCCATTGCCCTTCCCTGGACAAGCTCCAGCCCCACAATGTCCTTCTTGTCCTGAGGGGCCCAAATCTGACTCCAGGATTCGAGGTGTGGCCTCACCAGGGGGACAGTCACTGTCCAATGCTGCTGGCCACACTATTGCTGATACAAGCCATCAGATCCATTTGTGGAATTACTTCACTTTCCATGCACTTTAACGTCTTACAAACCGGCCAAATTCCTCAGTGATCTATGTACTCAAGCTGCCTTCATTAAGAAAAAGAAAGAAAAAGGAAAAAAAAAGAGTGAAGGAATAAGTGTAATAACTATTGAGCAGAGTATTTTCAGCCTTGAAACTGGCATTGATTTAAGCCTCACAATGAAAATATAAGTGAAGAAACACAATTTGAATTTGCTTACGTAAAATTTGCTTCTTATTAGAAGTGAGAGGGAAGGCCTGGGAGAAACATTTATGCAATTCCTCTTCTCTGCTCATTTCTTGCCTGGATAGGAAGGACATCTTGGAGGCGACTGCCAGAGCCTTGGCAGTGGGAAATGACAGAAAAAGGAAGGGGAAGGTCCACATGTCCCACCTCAGGTCTGAGACCTGCCTGGCACCACACAGAGAGTGGCAAAAGGGTGCCCAGTGGTTTATTCTCTGTTGTGGAGTTGTGACTTCCACCAGCACCAGGAGATGAAGTTTGTTGCCCACTTTGCTGTCCCAGACACCAACTGACCTCTTGTGCTCTGCTGATTTCACCTATTTCCTCATAATCACTCCAGCTATAATCCTTTAGTGAAGGACTGGCAGTATTTGTGCAGTGCCTGACATTCCAGACCCCTTTTTTTTCCTGGCCTGTAATACTACCATAAGCATGATTAACAACACTTATTGTAAGTGCACATTATATTATGCATTTTATGAGGCTTCTACAAATCCATGGTCTTTAAAACACATATTCCAACTACAGTTCCACCTCTGCCAGAACAACATGAGAATTATTACACTGCAACACCAAAAAGAAAAAAAGAGAAAAAAAATATTTTTCAATAACACTTTATTATCTGCAGATGGAGTCACAAGGGATCTTTTTATTAGGCTACAACTGCTTTCACTATAATTTTCCCCTCATCTGTCTCCCAGGGATCATATTGAGACTGTTTATGCAAGGATTACACCCCTTGCTAGAGGTATTCAGATACTTCTGGCATGGAAACCAGAAGCTTTTAATTCCCAGACTATTCCATATTGGAATTACACACTGGAAACTACAGGTCAAAATCACGTAGAGATATGTTATCTGTCTTTTTCTGTTTGTAATCTGTTTTTAGACACCAACATCTGTTTGGTGCAAAATCAGCCACTCACCAAAAAAAAAAAAAATATTTTTATGATAACATTCAGGAGTTTTTAGATAAGGAAATTAAGCTGATGGGATGCATGTAAAATCAGTAAGCTCTTTGATATTTTATCACATGGGAAGTGAATACTTAATTTGAAAAAGCTAGAGATTACAGGAAACACTTAAAAGTGGGTAAGGCACTGGTTTAAGGAGAGGTGTTGAGATATGATCAGTAGCTGCTGGATTTGAATTGACAGTGCAAACTGGGACTGATCTCATTTAGGATTTTCATAATATGTTATTTTACCTTGGTGCACAGTCAGGAGCTGTTGGGAGTTAAGAGCAAGAAAAGGATGTCACAGAGAACGCTTTTACCCTGTTAGTGAAGCTGCAAATACATTTCCTAACAGAAAGTATCAGGTTATTCACTTAGGGACTAATAATTCCCACCGTAAAATGATATCACATCAACTGAAATTGAGAAAGAAAAGAGCTTGTGCATTCCGGGGTGGGAATAAATTATTAATGTACAGGATCCTGAAAAGACATATGTGGCCATAAGATGTGTTAGACAAGATATTTCTAGTGCTAAGGAGGGACTATTGCCACTGTACCAGATACAGTGGGGACTTCAGTGAGAGCATTGTAGCTCATTCTGAGCGAAAAAATGAGTTCAGACAAGAGCAGAACTACTGATACGATGGGGAGAGGGGAGATATTGCTTGAAGGAAGGAATTTATCCCAGCTGCAATCTGCAGCTCAGCACTGAAATGTGCTGGCTGGCTCCTTGCAGGCTGGCTCAGATAATGGAAGTACTGGCAGAGCACGGGTAGAGTTCCAGCATGGAAATTCACCTGCTTCCTTTCCAGAGTAAAATGCCAAACCGAGAGCTTGCTCTCCCATGAATCAATGCACGCTAAAACTGGGTTAGAGCTGTCCAGGGCAGACCATCTTCCTGGGGTTTAGGTGGATCCTGGGCATCTTACAAGCTGGAATATCAGGGGACAGGACACCAATGCAGGTGTCCCTTTCACTGTGAATAAATCATAGGAACAGGCACATGTCAAGACAGGTTTCTCAGCCTCCCCTCTGTAATTCTGTGGGACTCTGCTCTGTGACAGTGCTCCCCACATCACAGAATCATTACAGTTGGAAAAGACCTCTGAGAGCATCAAGTCCAACCTTTCATACACTTTTAGTGGTACCTGGGACCTGTTGTGGAGTTATTTCTTATCCCTTTCATTCCTTTATACATTCAAAGTAATAATGTCACGTTAAGTGCAGTGAAATAGCCAAGAAGGGTAATTATGTGACATAGTTCTCTTCAAGAGGCGATTGTATCCAAAAATTTAGGCAATCACCTTCTTCTTAGTATTTTAGTTTTCACTGTTCACAGCTACTGAGAATTGTGAATCTGTTCTGCCACCAGCTGTTCTCAAACCAGCCTGAAGAAAACAAGGCTCATAAACGTGAGATTTGGATTGTGTTTGGTTTGTTCTTTTGTGTGATACAAACCCAACACTTTTAGCAAAATCATCTGATACCTTTTTTCTTCTTTGCATAAGTTGTTAACTTTGAAAATTCGTCTTACTTTCAAGGCTGCCATATCTGTGTTGGTTTTGTTTAGGATACTTATCTCTGTGTATTTCCCCACTTTGATTTGCTTGGATTTCAGTGCATCTCACCTGTGCATCGGATTTCATGGGTAATACTGAGAAGAAGGCCATTTATTTTATTTAATGATGCAATTAAAAAGGGATCTTGTTTATTACATTAGTGCTCCCAGCCATGTCAGCCTTGTCTTCAGGAGAATTAGCATCATTTGTCTCACTGGGGACGTGTAACTTTACGCCTCAATTATTCTGTACTGTTGCATAAGTACCATTGCCAGGATCTCTGTTAGATGGGGACACCAGGTGACTCAAGGAAATGTAATACCCTGGCATTTTCAGCTGCAGAGCACTTGGTCCTATTATTAATCAAGGCTCCAGAGCCTTATTCATCTCCTGATTAAAGATTCCAGGAGAAGGCAAGCTCTAAGTACAGTATTTTTAATTAGGGACAAATTCAGGGTACCACTGTGCA
Organism: Myiotriccus ornatus; assembly: GCA_036023395.1. Classification (NCBI taxonomy): domain Eukaryota; kingdom Metazoa; phylum Chordata; class Aves; order Passeriformes; family Tyrannidae; genus Myiotriccus; species Myiotriccus ornatus. The sequence continues at coordinate 149,519,072 of JAYRBT010000082.1, read as the reverse complement.
TTACTTCTTTAGTAGGTGTAATTAAAGAGCTGCTCTGTAACAAGCCCACTTGGAAAGATACTTGTCTTTAAATCCCAGCAGCTTGCTCTTAAAAAAGCAGGCCAAAAGGAATGGGGCATCAAATCTGTCCCTCTGAAATCTGCTTGGGAAACATCCTGTGGTCACTGTGATCACTTTAAGGATAAATACCTTTAAGAAGGTGGGTTCAGCCACAAGATACAGTGTGCAAAAGCACACTCAGCCTTCACACAAGCTGGAAGGATGTGGAAAGTCACTTCAGTTTAAGAAATAGTTAATAAATTAACTGTAAAAAGCATCAGGATTTGCTGTAACTAACTTACACCATCTAAATATGATTTATATGGTTTAAACTAATTCATCTGGGCTCCCAGTGGGGAGAGAAAGAGTCCTCCAGTGAGGGATCCATCCTATCCTGTGATAAGTGTTTGAGACTGGTTATCACTGCAGCCTGTGTGATATAACACACGTGCTTCACAAAGTGAAGAAATGTGTTCTGTCTGCAATCAGAAGTCCCTCTGGCTTGCATATATTAATGATTTCTGCAGTGGCTTCTACAGCTTTCTTCAGGCTGATGCTTCCCTCAGCTTTCCATCATCTCATCACAGGCTTCTTCCACTGAAAACATTAAAAAATGATCCATGTTGGATTTGTAAAGCTTCCACGGTGCTATGAACATCACCACGGAGCACAGCTGTGAATGAAGGGTGCATGAAACACAACTGAGATGGAAAACCCCTCCAAAGTGCTATGGATTTTAGTTGAGATAATGTATTTAAAAATTACAAGCCCATTATTATGGGAAGCACATGCACCAAACCCAAAATAATGTTATATTACTTCTTTTCCTGCAGTTCCTCATCACAGATTCATTTTCCATAACCTGCTTGGGGCTGACTGGGGTGACCTTGAGCTGTAGGAACCATCACAGAGTTTGGAGTCCTACCCAGCTCATATCTCAAGGGCTCTCCACTGCTAGAGGGAACACCAGTTTAATATAATCTTGCAGTCAGGTTAGAGCAGATAAAAAGCCTCCACACCTCAGCTTCCAGTTAACACTTTTCAGATGAGCTGCTGTAAATGAACACGTTGGGGTTCCTGGTTCGTTCCAGCTTGAAGAGTAACAGGGACACCACTTGGCTGAGGAGGCACCAAGTGGGACCCAAGGAGCAATAAACCAGTTTCTATGAAAAGAATGGTGTCTCACCACTTAATGAAACTGGTTTTGATGAGGTAGCTGAGGTGTCTGGAGGCCCTGGTTCATGGAGTGTTGGTGGAGAACACCAGACTAGCTCAGCTGGATTTACTCTGGCTGTAAATCCACATCATGCAGCTAAACGGGGCAAAACTCCTCAGGGAATTAGCCACTACTGTCATCACAGTTGTTATTTGCAGGGAGTCACTGGAAGTAAAATTAATCCATCCATGAGCTTCACAGGAAGGTCCATGGTAACTAAACGAAAAGCTCAGGTTGTGGCTCTGAAATTTGTGTTTTGAACCATTAACGGCGAATTTAAAAAGCTGTATCAGTGCAGTGCAGTGTCTGATTGTCTACAGACAGTCATCTTGTTAAAATTTGTTCCCAAATTGGCTGGAATAACTTTTCCATGGCAGACTGTAGGTCAGCCAGGGGTTCTCCAGCCCTGTTTTATTACGTTTCTGTTAAAGCAGATACCCCATGAACCCTGTTTCATTGAATAATTCAACACAAGACCATGAAGGCACGTTCAAACTTGATCCCTGGCTGGTGCTTTCCTGGAATCATGGAATCATCAAGGTTGGAAAAGACCTTTAAGATCATCAAGTCCAACTGTCAACCCAGCACCACCGCCACGTTCACCACTAAACCATGTCCTCAAGGGCCACATCCCCATATTTTTTGAACACTTCCAGAGATGGTGACTCCACCACTTTTTAGGTCAGATTTAGTCTTTAGGGCTGCAGGATCATCAGTGGCAAAAGGGGCTGTGCTGGAAGGTTTAAAAGCACATTAGATGTCACTGCAGTTATGGGTGGAAAACAGAGCAGCCAGAAGCACAAAGCAGCTTCATTTCACCAAACACCCACGAGCTGCTGGTAGTTGCTGAGCCTCAGACCTGAAATTTCTTTGGGAAAATTGCCCCTACTGGTGTGGAAAATGTTAATTTAATTTATTACACTTTTGCTTTTTCCAAGTAAAAAATAAAGGGATATAATTAAAATGAACTAAAATTTTTAACAAAATCCAGTGGCACATGAAGGTAAAGCAAAAAACATTATTTACCTCACTAAGAAAAGTGCCCTCAAAGGCAATCATTCCTTTTCAATTAACCGAAATCACTTTAGGGAATTAGGATGACAGCTGCAGGAAATAAAATGAGAGTGAGAATGTACTGAGAGAGTACAGTAGGAGATCAGGAACTACCTCAAAGGTGGTTGATTTGTGTTGGGTTCCTGCATAGGGGTTTACTAAATATGGTTTTGAAGACTTGACTTTCTTTGTAATTTTAGTGTGGTGGAGCACAGCAGGGACAGGCCTGGGATGATACGTCCCTGACACCACTTTCCCAGTGTTTGGTGATTGGGCATTTTCTTAACCAATGCCCAGTCCATTATCTCAGGCATTTTTTAAACCATGTTATCCATGTGTTTCGTGGTATTTGATGGAAATAGACTTAATTTTTTCTAATATTTTTCTACTTTATGTTGGATGGGGACCTGAACAACCTGCTCTAGTGGAAGGTGTAGCTGCCCTTTGCGAGAGGATTGGAACTAGATGGTCTCTAAGGTCCTTTCTCACCCAAACTGCTCAATGATTCTATGGTTTTACTCATATTTTGCAAACATGTAGACATTTAGCATCCATTCTCTTCTGTGGCAATAATTTCCACAGTCTGGTTTTGTGTGACAGGAAAAAAAAACTCCTTCACTGTGTTTCAGGGTTGCCATGGGATACTTTCCTGTGATGGTCGGGTTTTCTTGTGTAGTTATCTGAGTGGGGAAAAAAAAAACAAAACAAACACAAAAAAATCCCCCTTAAAAAAACTATCAGCACCAGCAGGTTGAGGGAGGTGACTCTTTCCCTCTGCTCTGGTGAGACCTCACCTGCAGAGCTGCCTCCAGCCCTGGGGAACAGCCCAGGAAGGACATGGAGCTGCTGGAGAGAGTCCAGAGGAGGCACCAAGAGAGGTAGAGCAGGAAAGGCTGGGAGGAAAGGCTGAGAGAGCTGGGATTGTTCAGCCTGGAGAAGAAAAGGCTTTGGGGTGACCTAATTGTGGCCTTCCAGTGCCTGAAAGGAGCTACAAGAAACACAGAGAGGGACTATTTCCAAGGGCCTGGAGGGGCAGGACAAGGGGGAATGGCTTCCAACTAAGAACAGGTTTAGATTAGATTTTAGGACAAAGCGTCTTTACTGTCAGGATGGTGAGGCACTGGAACAGGTTGCTGAGGGAGGTTGTGGTTTTCCCACTCCTGGAAGTGTTCAAGGCCAGGTTGGATGGGGCTCTGAGCAGCCTGGGATAGTGGAAGGTCTCCCTGCTTATGGTGGGAGGTTGGAACGAGGTGATCTTGAAGGTCCTTTTCAACCCAGGCCACTCTGTGATTCTGTGAATCACCACCACCCTCAGCTGACCTAAAGAAATTATGGAAGGTGGGTGATCCCCGCACTAATGTGGGATTATAAAAGGTATTGGGGTGCATCACCTGCACCCCTCCTTGGGAAACTGAGGCACCAGAGGGAAAATAACAAAGAGAGTTTGTGTCTGTGAACCATCAATTAGGTCGTTGCCTTAAGACCCAGAGTTTCCTACCTTTCCTCAAAGGTGCAAGTGAATTTTGCACTCTGTACTCCTTGGATAACGTGGCCCAGCCCATCATCCCAGTGCTATTACACAAATGGGAGCTAGAACCCAATTGCTGCTGATGATATAAAGGCAGGAGGGAATATCAGTGCAGAAGGAGAGGGAGAAAGAAATAAGTGATCCTGAGGACAACAAAGATATGAAATGTAATATTCAACATCGCGCATTTGGGGATGAATATTAAAGAAAATGATCCTACTATCATGTAATTTAGCCCATATTATCAGAGACAGCAAGAGGAATATGAGCCAAGGATTAGGATGGCAAAGAGCTGAATTCCAATCTTGGCTCTGCAAATGGCTTGATGCATATGCCCTTAGGCAAATTCTCTACCTTCTCTCTTACAGCTTCTCTTTCTGCATTAACAGGATAATAATATTTAGATGAGCTTTGCAAGGACTAATTAGTTAATGATTATAAAGTGCTTGAATATGTAAAGAGCAATGCAAGTGCAAGGGATTATTATCATCTTCGAAATAATGAAGAATGTTTATTAGTTAGTTATTGTGATTATTTCTTTTAAACCTCTTTATTGCTAAGTGTATAAGAGGCTGTCAGCCATGAAGTGGGTTTTACAAAGGGATTTGAAAGGGAGGGGATGGAGGCACAGATGTGGTTTTAACAGTGAGTTTTAACACTGTTAGCAGGGCAGTTCCTGCCTTAATGGGACAGCTGTGAGTCCAGATTGGAGAGCAGTGAACAGCAGCATTTGTAGCCTCCGGTCGGTGTTTTGCCACATCTGTTCTGTGACCTTGCTCTGCCTCCTTTTTGGGCACTGCTGCTGTTTAACTGTGAGCTCTACACTCTGCTCCTCTGCCCTCAGGGCAGGGTCCTCCAGGACACCGGAATGAGAGGACAGAAGGATGACAAAGCAGAACAGAATGTTGGGTCTAGGCTATGAAATCCATGTGTGTGGGGGAGCTGGGCAGGACTGCACATCGGGAGGTGTTACTGCAGAATCACAGAATAATTGCAGCTGGGGCATCTCTAATGGTGTTTAAGGTCTCTTCCAACCCAAAGCATTCTATGATTCTATGATATCTGCCAGGTAAGGCTTTGTGTTACCTTCAGTGATGCTTTGCCTGTTCAGCAAGGTCTATTCCTGAGGCTTAAATGGACTTTATGGTATGTGTTGTTATGAAGAACTCTGGAGAAGGCATCATCCAGCCCTCTGCTCAAAGTGGGATCATCTAGAGGAGGCTGCTCAGGTCTGTTCAGCAGGAAGGATGGAGAGTCCTCTGCCTCTGAGCACCCTCACAAACCAACAAGAGAAGAATGTTATTTCCAGCGTTTAAATGAAGTTTCTTGCATTTCTCTTGTTCTCTCACTGGGCACCACTGAGAAAAGCCTGGCACCATCTTCTCTAGCCCTTCCCATCAGTTATTTATACATGGATAAGATACCCCTGAGCCTTTCTAGGCTGAAAAATCCCAGCTCTCAGCCTCTCCTTATATAAAATAGTTCCTTAATGAACTTAAAAGCCACATGCTGAAGCTGTTCCAGTACATCCCCAGATGTGGGGCTAGAGACCAGGGGCACATAAATCCTGAACTAAAAATTAAAGGGTGTCTTCTTTTTCAATATTGTTTAGCCCTGAATTTTTGTTTGGTAGGTAAAATATGCATGTCAAGGCGCGTTCTTCTGAAGTCCAGGATTTGTACTGGGTTGCTCTTCCTCTTTATCCCTCGGGATCTTGAGTTACACTAGTTGATGCTCATGCTCACTACAGCCAAGACTACTAGTGATTATCACCAGCTTCACCCAGATCAGTCCACCTGCACCACACCTGGAGCTAAAATCGTGCTAAAAGTTGCCCTTTGAGCTGGCTGGACACTGGACACTTGGAATCTGAAAACCTGCCTCTGGATGTTTAGAAAAACTCATTTATTGCAGTTGTCTTTCCTTTAGCAGGAGTGACAATCCAGCTCCTGGAGTGAGCTGACACAGCATCACACTGAGCAGGTTTACTCCCACCAGCCCAGGACCTTGGCAGTGCTTTCCACGGCGCACTGCAGACGTGTTCTACATTTTCTCTAACATCCTAATCCTTCTTGAGCACTTTGCTATCAAAGCTCCCGAAAGTATGTTAATACTTAACCTGTGAAAGCTCTGCTAATCTCCCTCCTGCCCTCCCACTGTCCCAAATAGAAAACTGCTGACAAGCCTCAGGACGAGATAAACTGGCTCATGGGGGCGAGGAGAAGGAAAGAGCCTTAAGCTGACAGGCTTGATCTTCTGCTGCCACCCTCTTCCTCCAGAGAGCCCCTCAGAGCTCCTCGCGGAGCGGCTTTTCATGACGGCGCTTGCTCCGCTCCATCCCTCCCGCGAGCTCCTTAGGAAAGGGGGCTGGATTGACTTCCATCTCTCCAAACTTCTATCCTGGAGGTGCAGCCCAGCCCTCTGGTCCCCTGCACACCCTGGCAGATGGCGACAGCGGGATCTACAGGCGGCTTCCGAGGGGGAGACTAAGATTATTATAAGTGCCTTAAAATTTCACGTGGAGATGGGTTTTTCCTTTGTAATAAGAGCTGACGGTACCTTTTTATAATCAAAATGCAAACTCCCTTCCACTGCTCAGGAGCACAATTGAGAGTGACAGAATTCATTACACAACAGAGACAGATGGAGTGCTTTAAAAAGAACCATACATCAAGAGCGGAGGTCTGGGAGTGTGTAGATAGTGGGCAAGAAAGCTTAAAAACTTCAATCCCCTCCATACTGCTGAAAATTACCAATCTTCTTATCTTGGCAAAACCTTATTATGCAAATAGTTGTCAAGTGGAACACTCAAATTGGCAGAATTGCTTTTATTGTAGCACTTTTTACACTCCTTCCAAGAAAAGTCTGGTTTGCTCCTGTGATAAGTAAGTGATTGATTAGTGCTGGTTCAGAATAGCAGAGTGGGAAATGATGTAGTAACACCATCAGTGGCACAGACTCCGTTTAAAGAGAGGAACTCTACCATTTTTTGGAAAGTAGTGTGCCACTTAAAAATGGTCAAGTCACTACTTCTTCCTTCTCTTGCTTAACCTGAAGGTAGATGAGTGAACTGAGATTTTTTTTTTCAGGTACCAAACAATTCAGCCCTTTTTCTTGCACTGTTATGAATTTTGGTTGTTTTCAAACAAAACATGGAACTTGCCAGCACTTCTTCCCTTCCAAAGGTAGTAGAGACTTTAGGTTTTTTTCCTGCCTCTTATCAGTTTTTCTCTGTGTTGCAAACTGGAATACTTCAGTCTCCCAGTTGTGGACTCAGGGATGAAATGTATCCATTACCTTGACATGAAGAGTATTATTGCCTTGGATTTTTTCCTGAGAAGGCAAGCACTGGAAATGGCCAATAGGGCAGAACTGCAAACTTCCTCTCTTCAGAAGTGTTCAACCCTCCTTTCCAGAGGAGAGACATAAAACTACATGATATGATCATTGCATTATCAAAGTGATTTTGTATTATAAAAGCATAGACTGCTTTGGGTTGGAAGAGACCTTTGCAGATGATCCATTTCGGTCCCCTTGCCATGGACAGGCACACCTTCCACTAGACCAGGTTGCTGAAAGGCCTGTGCAACCTGGCCTTGAACACTTCCAGGGATGGCACATCCACGATTTCCGATCCTGTGTCTTACCCTCCTCATTGCAAAAAAAAAAAAAAAAAAAAAATTCTTCTTTATATCCAATCTAAATCCATGCTTTTTTACCTTAAAACCATTGTCCTTTGTGTCACTACAGGCCCTGGTAAAAAGTCTGTCCCCATCTTCCTTATAAGTCCCCTTTATGTACCGGAAGGCTGCAATAAGGTCTCCCTGGACCCTTCTCTTCTCCAGGCTGAACAACCCCAACTCTCCCAGTCTTTTTTCACAGGAGAGGTGTTCCATCCTTCTGATCATTTCTGTGGCCTCCTCTGGACCCACTCTAATAGGTCCATGTCCTTCTTGTATCAGGGGCCCCAGAGCTGGGTGCAGTTCTCCAGGTGTGAGGTCTCACAGGGGCAGAATCATCACCCTTGACCATCTGCCCACACTGGTTTTGTTGCAGCCCAGGACACCAGAATTCCCCAAGTCCTCCTCTGCAGGGCTTCTCTGAAACATCTCCCAGTTTCTATTGATACTGGGGACTGGCTGACCCAGGTGCAGAACTTGGCCTTTGGTTTTGTGGAACTCCATGAGGTTTGTGTGGGCCTCTCCTCAGGTATTTATTATAGGAGACAAGCCTTGGGGAAAAAAAACCAGGCTTTCACAACAGGTATTCTTGCTGTCAAACAAAGCTCTCTCTACATGAGCAGATGGGATATGGAGTGATATAGATACAGGCAAATTCCATCTGCCTTTCAGGGCATTAAGGATTCCTGGTGATTGCATTGGGAGCGATCAGGAGAGCAGACCACTGCTGAGCTTGCAGCCAGCTCTGGAGCAAAGAGGTACCTTCTTGGCTGCAAGTAATTAGTGAAAAACGGTGGTGGGAAAAGGAAAAAAAAAAAAAGGGAGGCCTGTTTTTCTCCTTGCCTCCCACTTGAGTTGCTGTAGGTGACACTAAAATGAAAAGAAAAAAAGAAATTCCATTATTCTTTCTTAGGGAATGGAATAGCAACTGAAAACCTGCCCATGGGCTGATACTTCAACAGTTTTTTGGAGGGCAAGTAATGACCTTTTCCAGGAATATGGAAGTGCTCTGGGATTTAATGGACATAACTTAGATGCTGCCACAGAGTTCTTGACAAGAACATTTACCATAAAGTCCATTTAAGCCTCATGAACAGGCCTTGCTGCACAGGCAAAACATGACTGAGGGTAAGACAAAGCCTTACCTGCCAGATATCATAAAATCATCGAATCATCAAATGGTGTAGGTTGGAATGGACCTTAAAGATCATCTAGTTCCAACCCCCTCACCATGGGCAGGGATGCCACGGCCTAGATATGTCACAAGGGAGGGGGGATCTGGGTCCTTACAGAAGTCAGGGGGGCTTGGTGTGATGAAACCCCTTGTCTAAGCACAATTATTCATGAGGTCAGTACTCGGCCAGCAAAGAAAGTAATCTGGCTTTCACTACCTGGAGAACTAATAAATGCTTTCTGTAATTATAATTTCTCAGCAAATGAGTTCTCTTGTTTACACATCTACTGGTTTTGTTGGGGGTTTTTTGTCTCTCCCCGATGCAAAGTACCCTTTTATTAAAGGTAGCGTTGCAGACAGCACCGCTTAAGAAATAAATACACTCCACATGGATCTAAATTGCATGTTTCCAGAGTAGTTTATCTGACATGTAGTCTGAATATAAACAAATTATCTCAAATGACATATTTTATGAATATATTTGCCTGGAATGCATTTACACAGCTTTGATAAGTCTATTTGGAAATGATGGCAACATGTTCAGGACAAGTGCAACATCCAGGCAATACAGATGCTCTCCACTTTGCAGGAGCACACACAACCCTGCTGCCTCAAATACTCCCTTTTTTGAGTTAAAGTGATGAAATTTGCACTTCTGAAATGTCACAAAAAAATTTATAGATGACATTGATAATGCATTGATTTTCATAAGTAATTAGAAGCCTGTCTGACTGCTTATATATCAGGTCAATTACTTATCCACTGAGTCTCATAACTGTGGTTTTTTTTTAAGTATTTATTACACTAAAGTGTCCAGGCTTAACCAGCAAACCAGACTCAGAAATTAGAGCATTTGTTCCAGTGGTTAACCAGCCTCATGTGCACCATACCTTGTTTCTAATTAGAATATAACTGATGTCTGCTTCCCACTACACACTCCTCTGTAGTCCTTTCCAACAGGTGAAGGAGCCCTTTAATAGATGGCTTTTGGTTTCTGTCCTCCCAGTGCCGGTTGCATCCCTGTGTGGCCAAGGTTTGCATCACACCCCTGGTCGTGATTGCCCCAGCAGCTCATCTGGAGCTCTTTATCTGCTTGGACTCTTAAATCCTACTCACTCCCTACATATTAAAATGCATTTTCCCATTTCCAGTGTGTATATTTGCCGTTCTCGGGTGTTTGGATTTACATTTGTCTGCACTGAAATGCTCTGATTTGTTTGCCTGGATCTCTTTTATCGTCTCTGTTGCCTTGTGTTCATTGCAACGCTCCAGAGCACTGGTGCAAAGATCAGAAGTGTGAGATCTAGTGGCTGTTTCAGAGAACCAGGTTAGAACCTGATCCATTCAATGGGTTTCTCAACAACATCTTGAAGAACTGGAAGGCTTTGTGGGTATAACCATATCCCAGGAAATGGATGATCAGGGATTACTGATGGTCTCAGGCTTTCTTTGCCTTTCCTGACCTTGGTTCCTTAGTGATGTCTATGCTGGAAATATGCACACATCTTCATTTGAAATGGAAATATTTTCATGGTGTCCCTGCCCGTGGAAGGGAGTGGGAACTTTAAGGGCCATTCCAACCCAAACCACTCTGTGATTCGATGGAAATTTCTCAGCCCTACATTTTCCATTAGAGTGTTCTGGGCTGTGGAAGTCAAGGACCTTATACTCAACAATTACATGTTTAGAGTCACCCTCAGCAATCATCTATCTAAGTTTTCAAAATGCAGTCCAATTAATTTAGATATTTAATGTTGAAAAAAAAAATAAAATATATATATTGGCTGGTCCTGGGTCCAGCCCCAGACTTTAATTCGTGTTCAGTCGAGTTCTGTTGTTTTCTTTTGAGGTCAAATATTGTAGTTATCTGTCTCTCTGCTTTTGTGTTTCCTTGTGTAGAGATGTAACACAAACATTCAGCATTCGGAATTTCCCTGTATACCGATGTTTATTAACATTTGACACACCAGGGGAACGGGCCTACTTGGCTGTGTCTTTTAGAGCCTTTGGGAACAGACTGTCCAGATTTGCTAATGAAAGACTAAAAAGTTCTTTAAAATCATTCGGTGTTCCTCATGTAATCCATCAAAGATATGAATACAATATCCTTCACTACCCCAATATGGAACAGAAGTGTTTATTGAATTTTACTTCCTTCTATTTTTGTGTCCTTAGTAGCAGTGTTTTCTCTCTTTATCATGTTTCTACCCTAATTGGTCCATGACATTCCTAGGATTTCTTTTCTTTCTTTCTGCCTCAAATACCCAAAACTTGTTTCTTTAGCCTGGCCAGGAATTGTTTCCACTGGTGCCTTTAGCTTCTAATGTGTAGCTGACATTACATCCTGTCTATTTATATTTCATATTTATATACATTTACATTTTTAAGCTTCATCTCTTAAGTAAATTAGATGTAATTAATCAATGGCTCTGTCAGCGTCTGTCATCCCTGAGGTGTGGGGATGTCACAGCTTAAGGTGGGGTTTGGGTGTCCCTTGTGGATTTTCCAGACTAGGGACGTGCCATTGGTGATATGACTGTAAGAGAATCATGAAATCATAGAATGGTTTGGGTTGGAAGATCATCCATTCCCCCATTCACAGGCCAACTCCTTCAGTTTGCAGTTGCTGCCTAAGCTTTATCACTGAATCAGGATGAAAGTAAAAATTTCATCCTGATTCAGTGATAATGAGATCAAGGCATCCTGGCCAGTTAATGGGCTGCTCTTTCGAGAACTCTTCATTTGCTTTCTCATTTTCTTATTTGCATGTCTTCTGCTGGGATTTTTTTTTTTTTTTTCCACAGAACTTGTCTCAGTTTCGGGAGATGTGACCTTTTTGAGGCACCAATTACATACATAAGATGTTACTGATTGAGAATTGATTCTGTTTTTCATATTGAATGCACTCAAATCATGATCAGTCATCCCTGGGTGACTACAGATTTCCAATCCAGTAAGTAATTAATCCATATCCATCATAATCAGGTGCAACCAAGTCATTTGGTCTTGGCTACACTGAACTAAGAAGCAGCAGCTGCAGTTTTTATATGTTATTAGTGACTCTTTGCAACCTTAATCATATTCTTCACAAACTGAAATTTCCCTTCACAACATGGATTCTGGTTTTAATTTTTCAATCCTTAATTTTAATTTTTAATCTTTTCTCATCAACTGGCGGGTGCTTAAGGAGTGACTTTATTTTCCCTCTTTTCTTTTGATAGTTGTAACAAATCCCCACTGCTGTGTCTGCATTTCGAACCTGTGAATTATTCTGCAATAATAGCTCAGAAATTATCCTGATGTTCTTAATTATTAATAATTCTTTAATAAAACACTGTGTCTTTGATGAAGAGATCTTATTGCCTTCCTCTTCACCCCTCTCACCTTCTCAAGTCAAAGGTTGGACTTGATGATCTTGGAGGTCTTTTCCAGCCTTAATGATTGTATAAGAGATCAAGCCACTTCCTTGACCAGAAAAACCTGATAAAGAACAGTATCAGAATCTTTATGTCATCCTGGTGAAGATTTAGCACTGAACAAGCCACAGCCTCAAAACATCTCTCCTTTGATGTGTTATTCTCTTGCAGTGACACCCCAGGATGACATAGGAGATGATGGATACATAGAAATGCTCTTGATTACATTATGTGGTGGTTTTTTAATTTTTTTTTAATTTATTTTTTATTATTATTTCTGAAATACTTGGATTTTTGGACCTGCTCATCCAGAGCTTCCATGCTCTTGGGGAAAAAAAAAAAAAAATTCAGAAGGCTTGAATCATCCACTGCACAGAGATGTGAATAATAAAATGAGGAGGTCCAAGGAAAAGGGAAACTTTCTTTAAAAAAACGTGGAATCTCTCACTTCTCCTTTCCCACCACACCCACACTGTCATTGATTGATTCGTGGCACTTACAAGATGACAATCAGCAGGTCAACACCTGAGCCCAGCTAATGAGATCAACACAACTAATTGCAGAGAGATGGTGATTGTTTCAGTTCCACACCACGGACTGGTGCATCCAAAAAGGCTCCAGTTGCAGGGATTTTACAGGCTGAGCTGTGAACTGGAGTGAAGCTCCAGGCACTCCTGCTCACCACGGAAAATGCTAAACTGGATCCCTGCCCCCTCTCCTCTTTGCCAGCTGCTGTTCCAACAGGGGCTTAAAAGGATGAACCTGTTTCTGTCTTTTCATTAACACCCAGGTGTTAGGTACCTGTAAATTTAACAGGTAAAATCACTTTTTTTTTTTTTTTTTTAAGAATAAGCTACATCAGATGGTATTTCTACATAATCATCCAAGGAGAAACACCTTGTTTTTGTCAGCAGTTTCTACCTCAAAGGTTCGAGGTCTTTGTGATCTGTTATTAATGGTAATGTGCTCTGAGGGATTAAGCTACAAGTGCAGACAATTACAAAAAAACCCAAAAATATTCCACGTGGTGTTTAGCTGTGTGAGACAAACAAATAATGAATAATTCCCCACACTCCCCCAGTCTGTTGATATAATTTCTGTTCCATTGAACAGGTGGCACAAAAGGGATAGGCATTTTTTCCTTCTTGGAAACATCATCGGTGTGTCTTTCCAAAATGAAAAAAAATAACAACACTCCATTCACCTGCCTGCCACCTGGATCCTTTTCTGAGCCTTATTTAAACAAAAGAAAAAAAAAAAAAAAAGAAAACAGATCCAAGATCTCCACATGAAAGCAGTCAGAAAAAAGCAAAATAAAAATTGGCAAGGATCAAGGTGTGCAGATTAATGCCCAAAACAACGTTGGAGTCACAGCTTCAACTTCACTGCATATTCCTTTTCCCCACCTTTTGGCACCAGTGGCAGTGAAAGCTTTCAAAGGTGACAGCACTTTGTAATGCTGCCGTGGCCTACAAGTCCTTGAAGGATGACATATCAGGTATCAGTGAACAGCTGAAGGGCAACAGGAACCCAAAATGTACAACTCCTTTGAGTATCCTTCGTGTCCATTCACCATCAGCATTGCTCTGACACTGCTGGAACGGATCCCATGGTTCGTATGATAAATGCAATTTAGCTCACTTGCTTGCTTAAACATTTGCTCCTGTTTTCCAAATACATTTGGTAACTTAGGAGCTGCTGAAGGATGCTGGACTGAGGCTATGGAGGAGAAAATCCTCCCTTCAAGAGCAAAACCTCCAGTGAAGGAACAGCAGCCAGTGCAGCCAACCTTTGGCTCCACCATGGTTCATTTTTTATTAAATCTGCAGATGGGGGGATAGCCTAAAGTTCATGATCAGCTCAGGCTTTGGCCTCCTGGCTGCTGAAAGGCTGGTAGGAGTATTCACTGTCAGCCCCTCATACAGCATTTTATCTCCTTGCTTGAGAGGCAGAGCCTCTGTTTTCTGCCTTGCCACATTTTCTTCATTGCAGAAATTGTCTGAGACCAGACCCAAAAGGGACATTCGTATTATGAAGAGAATAGGAGAAAAATGTATTATTATGTATCATATCCTTGCCTGCTACAGGTTCACCCTCAAATGGAATCACAGAATTGAAGAATATGCTGAGTTGGAAGGAACCAACCAGGATCACTGAGTCCAAATATTGCCATTGTGATCTACAAGGCAGTAGCTATCATGGCTAATTGGACATTACATTTCAGCACTTCCTGAAATTCTTGGACTGAAAACCAAGCTTTTCTGCAAAGAGCAGAATTAATAATGCTTAATTTGCTGTCAACTGTGGCCACTGTCACCCCAAATTTCTCTTTTCCTTGTCTCTCTCCACTTTACATAAATGCAATGGATATGGTGTTTCCAAGAACTGCATTATTTGCTGTTTAACCAACCTGCTGCCAAATTAAAGAAACAAGTGTCTTCTTTATAAGGCACCAAGTACTGTGAGAAGTACCAACTATTTTAAGAAATACTTTAGATGCTTCTGTTCCTCTCTCAGTTGTGATTGAATTTGTCAGAGAAGGTTGGAGCTCTTGGGAGCGGGGAAAGGGACTGACAAACAGAAAAGGGACTGCTCCCTTGTAAATTATGGGCTACTGACAGGGCACATCGATCCTACTTTCAAAGGATACATGTAGAAGGACAACAAGATTTAAGAAACATGTGGCTTCAGATCCAATTTTTATCTATCAGCAGTGATCCCAGAGATAATCTGGTGAACATCAGATGTTTGTAACATTCACTTGTAGAGCAGCATTTTGGCTGTTTATCCCGGAACTCCCCGATTGTAAAAGTAATTTACACCCACAATTTAAAAGCATATGATAAGATTTAGCAGGATTATGGATTTAAAAACAAAACAAAACCAAGCAAAACAGTGAACTGATGAAAACAGTTCTCTGACATTCTTTATCAGTCTTTTTTTAAGTAGAAACAAGGTACTGCAGGGTTGGACTCAGTTTGAATCAGAGACATGGAATCACAGAGTGGTTGGGGTTGGAAGGGACCTTAAAGCTCATCTCTGTCCAACCTCTCTGCCATGGCCAGGGCTGCTGTTCACTAGACCAGCTCAGAGCTCCATCCAACCTGGCCTTGGGCACTCCCAGGGATGGGGCAGCCACAGCTTCTCTGGGCAACCTGTGCCAGGGCCTCCCCACCCTCACAGGGAAGAATTTCTTCCTCACATCGAGTTTAAATATCTCCTCTTCCAGTTTAAAACCATTCCCCACTGTCCTGTCATTATCCCTCCACATAAAAAGTCCCTTTCCCTCCTTTTCATAAGCCCCCTTAAGCACACTTTTCTTCTAGTGTGGACCAGAACTGGACACAGTGTTCCAGGTGGGCTCTCATGAGGGCGGAGCAGAGGGGCAGAATCACCTCCCTTGCCCTTCTGGCCCTATGAAACAGCGATAATTTAGATGGTTTAACCTATTGCTCAGGTTGGATTTAGTCAAGGATTTTTCCCAGCTTCCAATAGACTGCTGCATTTCCGTTCTAGAAGAGGAATATGTTGTAAACCTCAGGAATTTCCCAAGAAAATAAGACAAAAGAAGCAACCAGGTCTTGGCTATAATAGAAAGTAATAAACAGGAGAAGCTCACTGAGTTGAAACCCCCAGAAGGTAAAATCTTCCTGTGTGCTGCTCACCTGGACCTACAGCCCTGCCAGACCCTTCCAGATGAGAGGCCATAACAAATGACTTCTTCTGTCCAGCTTTGGCTAACAGATGCTTCTGCCTAATCCTGACTTCTTCCTAACGACTGACAGCAAGACAGTATCTCCAAAGTGGGATCTGTGCTCTGTTAAGCAGTGCACATGTTCATCTTCTGGCCAGGATTTTGCTAAAAAAAAAAAAAAAAAGAGGGAGCCAAATTCCTCAGCCGTGGTATCTGATTTTCCTTCAGAGATGCTGTGGACTCCACCCATCCTGAACTGGGTTCTGGTAGTTACACAATAAATTCATCAAGTTTCTGATGAAAAATTTCCTCTGTCCAGCTGTCAAAGTAGTGTTGCCACTTCTGGTGTGATTTTTTAACACTCTGTCATGAATAGCCTAAAAATCATACTTTAATTTTAGATATATATGTATGTTTTTCCCTTTGGGGAATAATGTCGTAGTCTAATAGAACTTGGTGTTAAAGCTTTTTCTTTGCTGAAGTTTAAACTGCTTTTTTTATTTTTTTTTTTTCAGAAGCATAATGTATTCCTATTACTCCTTATGGAACACACTAAGCTATTTTCATCTTACACTTTAATTTCCAGCTTTTTTTCCCCCCACTTCTCCACAAAAATTTCATCACTTTTTTTTCTTTTTCTTTTTTTCCCCCCCAGGTTATTAATAAATAAAGACTTGGCTTCATCAGTTCCTTGACATTTTTGCAGACATTCTGACAACAGATTGAATAAATTACATTATCTGGTGTTAACCAAAGTAATGTCCTGTTAGGAATGGAGAAAAGAAAATAACACCAGATGAGTCTTGGCATTTCCAGCACATGAACTGGTATTTTATTGTAGCCAAACAATAACTGTGGGCCTGAAGGTGGGACATGCACATCCCTCTGACCTTTTGCAAAGCTGTTTCAATGGGAGTGGGTGTTTTTTTTCTCCAGCCCACTCTTCTTCTCTCTGCATGAGCTCAAGAGTCAGCAAATATCATCATCTCCACACTTTATGGAGCACGTTCTGGGACTCAACATGCAATAATCCCTCCAAAGGGAACCAGCTTTCCTGTTCACTGGGCCCACAGCAATCACCAGCTTCTTGAAGCATCATCACCACACCCTCAGCTGTCAACCAGAGCCCTCCAATAAAGCCATCCGTGATTAATTATTCCTAAATGACAGCAGCATGTTGAAACAAGCTGATAGCTGCTGACAGTGGAAATCCAATTAACCTGAATTACTATCTTGATTGTGGCCCAATTAATGTCAGCTGTGCCATGTCAGAAGTGAAGGCTTGGCTAATATAATTGTTTAATTAATTGGCTGCACAGATTAGTGGATGTGGGACTGCCCTTACGCCACCTTCTTATTTCCCCCCCCTTCCCCACTGAAAATGAGATCTGAGGGAGAAGGACAAGCAACTTGCTGTCTACAGCTTTTTGCTCTAAGTGGATAAATGAAGTTCTATCTTTAAATATGGTTTGAAAGATCACAGAGGGAATAGTGGACCAGTTAAACTTCTGTAGAGAGTCTGCCGAGTGAGTTTTAGTGTTTCCCCAAGCTGAGATCCAAAGGGATTATGAGAACTTTCCTTTGATGCACTCTGAGATATGATATAGTTATGCATTAATGATTCCTCTGCCTGGTAAAGTACATATAGTGAACAGCAGGAAGGCTGGTAATGGTGAGGGGTGGATTTATTTATCCTTAGAAATAGCAACTTGAGTCAGAGGTGACTGGAGGTTTGTTGCTTATGGTGTAATATCTGCCTGGTGTCTTGAGATTAGTTCATGTTCTCAGTCTTCTTGTGCAAAGACTTTCCTGCATGTCAAATAATTAAGAATATTAAGAAATGCATTCTGGCCCGTTTTAGGAATGACTCATGAAAGAAAAGGGTCTGCTGGTGGTTCTTCTAGTTGAAGCACATTACAGGAGTTATTACCAGCCTTGCCACATCCATTTCAGCTCCTCCAGCTCTCCACTGGTCAGCCAGAATGCATTTAAATAAAAGCAACATTTCCATTCACAATGGTTGGACTTGATGATATTAGAGGTCTTTTTCCACCTAAGATAGTCTGGTTCTATAAAGGAGGGTGCAAGAAATAGAAGCACCAAAAAAAACCAACTGCAGTCTTAAGTGTTGCACTGAACCACTCATAATAAGTTGGAGTTCGTGAAGTAGAGCAGGAGAAAACTTTCCTTGATCTCCGCCAGAAACTTTGAAATATTCTTAAAAAAATACAGACAGGCTCAGACTGATTACCAAATAAGAGGATTATAATGAAAAAAAAAAAAGGATCTCTAATGACTTAAAGGGGGTAGCATTAAAAAGTTAAACTCAGTAAATTAATATGTTAAGTACAGAGGCTTTGACAATCAGAGAGGGGAAAATATACACATATCCATACAGATATCTATAGGGGTTTTTTCCCATGTGGAGCTCAACTATTTAAGCTCTTGTCATAGATGCCAGGAGAAAAGGGATGGAGAGTTAAAAGCTTTGATCAGCTGCATGTAAAAAAAAAAAAGCTGGGACACTTCACAAGTCCAGAGCTCCCCTTCACTTTCTCTGGACTCTTCAAAAGTATCTGTTTGCTTGAATGTCAACCTCAGAAAATTCCATAAGCGGGACCTCTCTGGAGATGCTGCCTTTGAGTCGTTCTCCAAATAGCACCAGGGCATAATCTCCCATGGAGGCTTCAGTGGAGATGGAAGTGCTCAGAACTACTTTAGAAACTTTCTCAGAGCTTCAAACCAGTCGTTCAGTTCAGTTTTCAGGACTTTGGGAGGATTTGTAGATAACTTTGGGAGGATTTTCAGATAAGCTTTATCCTGGAAACTGATTAATGTCCTCATCATCTCAGCAACCTAGGAGAGCCACCCAGAATATTTTGAAGGAAACCATGTCATAACAAACTGAACTACATAAAAACTTTTTGAACTGAGCTTAGTTGACAGTTTATTAGTTTGTTGGTTGCTCCTCTCTATGAACTTTTATTTAGATGTAACTGAAATATCTTTTTTCTTGGCTAAAAGTTAGTTATAGTTGAGTGACATGTTGTCTTTTGGCTACATGCCCTGGTTTCTGCCATTCTAGAGAATCTCATCTCTCTGCTGTTTTAGACATTGGAGGAAGTGTTTACAGGTTGGTTGTTCCTTACACAGCAGGACTGGATGGAGTAGATGTGCTTTTCAATGTGCACCTGGCAAACTGGCTGCAAACTGGCACCATGGCAGGAATCACACACACAAACACAAAGATACGGTGGATTTGTTACACTTCGTTGCCTTCTGTCCCTTCCCATCCTTGCAATGAGATAAAACTCAAAATTGTTTTCGCTCCTGTCCTTATGGACTCATAATTTCATTTAATTCTGCCTTTTTCCGCCCGTCCTCTCGTTGCTGCTGCAAGGAATTGATATGCTCTGTAGGACCCGCTGTTGGCACCGTGCTCTGTGACATTCCCAGAGCTCTATTATGTTGTCTGTCACAGTCAAGTTATTACTACACACTTCACATAAAAAGCCCTTTGTGTTGGCAGTGCTGACAAGACTCTGCCTGGACATGGGGGTTACAGTTCTGACCAACGGGGTCGGGCTCCAGGGCCATTTGTGAAGCAATGCTGGTATTCCATTGTTTGTAACATTCATCTCTTTTATTCAGAGCCCGTTACAATTTGCAAGTACACCAGGATTTTGACACAGATGCAGGGAACTCACAGCTCTGATGGCAGTGAAAAATCCAGAGTGCTGCTGAGTACTTATTGGCAGGGACTGAGGAACAGCAACATGTTTAGACCTCTGGTCATTCTCAACTTTCATATCAGGCTTTGTTCATCTTGGTTTAGTTCTGGGTAAACTCCACTTTAGGACATGTATTTCAGGGTAATGCTGCCAAGAGCTTAAATGGTTGGTTGAGAGATGAAGGAAGGGCCTACATTTTATTCCATTTCACGCCATAACTGTTGTGTGACCACATAATTAAAGAGAAGTGCTATCACCCTGGAAGGCTTTAAAGGCTTTAATTTAAACATTGTCTGGACAGATTTACATAAAACAAAACCAAGGAAAAATCCACCCATGTGCAACCTGGATGTTTTGAGGACAGTGCTCATGTGCTGATCTTGGCACATGACGGATCAATCATCACAGGTGTCACCACTTTTGCTCAATTTATTTAATGAAGTAACACCTCTAATCTTATAAAAGGGGCAATTAAGGAATGAAGAAGTTAAATGACTTTCAAAGGATCACATAATTTAATGAGAAAGGGAGGCATAGTTGCTATATCTGCCTGTAGAGTCCTCCTCATTGTCTGCTATTTTGAGATATTTTTATTTTATATTTGAATGCTGTTCTTACAAGCCCTGAACTCCGCTCTTTGCTTGACTTTCTCTGGATCTCCATCTGCAAAACTGAGCAGCAAACCTCATGAGAAAACTCTCTCACACAAGATTTTCCAATAATTTGTGCTTTCTCTTAGAGTCAGAAGTTCAGTATCAACTCAGGCTGCCCTCTGGCATTTGTGCATTTAATCCATCAGAAAACTGGAAATGATAAAAAAAAACGGAGACTCAAAATACTGTTCAAGCCTGGAAGAGCTTGTTTGGGTTTGAACAACAGCTTAGATCAGGAATTTCACCAATTCTCCATGGCATCTACAGAAAATCAAACTGCCTCAGCTTTAATGCCGTGCCACCTAATTAATGATATTGAGGCACTATTTCTTCTTAGTTTCACTGCTGTTACAGTAGATGTGACTTTATTCACTTCTTTTTTGTGGCAGACGTAAGTGGTAAAAAAGAAACATCCTTTTGTCATTTAGCAATCATTTGAGATGCTCAGCTTTTATCTACTTTGAACAGGTGAGGACTTTCGTATGTAAAAGTAAACATGGGGTTAAGAAGCTGTAAAATAGCTTTTAGTCTGCCTGTACGAGGCAAAGTGTGCATTCCTTGGGTTCCTAGAACAGAACTTGTCACTTTTCACCAGTGAAATTGCCGTGCCTGGTCTCAGTTTAATTTACTCTCTTCCTT
>JAYRBT010000082.1:149467897-149485789 GCA_036023395.1 Myiotriccus ornatus | reverse complement strand
GATCAAAAGCTCTACGTTATTGCAAGGAGAAAAAGCTATAAATATTTTTCTTAGGTGTTTGGCCAGCCCTGAAGTGACGATCTCAGGAAAAGGGTCCTTTAGATTGACTGAATATCAATGTTCTTACAGCACACCTATCTATCTATCTGTAATTTCCATAGATATTTGTATCTCTCTTTTACATGAGACACTGCTTATGAGTGCAAACAGTGATCTGTTCTGATAATTTAAATCTAGAGCAACTACAATAATTTTAATCGCATTACTCTGGTTTTACTCTGCATTAGTTTGGAAATGTGTTACATCATGATAATCTGTAATATAATACAATTTCTTTTAACACAGTTAGATATTCCTATCTACTAGACATTACAAATCTTATCATCAGTTGGCTACATCTAGACATATTTTAATCTAAACCCCTAAAGTGGAGAAAGTCAGAGAGCCAAAATATTCTTACAATAAAACTCCGTTGGAAAACTAAAGTTAATCTTCTGTTAAGAGATCCATGTCTTGGGGGAAGTGAACCTAAAGATACTAATGAAAGCCCCAGGAAAAAATATAATCCTCTACTTTTCATCATCACTTTTGAAACTAATTATTAAGCTTCTAAAACAAGAGTTACTCTCCAGCAGTAGAAATGTAGGCAGAACCTGCATTAAGTTATACTGGAACAAGCATGATTTCTGATCTTTAGAAATGGTTCCTAACCCAAATGGTGTGCTGCAGATTTCATATTTACAGTCTGAAGATTTCCAGAACAGAATGTTTTCAGGATTTCCATGTCCACAGTGATGCATGCAATTCTATTCTGAATTTTAATGCAAGTGGAGTTTAAAATGTAAGTGGATTTTAAAATATCAGTGGGTTTAAAGATTCGACTGCCACAAGAAACTGGTTCATGTAAAACTGTCTTACGTACTTCAGGGAGAGAGAGAACAGCTGGATTTTAGTGTGTAGCAGCTCTGCATGACTCTTCAGAGAGGAGAGAGAAGAAAGCAAGTTAGGGAACTAGTTGCTAAGTACTGTGGGTGGCACAGGACAAATCACTGAATAAAATCCCAAGTTCAGTGATGACTGGTAAGAACTTCCATTTCACACGTCCTGAAGAGTTTGATCCATGCTGGATAATTCAGGAGCCAAAAAGAAGCAGCACCAGCTTCTCCATTCCCGTGGTTTAAGTGCCATTTCCAGGATATCAAAGGTAGGGGCTTCTTTAGCTTTCCTGAGTGGCAGTGAGAATTGTGAAGGTCACTATTCAGTGAGTCAAAGAAATGATGCCATTAATATCTATGATTATTAATATTGTTTTGATCATTAGCATATAAAGTGTTCTTCCTTTTCTTTTTTTTTTTTATTTGGTTGATGTTTCTGCTTTTGCAATAATGATACTGAATCAGTGGTTCATCTCAACACCGCAGCTCAGACACGCCTTGGACAGGCAAGCCCATTCCTTCCACGGCAAAAATCACTTCATGAATCTTGAGAAGCAAAAAGCAGTTTTCCCCCATGAGTTTTGCAGGCAGTTGTGCCACCCCTGGCTCTGGCTCGGTGCGTGCAGAGGGCCCAGCTGTTCAGGAGAGCTCCAAGCCTGTCCGGGCCCCTGCCATAAGTGTGTCACTGCTCCCTTGGGGCAGTTTTGTCTGGCAGGGAGAGGAAAGAGCATCTACAGAGAACGCAGAGAAGCTCCTGAGGACTTCTGTCTGTGTGTTTGTTTGCTGACACCTTAGGAAAATAGCCCAGGAACTCTTGGGTCACGTTGTGCACACCCTGTAGCAGCACTGCAGCTGCTCTTCTTACTGCCGCAGTCAACATCAGCGCCCATGTAAAGGGACGGGATTGCAGCAGCAGTCTGGGAGAAGCCTTTTTGTTAAAAACATCTTCGTACAGTGTCAATATTTCTTCAACCTAGACAGACCTTCTGTGCCCTCCTTTTGACTCATTTGGATGAGTGCACACTTACCCAAAGTGACAATCAAGGCTGTTGGAATCCTAAGCCCGAAGCGTTATTTATAGGAAAATAGAGGTGACAAACTTTGAGAAAGATGCTAAATGGGTTTGATGTTTAGAAAATGTGCTTTCCAGTGACAGCTTAGTCATCTCAATCCTGTTAGCCAAAGAAAGAGAGAAGGAATGATGACTTGACTGCTCCCTGTTCTTGAAAGAAGTCATTGCAACAGAGGGTGCCTTCCTCTTTACCGAGACACATTCCTGTCAGACAAAGGTTGCTGGACTGAGCACACAGACTTTGCTGTAGAGATGCCTTAAATCCTGTGGACTTACTGTGCTTTCCAGCCTTAGAATCTGTCAATGAGTAAAGAGGCAAGAGGCCAGAGGAATAAAGCAGTGTTTCCCTTATTGGGGGGGATGATACAGTGGTTGATAGTCAACGGCCAAGAGTACAAGTGATCATTAGTGACTGGATGTGGCACTTAGTGCCAGGGTTTAGCTGACATGGTGGTGCTCAGTCAAAGGTTGGACCTGATGATCTTGGAGACCAGACTTTATTATTCTATGATTCATCAAATTCTCCCAACCTTCAGTGACTTAAAGCTCAAAGTCTTCCTGATGCAGGAGATAGTTATTAAATCTTTAACAGCCACTGATTAATCCCTTTCCTGATAATTTGATCATTTGCATTTTGAAACATTATAAACTTTTAAAATGTGAAATATCCTGAGCAAGGAGTTCCACCCTGATTACACTCACCATGTGATCTTGACTGTACAGATAAAAATCCATAGCAACATAGAACAATTTGGGTTGGAAGGGATCTTAAAGATCATCTGATTCCAACCCCCCTTCTGTGGACAGGGACACTTTCCACTATATCAGGTTGCTCAGGGCCCCATCCATCTTGGCATTAAGCAATTCCAGGGATGGAACATCCACAGCTTCTCTGGGCAACCTGTTCCAGTGCCTCACCACCCTCACAGTAAAGATTATTTTTCTAATATCTAACCTAACATCTTGGACAGCATCCCTTGAGCAGGGCTATAGTCCTGATGAAAAAGTAATATTCCAGCTTCAAGTATGTGTTTCCTGAACATGCAACTGCCTTGTTTTGAATTTAAATTGAATTTATTATCATAGAAAAATAGAAGATATTGGTTTAGTTTGGATTATTTTTCCTTTCCTTCACAGTTACAGCTTTCCCTGCATAATTCATTTATGGGTTTCTTATGTGATTAAGTGTTTTATGTAACCTGATCAATGGGGATGAAGCTCAGACAGTTTATTTTATACAGTCCATTTCTGGTCTTTGGTTTTTGTGTTTTTTTTTTTTCCTTTCTTTCAGACCTTGTGTTTTTTGACTCGTGGTTGGTTGGGATTTTTAATGTCCCCGTGTCCTGTACCTGATCCCACCGACAAATGCAATCACAGCCTGTGTGTGTGTCAGGGTCAGGAGGGCCGTGGGTGGCAGGGGAGGAAAGATTGACAAGAGGCTTTGTGATACTCGACATTTACAGGTCTGGTGTTCCTTCCAAGCAGGAGACAAGTCTGGGCACCTTCTCCTGACACACACAGCAGAAATTGTGACATTTGCCCAGTGCATCCCTCCCTGGCAGTGTCTGATTGCTGGAGCACAGCAGCTGCTGCTCAGTGTTGAACAGAGCAATCATTCAACCCAAGGAACTTTGCAAATAAGGGCACAACACAGACAGAGATGTTTCATGGCATTGCTTTTGCCTTTTGAATTGACATCACAGGGATTTTACTTGGTGCTTCTGTTTTTACACACATCTACATATGGCTTAATGACTCTGTGAGTTATATTAGCTCAGTTTTCAAGCTTGTTTCAATATTTGAAGCTTTATAAGGGTCCTAAAATAACTCACCCCTCTGCCCTGACTGTGGCATTGCTGCCGTGTTTGTTCTGCAGCACAATCAGGAATCAATAGCTCTGCAAAATTCTTTTCCCCACTGTATCCTATTACTTTGAAAAGGTTCCTACATTTAGAGTCAGATGTCAATTCTTGTTGTTTCAATTCTTGTCTTTTAGTCTATAATTAATTGCTGGACCCTGGCGTTCTTGCTCAATTTTTGCTCAGGCAAGAAGGGTGAGGTACATCCTGATTCTGCAGTAATTTTTTGCTTAAAATTTAAATAAGTAAAAAATTATCTGAATTGAGATCTGAATTTTCACTGAATAACCTGTAATGGGTCTGGATTTAGGATTTGGCCCAATTTCTTAAATTAGGCTAACATTTGTATTCTGTAAGACTTTCCTGATTCCAATATTTGCATCTCCACTTCCCTCAGCTAAATTATTTCACTGACAGCACATTAAAATCTGTGCCACAAATGTGTAGAAGAGAGAAATGATTACTAGTAGAAAAAGAAATTTTAAGAGACAAGAGTGTGCTTTATGCAAAAAAAAAATCCCTCAAAATAACAGGGCAAGAAAGGCAGAACTGCCAGGAAATAGGTAGATTAGTTTCTAAGAATTTCTGTAAGAAGACTCTCAAAAAGTTTTCATCAATTATACACATCTCTTCCAAACCTTCAAATACATTTTGATAGGACATCACATGATCAGGTGGCTGTGATTTAATGTGCGTCAGGGTGACCTTGACTGTTGCCCACCTTCATGCTCTTTGGTCTTTATAAAGCTTCACAGAAATGCCAGGTCATTAAATCTACTGTGAAAGAGAGTTAAGGGAGGATGGATTATGTTGCCTTTGCCTGAGCTAGAGAGTTGACATGCAGACAGTTCCTGCAGCTCAATTAACTTGTAGTAACTTGAATCCATTGATTTGGATCCAAAGTCAGGAGGACTTTGGAAGAGTCAGCAGCTTTCTTCATCCCATCTCAGGTTTCCTTGCAATCAGCAGGAAAATGGGATACTCCCCCTGAGTGGCTGTGAATTATTTTGACCCTTCAGATGGATGCCAAGACTTTGATCTAAACTTCCCAAAGCAATCTGAAGACACTAATTATTTATGCTTTGTAACGTCTTTAAACTTTAACCACCTCCAAGGACCTGACAGAAGAGGCTGAGCTTCAGCACATTCAGCTTGAGCTGTGAAACAGCACAAAAATGGGTGTGCTGATCCAGCCCAATGGTCCTTCTGGCCTCACACAGTGTCCCATTCACAGATGCTGAAGGAAATACCATGTGAAAAGCTGATATTTCAGTTAGAGTTGTGGACAGCACCAGTCATTCCTTTAACTGCCCAAATACGGCTTGAGTTGACTCAATATTTTGGTCTCAGCTTGGAAAAGGTTGTTGTAAGAGGGTGTCTAAAATCTTTTTGAATGAGTCAGTGCCAAGTATCCTCTTCCCTATGGAAGTCTCAGTTCCTGAGGAGCAGTGATGTCTGATGGAGGGAGCATCAGACTGGTGATGGGTGCTGGGCTCGGGGAGCAGTTGGTGTGATTAATGGCTCAGGAGGGTTCTCTGAGGCAGAAATCAGCAGCCCCCAGGAGAAGGGAGGATTAAACTCTTTATAAGAGCAACACAGAGTTATAATAAACTGCTCTCACGTCACTCCACCACTGTTGGCTGATATTTTCAGTTGAATTATCCTGTCTCATCCAGCCCCAAAAATACAGTGAGGTTTTGCTGTTGTGGGAGGGACAAGAGCAAAGATCAGCACAAGGGAGTCCATCATTCCTTGGGGGTCCCTTTCAACTCGGCATATTCTGTGATTCTGTGATTGATCCTGGTGCCCCTTGACTCGGGGGTGAGTGGACTTTCAGTGAAGTCAGTCTGGGAAGGTGGGTGGTTCTTTCTGGTGAGGCTGAAGCAGTTTATTCTTCTGTGAGGGGCAATTCCTTTTGACCTGGGTGTGATGGGGAGATGGGTGAGGTTGCTGCTGTTGAGTGAAGAGCTTTGTGGGAGGGAGGGAACGGGAGGCCCTGAGTGGCCAGTTCTGTGCTGGCATGTTTTGATCCAACAAAACCCACAAATTCTGTGTTTCAACAGCATTTCAGTCATCTCAACTGGGTCAACATTGCCTGTGAATGGGAAGCAGTGAATAAATCTCTCATTTTCCTTTGCTTCTTTGCTTTTGCCTTATTGACCTGCTTTTACTTTGTCCCACACTTCTTTTCCATTCTGTTTCCCAATCCTGCTGAGGAGGGGAGTGACAGAGCAGCTTGGGGATCACTTGGTGTCCAGTCAAGGTCAACCCACCACAGACTCTCCTAGATTTTCTTGGGAATAGGGCAGCACAAAGTGCATCAGTGCCACTCACTACGTGACAGGGAATGGTTCTCACTGTCATACAAGCTGCTTGAAAGTGTTTCATGACTATTATCCTTGGTGATGGTGCCAAAGCAAAGTAATTTTGGATCAATTTTCTCTGGAACAAAACCTAAAAAGCAGAAAAGGAGGTTTTCTTTGGTAACAGGGTGTTAAAGGAGTAATATTTTGTCAGTGTAGCTCAAGAGTGTAGAGTCCCACCAGGAAAGGCTCTTAGAAAGGCAGCACTTCTGTGATTATCTCTTCATGAAGAGTGATGTTAGAGGGGACAGTTTGTTAGGTTTTCTACCTCTCAGAGTGCAGTAGATGAGAAGATTGTTCTGTTTCTGCAGTGCCAAAATTTGAGTTCTGTCTTAGGGAACTGCAGCTTCAACAACTTGATGTCCAACAGGTTGGGTGGCATTTCAGTGTCAGAGGAAAATCATTGCAAGTGATTTAATATTCTCTTTGAATTGCTATGCTTTATCCCAGCCATCTCCACTGAAACCCTCTGGTGGTCAACCTGTTTGGGAAATGGTCCCATCCCATGATGGGTTGTAGTCTGTTGTGTTTTCCTTTGCAACCCCACGATTCTCTCCAAACAAACAGAATAATCTGGGAGGTATCTCAAAAACTGAGAAATCAGGCAAAGTGTGGAGGGCTTATTCAAGGCTGTTTCTGTGGCTTCCTTTTCTTCCTAGGCCTTCATAAAAATATAAAAATTGAAAAAATCCCACCTCTCTGCACTCTTTTTAACGTAGTGGTTACCATGTCTTAATTAGCTATTCACCTCCTCGGATAGAATTAGAAATGTCCACATTTTGGTGATATATATTTGATTCTATATAGTCTGCTCATATATAAATAATAAACTCCTATTTGCAATCATGTCTCTGAGAGATTCAACTTTAAAAAGAGAATTATAAGTCCAATGCACTCAGTGCATTTTCTGAAATATTCCTTGTAGTTTCATTAGGCATTAAAAGGAGTTGGAATCTGCTTCACAACAACCATTCATTTACAGAATGTGCTTCAGCTCTCAAAATAGGCTTTTTAGATGTATCTGAAAAAGGAAACTTTTGACTTTAGTAATCACTAGTCTTTATTTCCTAAAAAAACTGCTGGAGAAATGGCTTTTTTTTTTTTTTTTACTTTTGAGTTTGGTAAGGAAATTGCTTAAGCTTTGATGGATTATTAATTCCTCAATTAAAAGTCATTTTTTGACACTGAGATGGGCTTTTCACATTACAGTGTTGCATGACTCTGCTCTACAGTGCATAAACCATTTAATTCCTCTCACAAGTAGATCATCAGAAATTACTGTGTTGAGGACTTGTGCAAAGAGACACCGGATTCACAACTGAGCATCTCAAACGAATCTCATCATCCCCAGTCAGAAGGTGGGCACTGAAACAACGAGCAAGGTGGAGCAGAGAGAGATCATTTCAATTTGCACTTTGCTGTGGTTGATTGAATTTCCTCTTGTCAGCTGACCTGCTGTAGCTGTCCATGGACAGCCTGCTGAGGGTGCAGAGAAAAATGCATTAGTTTTGATGTCATGTCATCAAAAGAACATCCCAGCCATTGCTGCCTCTCAGTTGACAAGCAGGAACTCATTAAAGAGCAGTAATT
This sequence comes from Myiotriccus ornatus, assembly GCA_036023395.1. Lineage (NCBI taxonomy): Eukaryota > Metazoa > Chordata > Aves > Passeriformes > Tyrannidae > Myiotriccus > Myiotriccus ornatus. Next base: position 149,477,970 of record JAYRBT010000082.1, on the reverse strand, counting down.
TGATCCCTTTTGATGGTTTGTCTGGTCTTCACATAAAAATAATTTTAAAAAAAGCTGTTATCATCTGTGGAATATTTTCAAGGCATCTGCTTTTTCATAGAGTCCTAGAATGGCTTGGATTAGAAGATCATCTCATTCCAACCTCCTGCCAAGGGCAGGGGCACCTTTCACTATCCCAGGTTGCTCCAAGCCTTGTCCAAGCTGGCCTTGAACACTTCCAGGGATGGGGCAGCCACAGCTTCTCTGGGCAACCTGTGCCAGGGCCTCCCCAGCCTCTGAGTGAAGAATTTCTTCCTAATACCTGATCTACCCTCTTTCAGTTGAAAGCCACTCCCCCTTGAAAAAATCCCCTCTCTATCCTTTTTGTCGAAGTCCTTCAGGTACTGGAAGGCTGCAAGAAGGTCTCCCCCATGGCACTGATGCCACATCCAGTCTCATCTTAAAAACCTCCAGGGACAGTGAATCCACCACCTCCCCGGGCAGCCCATTCCAATGGCTGAGCACTCTCTCTGTAAAGGACTTCTTTCTAATATCCAACCTAAATAAACCTCCCCTGGCACAGCTTAAGACCGAGCCCTCTTGTCCTACTGCTGGTTCCTGGCAGAAGAGACCGATGCCCACCCAGCTCTCCCCTCCTGTCAGGGGGTTGTAGAGCGTGCTGAGGTCTCCCCTGAGCCTCCTCTTCTTCAGGCTAAACAACCCCAGCTCCCTCAGCTGCTCCTCACTGGGCTTGTGTTTGAGTCATAGGGCTCCTCATAGTTCTCCATCCCTCTAATCATCTTGGTGCCTCCTCTGGACTCGCTCCAACGGGTCAATGTCCTTCTTGTGATGAGAATCCCGGAGCTGAACACAACGCTCCAGGTGGGATCTCACTAGAACAGAGCAGGGGGCAGAATCCCCTCCCTCACCTGCTGCCCACGCTTCTTTGGAAGCAGCCCAGGATATGTTTGGATTTCTGGGCTGTCAGTGCACGTTGCTGGGTCATGTCCAGCCCCTCATCCACCAGCACCACCAAGTCCTTCCCCGCAGGGCTGCTCTTGACCTGTTGCTCATCCCCCAGCCTGCTCTGATTTGGTTGTAAATCTCCTCACCTAAATAAAAGCCAGGTCAGTGTTTGGCCAGATCTTGAGCAACTCTGAGGACGAAGATCCCACAGACTACCTGAGGAACCACCCTGACAGTGAAAAAGGGTTTCTTTCTTATGCCAGAAATGGAATTTCCTCCGGTTTAATTCCTGCAAGGATTGGGTGGTTTTGATGTACAGCACTGTGCCTTTTAAGAGTTTTGTCTGTGAAGAGGCACTCTTGTTGATTATTTGGAACAAAATCGTTCTTAGTTCTGTAACCACTATTTGTATTATGTTTACAACATGCAATTAAGGATTCCTATTAAATGTTCTGCACAAGGCAGATCCCAATAACCAATGTTTATTTACATTTTTTCCAAAACACAGCATTGAAAAGACAATAGAGAGGGAATTTAATGCAAGAAAGAAACTATAAAACCTGCATTTTGGCTTGTACGAACAAATGTGGGTATTTATTGGCCTAGGAAATTTTCTCCTTTGACACTCAAATATTGCTGTGGGGTGAGAGACACACAAATTTCCTGAAATCCCTTTAATTTGTGACAACTTCCCCTTTGCTGAGTCACATATTTCAAAGAATATCTCGTTAATGACCAATACATGGCAAATATATTCTCCAAGCTTATTAGTACAGAAATAATTGCAAGTGGCTGCTGTAGTTCATTAAGGCTTATTTATTTTATAGTTCATTAAGGCTAATTTTATAAGCACAAAATATATTTTAATAGCCATTTTTGCCTCCTCTTTTATTTTTTTTTTTTAATGCTTCTCTGCCATCTACTGCTAGCAATAGTCTCTGATTTTCTTCTTTAATCACAGATAATTTTCCACTGTGTTTACTGTGAACTACTTAGTGGTGGCTTTTAATCAACAGTTTGTCTGGGCAGCAGCAGGTGCTGATCTTCAGTCATGTATTCATTTACATCTGCTTTTCCTTGGTCAAAAGGGCTGGCTATTATGATGTGTGGTGTATTGTTTAATGTAATCAAAGCATATCATAGTAGCTGAACATGCAGTTAAACCCACCAGTCTCGAGAGCCAATTTTCCAGGAGTTATATGTTCTTTGGTTGTTTTTAATGAGCTTTTATGTGCAAAACTGAGTTTCCTCCTGCCCTTTGCTCAGTATTTCTCTGAGCCAGAGGGTACCTGCCCTATCCAAGGCAGATTTGGGCTGCACAGGTGCTGCACTGCCACAGATAGGCAGCTTTTCCATGGCTCAGCTTTTCCATGGCTCAGGTTTTCCAGCAGATCATAAGGGAACATCCTCCATCTCTAATTCATTCCTGATTTTGTTCTGAAGAGAAACTAAAGAGCAGCTTTGCCTTCAATCTAATTAAATTATCTCAGAGACAGACTGATGCACAGCTGGGTAAAGGGAACGCTCCCATCAGCTCAGACATGGAAGACAGGGAGGAATTGATTTCTTTTTCCTACACCTTTTCCAGTTTCAATGAATGCTTAAATATTTATTGATGAAAAGGCCAGAATTAGAGCATTCTCCCTCTCATTCCTGTGTCTTTGCTACCAAGCTATGAAACTGTGCCTTTTCAATGTCTGTCTGAACATTTTACACATTTACATTTGCACATATAAACTGTAATTTAAAGTCATTAACACACTTGGAACAGGGAAGCAACTACAGAACAGATTAAATGGGGACCTCTTCTGCATTCCTCACACCACCCTGGCTTATGGTAGAAATCCAGCTGAAAAGCTTCCTCTGGATTTAAGGCAAGATCTAGGTTTGAATTCCCATTTTACCATGGAAGACTAAATCCGGAAGGAATACTAGGAGGAGTACTAAACTGTTTTCCTTCCCTCTTGTGGGATAAAAGAAACCAATATGACAATATTCAGGAGCACTCAAAGGCACAGCCATTTCTGTCCTTCATTCTCACAGGGATAAACCAAAATTTGAGTCTCATACAACTGCTGACAAATGAGGGTGAGGAAATGGAGTCATCTTGGAATTTTTTTTTTTTTTCTAAAATTATGGACATATTGAATTTTAGAATCTGCTGACATCTTTGGTGTTCAGGTAGCAATTTCAATTCAGTTTTCTGTTGTGGGAATTTTGGTTTTGGTAAACTCAACACATTCGTTTCTTGCTGGAGCTGCACAGATATGTCTGTGCACCCAGAATCAGGGAAAAAAATCCTGACCTTGGTGGGGGAAACAAGCTCACAAAAACGATTGCAGTCAGGGATAAAGGCAAGATTTATTCCTTTATGAAGAGGAATAAAAGAGCATGATGTTAACTCACAGCCAGCCTTCCCTTCCATTTTCTTGGAGCTGAAGGAGAAAGTACTGGCAGGATTAGGTATTATGTGCATGGATCTGTGTGTATAAGTGGTGTATGTGGTTTTCTTTCATATGTGCATCAGACAGGCTGAGAGAGGGCAAGGATTGTTCAGCCTGGAGAAGAGAAGGCTCCAGGGAAACCTTAGAGCACCTTCCAGTACCTTAAGGGGGCTTCTAAAAAGGAGGGAGAGGTACTTCTTTGTAGAGGCAGATGGAGAGAAGACAATAGAAATTGATTTTAAAATGACAGAGGGCAGGTTTAGATTAGAATTCAGGAAGAAATTCTTTGCTTAAAGAGTGATAAAGCATTGGAACAGGTTGCCAAAAAAGCCCCATCCCTGGAAGTGATCCAGGCCAGGTTGGATGGGGCTCTGAGCAACCTCATCTAGTGAGTGGCATCCTTGCCTATGGCAGGGGTGTTGGAATTAGATGGTCTTTGAGGTCCCTTCATACACAAACCTTTCTGATTATATGATCAGTATCTTTGTTAAAAACAGTTTAGTTTCACTATGAAATGTTGTGCAAATTGGACACTGTTGGTTTCAGTTGTTTAGCACAAAACAAAGGGCTTTGAGATTACTCTTTATTGCTGTGAATAAGCACCGAACATTTTCCCTTTGAAACATTTTTCTAAGTGAAAGATGTGACCATTCTTTCTTTTGTGTTATTTGTAATGAGTGGTCATGAGGGCTGCTTTTGTCTAAACACCCTGCAAGTTAATGAGTTTACTTCCATGGGAACAGAAAATCTCACTGTGAGTCCATATAATCCCTTTTTGCTGGTAAGATCTTGGTGCACACAGACAGACACAATGAAGAAAACTTCTCAGTAGCCGGGAAAGCAGATTTTCATCTTCCAGGTCATTCCACCGTATTTTTTTTTTCTTTTTCTCATCCACTGTGAATCTGAAATTGAAGTTTAAGGCAGGTATTTGGGTGTTAACGCACCTCTAGGAGTGCCAAGTGTTCTGAACTCCCCAGAATCAGTGATGCCCTGAACGGGTGCTTTAAATCTGAGCTGAGTTCTCAGTCCCAAATTGCTGTGGTTTAACCCCAGTGGGTAACTCAGCTGTTTTCTCACTTTCCCCCAAGAGGGATGGGGGAGAGTATGGGAAGAGTAAAAATGGGAAAACTTGTGGGTTGAGTTAAAAACAGCTCAATAGGTAAAGCAAAAGCTTTGCATGCAAACAAAGCCAAACAAGGAACTCATTCCCCACTTCCCATGGGCAGGCGGGTGTTCGGCCATCCCCAGGAAAGCAGGGATCCATCAGGCAAAATGGTGACTTGGAAAGACAAACACCACCACTCCAAATGTCTCCCCTTGATTCTTCCTGCCCGATTTTATATGCTGAATGTCTGGAATATCCCTTGGCTCAGCTGGGATCAGTTGTCCTATCTGTGTCCCCATCCAGCTCCTCGTGTCCCCTCAGCCTCCTCGCTGGTGGGGTGAGGAGCAGAAAAGGCCTTGGCTCTGTGTAAGCCCAGCAAACCCGAAAAAAACCTCTGTGTTACCGACCCTGCTGGATTTCCTGAAATGAAAATGATCTGAAGCACGACCTGGAGGCAGAGGTTCATTGGGATGTCACTGTGGGTGTGGGCTGGGACTGTGCGTGGACGGGACTGAAGGTGGGCTGGGCAGATAAGGGTTGGGCAGGTAAGTCAGTCTTCCGTGGAAAACACAGCCCTTCCAGGCTCCAGAGTTTCATACTGAGGAAGAGCCTGGAAACATTGGAGCTCATCTTTGCCAGAGTGGAAGATAAGAGGACTTGCAGGCCGGTGCTGCATCTAATACGACACTAACTCATGTGGCAGCCCTCATATGCGCGTGTTCCTGACAGCAGAAATCCAGAGTCTGTGGATCTGTTTTTCCAGCTGGAGATGACCAATCTTTTTGCCCTGTAAGCAAGATTAGGTTTCCACGTGGTCAAAAAAACCACACTACATTTACCACCTGGCTTGCAGGCAGGAGCCAGCGTTGCCTTCCTGGACATCTCCAGATCCCCGACTGGATTTCCCCTCTCTTGCATCTTGCTTTGGTGCAGCCAGAATTCCATTTGTCCTTTCTTCCCACAAAGGGGCAGTCATGGGAAGGAAGATGTGAAGGTGATAGAGCAAGAATAGTGTGGAAAGGTGTTAATTATTGGCAGATTAATCCACACACCTTTCCTTGCTTTGGTTTCTGCAGCTTCTTTGCGTGACCATCCATAGGATGCTCAGGCTTTTCCAGAATTCCTGAGTTTCTGAGCAATTGAATTTTCTTCTCTATTTTCTGTCAATAACTATCCTGACTTTCTTAGCAAAGATGGGAAAGCATCTGCCCTCCTTTCCAGCAGATAAGGAATATTTGCATAGCCAAATGAGCTACAACACCTGCCTGAAGTGGTTGAGGAAGAGCTCCAAAATGAGTAGCCATAGGGAATTCCTGTCACAAGGCTGGCATTTCATTTGCCTGGATAGGAGAATATGGAAATGTTACCTTCTTATGATGAGTTTAATTCACCTGGTGCATTTCAACAATTCCCATGGCTGAACACAGCTGAAGTGTTCTCTTGCAGTTGAGTTATCCCATGGGATTAACTTGCCCAGACCTAGATGGTAAATTATGCTGATTCTGTGAGTGGTCTGGCTCCTACCCAAGGTGCATCAGGCACCCAAGGAAAAGGCAAGTGAAAGCCTTTGTTCCCAAAAGAACAAAGAAGACGTGGTTTCTCGTTGTTTCTCACTGCAGAGAGTCTGTGCAACAAACCCAAATTTACTTCCTACAAGACATGGCATAGTACGATGTTACCTCCATCCAGCAAGTCTGAAAACCAGGCTTTTGGGTCCTGCTGATCCTCTCTCTCATCAATGGTGAAAATTAACTCCTGGAACAAGTTAGCTCACTCTTCTGGGGTTCTTTTTGCCCTTAAAACTTACTTTAACATTGGAGAAGTTCCAACATCCCACCATAAGCAGGGACACCTTCCACTAGCCCAGGTTGTTCCAAGCCCCATCCAACCTGGCCTTGAATACCTCCAGGAATGGGACATCCACAATTTCTCTGGGCAACCCGTTCCAGGGCCTCACCACCCTCTGAATAAAGAATTTCTTCCTAATATCTAATCAAAACCTGCCCTCTGTCAGTTTGGAGACATTCCCTTTGGTCCTGTCACTCCGTGCCCTTGTAAAATGTCCCTCTCCAGCTCTCTTGGAGCCCCTTTAGGTGCTGGAAGGTGCTATAAGGTCTCTCTTCTCTGCAATTCCATATAGGGACATACTTTGTTTTTGTCAGACTGTCCTGTTCATGAGAGTTCTTCCTCCCTCCAGCCTACTTACAAATACTTAAGAACCAACCCCCCCCCAAAAAATATCCTCAGCCCAAGTATTAGTCTCGATGCTGCAGCTCAGATAACCAAATCCCTGAAATGTCTTGGAAAAGTTTAGGCCTGCCAGAAATATTTTGTCAGCCTGTCTCAGGCTTTCCAGTGAAAGGCAAGGTTTTGCTCTCTGTCACATTTTTATTTTTTATTTTTAATCTTCTTTCGATGAGCTTGCTATTGGGTTTTTAGCTACTTACAGTAGAAAGTTAATTTTTTTAATTGCGGTTTCGAACAAAAAACAAAAAAAACCCTCCTCACTTCAGAGACCTTCTTCCTTTCATTTTTTCCTGCTGTTGCTTTTACTCTTGACATTCAGCCTCCTCAACAAGTCCTGATGTGACACTCCATAAAATCTTTATCCTGTCAAAGCCCTGCTGTGAGCATTGCCCAGTGCTTCCAGAATTTGCATTTAGCATCCATTCACACGGCTGTGTCGGTGGGGTTTTCTTATCGCTGAGTAGCCCTCCAGCTTTACATGAAAGGGCACAAAGTTAATGAAAACAGCATTAAAACTCTATTAGCATTTAGTGAGATTACTAAGACTTGTTCTGAACTTCATATTAGTTTCAGAATTTTTCTTTTTTTTTTAACTCACGATATCCAGAACCCGAGACAGCAGGAACTCTCTCATCATCGAGCCCATTTTTCAGGTGAGGATGTTATTTCAGAAGGAAGGGAAGGCTTTCATTTGGAAGGGGATTGTTTCAGGGCCTGGGAAATTTTTATGTGTTATTTTGCCCTTTTTTCTTCTGACAGAACACACACTCGTTGACGCTGATGTTGCTTTCTGTACATTTTGACTTTAATTCCTGGAGAAACGAATCGCAGAGGCAGGAAGATCTCTTGGAAATGTCACAATATACTCTACTTATCTCAGACTGTTAATGAGGATTTTTCCTCCAGACACAAACTTTGCTCGCTGTTGCTTTTCTTGGGGGGAAAGAAGAGTTGAAAACTCAGTGTGATTGTGATACCGACAGGAAAACTGCCTGCCATGCAAGAGAAAAGCAGACTAAAGCAAGCTTGGATATAAGCACAGATGCTTTCCATTCCCAGCCCTTGCTCTTGCTCAACCAAGACCTTCAGGTGCCTAAACTGTGTTGCTTATTTTAAAAGTACAAGGAGCTTTTCTCTTGCCTCAGGGCTAAATTACACATCTTTGGTACCCAAGCATCTCTTACAGTTCCATAGTGTGGAGCAGCATCTCCTATTGCTTGACTCTCAGTGTTCTCTTCACCCTCTGTTGTTCTCTTGTGGTCCTAAGACATTATTAAACATTTTTAGTTGTGTTTTTCTCTCTGGAAATACCCACACTCTTGCACTCTGCTAAGGAGGAGTGGAGCTGGAGCTCAGACATGTCACAGAACTTGCTGCAAAAGGTGTAGAGATTTTTGAGCTTCAGTTGGGAAACCTTTCGGCACAGCTGGGGTAGACTGTGCCTAAAACTTCTGGGTTTGAGTCATCCAGAGAGACACCAAGTAGGTGTGGATTTGTGAGAGGACAGAATAGCATGGAATGGAATGGAATGGAATGGAATGGAATGGGCTTGAGGCATCAACTCCTAAAAAGACTCTTGGGTAGAAGGAAAGTGGTGAGTTCTGCCCCAGAATGTCAGGGAAACCTTCAGGTAACAGAGATTTAACATATTTGATGGCTCTGATGTTATTGAGGACCAGTGTGAGACACAGACAGTGACAAAAATGAAAATATTCTCAAAGAAAAAGAACTCCAGCTGAGGGACTTCAACATTTCTTTTTTTCTATAGAAGGAAACTAAGAAACAATTAAGCTATTTTGTTCCAGAATGCAGAAAAACTGTCTTTTATTTTCCGTCTTTGTACTGAAAGACTGATTTGATGACTGATAAGGAACTGGCTGGAGAAGTGACAATCCCAGCTCAGTTTTTGCTTTTGACATGTCTGTTTCCATGGGAAAAACGTCATCCTATTTTTGTATTAGTTTCCCTTTCTCAGATTTGGACAATGGTGTTTGGACCAATTGTTTCAATTATATATTTTTTGGGTAATTTTGGTCAATTTTTCTTCTTAAAAAAAAAGGATGTAAATCTCTGACTCAAAGGTGTGTTTTTATGTCAAATTCACTAAGTGCTTCCAGCCCTGCAGATACTGAGGTAACATTACGAGAGGTCACGTAAGGACTTTGGCTGATAAAAAGACTTTAGGAGAAGAACTGGACAGAATAATCTGTCATGTGTTGAGTCAGCCAATATAAAAGGTAGTTAGTTAAAATGTCCACAGGCATCAAAGCGTAAAAGAAGTGTTAGACAAAGGGAAATAATTGAAATTACGCTGGACATGATGAGAAATGCTCTGTCAGGTTTTGCAGAGGCTTAGACCAAGGGCTTGATTCTCAAGCAGGAGGCACGAGAACTGCATGTAAAAAAATAGATTAAAAGTGGATTTATAAAAGGATATTGTGGAGGGGGGGCAGTTCTTGAGTTGTCCTGGAGTTCCACACGAATCCAAGTACCAATCTTGTTAGAATGAACAGAGATTGAAGCTTTTAGGGCTAAACATTGTTGTTGCCTCACATTCCTTTCATAATGGACTGCTAAGCAGTGTGCTGAGCTGAAGTTGTTATAATACAGATGTAAATAAAAGCCCTGCAAGCCTTTCATCCAGCAGGTCTTAACTTCCCACTCCCAGCACCCCTCTGAGGTGCAGAACTATCAATATTCTTGTTTTAAAGGCAGCAAAACTGAGATATAAAGAGATTAAGTCACTTGCTTGAGGCTATTAGAGAAGCTCAGTTGTGTCAGCTGCTCCCAAGCTCTCACCATTCAAGCTCAAAGAGATTTTATTTGCACCACACTCTCTTCAAAGTACATGTTTAGATAAATGAAGGGAAAATATCTTTGGCATAAATCTGAAGATTTCAGAAGAAGTGCTTTGGGGATTAATTTGATCTGCTCGTTTCTTGGTAGATGCAGGAACTCAGCTGTGTGGATTTAAAGCACACTGGGCCCATCTGTTGGGGCTGCTGTGGAATTGACTGTGTTGGGTTACAGCAGGTCGCTGGTCTTCATGTGGATGACTTTGTTTGGTTTTAGTAACATCCCATTATTTTCCATGCCACTGCATTTTTCACCAGCTAAGGAATTTCAGATGTAAGTGTGTCCCCCCACCAACAGCCCCTGCTAATAATTTCACTGTTGTGTTTGGGTCAAAGATTGATTGTGACACCTCTGAATGAGGAAAGTGTTGATGTTTAACAGAAGAGAAGAGAAAAGAGAAGAGAAGAGAAAAGAGAAGAGAAGAGAAGAGAAGAGAAGAGAAAAGAGAAGAGAAGAGAAGAGAAGAGAAGAGA